>OY720237.1:20652396-21333886 GCA_963082625.1 Pasiphila rectangulata | reverse complement strand
AGTCAACACAATGGGCACCATACACGAAGGGTAGTCGCCCTAGTAACAAGTCATTAGTTCAGTCGCTTTAGTACTAACTCGCACATCTCCAAGCGTCACGCGTCACCTCTCATCCCCAGGTTTTACCCCTCGCAAAAGATGTTTAACATCAAAATATGCTGTCAAATCAGTCAAATTGAAATTGTATTCCCAATATCCCACTAATATTATAAAGCCGAAAGTTTGTTTGGAGGTTTGTTACCTCTTCACGCAAAGACTACCCAACGGATTGAGCTGAAATTTTGCACACGTATTATAGATGTGGACCAGGAATAACACATAGACTACTTTTTATCCGGGTACAACGCATGCAAAGCGGCGGGCACAAGCTAGTTGTTCATAACTTTCCTGTCACTAGTCCCATCAACTGCACGATTGCCGCTGACTTACGGCACTACCATTACTGGCATCGGATATATTATCATTTTAATAACTTTTGATCATCTGTTGTTTGTATGCAATTCATCATCATCATTACAGCCGTAAGATATCCACTGCTGGGCATAGGACTCCCTCATTAACTTAGAGATCCAAGTGCATGAGGGGTTGTTGCCATACTCACCACGCTTGGCAGGCGGGTTGGTGAGCGTAGTTCGGGATGTTCTTACACGGAAAGACGCTGCTGCCCATCTTCCGGGGGTATCCCTTAGCAGATTCTTACTGCATCCACGGGCAGGAGAGGAGGGGTGACATTCTACTGCCGGCACCCCACGGCATGTAGGCAATTAATACAATCTATTTTATAAATTATTATCACCCTGAAAGAACAGCTATCAAAGTTTTTTTTTTTAATTCGGCTCCATCACCAGTTTTGACGTACCATATTATTATGAATAATTAGTTTTATAATCTCATTTTAAGTGAGCTGTACTGTTCCTAAGATAAATAAATTCTTTAAACCGAACTTCAGAAAATCAAAAGCCTTCATTAAATTTATCGTATTGTTCTGAACAAAAAACAAAAGCTAGCGACATTTTTAAATAAAGCAATTTTAAGCAACGCAAAATCTGCCTGAATGTAAATGTTAAATTTTATCTTGGGAGATATCGATAGCCAAAGTAAAATTGAATTTTTATTAAACGCCGTTCAATTTTCATAAAATTTAAGTAATTCTGTCGTATGCCTCGCAAACTCGCAATAAACAGGGATCGGTGGCAGCGGTCACAGAGCGGCACAGAAAACGTGATGCTATCCTGTAAAACGAAAATTGTTATGCATAAGTTATAAAGTAGTTTTGCTTGGAGAGTATTTAGACAATGAGCGATAACTTCAAATAAGAGGTGTCAAAAATCTGATTATACTAAATGAACGGCAGCATTTAAATTACTACAAATATCTTAAATGTCAATTTAATGGAATGGATTCTCTATTCCAGAATAGAAACTATTTTATAAAAGGTGAAATAAAACAACACTTTGGGTAGAAATAAGCTCTGTGAAAACTCAATTTATTTTCATAACGTCACGAGCAGTGGGCCAAAAATGTGGTTTAACCCTACGGTTGGAGTTCATTTGAACTGCTTGAAACAAAACGGTAGGTTTCTCTGGCATTAATATTATGACATAATATTAGGATATTAGGAGTTAAATATTTATCTTTCATATCTAATTTGTATTTTTATTTTGCATAGCTGTAATTTAATTGGCCTGTTTTGATAATTATAGTTTATATTTGCCTATGTTAACCTAGACTGTTCTTTTGTTATTATTACCATGCTATAATCGTATGTACACGGGGCGAAAATCCTTACCTTGCTGTAACACAGTTCTTAACTAGCACGGGAGGTAAGGGCTTTCTTATTCTGTATGCTTACCTACCGCCAATGTTTATTATGTCATTGAGGTAGTTCCAAAACTAGCGCAAATGGTTTAGTTTTCCTGGCATAAATGGCTATAGTACCTAGTTAAGTCTCTTTTTTTAGTTAAGTATACTAACTGTGTTGTATTTAAAAGTTTAATAAAGTTATTCTTATTCTTATAATAAATGTCAACCTTAGCGATAGTTAGATCATAAGGTAGAATTCCACCAATGTGCAGCACAAATGTTTGAAAGCTAGAAAGCACCAAAATGTGCAGGCACTTTTCGAACTTTGGCGCATACTGAGCTGCAATTGCAGTATGTCTTTGGTTCTGAGAACTGAAAGAGAAGATCCGATTTTCGAAACTCTTATAATTTTTGCTAGCTCTAACTGCTGACAATTTAAACAGCATATATTAACTCAAGACGACGTTAAACTAAAAATCAAACTCAAAAAATACTTTATTCAGCGCGGCAGCAAGGACCTTATTGAAAAAAATTGAAAAATTGAATAAAAGGTAGATACAGACTGCGCCCACGTATGCAACGTATGTAATGAATTATGACATCTAGATTGAATTTGTGCATAAACGGACTAACAAATATACTTGTCATACGCACCGCTGTCACACGCTGATAACTAATGTTCTCGGCTCAGTCTGTCTTTACCTTAAGTACACAAACGCCGCAACAAGCCGTCATCTCTACATCACTTCTCGGATAATTGACGGCTCAGGGTAACCACGTGACCACTATGGCGGCCTGTGGTGTAGTTTGTGTAAAGTTTAGCTATGTTCTCAGAGAAAACCAAAAACAGTAATGGTAATGAAAACATTTTGCTAAAATTTGACATGTATATACAAAGATAGTAATCGTTAGATATGCCCTCACACCAAAAACTATGGCATCGTCTTTATATGTGTGTTAATAATAATGCCGACGCACGCACACTGGTTTTGTTAATAAACTAAACTGTTAGTTTTACTATTTATTGTGAAAACACATTGCACGAACTTTCGTCAAAAAATAATACATATCACGTCCGGCTAACACTTTGTTTAGAGATACACTGATTCAAAATGAGTGAGCTCACTCATTTCGTGTGTAAACAAAACGGTGCGGTCACATTACGGTAGACGTATCTAACGATTCAAATCTTTGTTTGTATAGGTGTTCTTTAAACGTAGGTAAGTAAAAATTGGCCTTTCACATCTACAAAGATGATAAATACCTCAGATTTATACGTTACCTATCTTAAGCTATTAATTAAAGCTTTCATAATGCCGTAGGACGTCCACGGCTGGACATAGGTCTCCCATGGATCGCCAAGTAGGTACATCAGTACTTACAGGGGGGTGTTACCATGTTCACCACGCTAGGCAGGCGGGTTGGCGAGCGCAGTACGGGATGTTGAAACACAAAAAGACATCTTTCGGAGGTATCCCTTGACAGGTTCTTACTACATCCACGGGCAATAGAGGAGGGGCAACATTCTATGGCAGGCACTCTGAAGATAATATATGGATACGCAGGAAGATAAATAGAAAAACATTCTAACTTAAATAACTATTTTCCTTTCTCGGATGGTTCGTTCCCCCTATAGATAAGTTTGGTTTTTTGGTTTGAACCTGGTTAACGCAACCAAAGCCATCCAGCATTTTACTGCCCTAACTAACACTACTGACTTCCTCTAAGACTATAATAACTCATGAGGAAGTAAATTTAAAAACAATTTTACTTAAACAATTGGTTTTTACAGCGGATTCGTTCTCCCGATTAATAAGTTTGGTTTTCTTTTAAAAAGGGAAAAATGTCATGAAAAGAATAGTAGATAAGATTTACACAGCGGCCCTCTCCGACAATCCTGGAGCATCGGAATGACTTGAAGTGAAGTGAAGCGACAAGTTCAGTACCGTACGAGTATCGGAATGATTTTGAGTGAAGTGATGCAACAAGCTCAGTACCGTACGACCATCGGAATTATTTTGAGTGAAGTGAAGCGTCAAGCTCAGTACCGTACGAGCATCGGAATGACTTGGAGTGGAATGAAGCGTCAAGCTCAGTACCGCACGAGCATCGGAATGACTTAGAGTGAAGTGAAGCGACAAGCGCAGTACCGTACGACCATCCGAATGACTTGGAGTAAAGTGAAGCGACAAGCTCAGTACCGTACGAGCATCGGAATGACTTGGAGTGAAGTGAAGCGACAAACTCAGTTCCGTACGTGCATCGGAATGACTTGGAATGAAGTGAAGTACAAACTTTGTTCACCAATTACAAAATACTCGGAAGTGAAACTTTATGTTTTGAACTTTTCATATTTCTTACTTCAAGTTAGTAGTTGCTTTACACACTTGGTTTACTACATAAAGAACCCCGAAAACGGCTCTATAAAAACATACATTTACACTTTACAGGTGAATGAAACCTACACCCTTTTCAAAATTGTTGCTGGATTTTTCATAATTACCTACGTATAGTTTATATTTCAAACGATAATTACTATTTTGGCACTTACGACTTTTCATTTCTAGCTAGATTTTCGCGTTAGTTCAGGCCACCACGCTCAATCCGCGGTTTACCGTAGTAACATAAATATTAAAATAATTGTTTATCCGTGCCGTGGGGTGCCGGCAGTAGAATCCTCCTCTCATGCCTGTCGATGCAGTAAAAGTGTGCTATGGGATACCTCCAATCAATTCGTCGTCTTAAGTCAGTAAAATCTTTTTCACAGCGTTGCTTGCAAATTTACCTGGGATATTGGTTGACAGCTGGTTACCGCAACCAAGGACAACCAACATCTCAATCCCCTAAGTAACACAACGGCTCCGCTTCGCAAAGTAATAAATCTGGCCGTGACAGCGCAAACAAACTTTTGGAATGCTGCCCGAGGTTGATCGTTTCTAGATAAACACTTATTGATGTTGTTTTCAGTCGGTTCAGGTTGATAACTGTACCTCCGATAAAATTTCTTGGTAAATTTGTAGCGTTATTTTTAACTGACTTAAAAAAAAGCAGGAGGTTCTCAAGTAGTCTGTATTATTGCTTTCACAGAATTCCATAGTTTATGAACCGATTTGGGATATTTTTATTGCATAGATTTCTCACTTGCACTTAGCTCTTATTTTTTCAAATCACGTGAGGGTAGTGTAGTGGGGTGCCGGCAGTAGAATGTTGCCCCTCCTTTCTTGTCAATGGATGCAGTAATAATCTGCCAAGGATACCGGATACCTCCAGAAGATGAACAGTAGCGTTTTTCCGTATATCAACATCACGTTCTGCGCTCGCCGACCTGCCAGCCAAACGTGGTGAGTATGGCAATAACACCTTAATGATCAGTGATCCATGAGGGAGGCCTATGTCCAGCAGTAGACGTCCACGGCTGAAGGTATTCTGAGATGACGCCTTGGCTTTACTGCGGTTAGCTGCGACTTACCAGTTTTCCACGCGACCACGGTAGAATAGACTTCTAAAATATGTGCTGAAACAAACATAAGGACATAAAAATGGCCCTTTTGTTGCTCAGTCTCCTTTGAGAACGCTTTGGTCTCTTATTTGTTCCATTTAAAGTTCCTTCAAGCTTAAGGGAGATTCGACATGCTCCACTTCCTTTTTCCGTTGATTTTGTCTCTTAGAAAGAGAATAAAAGTCGATTTGCCAGTCTAGTCGACATGATTTAATATTTCAAGAGTAGTTAAGGAAAATTACGGCAAAAACGGACGCCACAGATGAAGGATAAACGTGTAAAATTTTAAGTAAAAAGCATGAAAAATTCAAGCTACAAAAACTTAAACTTTTCATTTTACATGTGAACGAAACCGTTTTTGCCCCTAAATTTTCTGTACATATAAGCCAATAAATACACCCTTTTCAAAATCGTGGTTTGATTTTACTTAATTGCCAATACTTTAAACTAAAATTACTATTTTATCGCTGACGAGTTTTTTTCAGCTTGCTTTTCGCGTCAGCGTGTAGGAAGGCGGGCCCAGTCCCTTTTAGTCAGTCGAGGGACTGACCCTTTTACCATTGTAATTTAAATAGTAACATTCAAAATATTCGCATTCGCAACGTCTTTTCCTCCAACATACCTCAGTGCCTTAAGACGAAAGTCTACAATCAGTGTGTGTTACCAGTGATGGCATATGGAACAGAGACGTGGTCCTTCACTATTGGCCTTATAAATAAGCTCAGAGTCGCTCAACGAGCTATGGAGAGGGCTATGCTCGGGGTTTCTCTACGGATTCGAATCAGAAATGAGGAGATACGTAGAAGAACTTGGGTCACCGGCATAGCCAAACGGATTAGCACGTTGAAGTGGCAATGGGCAGGCCATATAGCGCGCAGAACAGATGGCCGATGGGGCCGCAAAGTTCTCGAATGGAGGCCACGGATCGACATGCGCAGCGTAGGACGTCCACCTATTAGATGAGCAGATGACTTGGTGAGTACCGCTGGTCGGCGGTGGATGCAGACGGCTTCCAACCGCAGTACTTGAAGATAAATGAGGGCGGCCTTTGTTCAGCAGTGTACGTCCTTACGGCTGATATGATAATGATGATGATGATCCAAAATATGTCTTGTCAATCCGTCGCCTTCACACAATGCAATCAATTTACCGTGTTCGCTCCAACAACTGCATTACAGCAACAAGCTCATTTTGTAACTCTGTTCTGTGCATCTACACCACACTAATCACACTCTCACACCAGACAGTCGAAGAATGGACACAATTTCTCAGAACATAACAGTTAACTTAATTCTGCAAGTCTCACTGGGTTAGTGCAGTCGGGATTAACTGCAGGCGGACCTTGACAAATACTTGTAACACACAACAGAAAACTTAAATCATTAGTCTTATAGGGAATATTAAATGGTTGGGTCACTTTCTAGTTACGTTTATTGTGGAACAGTTGTAGATAAAGATAAAGATAAAAATATGTTTATTTTGTCACTTATTACAAACAGTTAACAAAATTATAAAATCATTCTTAGAACTAAGTTAAAGTGACAAAAAAGGTCACCATTCAGCTTGTGCTGTGGCAAAGTAGGCGTTTTATTGCGTTTCTCTGGGAAGTGTCTGGGTTACATGTTTGTTCTGCTTGTTCTTGAAAACAGTTAGACTTATACAAGGTTTAGTTCCAACCATTGTTGATTATCTGGGCCGTTTGTGCATTTTTTTTCTTTTAAACAGTTGAATGTTAAACAGCGTGCTACTCAGACTTTTAAATTAAAATACATATTATATAATCTCCTTAAATAAAGAGGTTCCAAAAATAGTAACATTCTATAGAGAGATTTACAAGGATATAAATACTAGTGATTCCCAAACTAGGCTGGGCCTGTATTGTGGGAACCAAATTACGAAACTAACTTTCGGACAGTTTTATTTTGCCATGCTTTTGTTAGTTGAATTAGTTTTGCCTAGCTCCTAAACTGTCCGGATGTTTTTCTTCAATTATTTGGTTTTTTAATAATATATAAATAAATAATTCTTGACATTTCACACAAGGACTAGCATGTAAGCAGAGCTTGTTTTATGGGTACCAAATGGATACATAAAAAGTACATATTTTTTAGTAATTTCGCACAAAAAACTGCAGAAAAACTATAAACATTAGTCCTGCACATAAATAATGTTAACCTTTAAGCTTTTCAATAAAACACATATCTTGGTAGGTACTTATTAGGTTTTTTTACTCAAGCACAACTCTATTAAACACAGATGTTTTAACGTCATGCCCACGTCGCGCCGCTCCATAGATAACGTATTGTTTATAAATTTATACATTATAAGGTTTATACACGTCAATCTAAGAAGCTACGGTCCACGCCGCATTCTGCCAAAGAGATTTAACACTGAATACAACACTGAAAAGAAATCCAATGAGCCGTTTTCAGTAAAAAACAAAAAAGTGTTTCCTACTAAACTTAACAGATGGAGCTGGCAAGCGGAGAAAGCAAGTTTGTGATTAATCACAATTGCTGTCATTGTCAAACTATGTTTCCTACCAGTAAAATAAAACTAACGCCATCTATATGGTTCGAGGGAACTATTTTTGAAGTTTTTACTTTTTAATGAAAACACCTCATTAATCGTAACTGATATAACCTAAACATATAAACATCATTTCCTAAACATTTGACGACCTCTGTGGCGCAACGGGTGAAAGTACGCCTGCGATTCAAAAGATTGCGGGTTCGATTCCGGCATCGGGACACATCACAACCGTAGGGCTGCTGTCCACGTCCACCGCTGGACATAGGCCTCCCTCATGGATCTCCAAAAGATATTTTTTTTAAATACTCGCCATGCTGGGCAGGCGGGTTGGCGAGCGCATTCGGGATGTTGAAGACGCTGCTACCCATATTCCGGAGGTATTCCTTGCCAGATTCTTACTGCATCCACGAGCAAGATAGGAGAGGCAAGGTTTTAATGCCGGCACCTAATTGACATAAATAATACACTTTACAATTATAAATGCTGCAAGCTTTCATCAGGGTGTATACCAGTAGTAAACCAGCAGACTTTTCAGGGCTTTCCGAAGCTATGCTTTTAGCAAAATATTTAACGCAGCTAATGGATAAGGCATGTCGAACTGATGATAATACGACTGTCGTTCATCAACATTTTATTAGTTGGCTTTACAACTTGTGGTGGTGTTGAGGCTTTAGTGTTGTTTTGTGTAATGTGCGTCTTTCAATATGTGTTCTTTGTGTATAATCTTAATATGGACTATGTATAATGTTCTTCTTTACTTGTACAATGTCTGAAATAAACTTTTATTTAATTTAATTTAATTTAGTAAGTACTGTAACTTCATGACATCTGTGTAAGTAATGTGCTTTTGCAACGGCGCGTTTAACTGCTACTGAATATTAGGTATATCAATATGTGCTCTATTCTAATAATTTGTGTTGTTTTATTATGTAATTTGTAACGCGTCAATAAGGTGCATGCGGCCGCACTGAATAAAGTATTTTTTTTAGTTTGATTGCAAAATTTATAAAAAGATATTACATCTTATAAATAGCAAATGCATCTAGGGTAGGGTAAAAATTAGCATTTGTTAAAAATCTGAACATTTGCTCTATGAAAACGCAGATTTTGACTTTATAGGTGAACGACCGATTTATGCCTCTACATTTTCTGTACATGTAGGTCTATATTATATACATCCTTTTCAAAATGGTGGTTGAATTTTTCATTAATGGCAATAGTTTTTATTTTAAACAAGAAATTACATAAATACATTTTTTGTGTACGTACATAGAATAGACAAAAATTGAAATCTTTGAGTATATAGAGTTAATCAACCTAATCTATCTATCTACCGTTTCGGCGCTTACTACTTTTCATTTCAAGCTAGCTTGACGCGTCAGTTTGTATGCAGGCGTTCCCTAAGTCCACGTTTTACCATTGTAATTTAAACTTTTTGATTCAAATAACTGTTTTTCGCCGTGGGGTGCCGGCAGTAGAATGTTACCCCTCCTCTCTTACCCGTGGATGCAGTAAGAGCCTGCTAAGGGACACCTCCGGAAGATGGGCAGCAGCGTCTTTCCGTATATCAACATCCCGTACTGCGCTCACCAACCCGCCTGCCAAGCGTGGTGAGTATGGCAACTACCCCTCATGGAGATCCATGAGAGAGGCCTTAGTTCAGTAGTGGACGTTTTACGGCTGAAATGATGATGATGAACTGTTTTTCAATGCGTCGCCTTAAAACAAAAGCTTTATACCTATTTCTATATGTCCATGTTTATATTCTCTATGTTTTGTAATTGCATATTATGGAAATAAATAAATGAATTTCTGGATTTCCACAAATCCCGTTCGTAAATCAAGCAGTACCCATGGTGGCCATCCATCAACGGATGATACCGTTCATTTTATTGTGGTCAAGACGGGATCTTTTGTGTGAAATATGAGATTGGGCGCGTTTTTATTTTTTTCTTAATGTTTTATGACTGTACTCGAGACTATGATTATGTACACATCCAGTAAAGACATATGTTTTAGGGATCCTGATATTAAAATCGGTAAATTAATGGAGTGAAATTTCTCATGAAATGTGATTTCGCGATGACTTATACATAAGTGTTTTGCCATGGAATGGTAGTAAAATGTTGCTACTCCTCCCTTGCCTGTGAATGTGGTACAAAACCAAAATAATACCCAGATAAAAAAATACGAACCTAAAATAAAATGACGTTTGACTAAACATAATGCTATAGCACAATGCTAAAAATACCTTTGAGCTCTCAAAAACTCGCAACTTCTATCTACACCTAGTCTGTATAAAATTCAGCTCAATATATCTTAATAAACAGTATAGTTAATTAACGGTTCTGAAATCTTCCAACTTGTTGCATTATTATCTAAGTACAGCACAGAATAAAGCTGGATACATTACACCTCCACGATATATCACCTGAAGCGGTCCACGCGGGCATTGAATAGTTGATACCGTACATTGAAATAACTCTTGCACCTGTACCTACTACGGCAAAGAAAAGGCGACATTTTGTGAGGAAAACGTAAAACGTCTTTTTATTCCGGCTTCCGGGTGTTATGCAGCAAATGCGGAAATGTCACTTTTTGGCTGACACGTCATATTCTAACATTTAATTTTGCAATATTAGTTTACTTTGCCGCTAAGCACTAATGACTGCATTGCTGAGTTCGGCAGAGTGATAACGCATCTCGCGACAGGTTTTCAACAGGCATAAATCTCGTGATCAACGCTGAGGGCCGGAATAAACTTTAAAAATAGAACTGCTGTCAGCTATGAAGAGTTTTATGTAAAAAAAAACTAATTAAAGAAAATGCTGCGGCCACGTGCCATTCTAAACAGCCAGTGTGAACTTAGCGCAAACTTCTTTGAGCGGAATAAGGCGCAACAATTACGCGGTGAGTTCCATATTTAAAATTTAAAAAGTGGACATAAATTGGCGGGATAGTAATCTGTTATGTATTGTGACAGAATTCAAAAAAATAGGTCCTAATTTGACAATTAATTTTAAGTAGGTAAGTACTACTAATATTATTATATATTATCAATAAATAGTTTAGATAAACAACTAGTTTTATTTTCCTCATATTCGAAATGAAAAGTAGAGTGTTTAACACGGGTCAAAGAATCAATTCCTACTCGGACTATAGTCTAAATACCTCGGGAATTGATTCTTTCAACCCTCGGTTAACAATCTACTATTCCTTGCGATTTTATTTCACATGTCATGTCATTGTCTAACTCTTCAAACTAAGGATCATATCAAGTAAAGTAAATACTGTTTCTATGTAGCGCTTACTTGTTTACATTCATTAGAATTCTCTAGTCTGTGTGTGTATGTCCACTGTTAGACGTAAGTTTTACCCAATTTGCATCATTTCATAGTGTAGTTGTAGAGAAGTTGCAGTGTGTAGTTGTATAGTAGTTGTAGAGTAGTCGTAGTGGAATGGTTCGGAGGCGGAACGATGTGCGCCGGGACCGCTGGTATGACTGTAATAAATACCACAAGGGTGTTTATTACATACCAGCGTATGTAATAAGTACTTAAGTAAAGCCCATTATATCCATTATCAAAATATTAAGACAGCTTTAGAGAAAATTAATAAAATTTAAGCACAAGAGCTACTTTCATTTAAATTGTCCTCTTAATTAAAACAGACGATGATTGATATCTTACACGAAGTTATAAAAAGCTAGCTATAAAGTTGAGACGGCAATGTATTGAGCTGTAGCTCAATTGAGCGCAAACTAAAACGAATATTTTACTTATTGACCTTGTGTACAGCACCATCTAGTCCTAAACTAAGTAAAGTTTACACTGTATAAACCAGATGGGTCGTGAAATACCAACAACCATTTTTTTTGTACAAACATTAACTAAATAGGTTTTAGCGTCACAGTCAAGTGTTTGTGTGCGTGCAGATATTTTTCCCGGATCTGGGTATTTTTTTACGTGTGATAAGTAGGTAATGTTAAAAAAATGTGTTGAAATATTCTATCGTACGTCTGGTTTTCAAAGTAGCTTTGCTTAGTTTGGGACTAGATAGTGTTGTGTGTAGTCATCATCATCATCACCTAAGCCTAAGGACTGCTGTCCACAACCACTGTTGGACATAGGACCTTCCTCGTGGATTTTTATATTGACGGGTAATTGCCATACTCACCGCGCTTCGCAGGACTGGCGAGCACAGTACGTGATGTTGATACACGGAAAGACGATGCTGCCCATCTTCCAAAAGTATCCCTTAGCAGGCTTTTACTGCATCCACGGGCAAGAAAGTAGGAGTAACATTCTACTGCCCTACGGCATCTGTGTGCAGTGTCCAGCATTATTTGAGCATTTTCGTAGAAATTTGTCCGGTTACAAAATGGAATCAAAAAAAAAACAAACAAATTGCATTTCCAAAAGATTTTTACCTTTTTTAGAGTCAGAAAGTTGTTCAGAAAATTTAATTGATAAAAAGTTATTATTTTGTGTTAAAGTCCCGCTTATTATGTTTAAATAAGATGGCCTTGAGGTATTTAAATATAAATAATTCAGTTTGGCCCTTTTTTCAAGACAGGTAAAAATTTACTATAAAATTTAACTATGTATGACAAACATTTTAAGGGGTGTCGAAAGCTAGCTTAGTCTTATTTCACAATTTGTTGTTCAAAAATAGTCAAAATAAACAGTTTTTGAACGTAAATAAATCTATAAACCTAAAAAAAAACCTTGTTAATATCTAGAAATAGACTGGTTTCAAAGAAAATTATTAATCAACTTGTGGGACACCTAAAAATCTACATGGACGTTTTTTAAAAAATGCCCATTTAAAATGTTGATAGAAAATAAACACGCAAACTCAAAGTAAATAAGGAACTTTCAACCCCTTGCATCTCAGTTCTGATATTACTATAAAAAGTTATTTGAGAGAACGTAAAATATTTATCTAAGTACACTCAAAGCGATGACTGAAAGCGAGCGAGAGCGTTGCAGAGTAGGAAAGCCTCGTTATTTAGGTATTTATATCCAAAGATTTAAATCGTTACATACGCCCATGCGTATACATACATGCGTAATGAGACCGCACCGTTTTGTTTTCACGCGAAATGAATAGCTCGCTCATTTTTAATCAGTATACCTCTAACAGTGTTTGTCGGACGTGGTGTGTTATATTTTTACGAAAGTTCGTGAAATATTTGACGAGCTCTGTGGCGCAGCGGACGAAGGTCCGCCTGCGACGCAAGGGGTTGCGGGTTCGATTCCCGCATCGGGACAAATGTCTGTACGATCTGCAGATATTTGTTCAGGGTGTTCTGGGTGTTTTTCTATATATAATAAAAAAATATCTATCTATGTAGTATAATGTATTAAGTATATCAGTCATTTAGTACCCATAACACAAGCTCTGCTTAGCTTGGGGCTAGAAGATGCTGTGTGATTTGTCCAACATTAAAAATAAAAAAAATAAAAAATATGATTATGACAAACAATGAAAAATATGATTGCATAATAAATGGTTACAATAACAGTTTGATTTATTGGCGAAACCAGTGTGCGCGTGTCGTCATTATTGTTAACACACAATAAAGACAATGCCACAGGTTTTGGTGACAGGGCACATCTAGAGATTTAAATCTTTGTGTATATCGTATCTCTCGTCTCCATGTTATTTTCTTACTCTTTGCTCGCAAATATTAAATTCTAAACGGGTCTCAGAGCGAGATGAAACATATTTGTCAACGTCGACGCAATGCAGCGAATAAAACAAAAGAATTTCATTTTGTATCAATCATTCGTTGAAAATATTTGTAGGGTACCTTAGAAGGGCGATTTTGGGAATTTCTGGCAAAGATATTTCAATTTTAGTTTAGTGTTGAACGGCAAAATGTAAGAAGTTTTACGTCGTTAAAGTTAAAGTTATAATGGTTTTCTGAATAAGTATAATCCTTTAGGATAGTTTAAGCTCGTAATATTTGATAATGGATATAATAAAAATTATCATTTTTATGGTTAGGAAGAATGCTAGGAGTAAAGTTTCTGTCATGATATGCAAAGCATGTGTTATCTACATCTGTTCAGGCAGTCCCTTGGAGTTTTCTCGGCAAAAGGTATAACTTTAATTATACTTACTTACTTACTCTTCTGGCTCAGCGACCCAAAGTGAATCTTGGCCTCCGATACAAGACTTCTCCAGGCTTCTCTGTTTTGCGCTAGTTCTCGCCAGTTAGCAGCATCGAGTTCTCGCAGATCCGCTTCCACCTCGTCAATCCAGCGATACCGGGGGCGGCCGACTGGTCTACGCCCTAAAGGTATTCCCTGGTACACTTTCTTGACGGCTCGATCTTCCGCCATTCTCTCAATGTGCCCCAGCCAGCGCAGGCGCGAGCCTTTAAATTTGCCTATGATGTTTGGCTCTGCGATAAGGTCCTCTATCTCCTGGTTTTTTCGGACTCGCCAGGATCCATCCTCTCGTCTTGTTGGTCCTAGGATCTTTCGCAGGACCTTACGTTCAGCCACGAGAAGTTTGTTTTCTTCCTTCAGTGTTAACGTCCAGGCCTCGCAACCGTACATCAGAATGGGACGGATGACTGTCTTATATATTCTGACCTTGGTTTTTCTGCTCAGAAGTCTGGACGATAACACCTTGTGGAGCGCTGCACTGCATCTCAATGTATTCTGGATGCGTGCGTAGATCTCATCCTCTCTAGAACCTCTGTCTGTAATGGTGCACCCCAGGTATTTGAACTGCGAGACCCCTTTGTATACCACATGTCCCACATTTAGATCTTGTCGTTTAACACGAGTGTTTTTGTATCGTTTCATGTGGATGTACTCAGTTTTGTTGTAGTTGATTTTGAGGCCTAGGGGTTGTGCTTCATTTTCCAGCGTTGTGGCAAGTTGTTTGACCTCCGCTTGGTTACGGCTGAGCAGGGCTAGATCATCCGCGTAACCAATGACCTTGTGCTGTCCGTTTAACTCCACTCCAACGTCAAGTGTCATGACTTTTCTTACGACGTGCTCGAGGGCGAAGTTAAACAGCAGTGGTGACAGGGCGTCTCCTTGCTTAAGGCCGGTTATCACCTCAAAGTCCTCAGTTAGCACTCCTCCAACTCTGACCCTCATCCTGCTCTCCATTGTAGCAGCCTGCACCATCCTAACCAGTTTGTCAGGTATGTTGAAATTTCTAAGGATAGTAAAAAGGTTTCTCCTGTCAATACTATCATAGGCTTTTGCGAAATCTACAAATAAAATGTGCATGCTCTGCGCATATTCCCATTTTTTCTCCATAAGTTGTATCAAGAGAGCTATCTGATCCGTCGTACTACGATTTCGCCGAAACCCACACTGATAGTCACCAACGACTTGTTCCGCATAGGGTTCCAGCCTCTTGAGGAGTATGTAGGATAGGATCTTATAGGCTGTTGGTAAGAGAGCAATCCCTCTGTAGTTTTCGCATTTCTTACGGTTACCTTTCTTATGCACAGGGCTGATGACACCTAAATTCCACTCACGTGGCAAAGTCTCAGTTTCCCATACACTGGTCAGGAGCTCATAGAGCCTCAGCTGTACCGTCTCTCCACCATACTTCCAGAGTTCTGACTGGAGACCATCAACGCCAGCAGCTTTATTATTTTTGAGGCGCATAATCGCATTTCGTACTTCCACAAAAGAGATTGGTTCGACCATTGTGTCATTATCGAGTGAGGTGCGGGTGATACTTTCTACAGGTTGTGAGCAGTTCAGAAGACCTTTAAAGTAGTTTCTCCAATTGTTTTTAATTTGTTCTGGATCGGCTATGAGATTTCCAAACTCGTCTTCTAGTGTTTGAACTGTAGGTTGGTAGCCTTTTTTGAAAGACCTCACTTCCGTGTAGAACTCCCTTGTGTTATTACACCTGATCACAGTTTCGAGGTCTCGTATGATAAGTCTTTTTTTTTCATCTAGGTAAGTCTTTTTTTTTTCTTAATAAAATAACTTTAATTATACTTTGGAAAATTTATTATCTGTGATTAATAACATATCCAAAGAATTTTAATTGTGAATCCTGAAATCAACACGGCCGGTTTTTATATGTTAAGGAGAGAGTCTACTGAGTACCAAAAAAATGCTACGATTAGGAGTTTTATTTAGCCATTTTACGTTTTGGGGAAACTTCCCAAGAGACAAAGGTCGAACAAGAAGCGACCACGATAAAACATGTAGTCCCAAGACATTTCCCAGACACTCGCCCTAACACACTCGCCATGCCGGTACATTACCTCAAAGATATTATCCACCCAACAGTTTTGCTATCCTCCCGCGCAATTTAGCAAATACATTATTACTACACGGTTAATGATCAACCCTACAATGACCCTCTGTCCTAGGAACTAATGGACCATTAGAAATAATTACTAGTATCTAAGGGCTTGATCACAAAAGCGATTTGAAAGCGTGGCGTTGGGCATTAGGCTCACCTGACATAATACACTATCATACTAAATAGGTACAAGTTGGTAGGTTTGTACCTATATCTATAAGTCGAAATCGTTATAATATTTGATAATGAGGATAATAGAAGATGCTATAGCTTCCAAAAAAAAGCCGTGTTGGCCGAGTGGTATGTACCCCCGACTTTCAATCCGAAGGTCGTGGGTTCGATACCGGCAGTGCACCAATGGATTTTTCTTTCTTGAAAAATTTATGTGCACACTTAACACGTGCTTTAACGGTGAAGGAAACATCGTGAGGAAACCCGCGGCTTAGTTAGCTTCAGACGTATTGACCTGTTCTTTCCTCTGAATAATAGCTGACTAAGCTGAGAGGAAGGCATAGGTGCTGGGCAAGCCTAATCCATCTAACAATGTCCCAGGCACTGCAGCGTCCCGTACAGCATGGGTTAACAAAACTCTAACCCTGTATTCCTCTAAACACACACGTGTTAAAATGCAATGAAAATATTTAGTTTTAATTATTTTAATCCGCTTATGCATAAAACTAAAAAAAATCATTGCATTTTATTGTCATGGATTTCCGCAAAGTAACGCCTGATTCCATTAACTACACACGTGTACCTATCATTAAATTTCATTTCATGGGTAAACTACTGTAAGCTAATTTTTTATGCATCTTGCATATTATTATTTTATGTCCAAATGTTGTATGATTTATAATGTTTGAAACGAAGAAACGTTTTTAATCTTTATCTAAATAAATTCAAGATAGGTATATTACTCGACGATATTTTACACAAACTTAAAAAACTTCCTTCATATATTACACAATAGATGTTCCCGTACGCGTTTGATGCTCTGCTTTTATAACTATTTTTCATAGAGTTATAGCCTTGGACGATAAATCAGACGTCTAACACTAAAAGATTATTTCAGTTCGAGCCAGTAGTTTCTGGGATTAGTGCGTTCAATCCCACCCAAACAAACCGTCACTTTATTATATTAGTATTAAAGTTATATGTTACGATAAATCAGCTATCCAACACTATACTATTTTGATTCAAGAGGGGTTTGTTCGGTTGGCAAGCCCAATACGGAATATTGATACACGGAAAGACGCTGCTGCCCATCTTCCGGAGGTGACCCTTGGCAGATTTTTAGAAAGAGAGGAAGGGCAACATTCTAGATACTGGCGGCACCCGATGGGAACGACACCGTACTTCCTAAGATTAGCGCGTTCAAACAAACCTGTCAGCTATCGATTTTTCAATTACAAGTTTACAGCAAAGCAAAATCAGCCAACCTGTTGGCTGATTACGTATCTTGCTACAGGTCTGCAACAGGCGTAAATCTCGCGTTATTGCTGTCAAGCGTCAATTCCTTGCTGTAATCTGACTTATTCGTCATCTCGCGGATTTAAAACTCGCGGGAAACCGCGAGTTAGCACCTTCTGATTTTATCTATTTTTATTGTCGTCATGTCGCGTGATCGTAAATATCCGACGTATTCATGTACAGTCATCTACAAAAAAGTTACCTATTTTGAATGTACCTATAGAATACAATATTATTTGAGTTTAAAATAAAAGAAAATATAGTTTTTGAGATACATATAATATTAATTAACATGACAATATAAAACTGCTCATTTTCATAATAATTATCAATAATATCACAATGACTCAATAATTTGGTTTTTTTAAGTAAATTGTCTTGCCTAAAACTAAGCAAATTAAAGAAATAAAAATCAATTTATTACTTTTGTAACAAGCTTTACTATTTAAAACTATCACAAGATTACGTCGTGGCGAATCATTATGTTTTTGACACATGTTAAATATGTCATTAAATGTCAAAAATGTCATTAAATGTACAAAAATAATGTAATACAAAATTGATATTTGACAGCATCATTGCTCGATTGACGCCTGTTATAAACCCGTCGCGAGATACGTAATCAGCATGTGCATCATTTATTAAAGCCCGCACATCCATCATACATACAAGAGATTCATTAAAATCACCGATTCTGTCCGATTCGCGCTTCACTAAGCCGGATATTTCAGCCCTAAACGGGCAAAAAGATCATTTGAATTGGAAGCGATGGACCGGACTTAGTCCCCGCCTGATGGATGGCAGCGAACTTTGAACGGTCTTTGCAAATTGATATTTTACACGGAATTTCTAAAGATTTAAGGTAGTTTATTTAAATCCTAAGCATTATATGGCAAGAGCACGCAGACACACTGATAAGAGCATTATGCCCATTCTTTTCAATGAAAACCTTGCATAAAGCAAATTTATTAACACACGAGTAGCAGCACAACGACAGCAAATCCTCAAACAACCGAGGTCACTCCGTGAAGCCTGTGAAGACTCCAGGAAGATTCTGCGCTTCTGGTCTGAGCTGGGCTGGCTATGATAGCCAGATACCTCACGCATAATAGACCAACTGAGAGTCTAAATGCGGGAAAGGGAGTTACACACATACATACATACATACATACAAAGTCAAAATCTGCGGCCCCGCGCTACGCGACGGAGCGCGGTGCAGTGTGTTTTTGCCTTTATGCAATTTGGTTAGACATAAATCATAATCATTATCTGGTAGATATTAGAGCATCATGCATTTTCTCCTCAGTGAAAACCTTGGATAAAGAAGATGTATTGTGTCTGGTGCCGTGGAGTGACAGTAGAACGTTACCTCTCCTATCTTGCCCGTAGATGCAGTATGAATCTGCCAAGGGATACCTCCGGTAGCTGGGCAGCAGCGTCTTTCTGTGTATCAACATCCCGTACCGCGCTCACCAACCCGCCTGCCAAGCGTGGTGAGTATGGCATTAACCCCTCATGATTTTGGAGATCCAAGAGAGGCCGATCCAGCTGTGAACGTCGACAGCACTGACTGAGATGATGATGATATTAAAACCCTCAGAGGCGGCTTTACCTATTGTGCAGGGAGTGCGGCGCACACGGGCGCCGGGTCTAAGGGGGCGCCGAGCGCCCTCTAATGCGACACCTGAATGCGTGCGTCGCTCGCGGCACCGGCGCACTCAAAAAGACCCTGCGCCCGTGTTTCCTATGCCGCCAGGCGCGCGGTAGCAAAGCAAGGCGCGCCACCACAAGCTGCGTCTTTACCTACTCTACACAATTACTTTTGTTTCAACGTGAAATCAGCCTTAAAACAGATAATTAAAGATTATATTGGCGTAGAAAAGTAAAGATTACATACACTTCTATATGAATTGTTTCCTATAAAGTTTACATACATTTCTGTTAGCTATAAAAGTTTCACGGGTTTATCTCTGCAAACTTCGGAGATAAGGGGGGGAACGGTCGTTTTTTCAACATTTTTGTAAATAATTCAAAAACGATACTGTTTAAAGGAAAAATAAAAACTGTTTAAAATTGTGGAAATGAATACCTTTCATATGAAACCCCAAACAACCTAGTAACTATACAAAAATTAAAAAACCCCCCTTGTCTAAAAAAACTATGCAAATTAGAGAGTTCGCTATAATTTTCCTATAAATTTTACATACACTTCTATTAGCTGTACAAGTTTCACAGGTTTATCTCTGCAATCTTCGGAGATAAGAGGGTAACGATCGTTTTTTCAACATTTTTGTAAATAACTCGGAAACGATACGGCTTAAAGGAAAAATAAAAACTGTTTAATAATGTGCAAATCAATACCTTTCATATGATACCCCACACGACCTAGTAACTTCACAAAAATTTTTAAAACCGTAAATGCAACCGTTTCTCGTCCCATAGCTGCAATTGCCCTCGTTTATTAACAGTAGAGGCAGAAAAATATAAACTGTTTAATAATATTCAAATAATTATCTTTCATATGATACCCCACACGACCTAGTAACTTAACTTAAACATTTTGAGATCCCCTATCCGCCCCCCTGCAATCATAATAAGAATATTGTTCAGCATTTTCATTTAAGCTATATTAGTAAAAAAAGTGTTATCTATAACATTTTCAAATTTCAAGTCGTTAGCATCAGTAGTTCTCGAGATATCCACTTGATGTCTGACAGACAGTGATTCTATAAGGGTTCCTTTTTACCATTTTGGTCCGGAACCCTAAAAAGCACATTGTTCTAATTTAGAAAATAAACTTTGCCATGCTGGCTGTTCAGATGTGGAAAAGTTCGAGCTCTTTAATGAAATCGAATTATTACCGATGTTTATTGATGATTCCACTACGCCGTTGGATATTTTAAATTACTTGTTTACGAATAAATTAATTCCAGTATTCCCAAATCTGTCCTCAGCACTGAGGATGTACCCCACACTTCCAGTCTCGGTAGCACACAGCGAAAGGTCATTTTCTAAACTAAAAATAATTAAAAACTATCTTAGATCAACATTGTCGTAAGTATTGAACATGAAATCAAAATTGAAGTCAGTGACATTGTTAAAGATTTCGCTAATGCAAAAGCACGAAAAGTAAATTTTTTGTATTGTAAATATATTTGTGTGTGTTTGTGCGTGTATATATAGAGGTATGTGTGTACGAGCGTCCTTTATGATATTATACCTAGTTTTAAATTAAATATTTTAAGAACTACAAAGTTGTGATTTTTTATTGTTGTAACCCCTTCCTTCCTAAAAAGCTTCTTGACATCATTTAAAATTGCACTATTTGCACCCGAATTTTCGTATGAAAATATAACTGTAATTATTCCATTTTGACCCTGCTCCTACTAGGGGGCGCCAGGGTACTGGTGGCACACTGGCGCCACAAGGGCTAGAGCCGCCTCTGAAAACCCTCTAGATGAACTTTAAAGCAGCAAAAATCACTTAAACTAACAGTTTTACACGTCAACAATTCCTAGAAAGTTTCCCAGGATATGCACCCGTAGGAGATAAACTTAAGCTCTCGCCGACATTGTAAAGCCTGGAGCCACACGAGTGACTGCGATTGAACGGTTTACTTCCTACTAACTTTGTCTTTTGGCTTCTTTTATATAGAAAGCTGTGGGGTGCCGGCAGTAGAATGTTGCCTGTGGATGCAGTGACCTGCCAAAGATACCTCCGGCGGATGGGTAGCTGCGTCTTTTTGTATCAACATCCTGAACTGCACTCGCCTACCCGCCTGCAAACGTGGTGAGTATGGCAACTACCCCTCATGGAGATAGGCCTCCCTTGGATCTCCAAAATCATGAGGGGGATATCTAAACTTTTTTACTTGATTGCCCCATTGTGTGGGATATTGGTAAATAGGTATTTTAAAACCATTTAGGGGTTGCGAAGACCATTTTTCGATATAGGATTCCGTTTGTGTGTAAATACTAAAGTTATAAACATTTTTTTAAGGCGCCCCCCCCCCTCTTTCTAAAATCTAAACAGTTCTAAAAATCTGAAAAATTATGAATGTACTTTATATAGTTTAAACCATGATCTTTCTAGGAAAACTATAAAAGTTACATTAGCTCTTTTAGTTTCGGAGAAATTGACACTCACCTAACTGATGCGGTTTCCAAAACATTCCGGAATACTTTAAATCGAAAACTCAATTAAATCCTGTTAAAATGTTTTGGTATACTTAAAAACATACACCAACTTCTAAGAACAGCAGGTTAACTACGGAATACGGAACATAGTACATGGCACAACGATTTTATTGTAGTTGGCTCATATTAAGTCACAACTATTATTTGGCACAATAGTTTTGAGGCAACTTAACAGTTTGGTCGATCGTGAACGAGTCAGGCTTATGTAAAATTTTGCTCTTCTTTACGAGCGATTCCTATAAAAGATCTTAAGTGGAATCTGAAAATAGGTGCGCCGGAAATATCTATTCTGGTTGTTTTGCATTTTATCTTCGCCATTCACTTCCTAGATTTATAGATTTTACTTCTTAGATTCCTTTAAACTTCAACTCGATTTTCAGGTTTTGTCGACGCTTGCTAGTCTTATCCGATCGAGCACTTATTAGAGTGATCTGTTTGTTTAGTATTCATACACACAGTCCAAAAATATTTATTTATGTATAATATGCTGTCCCACGGCTAGGAATTCTGCATGTATTTAATTTCAGCCGTAAAACGTCATTTCCGTCTTTCCGTGTATCAAAATCCCGTCCTGCTGTCGCCAACCCGCCTGCCAAGCGTGAGTATGCAACTACTCCTCATGGAGATCCATGGGGGAGGCCTGTGTTCAGTAGTAGACGTTTTACGGCTGAAACGATGAATGGTATAGAACGTTCTAGCACATCGGTTCTCAAACGTCAAGAGCGCAATAGAGGACTCTAGAGGCATAAGGATGGTCATAACGTCATCGCAATGGACCCGCAGGCTGGTTACGTACCTCGCGACAGGTTTGCAACCGGCGTAAATCTCGCAGATGTCGCTGTCAAACGTCACTTCCTTGCTGTTAATTAGTACAAAATTGAACTTTGACAGCGATGGTCGCGAGATTTACGCCTGTTGCAAACCTGTCGCTAAATACTTAATCAGCCTGCCGCACATTTGTCCGCTTTTATAGTTAATACATGTTTTATCTTTATTAGATATCATCAAAGTTGTATGATGGCACGGAGCCCTCGACCCGCGAGTCTGACTCGTTCTTGGCCGGTTTTATTTTTAAATTTGACCGTAATTTTATGAGATTCATCGTGATCGTCAATTTGTGATTCTAAGAATGTTACGCAGAACGCCGTTGCGCTTCCAATCGCATCCTATATTTTCAACATTTCTCAAGTGCATCCATGTGTAACTGTCAACGTTGTCTCACAGCTAACTCTCGCTTGGATTGGAACTGACAAGAAGTATCGCCCGCTCGTAAATATTGTCTCGAGGTGTCGCTATCTCGCGGGAAATATAAATATCGGGGGACAGCAGGCAACACTGTAGAGGATTTAAGAATTACCTTGGATGAGGTATAAATCTGCCGCCTTAAGGCTCACTTGCTTTGACAGGTTTGCCAACAAATCAGCCGAACTGTAGACATTTTATCCTTACATATTATAAAACAAAGTCCTCCGCCGCGTCTGTCTGTCTGTTCGTGCTAAACTCAAAAGCTACTAAATGCATTTTTATACGGTTTTCACTAATACCTATAGTAATTCAAGAGGAATGTTTAAAGGTAAAACCCATAAAGATTTGATGAAAGTTCGCTGAACTATGATGATGATAGTTGAACATGTCGGAAAATTTATTGCCGACTGGGTGTTATATTGGCGTGGTGCCGCGTAAAACAATTTAGTTAAGTGCAAGTGATGTGTGGAGTTGATTCTTATAAAAAGTAAAAAAAAAAGACAGTGACAGCATAATATGTCTACCTTTTATAGTTTACTTATAGTTATCATTAAGAATAGAATAGAATAGAAAACTCTTTATTGCACATCACATAAAAAATAGAACATTAAAATAAAAGGACCATTATCACTCAAATTAAATTTACCAAACATTCCTTTTTCAAAATTGTGTATTTTTAATCGTTTGCTCATCGATTTATGTGATCTCACTTAACCTGTCGTTTCGAATAAAAATTCGATCAAATGTGTCAATATTTTTTTAAATATATATAATTTAATCTAGCTTTATATAATATAATATAAAGACTTGATTTATTCAGGTTTTATGTGTTAGCAAAAATATATTTACATATTCATATATGATCCCGTTAACGAGGTCTCTAGATTAGTAATTTATATGCAAATGTAGATGTCAGTCGTCAAAATATGTTAAAATCCCCTAAATTGTTCACCTACCCATCAAACTCAAACTGAAAAAATACTCTATTCAGTGCGGCCGGTCATATAAGACGCGTTAATAAACAAAAAACATTATATGTATAAAGAGTTAACACAATCTTATTCTAATCCCGGCCTCTCAATGCCGGCAGGAGGTGCCGGCGTTAGAATGATGCGTCTCTTCCCATGGATGCAGGAATATGCTAAGGGTCTGCTCTGCTCCGAAAGATCGGCAGCAGCGTATCTCCGTGTATCAACATCCCATACTGCGCTCGCCAACTCGCCTGCGAAGCGTGGCGAGTACGGCAACAATTCCCTCATGATCTTGGAGATGTATGAGGGAGGCCTATGTCCAGCAGTGGACGTAGTCAGCAATTCTACACATGTAATGATGAGTAAATACTATTTCAAATAGAATATAGAGTCCGCACCAACACTGATGTCCGACAGACGCGGCTATCATAGAACTAAAAATACAGAACAGACATTATTAAAATATATATCTTAACCAAACCACTACCCATAGGGCATATATCAAAAAAATATATACATACATGCTGAAATCACCATAAGAGCCTCGTAGTCACCCTTAGCCTCCACACACTTAACCTTGGGAACCACTTGCTTGAAGAAGTTCATACAGCTATTAAAAATATCTCATCATCATCATCATCATCGGCCTTTTCGTCTATTACAGACGATTCAGGTAATGCCTGTGGTTTGGGGTTGCATTTTTTTAAATGACTAAACAGTCCTATCTTTGACCTCAAAAATATCTGCGCTGTCAATAATTCTATTGTATTTTCTTTGCAACCTAACAAGTGAATTTTGGGCGTAATATCAATATGTTCAATTTAAGAGGGGCCAATCCAACTTACTTTTCATACAACCGCTCGTACGTGGGTGTGGCATCGTTTAAAATTTGTTTCTCCAAATTTTGATTTTTTGTTTGGATAGAAACCTAGATATAGTGCACAAGATACTTATTAGATCAAAAAATCATAGAAAGATCTATTACGACGCCACACCCACGTACGAGCGGTTGTATGAAAAGTAAGTTGGATTGGCCCCTCTTAAAGAAACTACAAAGAGGTTTGTAATTTGTGTACAGTTTTTTGTTTTTTTTTTAAATCTTTTCAAACTTAAACGTAAGTCAACTATTTATTAAAATACTTTTCAGTGCCTTGAAATGTTCCACCAAAGTGTGTAATGATACTTTAAAACAAATAATGTAAACCTAAGTCGCTTGGTTTTGCTTGTCGATCCAGAAATTATTATCTTATGAATATAAATTATCGTGGCTTGACATCATTTAATAAATATAATACTTATATCATCTATATAATAACTTATTATCGTCTTGCTGACGTTTCGTAGATCATTTAGAGGCCCTTCTTCATGAGCACCAATATGATGAATGAGATGATAATAAGTTAGGTACGTGGTGAATGCCGTATTATATAATATTAAATCTTTTAAGAAGTTAAAGATAAAATAATATGTTATTGTTAAATTGTATTCATCTTGCTTGTAGGCAAGTAAAGGTCTTAAATATAAATTATGTGTAAAGATTTTTTGCTGTTAGGAAATACAGTGATAATAAGCTATTTTTGTTGTCTTCGACGGGACTCGAACAAAATTTTTCATTTCTATAAATGATACCTTAGTGTGTGGGTTTATACTTTAAAAACTAAAATAGCTTTTATATTAGCTACTAAGCGACTTTTCTTCACTGCTGCTTACATCTGGTTGTCGGACAGTGGGCAAGAATATCTCCAAAGACTTCTGCTAGATGTCGCTACTCGGTGCTATAAAACCGATAAGGGCAATCAAGATTTTCGACCCGACGGTTAGTGTCTTCGCGGCCCAAATGGTAAAGGTAGCCTGCTATTAAAGTGCTCGTCTGAACATTACGGGTTCGAGTCCCGTCGGAGACAAAATTTTGATTGCATTTTTCATTTCCATACAATGATAATATTAACTTAAAATTAGACAGCCATAGAAGGGATTTTCATACCAATTACTATTACAATAATACAAATTTAAGTACATGGAATCTTAATAAATTAGCATATAAGGTATCAAAGTAATCGTTTATATTTTAAAGAACCACGATTTTCAGTTTTCCTATATCCTTGTCACCATCGTAAATGTATCGAGAATTCAAGAAATATTTTCTGATATATCTTGGAACTAGCGATAAAACCGTTATATTGCGGTAATGTAAAGTGACAACCAAAAGGAATTGAAACCCGTATGTTCTGTGTTAGATTAGTTTTAAACGATGGTACTGCACAGAAGAAAGAAGCTAAAATTTTCCCCACCCTGAATAATCTATACTACATATATTTCAATTATTAACACATATTTAAACGGGTATTTATCGCGCTATTTACCTTTATTATTGCCCGACGTTTCGACAGGATTGCACCCATCGTAGTCCCGGGTAGAGTCTTCCCGGGACCACGATGGGTGCAATCCTGTCGAAACGTCGGGCAATAATAAAGGTAAATAGCGCGATAAATACCCGTTTAAATATGTGTTAATAATGTGTCCTGATCGCGAAAGTTTAAAAAAGACTATATTTCAATTGCCGTGGAGTACGGGCAGTAGAATGTTACCCCTCCTCTCATGCCCGTGGATGCAGTAAGAGCCTGCTAAGGGATTTCTCCGGAAGATTGCTGTCTTTCTATGTATCAACATCCCGTACTGCGCTCACCAACCCGCCTATAATGGAGTCTGGTTCTGCGAGCAAAAAAAATTATAAGCTATATGACACGAAATTAAAATAGTGCCTGAGAAAACGTACATGTAAGTATATATGTAAGTGTATATGTAAGTGTATATGTAAACCCTCTTTTCTATAAATAAAAAAAAAGTATATGAAACAAAAATATCATGGTAAATATCTCGTAAATATTGCTTTTATTATTCAAAACCATTGAACTATTATTACTAGCGTATAGAATTGACACCCGCGAACAACAAGTTTGCGCCATGAGTTGTTGCCGGCCGGCAACAACTCATTTAGTCGTTCGTCGACGCCCGTCGCGACCGCACGCGAATAAACCCAAATTAAAAATGCCGTCTTGCGTGTTAAAAACGTGTAAAAATCAATCAACTGCGAAGAAAAAAGATAGTGGCGTGACTTATCATCGGAAAGTCAACAGAATATCAACTAAAACCAACTAAAATTAATTTTTGTATATTATGTTCTATTGTACTGACATTTTGTTTGAAAATCATAGATTATGAAAAGTGATTCGTACAGATGGGATGTGTAGGTACCTACTAAGGGTTGGCGACAAAGGTTTAACTGATTATTTTTAACTCATATTACTTGCCCTATGCCGTCTGTCTGATCAGTAACAGTAGGTACCTACTGTAGGTATCTTTTGCAATCGTCATTACTTATAAACTGAAGCTGTATTATACCTATATTATTGTCTGAATAAATTCTTAAGGTTTATAAATTTGTAATAGATCGATTGACGACCTCTGTGGCGTGGTGGGCGAAGGTTCGCCTGCGACGCAGGAGGTGGGTTCGATTCCCGCCTTGGGACAAATGTTTAGTGATCGCTGCAGATATTTGTTCTGGGTGTTCAGGTCATTTTCTACGTATAATAATAAATAAATAGGTATTTATGTATTGTATTGTATGTATTTATTATATCAGTTACCTAGTAGCCATAACAAGAGCTCTGCTTAGTTTTGGGCTAGATAATCATCATCATTTCGGCCAAAAAACGTCCACTAATGAACAAAGGCCTCCCTCATGGGTCTCCATGAGGGGTAGTTGCCATACTCACCACGCTTGGCAGGCGGGTTGGCGAGCGCAGTACGGGATGTTGGTATATGGAAAGACGCTGCTGCCCATCTTTCGGAGGTATCCCTTAGCAGGCTCTTACTGCATCCACGGGCATGAGAGGAGGGGCAGAGTGAAATAAAGTGTGGGGTCTAGTTAGTGTAAGTACCTACCTATGTACGTACTTGTTAGATAAAATACCAATTTATTTAAAAAAATGACTTTAAACGCTTAACGATTCGTTTTAATTTAATGTACTTAAATATTTTTACGTTTTGAAATATAATATTCACAGGTACCTACTGCATTAACATTACTGCATTAATAGATGTCTGAAGTGTCCCTTCTGCGGTGAAAAAAATCTATTAGAGCGACATGTTGTTACACTATGTTGAACGAAACGTGTAAGCGCCACGAAATTCACGGCGCTTACGACGTTTTGGTCGCGAGAAAACTATTCTCTATTAGCGATCTAGCGCTGCATGTATTGATGGTATGGATAGACGACAACATTCTAATCGTGTAGCGCTGCAGCGAATATTTGTGTGCGGGGGCGAGCGCGCCTCGCGCAGGCACCCCCGCTGTCATCAAGTTGCGACACATTTTTTGTTTGGTATAGCTACTCTAACTATTTACAACTCACTGTTCAAAACCATGATAGTTTCAAAAGTTAAATCGTAATGTTTGTGTTCTACAAACATGTTTTGTTATAACTCATGATATCCATTTAAAAAGATCAAATAAGCAAGCTATGTCACCTAAAAGTCTAGTTCTGCAAGCAAAAAAATTTATAAACAATATGACACGAAATTAAAATAGTGGCTGAGAAAAAGTACAAGAACATGAAGACAAAAATAGTTCAAGTATTCAATTTTAATTCATTTGCTAATACCAACAGCACAAACAAAATGTTCCTTAAGTGATTGCGATAAAGATTGTTCTGCAGTGACGGATGGATATGAGTTAGGCTGTTCTAATTTAAATTTGGATGTTAGGGTACGTTTTTACTGTGATCTGCATGCATTTTACAGTTTCATAAATTATTTTTGTCTGCTACTTCTACTTCTTTAACATACAACAGTACTCATAATAAATAAATTAAACCAGAAATGATTGCTTTCTTTACTACAAATTTTTCTAATCTAAACTATAATGTGTTAACCGCTCGTTTGGTTTTGGTCAGTTTACTTACCAAGATTTTTTAGCCGTTGTTTGGTTTTGGTAAGTAAACTGACCAGTGAGTCATCGTTCCACGAAAACAATTGTCATTTTTAAACTATGGTGTTTATCAACTTCTTCAAAATTATTTTCGCGAAACCAATTTAGCGGTTAAAAAAGCCGTGTTGGCCGAGTGGTATGTACCCCCGAATTTCAATCCAAAGGTCGTGAGTTCAATACCGGCCGTGCACCAATGGATTTTTCTTTCTTGAAAAATGTATGTGCACACTTAACACGAGCTTTAACGGTGAAGGAAACATCGTGAGCTGAGAGGATGGTATAGGTGCTGGGCAAGCCTAATCCATCTAACAATATCCCAGGCACTGCAGCGTCCCGTACAGCATGATTACCAGTTGCTGACGCTGTATAAATCATCTATAATAGATGCAAAGGCCTTACTTTTTACTAAAATAATTATACTAAGTAATTAAAATTTTACTTTTTGACAATATTGTTTACTAACAGAAAAATAACGCTAACGTCATAATAAAAGGCTTAGGGAACTATATTAGACTTTTTTTTAAACCATAAAGGAAGGATTTTTTTATTTTATTGAACCTCATTTATGCTTGCAGTGGCCATTATGTCGAAACAAATGTTAGGGCATCGCAATCATACGAAAAATGGGTTTTTGTCGTAGTTGATGCATTTTTTGTTTGATTTGTAACCCCCAACAAAAAAGGGTTAAAAGTTTGATAGCAGCGTGTGTCTGTGTGTCTCTCTGTGTTTATGTCTGTGTCTCTCTGTGGCACCGTAGCTTTTAAACGAATGGACCGATTTCACATCGGTCCATTCGTTTAAAAGCTACGGTTGCAGCGTTTTCTAGCTGTGGTCCAAAAACATGTTTTATTAAAATCAGTTAAGACGTTTACAAGATATGGGGGGTGAAAGAGGGGATGAGTAATTAAATGTTTCCAAATATACCCAATTTTGGTATCAAATGAAAGGAAATGGTGTGCAAAATGCAAAATAAAAGTAGAAAGTAATATAGAAATCGGTTGCGCTATTTATAGGATATGGGGGATGAAAGTAGGGATGAACAATCGATTTTTTCAAATATATTCAAGACGTGTGGTTTAAAATGATAGAACATGATGTGTGGATTGCAATACTGAGATGCGATTACAAAAAAATAAGGTAACCTCCGAAACTACTGTAAAGCGTCGGGGGTAGATTAACATTTTTAATTTAATCCCGCTCCGCTCCAGTGGACTCACCCTTATCTCAAGCAACGATGCGCTCAGCTTACAATAATGTGCGCTGAACTTTTCATTTTGTATTTCAGTAAAGAATAAAACTTTAATCGGTTTTTGGCATGGAAGCGAATAATCGTTTGAGTGCCTTTTGCATAATATGAGACGGAAGGATGTTGTACTTAAAGCTCAGGTGCTTTTTGGGGTAACGTACATATTAAATTTAATACTTTCACAGACAAGGCAGACGACGTAACTTTTAAAACTAGCATGGTTGTTAAAATGTTTTGCAAACTTTTACGGAATATTTACCAACTTAGATGACATAGATAAAGTCGCGGAAAAACTATAAATCGCACAAAGTCAAAGTCAGTACCGTAAGTGTTATTTCATTAGATTGGTATTAAATTATTTCTGCCCGATTGGCAGTGTACCAATCTATAACCAAAATTCAATTGGTACTGCCTGTTTGGTACAGGGTGGTACAAGGGTAGTAGTTATAGAGTGGATTTTTGAGACAGGACAGTAAAGACAGTACCTAGTTGATAAATCGTTTTTCAGTACAAAATTCATGATTTTTTTGCGGAAAATGTGTATTTCTAACATTTCTAGTACTCAAACTTGAGTTAGTTCAGAAGATACTTTTGATCCTTATATGAAACAGGATTGATAGGCATCAAAAAAAGTTTTTGTGTAAAATTACCATTTTCTGTAAGTATATAGACTACATTTTTTACAAAGTCTAAATCCAGATTGGAATATCTCAAAAAGTTATAGATGGTCTCCTTTGAATGTTTACCTGTAACTATAACGATTAAGGTACCTGCCGTTACTGTCCAGTCACAAATATCCACCTGTATAACCAAAACTAAAATAGATTCTGAAATCTCACTAGTGCAATGCTGCGGCCAGAAGTTATTACACAGGCGCAAGTTATAGGCGCAAGCATAAGATTAGCATAAGGAAAGGATCAATGAATAAAGTTCCCAAGTTTGGGGCAAGCTGTATGTTTGGGTTACTTTGACCAACTTATAGTGTTTGCAGCTTTGTGGATAGTTTCAATGGGAGTTCTGATGGCGTAGTTAGTTTTAACGACGACTTTCCTGTTATAATTTGTGGGTTTGCTGAAGGTCAGGACAGAATAATTTCTCTAAAAATTCTTCTAACACTCTATCTTAAAAGTGGCGTGCTTTACTACAATACATTATGGGTTGAATACATGATTGTCGATATTGCCAAGTGACTCACTTTGGGTCCCTGAGCCAATGGAGTAAGTAAGTAAGTAACATGATTATCGAAATAATTGCTCTGTAAGTCCCATTACATAAAATCCGCAACGTAAGCATAGCATTGTTATGTGCACCGGGTGCATTTTTGTACAAAATATAAGTACATAACAAATATAGAAAAATTGATAAAAAACATTAAAAGAATTTCCAATTTTTCCCTATAAAACGACTCGTTTCCATGGGCTTAAATTATTAGTGATGATTACTTGGTTAAACTTTATTTTTAAGGGACTTAATTGTGACGACCACTCTATCATTCCCGATAGCATTTAAAGCGAAACATTTCCATAATCGAGTTACATTAATGTCGAGTCATCGATATTTCGTGATAGGCGCTGTAATGGTACCGAACAATTAATGTCAATAAATTAAAGCAATTATAGACCACTCTGGGTCTAGTGGATTCGACCAGCCGTGCACAAATGGAGTTTTCTTGCTGAAAATGTGCACATTTATCACGTGCTTTAAAATATCTAAATGAACAACAACTATTTAGTAACAAACCCGCTAACGTATATTTAATGAGCGCTTTAAAAACACTCAAAAATAATTTGACACGTATCTCGCCTCTCCACAAGGCAGCTCAGGAGAAATCGGCTCCCCGTCCATCACAAAGGACACTATAAACACCTTTGTTCGGTGTTGAACAGATTCTCGATTAGACAGATTCGTAATTCGGCAGATTCGCTACACGACAGATCGTGAATTGGGCAGATTCTTGGATTCGACAGATTAGCTACACGGCAGAAAATGAACACTTGTGCACAGATTACCTACTGATAAGATACTGATCAATGCTATTTATACTTTATGAAAACTCCTTGAATATTTAATCATCAACAGGCCACAGCGCGCAGAACAGATGGCCGATGGGGCCGCAAAGTTCTCGAATGGAGGCCACGGATCGGCAAGCGCTGCGTAGGACGTCCACCTACAAGATGGGCAGACGACTTAGTGAGAACTGCTGGTCGGCGGTGGATGCAGACGGCTTCCAACCGCAGTACTTGGAGATCAATGAGGGAGGCCTTTGTCCAGCAGTGGACGTCCTACGGCTGAAATGATGAATAGGCCACACAATGAAGACGTCTGCTGCTTCGTTCTTTCTAGTGTCTAGCGGGTAGTTGCTCGATGACGAACAACACCGCTCTCTGGGCGTGTTGTCTCTTCATCCATTGGCTCACTTTCTGTTCGGGGTATCGAATTCTTTTTGAGTTTTTTTCAAGCACTCATAAGATATCGCACCTCCAGTCGTAGACTGACTAAATTCAAAATTTGGGTGAATTAAGTTAAGTATACTGCCTACTGCATAATACTGCATAATATAGCCGTGGGGTGCCGGCAGTAGAATTATACCCCTCCTCTCATGCCCATGGATGCAGTAAGAGCCTGCTAAGGGATACCTCCGGAAGATGGGCAGCAGCGTCTATCCGTGTATCAACATCCCATAATGCGCTCACCAACCCGCCTGCCAAGCGTGGTGAGTATGGCAACTACCCCTCATGGAGATCCTTGAGGGAGGCCTGTGTTCATCAGTGGACGTTTTATGGCTGAAATGATGAAGTTAAGTATACAGAACGACTCAAAAAAGTGCGCTCTATCGCCTAGTAAATCAGAAACCGTAATAAATAAACTGTAATAGCTCTCTGTTTCATTTATAGTCAAGTTATAGTGTGATTTATCAAAAACTGTCAAGGACCGAAACACGTTTTCTTCATTTCCCAAAAAACATGAATTTTGGATTGAGTCAGTCTACGACTGGAGGTGCGATATATGTAGGTTAACGGATTTGTTACTATATATTTGTTGTTCATTTAGATAACATAATGGATTTCCGCAAAGTCACGCCTGAATCAATGAATTACGTGCTCTAAAGGTCATCATCATAATTTCAGCCGTAAAACGTCCACTACTGAACACCGGCCTCACTTATGAATTCCATGAGGGGTAGTTGCCATACTCACCACGCTTGGCAAGCGGGTTGGCGAGCGCAATACAGGATCTTGATATACGGGAAGACGCTGCTATACTGCATCTACGGGCATGAGAGGAGGTATAACATTCTACTGCCAGCACCCCACGGCTTTTCAAAATATTGGCTCCTAAAATAGTAGATCTATCACCAAAATTGAATCACCAAAACTAGATAATCCCCTCACAGAAAACAAGGACTAGATTCTGAATGTGTTGCAACGACAATGCACGAGCCCAGCGAGCACAGTAAGCAACCCGCGGCGGCAGCTGTTATTAACATAGCTCCGAGCAACAGCACAAATCATTTTAACTGTGGATTTAAAAGCCAAACTTTTCACAGAGTGTTTACAAAGATAATAAATATTATGGTTCATTTCCACGCTGGCACTCGTATCACTGTTTTTAAATTACATGGCGATATTTTACTTACTTTACATACCTTATTTATTTAATGAGAATAGTACATTTTCAAAAAAAGCGGCACTAGCATTTGTTTTTACAACTTCAAATAATAAAACTCTCGTGCTTTGACCCTAAAATAGAAACGTGGCTATGAGAGTCTTGTTAAGCTGGTCAGCGTTTGGAAACGTCTAGCGAAGGAGATACGGGAGATAAATGAATAATTCATAGTTTATAATTTCTTTTAAAAACAAAATAAGAGATGAAGATACAAGTGTTGGAATGGTTCGTATGGCATTGTTTTGTTAATACCCGCATTTATTTACTTTTATTCACTTTCTAGCTATAAGTTTTGTAAATTGTACACTATTATTATGACGTAAACTAATGTTAACTCTGTACAACCCTAATCTAATATTTAAAAATATCTCATCAAGTGAATTGTAAATCCTTTTGAGATAATAAAGTTCTTTAAACCGAATAACAAGTCAGCACACTAGCAAATATAGATTTTTAATCTTTATTGAATATGAAATGTCTCTTGGGTACCATTTGAGACATTTCATTAGAGACAGGAAAAGAAAGCGTGGAAGGCAATTCAAAATATGGTCCGACGAAATCAAGGAAATAGCGGGAGGAACCTGGTCAAGAGTGGCAACACTAGGAGAAAATTGGAAGAGGTTGGAAGAGGCCTTTGTCAAAATACAAACAGATAAAACCCAATCGTCATAAAAACTCAATATAATGTTATCTGAATAAAAGGCTTCGTAATTACTATTATGAATAAGAAATGTGGGGTGCCGGCAGGAGAATGTTACCCCTCCTCTCATGCCCGTGGATCCAGTAAGAGCCTGCTAAGGGATACCTCTGGAAGATGGGCAGCAGCGTCTTTCCGTGTATCGACATCACGTACTGCGCTCGCCAACCCGCTTGCCAAGCGTGGTGAGTATTGCAACTACCCCTCATGTATGATCTAGGAGGAAGGTCTGTGTTTAGAGATGAATAAGAAATTATGTACATGATTGAATCTGTTCACTTTCCTGTTTTAAGCACTGAAATAAGAAGCAAAAAAATAAAGCTTAAGAGCTTTATTTATACTTTAGTTAGTTATTTAGTTGTTTCGGAGTTGGAGCAAATTCCATTCTAAGTATTTTTGTCATTAAGATAATCTGATATTTTATAATTATATTGAGAACAAAGCCTGGTTCTACGATTTGGTCCATCTGATCACTAATACAAATCGTTAAGCAAGTCGGAAACAAACTTTCCACACTTTCACGAAGACAACCAGTCATCAAATATTTGTACCCCGGCGGGGCCGAACCCGCAACTAATTGCCAGCTTGGTCGATATATGAGACATAGGTCTCAGCCAGCAATTTAGCCAACAGAACCAGGGAGAGTAGATCAATTCAGGGGAAGAAAATAAGGGATACCTCCGGAAGATGGGCAGCAGCGTCATTCACTGTATCAAAATCTCATACTTTGCTCGCTAATAGCGAGTATGGCAACAAACCCCTGTAGATTTTAGAGATCCATAAGGGATGGTATATAAGCCGTGGGGTGCCGGCAGTAGAATGATATTCCTCCTCTCTTGCCCGTGGATGCAGTAATAATCTGCCAAGGTATACCTCCGGAAGATGGGCAGCAGTGTCTTTTTGTGTATTGACATCCCGTACTGCGTTTACCAACCCGCGCGCCAAGCGTGGTGAATATGGCAACTACCCCTCATGGAGATCCAGGAGGCATGTGTTCAGTAGTGGACGTTTTACGGTTAAAATGATGATCATGATGTAAGTAAGCACCGACATGTCACGGACACCGCTTTTATCAGAGCTATGCATCACATCATAATTGGAATACCGATTTAACAGTATCTGAAATACTGTTCTGAAGTGCGCTGAAAATGAATGATTTTGCATTATTATCGGGAAGATATTCTCAATATTTGCAAAGCTATAAGCTATACATGACATCATAGGTCCTACAGTCGATTACAGAAATGCAATTACTGCGCAATGATTGAAATTGCTTGTACTCTGACCTTTACCGGTTTCGTTTCGTTAACGGTTTTAGTGACAAAATCGTCATCCCTAGATGAATTTAAAGCCAGAGTTAAAAACTTGTGTATCTGTCAAAAATGTCATAGTATTGTATTGTGTATCAGATTTATCCGCTATATTATTATTTCCCTTCACCCTATAGTATCACGATAATATGTATTAGTTTATTTATCTTATTTGGGTTATTATATGTATTGCATTTATTCTGTGTATGTAATGTATATGTATTTATTATATCAGTTATATTTTATTTTCGTATATTATTATAATTATTTTACTACGTCTCTCTGTCTATCTTCTATTATGTACACTCCCAGCCATTCTTCCTCCAAATTCTTCTCCATCCAAAGGTTATCTGGAAGAGATCGCTTCTTAGCGAGAAGACTGCCCATTGTGCATTTATTTGTTTATTGTTTTTTTTAAAGTTGTTCTGTTTATATATGGTGTACAACAAAGATATTCATTCATTCATTTATTCTGATTATTTCCTTTGATCCTTACTCGTATGACCTAGTTCGAACATCTATTAGAATTCTGTAAACATAACTAGAGGTAGTTTGGCATTTAGATGTATATTATGTTGCAAACCCATCAAATTGAGAATAATTAATAGTTTTGAACACATTATATCAACGGGGTATTAACGTGCCCAAAGTGCTCTAGTACCTTCCCTCATAAGATTGGGTACGCAAGTCATTTAAGAGCACATGAAAGGGAAGAAAAGCAAAACCTTAATAATAGATAGTACATTAACGGAATCTGTGGAAAATATCATCATTATCATCAATATACACCAACATCAACTTAATAAATGAAACCGGTCAAGTGAAAAATCCTCGCGCACAAAGGGTTCCGTGCCATCGTACAATATAATTATGTTTTTTAAGAGACCATCTCTTGTCCGAATGCGGAACTAGTGTTTATCATATACTAGATAATAAATTGTTTTGTTTTAATTTGTTTTTCCTGACATTTTCACATATATGTCTAACAACTGACGAAGTTCGTTGAAAGGGATCAGATATTCCAAAAAAAATTTAATCTACGACAAATAGTTGACTTATCGTTAAGTCATCCAAAACTTCTCGAAGCGTTTCGTAGACCCACTACGCCATAGCACGTCTCGTAGTGTTTCGTAGACCCACTACGCCATAGCACGGAGTAGGGGTGTTCCTTTCACGTGCCTAAAGTCCGATATTATACCGTCTTTAGGTTTCCTACAATCGATATACCTACAAGACGTGGTGTGCCGGCAGTAGACCGTGAAAAACCTTCCAAGGGATAACTCCGGAAGATGGGCAGCAGCGTCATTCCGCGTCTCAACATCCCGTACTGCGCACGCCAACCCCAGGTGGGTTACACATGACCAAGCTACACATGATCAGTATTTGGAGATTACTTAGGAGGCCTATATCCAGTGGACGTCCTGTGTGTAAGATGATATAGGTACCTAAACTACAAAAATCAACCTTGTTTCTAATCAGAGCTTTGCGCAATTTCGCATTACATTCCATTGTTATTATACGCGCTGTATTTCCAACAGTGAACCTGTTTACTTTCAATCAGACGTCATCTCGGGTAGAGCCGACTGGCAATACTCGTCAATACTGATATTGGTATTTGTTTCGTTAAAGGTTCTGTGATGGATTTGATATAAAAAAAAATACTGCAGCTTAATGAGTTTTAAAATACGTATTGACCCGTTCTTTCCTCTGATTAAAAGCTGACTGCATGCATGGTTGACTCAGGTGAGATTGTGACCAAGCATGAGTCTATCAGAAGCAAAAATAAAAGCGTGGAGGACTACGGAATCGGCGCTGGGCAAGCCTTATGCAGCCGGCAATAATGTCCCAGGCAGTGCGACATCCCGCACTACATGAATACCAGTTGCTGGCGCTGCATAAATCATCCATTATAGATGTTAAATCTCTATTTGGGTTACCGAAACGGTATTTACGGAAGACCAGCGCAGAATGGCCCGCAATATATGCTAAGCATTGACCCTTTTGTTGCGACAAAATTAATTTATTAAACCTTCGTTAGTTTTGTTTTGTGGTTGCAAATATATTATTCTCTATTCTATAATATCACAATTTCTTCTTTGAAAGCATCGATATAGCGGCACTGTAGCCTCTCACTGCCGTTTGAGATCTAATAAAACGAACCTACGAGTATTAACTTGACAAAAGCTTTTTTAGAAACTTTTCCTCAAACTATTTGTCTTCATCATCACATAGAATCCAAAACAAATTACGAACAAGTAAACACTGAAGCTCCATTTTGTCGCGGCGATGGCAAAGGGGGCGTAACCACAAAAACTTATTTTTGTCGTCGAGGGAGGGCTATTAAAAAGCGGGCAAGTAGAAGAGTGAACTTCATCAAGCCACGTCACCGTCGGACTTTAACGTGACGGGAATGAACAAGGAGCGGAGCATATTCCGGTGGGAAATTGTCGAAGGGGGGAGCAATAGTGCCTGCTGATTTAAATTTTATGAGTAAACCTATAATAAGGTGTCATGTAAAGTAATGAAAAATGCAATCTACATTTTCGATTCGGATTTCTAGCTTCATCTTGCTTTGATTTTTCTACCTGCTTTTCAAATAATATTTTTGTCAGCCTATGTATAACACATATTCTTTTTAAAACATTAACCTTTCATGGATAGAAAATTAATATTTGATAAATTAATATCAATTAATTAATTATTACGGATTAGCACGTTGAAGTGGCAATGGGCAGGCCATGTAGCTCGCAGAACAGATGGCCGATGGGGCCGAAAAGTTCTCGAGTGGAGGCCACGGACCGGCAAGCGCAGCGTAGGACGTCCACCAACAAGATGGGATGATGACCTGGTGAAGACCGCAAGTCGACGGTGGATGCAGATCGCTTCCAACCGCAATAACCGGATATCCATAAGGGAGGCCTATGTCCAGCAGTGGACGTCCTACGGCTGAAATGATGAAAATTATGATGATGAATTAATTATTGCATAAACGGGTTCTATGGGAGCTGGCGGGAGATTGCACTAAAGACCTAATGTTTTTGTTCAAAACTCTAACAAATTTGATAGATTCAGAGTTATTGTTGGGAAATATTTATCTGTCTTGTGCCCGATTGTCTTCTCGCAAAAAGAAAACTTTTTGGACCCCAAATACCAGAACAAAGTATAAAAAAAATATGTTTTTAAACAGAGTATGTGACTATATATAAACAGAGTGTGTGTATATAATGACAGATTTATTGATATCGATATATTTAACATAACTGCTAATGAGTTCCGTAAAAGATGTTATGATAGCATTGCCAACTCTCCCCTCTCCTCCTCTTCTTCCTCCATGGCTACTTGAAGGGCTGGTTTAGAAATGTTATTATTTTTTTTTAAATTATTTGTTATTATTAGTATATATTGTAATTTTAAGTACCTACCCATTCCATAGTTAAAATTGTTTGATATTTTCTTGTGTTTTTGTATAACGTTCACGTTCACGTTTGTTTTCGTAAAATGTGTTATGTAATGGTGGAAACTTCACTGGTTTAAGTGTTACTCTTACTTTTATAAACTGTCTATGTTACTGTACTGTTTGTTTTCCCGAATAAAACAAAATAAAATAAATAAATAAACTTGCAGTGGAGGGAAACGGGCCTTTGCCCAGCAATGGGAAAGTATATTATTATTATTATTTAGACTCCATTGTCTTCTTCCACTCTTCGCGATTTAACGCAGTGACAGGCCACGTGCTCAGGTAAAGTATAGGCTAGTAAAATATGAATATTGCCTGATGTTACTTAAGAATAATCTACTATTCTAACGATGAAAAAATTTGTGAAGCTTCAGTAGTTTATGAGTTTATTCGTAGTAATAATACAAAATCTGCAATACAAAATATAAATCTTTCCTTCTTTTATTTATACTCAAAAACTTAAATACATAGTTATTAAAATCAGTGCCATAAAAACCGTACGAGGTTTTTCTTGGCACATACATTCGTCTTAATTTAACTTAATTACTATACATAGTAGATAGGCAGCACACATTGTTTAAATAATGGCAAACATTTGGGTAGCACATTAACAATTTCCAAATAAAATTAAGTAATTACATTAAACAAGTACACCATGACGTTGTATGAAGATAAAAGTAAATAATTGATGAATATATTCCGGCTTTTACCACGAATCTAACTTATATGATCAAGCTGGCGTAAAAACCTAGTAATATATTCATTAAATGATGTTAAGTCACAATAACTTCAATTCAGTAAATATTTCCTCTTTACAATATTAGTACCTATAAAAAAGTAAGGCCTTTGCATCTATTATAGATGATTTATACAGCGTCAGCAACTGGTAATCATGTTGTACGGGACGCTGCAGTGCCTGGGACATTGTTAGATGGATTAGGCTTGCCCAGCACCTATACCATCTTCTCAGCTTAGTCAGCTATTATTCAGAGGAAAGAACAGGTCAATACGCCTGAAGCTAACTAAGCCGCGGGTTTCCTCACGTTGTTTCCTTCACCGTTAAAGCTCGTGTTAAGTGTGCACATCATTTTTCAAGAAAGAAAAATCTATTGGTGCACGGCCGGTATCGAACCCACGACCTTTGGATTGAAACTCGGGGGTACATACCACTCGGCCAACACGGCTTTTTTTAGTACCTATAGAAGTATAGATTTGCCACCGAAAATAATTGTTATGTTAAAAATGAAAGCAATCAGAATACTCCCTCTCGATTAGCCAAATGACAGGCGAATAAATTGGGTGTTGTGACATAGGTCGCCCCCGGAAGCCAACAGCAGAACAGATTACCAGTTTTTTGTCAACTTCGTCTGCGTCACATAATGGGTCGTAGGCACCTATAATACAATTCTAATGAAGCTTTTTTATTTTTTAATATTACTAAAGACGTTTAAAGGCGTAACTAATGGCCGTGAGGTGCCATTTGAACTTTAATAAACAGATTTTAGTTTTGCTTAAAGCTGTTAGTTTTCGACTTATTTACAAAAACGTTGAAAAAGAAGCCTCCCCGAAGTTTGCAGAGATAAACCGCTGAAGCTTTTATTGCTAATTAGAAGTGTATGTAAAGATTACAGGAAAATTATAAAAAGCTTTCTAAATTGCATAGTTTTTTAAATCATCGAAAGAGTAAAAAATCTACATAAGTTCCGCTATCAGACAAAAGAAAGCGCTGTCAAGGTCCTCCAACAAATATAATCCGCCTTTATAATTTTTTTTTTAATTTATTTATACTCAAAAACTTAAATACATAGTTATTAAAATCAGTGCCATAAAAACCGTAAGAGGTTTGTCTTGACACATACATTCGTCTTAATTTAACTTAATTACTATAAATAGTCGATAGGCCGTACACATTGTTTAAATAATAGCAAACATTTGGGTAGCACATTAATATATTATAATACATTATATTGTATATTCTGTGCGCGAGTCCGACTCGCTCTTGCCTGGTTTTATTTTTTTATTAACTTGTTTACCTGTTTAACAAAATAGTACAACGTAAAGTAAAACCAAACACAAGAAGCCATTAAAGAAGAAGAACATACATACGTAATCAGCCTGCTGCGGGAATGTTCATGAACTTGTTAAACTTAATTAGTTTTAGAAATATAATATAGTGTTATTTCTGTGACAAAATAAACTTTTTATCTTTATCTATCTTTACGTTGGTGTAGACACCTTAATATGATATGACTGCGAAAAGTCACCATAAGTATTAAAAGTAAACTTATAGAAAAAAAACGTAACAAGATATAATAAAATAACATTACAAGATTCTAATGAGTCATTCTATGCCGTGAAGTGCTTGCTGTAGGATGCCTTCCTCCCTTGTCCGTGGATGCAGTAAGAATCTGCCAAGGTATACCAGAAGATGGGCAGCAGCGCCTTTCCTTGTATCCTGTACTACGCTCGCCAACCCGCCTACTAAGCCCGGTGAGTATGGCAACAACCCCTCAAGATTAATAGATACTTGGAGATCTATAAGGGAATCCTTTGGTCAGCAGTGAACGTCCGTCGGCTTTAGCGATGATGATGATGATGATGATGATGATGGAGGATCGAAGAGTGTACCCCCAACCTTTTTGAGCCAGTTATAAACCAACTGCGCCCGGAGATCGTCAAACACCTTTGTTCTCCATTCGGTGACTAAATATCAAAGTCACAATCCATCATTCAATACATCCCTTTCTTAAACAACCTTAGCAGATGCTTACAGTAGGTACGGTAACTTATTGGACACCTTCATTACCTGCCTCAGGTGCCGCGCGATATTAAACCGTGTTGTTTTATCATACTTAATTTAAATCGAGCAGCTGCTCTGGATATAACGGTCTGCGAGACAAGGACAAAAGATCATTGAGGTTTTAAGGCGACGCATCATCAATACATAGTATACAAAAATTTAAATTAAAAAAACTTTTTAACGAACAAGCTTTTTTTTAAACCTACCTACTAAAAATAATAAAATAAGCATTTTCCATTAAAGTTTAATGTCAACTTAAAACGTCTTTACACAATTTATATGTGATAAAAAAGCTTGTCGTCCGTGTATCAACATCCCGTACTGCGCTCGCCAACCCGCCTGCCAAGCGTGGTGAGTATAGCAACTACCCCTCATGGAGATCCAAGAGGGAGGCCTGTGTTCAGCAGTGGACATTTTACGGCTGAAATTATGATGATTAATATAATCCACATTTGTTTTTAATTATAATTAACGTACATTTTGCGAATTTCGTTTGTTATTCGTATGTTATTACGCGTGTAATGTGAATTTAATTTTAACACATAATGTGTAGTAACTAGTAGTGTTCAAAAAATTGTATGAATATTATTTTAATGTAGTTAACACAGCGAAAAGGTATGCTATTACTTAGTTCAATGTATTGTTGAATTAAAACATCTTTTCTTTTCTTTTGGGGTAAAGGGGTGACGCGTGACGCTTGGATATGTGCGAGTTAGTACTAGGGCGACTGCCCTAGTAACTAGTTACTATCGCGACTGCCATTCGTCTATCATGCCTATCGTGTAGACTGTGGCGAATGAGGCGAATGAGACGTCTGGGGCGACTGAGGGTACTGTAGCGACTGTGGTGACTATGGCAACTGGGGCTGCTGTAGCGACGGTGGCGACTGTGGCGACAATGGCGGCTGTGACGACTATTGTTAAAATTACACCTGCAAGGCGTCTCGTGAAGGTACCTATACGCCGTGACGTGTTGCCCAAAGGACAGTATTTTTTTTGTTGTTGCAGATAGTTGTTTGACCACAATCTCACCTGATGGTAAGCGACGATGTGGCCGATGAGTGATCACAAAGGTCTAGAAGACACCTATTCACTCTTGACTTGAAGAGACCCAGGTTGTAGTTTTCGGGGAAAACAGAAGCCGGCAGCGAGTTTCAGACCTTAGAGGTGCGGATGATGAAGGTGGAGGAGAACCGTTTAGTACGAGTGGGTGGAATGTCCACAAGATAAGGACGGTACTGCGCTGTTCGTCTGCTTGTCCTGGAGTGGAATGGAGATGGTGATATCAGGTCGTGGAGTTTCTGAGAACACTTTCCAAAATGTATCCTGTAAAAGATCAAGAGGCAAGCGACCTTGCGGCGGTGGTCGAGTTGTTTGCGACTGGCTGTAGTTAGCCGTTCGTACACATCATAACGTAAAGTGCTAACCCGCGGGAACATGCATCGCTGTATGGTATGCAAACCGTATGTTTAACTATTAGTTTATAGTATTATAATATTTGGTATAATATTTGGTTTATAGTATGGAGAGGGCTATGCTCGGGGTTTCTTTACGCGATCGAATCAGAAATGAGGGGATACGTAGAAGAACTCGGGTCACCGACATAGCCAAACGGATTAGCACGTTGAAGTGGCAATGGGCAGGCCATGTAGCTCGCAGAACAGATGGCCGATGGGGCCGAAAAGTTCTCGAGTGGAGGCCACGGACCGGCAAGCGCAGCGTGTCCTACGCTGCGCTTGCCGGTCCACCAACAAGATGGGATGATGACCTGGTGAAGACCGCAGGTCGACGGTGGTGCAGATCGCTTCCAACGGCAATAACTGGAAATCCATTAGGGAGGCCTATGTCCAACAGTGGACGTCCTATGGCTGAAATGATGATGATGATGGTGATTATAATATTTCGATAATTCTTAAGTAACACCAGTCAGAACCCTAGTTCTGACTGGTGTTACGAGGTGTAAATGTAACATATTACACGGCGAGCATTCATGTAGTCTGCACGTTGGTTTCCCCGTAACGCTGCGTACTGACTGCATGAATGAATGCTCATGTTACATTACATTTTGTAACACCGGCCAGTACCCACCTTTAAAATTATTTTTTCCCACTGTTCTGCTTTTTTTATTCAGGCAACTCTCTGAAATAAAGTAAAATAAATATTAAAAGGGCGTTTTGAAATGCACAGACTAATGGTTGATGCCGTTGTAACCGCCCATAACTTACCCGTCACAGAGCTCGACCACCATCATTTGTTCAGCTGGTTCCAAGGCGTATGTAATCACGCCGTTTGAGCCCCATTTAGCAGAGCCCCGTACTTGTTGCCGCTGGAAAGATGCCAGATTCCAAATCCTTCGTGTAGTGTGGCTTTACGCCAATGAGCTTATAAATAAACACGTTTAGGTTTTTTAGCGGCTGTTGCAGCTTTGAGCTTTTCTTTTTAACGACAATAGATAGTTAACAAGAAGAACACGCTCAAGAACTAGAAGAATATAAGATACTTGTGTTCGTTATTAAGGTTGCAGAGGCTATCGGTAACTGGTATTTAATTTTTCTTTTGTGAATCTCATTATAAGTGAACCTTGTCTGTAAGTGGATCTCATTATAAGTTCTTATTAGACAAGCATTGGTACGGGGGTACCAGAAAAGGGGGCGAAGGTTTCCCAAAAATGCCATTTTTGACCTTTGGTGACCTTTTGAGGTCACAATAACTCCGGTCCCTGTGACCCTAGGTTACTAAAATCAATCAGTACCCTTATTTCATTAATACAGTGCTAACAAAAAAGGTTTCATGTAAATCGGTCAACGGTTGTAATCGTGCCATGTACAGACAGACATAAATACAGCGCTATGCATAATGTATGCTTTGCCCCCTAAAATAATATTCTATAAACCTAAGAACACTCTGTAGCACCAATTTCGAAGTGTCGTGTTTGGAAGCAGAACATAAGGAAATAATAATAGAACTAAAATATAAAAATAGAACTGAAGTAAACTGCTTAGTGGCGTTGCGCCGATATGCGACAACCAACCTTGTAGAGGTGCCTCGACAGCTAAAACTATAGCTACACTGCTCTTACCTTTGTAAAACGCTTTGTACATAAATTTATAAAGGCATTTAACGGCTAAATATGATAATATAGTGTCAAAACGTATGAAAACATTATATTTTAAGGTGAAATCATAATATGGAAAGTTTGATCCGGCTTGCACAAAATATAATTTCTTCATACAATTTCACACTTCATAATTGTGTCGGTAAAACTACTTGTACACAGTACTAGCTCCGATGTTTCGAGTCAGTAAAGAAAATACCTATCTGATATTTAAGTATTTTAAGTTAAAAACAGTTCAACACAGCTATGTAACACTTCATCACGTTGATTGAAAACGTCCCGAAACTTAGAGCACAGGTGGGAACGAGCGAAGTTTACAAGTGCACTGAAACTTGGGCTAGAAGAACATTGTTGACAAAAGTTGCACAGTAGGATGTTAGGAGTTATAAAGGAAACTGTTCAATCATCTAAATTGGCCATTTACAGCGAATGGGTGATGATCGAAGCGTTGAATGGGCATTCCTGGGACGACCCATCCGCTATCGCTATGGCTGCCCTAACACACCTTGTATTACAATTGTGAAAAAGCCGAAAGGTGGGTTTTAGCCCATGAAAATAAGCTGTTTTGGAAGCAAAAAAATCGGGAATTTGTACTTTTTTACATATTACTAGTTAGTATGATGTGAAAATGGCCCTAAGGTCTTTTTGACTTGTAGTGGAGGGTTGGTTTTCATTTTAAATTGTTACGTTTAAGTTTAGTATTTGTGGTTATAGGTATTTTTGTTTGTACCTGTACGCCAACTCTTTGCGGAGGTCAATGACCCTGTCAAAAATCAGCTGGCATTATGTATATTGAGCTGTTGAAGTCAAAACTTTCGTGGTCATTTTTTTAAATGAAAAACACTTAATCCTGAAAAGTCGAAGAACAAAAGTCGTTCCTTTGAATGCTTAGAATAACCACCTACTACAATTTTATCAATATAAATATGTAATGTATACAGGCTGTATTATAATAATTATGAGTATTAAGCCGAAAGGAGGTTATTCTGAGGATTCAAAGGAACGACTTTTTACAATTACTGTATTTGCACTACAATTAGTGCAAATACAGACTCCAAGTAAACATTTAATGAGCTGGAACGTAAGCAGTCAAAAGCTTGGCAGTTCGACAGATATTCCAGTTCTTTCCCTTTGTCTCCAGTCCCGGGGTAATTAATATTCGACGAGGTTGCTCTGTTATTAGCTGTATTGGGAAGGACAAAATGAGAAAGCGCTTGTATTGAGTATTGGCACAATAGTGAAGAGCGAAATTGCAGCGCTATTCGGAACCAAATTACAAAACAGAAGTAAGGCATATCTCTTCATCATCATCACTTCAGTCGTAAAACGTCCACTACTGAACACAGGCCTGACTCATGGATCTCCATGAGGGTTAGTTGACATACTCACCACGCTTAGCAGGCGGGTTGGCGAGCGTAGTACGGGATGTTGATACGGAAAGACACTGCTGTCCATCTTCCGGAGTTATCCCTGTGCATGTTCTTACTGCATCCAAGGGCTAGAGAGGTAAGATTACATTCTACAGCCGGCACCCTAAACACTAAATCATCATCATCATCATTTCAGCCGTAAAACTTCCACTACTGAACATACACACTACATAGAGTACCTAAACTGCGATTCTCACCGAGCCTCGCATTGTCATGAGACTGTGTTATGGACCTATTATGCCTGCGAGGCTGCTAATCGAGGCGATGTATGATTATTACTTTTTGTACTATGTGTGAAATTCATCGAGGCTTATATTTCCTTTTTAAAATTGATGATGTGAAATTCATCAATTTTAAAAAGGAAATATAAGCCTCAGTAGTAGTAGTAGAGTAGTCATAGTAGTACAGTAGTCGTCGTAGAGTAGTCGTTATAGAGTAGTAGCGTAGTAGTAGTAGTAGTAGTAGTTATTCGTAGTAGCGTACTAGAATTAGAGTACTAGTAAAGTAACAGAAGAGTAGTAGTTAGTAGTGGTAGAAGTAGGTTTTTGAATTTAAGGTGCTACGAATTTCGCCGGGACAGCCAGTAATATACAGTTTTATATTTACATTTGCAAGTGAGCAATTTCTAAACGAATAGAAAATAAATATACATTTTTCATACGACTAAAAAATGACAGCAGAAGGCCGTATACAAAATAACCTTTGTGTATCTTTGTGTATTTTCGCTCGTGAAAATAACAATATATTCTTCGTAACAGTTTTATCAAAAGACTGGAGCTTTACAATATCACCAAGAGATGGAATATTTACTCTGCAAGTTATATGAAGTTTGTCTACATTATGGCAGTCTAGTCTTTTAAACAAACTGTTTGATCCGATATAACATTGAATAAAACTGATATAATATTGAATAAAACTGAAGTACACGGTGATACCCAAAAGAGACCATTTTTTGATGCAAAACATCTTTACTATACATGGTATATTATAACATGTGTAGTAACCCAAAGGGGTTTCAGCCAATGAAAACAAGTAGTTTTTGAAGGGAAAAAATCGGGAATTCGTATTTTTTTAATTTTTTTTAATATTTATTTAATATACTTGTATATATTTTGGAATATATTTTACAATTTTACTAGTTGGAAAATTATCCTAAGTTTAAAATTTGTTTTTTTTTATTTTAATAAAAAAAACTCTTTGTGGTTTTACGTATTTTTATTTGTACTTGTAAGTCTTGTAAGCACTTGTAAGTCTTCGCGGAGTCCAATGACCCTGACACGAATCAGCTGGCGTTTAGGTTCGTTGTCGTATAATCTGCTGTAAGTTAAAACTTTCGTGGTCTTTTCTTGAATTAAAATCACTGAATCCTAATAAGTCGTAGAACAAAAGTTGTTCCTTGGGATTGCCAGAATATATGGATAGCCCTTTCGGCTTTATACATGTTATATACAACCTGTGAATAATACCTTTTGTTTTACACATAAATTATCCATGAAAATAACAGCAGAATTTGTCCACGCGGGAATTGTTCCCGCAACCCTCTTGCTTATCAGCCGGCTGTTATAGGTACTAACTGAGACACAGACGTTTGCAATTAAACAGGATTTTATCGCGTATCTTTTTTATTACTTTCCCAACATGCTCGAAACACGTTTCAGCGATCTTGAGTCCTCCAGCGAACAAGAACAAAACGCTACCAGAAAAATTATTGAAACGATACGCCATACAATATTGTATTTTATAGCCTATTTACAATGTTTATTTTTAAACTGACTAACAGGACTTTGTTTAGTTTTTTCAATAGTCTTAAGAACTATTTGTTTTTTTTTTATTTATAGGACGTCACAGTGTGCACTACAATTAGATTAAATCTAAACAAACGCTTACAGTCTAAAGATGAGATCAATTAAACTAATATATTTTTTTAATTTGTTAACAAAAACGCTACTAAGCACAATGTAATAAGGTATGAAAAAAATAAACAATATAGGAAGTTTTCATCGCCCAATTACCCGATTTTATTATTTCTCGACGTTTTAAGCGCCATCAATAGCAACTACATAGAATTTAATATTTTAAAGCATGATAAATTACATAAGTCTGCATCAGGCCGCGTCAGCTTGCCGAAACTTCCACCGCAAGTAATTCTGGCAACACGCTTGCAGTGAAATGCAATTTTACATCCGGAATTATGGCAACACGTTTTACGGAGGAGCAAAAACCGCTGAGCAATCCTGGAGCCAAGAACTGGAACTGAGAGAAAGCGTTTAACTTCTTCGCATGACTTCTCAACCACAGATTTGCACAGACTTTTGCTTATAATTTTTAACAAACTTCAAAAACGGAGGATTTTCTCAAGTCGTCTGTATTTAACCCCTCGGGTGAGTCAACTTTTTTATTGGGGCTTGATTTTGGTGCTTTAATTGCAATAAAAATTTATTTCATATTTATTGATCGGACAAAAGGAAGCCGAAAATTAAACTTGAAAAGCATCGACAAAAACTACCTCTATAAAGCTAGACTGTTATAGTGAAGTATTTAATTTCACAGAGTTCTTGTTCTCCGTTTCCTGGTAAACCTGTTATTCAGGAACCAATGCTGGCTGTATTTTTGACTGTTTTAATGGAATTTTCGTATTGAATATTGGTGATTGGTAATCCGATACATTCCATAAAGGGGGTTATGGAAGAGCCCATAGATTTTGTTGTATCTGTATATGTCTGAAATTAGGCATGAAAGGAGAGGTAACATTCTACTGCCGGCACCCCACGGCATTATGGTATTTATGATATTATTATGTGTAAAATAAAAGCCTCTAAGCAACTTAGTACATTTTCCTCAATTCCCCGGAGCCTCTAATTATTTGCTTCATTAACTTACTGGGCGATAAGAGGCTGCTGAATGACGCCTATGAATGCCTGGGATTACGCTTTGAATTACTGATGAATTTGCCGTTTTTTTCTGAGCTCCTCCAATTAGCTGGTAGCATTGTCCGTCCCGTGGAGACTAAGCTTTGTCCATTCGTTTTTGGAAAGAACACTTTGTTCCCTGGAGTTTCAGTTGGAAATCAGTTGGCAAGATTTTTAAGTACCAGATGGACACTACGTGACATTGCAGAAGTGTTAACGAACTCTACTTGTTTTTTTAATAATTTTTTAATTGTGTAAAGTTTTTTGTTACCAATAAACTATTATTGGTAACAAGAAACTTTACACAAAGTAGTAAGTGTGTTTGTCAAGGCAATTTTAAATAAATAGGATTATGCAGGCTACGTAAGTTAATCGTAAAAGATAGGCTTATTGCTGTTGTGGACGGTCTTTTTGAGTACTTATAAACTCCGGAAGATGGGCAGCAGCGTCTTTCTGTGTATCTACATTCCATACTGCGCTTGCCAACCCGCCTGCCAAGCGTGGTGACTATGGCAACTACTTCCTCATGATCTTGGAGATTATATTGGAGATATTTACAGCAGTGCCCATGTGGCTACGTAAGTTAATCGTAAAAGATAGACATATGCTGTTGTGGACGTTTCTGTAGATCTTTTTGAGTATAAAAAAATATTCTATGCATCACTTGCACATTATTTCAAATAGTTTACGTGGCGCACTCCAGAACAGTATGAATTTCGCCGACATCTTTAACTATTATCGTCATAGTCGAGCCAACTTACACCAAACCTTAATTGATTCAACTTTAAACCTTTCTCTTTTAGCACTATCTCCGTAGGTGAAAACTACAAATCCGTTAAAAATCCGTTCTGTCGTTTGAGTTTCTCTCGAACAGACAGTCAGACGCGGCAGAGGGCTTTGTTTTATACTGAGTATAGATGTTACCACAAAAAAAATGAATACATTTAGAAAACATTTAGTAGCAGTTTAGTATACGCAGAAAACTACTTAGATAGATAGATTAACTCTTTATTGTGTAAACCATATTACCTATACAGAACAATATAAAAATTACTAAAATTAACTTAAACCATAAGAACAACAGAAATATACAATGGGCGGTCTTATCGCTTAAAGCGATTTCTTCCGGACAACCTTTGGATGGAGAGGACTATAATGGAAGAATGGGGTGTAGTATTATCAAATCATCCCTATATAATAATACATAAAAATGGATACATAGAACTACGTAAAAATAAATACATAGTTATACATCAACATACATGATAATATTTACAAAAAGCTAATACAATACGAAAAACATATGTACATGAATGGATACCAAAGATATTAAAAAGAAGGTAACTTAGGTTAAAATCTTGAAAATAGAAAGATAATTTCATACCTTGCTACTTTTGGAATATATCCATAGGTTATAGAAAGTGTATATATTTACTCTGTAAATGTCTACAAAGAGATAACTTAACATACAACAATTATTATTTAAAAAAGTGGTATGTACCCCCGACTTTCAATCCAACGGTCGTGGGTTCGATATCGGCAGTACACCAATTGATATATATTTCTTTTTAATCTATGTGCACATTAAATATGTGGTCGCCCGGCTTAGGCAGCTTCAGACGTATTGACCTGTTACAATTACAATTACAATTAGCCATAAGTGTCCCACTGCTGGGCAAAGGCCTCCCCTCCAACTCTCCATGCATCATTGACCTGTTATTTCTTCTAATGAATAGTTGACTAAGCTGGGAGGATTGTATAGGTGCTGAGCAAGCCTAATCCATCTCACAATGTCCCAGGCACTGCAGCGTCCCTTACAGTATGAATACCAGCTTGCTGACGCTGTATAAATAATTTATAATAGATGTAAAGGGCTACAACAATTAACCACTATTCGTTGCGATCTTTATCTTCATCATCTGCTCTTATGTCAAGAAATGGCGCTGACGGGAGATCAGCGTTGGCTGAGTCAGTGTCCATTTTATGATGTTAGATTTACAATATTAAAGTGTATTGTCGTTAATTACAAAATTAACGACAATACACATTATAAATAAATACAATAAATTTATAAAAATCCTGTCGAAACGTCGGGCAATAATAAAGGTAAATAGCGCGATAAATACCCGGTTAAATATGTATGTGTTAATAATGTGTCGTGATCGCGAAAGTTTAAAAAAGACTAATTCTAAAATGTTCTGGGAGATCCTATTTAACCGTCTACATGTTGTAAAGTTAACATTATAAATAAATGTATTTTTGTTTTGTGTATGAAAAGTCCAGCATTATTAAAACTCTTAATATTATCCTGCGCAAAAACAAATTACACAGCCAACTTAATGACTTACTAACGTTGCATTTTATAGAAAGTTTATAAAAAGTGAAAAACAGCAATAAAGCCAAAACTTGGCCCAACATTATCACTGGCAGGGCAGTGACCTCACAGGCCGTTGGCCCGCCGTCTACAATCTGGACTGGGCTAGAGGTGAAATGCGTAACCCTTCAACATCGTTTTATTAATTTTTTGTTGCGAATTCGAGCTGGGCAGTCTTGTACAATTCTGAAAACACTTCATTTCAGCCGCAAAACGTCCACTACTGAACACAGGCCTCCCTCCATTAGGACTACTTGCCATACTTACCACACTTGGCAGGCGGGTTGGCGAGCGCAGTACGGGATGCTGGAACCGCCCATAAGGGCGGTTTTTGTCCAGCAGTGGACATCCTACGGCTGAGATGATGATGAAAGAGTAGGCTTAGCTTCCACTCGGCCCAGTTTCGGCTCGACCCGAAAAATCTTGTTTAATAAGCATAAAATCGTCGATGTACAGTTCGAGATTTCAGTGCTGAGTTAACATTAACTGACAACCGTTATAATGAGTGTAGGCAATAATGAAATGTCTTAAGATGAATACGGAACAAGCCAAAATGTCCTCTTCGTTAATTTCCTTACAATTTCAGGTTAAAACAAGCGAACGCTGTCAGACAAGTGAACTGCTAAATTGCGATTAGGCCGTTTCTTCCCTGGCGTAATTAAGTTTCCTTCAAGCTGGCGGGTGTCGGAAAATGTCGGATTTTAAATTGCCTTTGTTAATTCTCTGTAATTATAAATGAAGTTTATGCCTTGTTTTTCTTTACAGAATCCTACCCTACGCATTACGCTTTTAGGTATATTTTTAGGGTTACGTAACCAAAGGGTAAAAACGGGACCCTATTACTAAGACTCCGCTGTCCATCTGTCTGTCACCAGGCTGTATCTCATGAACCGTGATAGCTAGACACTTGAAATTTTCCCAGATGATGTAAACAGAATACAATAAATATTTAAAGGGGCCTCCCAAACAATAAACGTGACTTTTTTGCCGGTTTTACTCGGTATTTTTTACCTGTAACACAAGTTTTATACAAACCCATCGCTGGCGCCAGTCTCACACAATATACCTAGGAGGACCTAGATTAGACACATGCTATTTGTATAACTACATTGTATATTGTGTGAGAAATAAATATATATTTGATTTGATTTTGATTTGATTTGATTGTCTAATGTACAAATCTCAACCAAAAGTGGGTGGACCTCAAAAACAAGTTGTTTATCCATATAGGAAATATTAAGCAAGGAACCCTTCGTGCGCGAGTCTGACTCGCACTTGGCCGATTTTTTAAATTTAGTGTCAATTTTTTCAGCATTTTTTTGACACTACTTTTATTTAGCATTGGTATAATTCAAATCATTACATATAAAATTATAGGTACGCAATTATTTCGTGTCTGGCTTCGAAACTTCAGTAACATTAAAAAAGCGTATATCCCCAAATCACCTTAAAAAACTGTACCAACTATTACAAAATGCATCTTTAAAATGTTGTACAAATTTTGATGATTTTGATTAATTTTTTGTGTATAATTATTATATAATGTATATTTTAAACTGAAAAAGTCAATTTTGTTTTCTTTTGCTAATCTTAACGGGTAGCATAATCGCATGCTACTGTGATGTTACTACAAAACCCTTAACATATGAACAAAAGAAAAATGTAACACAGATGCAAAATCTGCCGGAGCGCAAAATTTAAAGTGCATGGCTTTATGCACTGTTTGACATTACGCGTTGCCGGACTAAAAGCACATTCATTATAGGTTGAAAATTTGCCAAGCTTGTAAAAGCTTCATCACGTATGCTAACTGCGATTCCATGTACTATGATCTGTTCGCATGTAATTCATTATTTTACATTATTTCAACTATAAAACGTCCACAACTGGACACGCCTCCCTCATGGATCTCCATGAAGGGACTACCCTTCGTCCACTACTGAACACGCTTGGCAGGCGGGTTGGTAAGCGTAGTAAGGGATTTTGATACACGAGGGGTAACATTCTACTGCCGGCATCTCACGGCTAAAGATAAATGGCAAAGAAATAATACAACAAAAGTGAAAAGTTGTAATGTACAATGCTCAGCAATTATGTAAATATTCAGTATTATATGAATTGTAGTCTCTCCGTTTATATCCGACAGCTAAAAGACTTGAACAACTCAAAAGCTGTCACGGCATTTCTGCCTCCATTTTGTAAAGCAAAGCTTTCTATGGAGGCGACCAAGGCATTTTATTGAAATTACCCTGGTTGCAAGTAAATACCTTGAGGAGCCACCCTGTAGGTAGCAAATAAAGAATTTAAGGAGCCTTGCGTCTGATATGACTTCACAAAGTCAAGGTGTCAACGACAACGAACAACTTCGCGATTGAAGTGAAGGAAATAATGATGAATAAATAATTAAATTAATAAGTAATGCAGGAAAATTCACATAGCATCATCTAGCCCCAAGCTAAGCAGATCTTGTGTTATGGGTACTAGATGACTGATATACTTAATACATTATACTACACAGATATATATTTTTATTATATATATGTACAAAAAGAGCTCCAATGAAAGGACTTCTTCCTCTATCTTTAAAAAGAAAGCCCATCCGAGTTGGATTCGACGATTGACCTCTTTCTCGAAGTTGGACCTACCTAATTGGACTGTTTATCCTAGGTATACGTACGCGTCGACAACTTCAAGAGCTCAGTTCTCAACCATAACTGGGGCAGGCACGACATGACATTTGACACTGATAGCTCTAAATTTAGAAACGTCATATCTATAATTATAATTAGGCAGAGCGCTCAACGGAACGACACCACTACGTTATTTCTGTGACAAAATAACCACATATTTTTTATCTTATAACTAAAACCTAAAAAAATCGTTCCGGTCGCGATTCTCAAGATTTGAAACAGCACCTTAACGCCAATAGAAATTAATATTCGTTTCGTTCCGAGAACGGTAAACACGAACAAAAACATGTTTAATTTATTTTTTAAGCGGGCATTTTCCAATGGCCGCCGCAGATTTTCATTTATGTCTGTGGTTTTCTGGGACTGAGAAAAAGCGTGGCACTTTTAATCTATTCCGTAATTTACTAGACTTCAGCATTTCCTCTGAGTATTTTAAAATTAGTTTGTTGACTGTGCAATTTGCTTCATAAGCTGTGGGTTTAGAATGCAATTATTTGTGTCTGTCTGAAGGAAGACTACTTAAGGCTCTCATTTTATACAGTGCTTTGTTTTGTTCGTTAAGTAGCACTTAATAGTTCCTTGATACAATGTTATGTAAATACAAGTGTTATCTAAATAACATCGGGTCAGGCTCTCGACTTTATATTAATTTTGGTAAGTACATACCAAATAATCTTGCCTTCAATTATTTATTTTGCCATGGACTACCGGCAGTAGAATTTTGCCCCGCCTCTCTTGCCCGTGGAGGCATTAAGAATCTGCCAATGGATATCCCTGGAAGATGGGTAGCAGCTTCATTCTATGTATTAACATCCCGTACTCATGACCAGTACTTGAAGACCCATGAGGACGGCCTATGTGTAAATAACGCTAATGATGATAAACCTTATTTCTTGAGTAATGATAATAAAATCGCTTATCACTATCTGTCGATTACCTTAAAATTGCCGTAAAAACATTTGGATTTTGCCCAGCGAGTAATTTACAGTGATACCTACATATTTTTAGTACTCTTCAAGATTGTAAATAAATAGCTAGAAAAAGAAACGTGTAACCATCATCATCATCATCTCAGCCGCAGGACGTCCACTGCTGGACAAAGACAAGTGTAAGCATATCATCGTAAGTAAATGTCATTAATAATATGATGAACCAACATTAGTTATCATTTCAGTCATAAAACGTCCACTTATCAATACAGGCCTCTCTCATGAATCTCCATGAGGGGTAGTTGCCATACTCACCACGCTTGTCAGGCGGGTTGGTGAGCACAGTATGGGATGTTGATACACGGAAAGACGCTGCTGCCCATCTTCCGGAGGTATCCTTTACTTTAGCAGGCTCTTACTGCATCCATGGGCATGAGGGGAGGTGCAACATTCTACTGCCGGCATCCCACGGCACTTATGTATGACTAAAAATCGCAAAGCTCAAAACTTTCAAAGAAAAAACCCATCGTGCCGAAAGAGGAAAGTTTATAAACGATAATTACGTTTATGAACTTTCCTCGTTGAACCACGAACTAAGCAATAAATCAGCGAGAACCACGGATTCCGTGACTACCTAGCAGTTTCTAGGCAATCCATTCCTCCATTACATTACGAACTGTACAGAAATTAAATTCATTTCAACGGCTAACGTGCCTTTCATGTGGATTTAAAGATTTAAGAAAGCAATCCAATGCGAGCGGGGCATTTTTATTTTATCTTTATTATTTAGAAAGGTGTGTGTACCAGTGATGAGATATGTAGCCGACGTGGTCATTCACTATTGGCCTCATGAAACGAGCTATGGACAAATGAGGAGATACGTAGAGAAGAACTCGGGTTACCGACATAGCCAAGCGGGTTAGCTCGTTGTAGTGGCAATGGGCGCCATGTCGCTCGCAGAACAGTTGGCCGATGGGGCCGAAAAGTTCTCAAGTTGTGCCCACTACCCTAGTAGTGGAGCCAACTCCATAAGATTAAAATATCTTTAAAAGATATTTTACAGCAAACTCCCAAGTGAGATGCAGAAGTTATCATTGAATGAATTCAAAAACGATATCAAACGCAATCTTACAATAAAGTTTATTATAAGATAACAGATTACATCGTGGACAAAACCACTTGAGACGAAAACTGCTCCAACTCCGTCAAACGCAACATAAGGCAAAATAAAGTTATATATTTTTTTTTCTATTTATAGAAAAGAGGGTTTTGTCGCTAAGCGACCATATAAAAAATAAAGTTGTTAAATGATGACTGTAACGACCGAGTTAGGTTCACTTCTTTTCCTAACACGCGTGTCATCTGAAGTGAACAGGTGCTTTATTCTATTAATTGTGTTGTTTTATTTTGTAATTTGTGACTTGTCAATATGGTCCATGCGGCCGCACTGAAAAAAGTATTTTTTTAATTTGAGTGGAGTCCAACCTACAAGATAGGCTAACGTCCTGGTGATGCAGGTCGCATCTAATAATCTAATAAAATCCATAATAACTGGAAATACATTTATAGAAATGAAAAATGTAATCAAAATACACAATATATAGAACACCTTTAACGCAGGCTGCCTTTACAAATTGGCTACGGAACAATTAACCGACGGGTCGAAAATCTTGACTGCCTTTATCGGTTTCGAACCGAGTGGAATACATGCCTATGCCTAGCAGTGACGTCCTACGGCTTTAATGATGATGATGATTTAGAATGGAGTATCGTCGAACTTTGACTTGTTTCATCTACTCAGCCGTTACGGCCTATGCCCGGCATTGGACGTCCTACGGTAGGACGTCCAATGCCGGACATAGGCCGTAAGGGCTGAGTATTATAGCGCTATGTCCGGCATTGGACGTCCTACGGTAGGACGTCCAATGCCGGACATAGGCCGTAAGGGCTGAGTATTATAGCGCTATGTCCGGCATTGGACGTCCTACGGTAGGACGTCCAATGCCGGACATAGGCCGTAAGGGCTGAGTATTATAGCGCTATGTCCGGCATTGGACGTCCTACGGTAGGACGTCCAATGCCGGACATAGGCCCCTCATGATCCATGAGGCATCACTAAGTATTGAACATGAGTTGTTGCTATTGGCACTCACCACGCTTAGCAGGCGGATTGGCAAGCGCAGTGCGTGATCCCTTGGCAGATTCTTAGTGCATCCACGGACAAAGAAGGCAATATTCTACTGCCGGCACCCCACGGCACTTTTTATATACTAATGATAAATGTTATAAAACTAACAACTGAACCAATGAAAGCCGCAAGCTCCCGTCTTGCGTCTGTCGACCCGAAATGAGCGAAGTGATTCCAGTTATCGCCAACACCTCCACAAAGGATCCACCTGTCTACTAGACAGTCAGAGATGTCAAGATCCACCCTATTTCCTCTTTGCCTTTGAACGCAGACTTACTATTGTCTGGAGTTCAGTTAGTGTTTGTAATACGCGGCTTCAGACGGTACACGCGCTTTAGTCAGTTTTGGTTGTCTTTTTTGTGCTTGCTGCAATAATGTTCGCTAAACACTACTAGACATTCCGTTCAGTTTCACGAAATATAGGCAAAACTTTTTGTAGATCAGAAGCTACATTCAACGGTTTGTTCGATATCCCCGGCCTCGATTTATTCGACTCAAAATCACAGTGTTAATAAGCAAACTCCTGACGAAGCGCTTCCGCGCTGGTTTGAAGCGTTAGCATCATAATAACACAACCTCGTTTTTATGTCCATTGAGTTTATTAATTACAGTCTCTACCAGTTCCTGTCTTGTATAAGTTCTTGTTAAATATTGTTAGTAATTGTTATAAGTGTTGTTAATTGTTAAGTACTCTCAGTTTACTTCATTGTACCTAGTTGTCAACAAGACAGAACTGTTGTTTTATTTCTCCTCCGCAAGCAAGCACTCATTTAGCTTCTACAAGTGAGGACACATAAATGGTTACGAGTTATAATGTAACTTTTAATATATGTAAATGAAGATCGTTCCTCTTCATTACGTTATTTCAAACTTTCCCGCACAGTCGCATTGACGTTTGACAGTTGAGAATGGAGATGTCTCTGGCGGCCATGACAGGATATAATTGAAGGTTACATAATGTGAAACTAAAAGACAATTGAGAAAAGTAAAATTAATATTATTGTGTAAAGTGCAAGAACTTGTGAAATAATAGCTTAAAATGTTGTTTCTCTTTTCTGGTAATATTATTATGTAATTTTGTTCGTAAAATTTTGTTGCAAAATGTTCAAACGTGGTGTTATAAAACTTCTCTTTTCAGAGAAATGCATTTAGCTTTTTATTTCGAAGAAATCATTAATTTAATCTAATTACAAAGAACACATTATATTAAGTGTGTAAAACCAAATTAAATTATATACAGAGTGTATTAACTGTACGTGGTAACTAACCTGAAAGGGATTCCGGGGGGTCAGCCCATGAAAATAAGTAGTTTTAGAAGGGATAAAATCGGGAATTTGTATTTTTTTTAAATATTTATAATTTTAATACTTGGTGTTTTGTGAAAATGATCCTAGGGTCAAAATCGGATCTTTTTTTATTTTAATATAAATAAACCTCGGTGGTTATAGGTTTTTTATTGCGGCAACTCTTCGCGGAGTTCAATGACCCGACAAGAATCAGCTGTCGTTTAGGTTATAAATTATCATATATCTGGATGGTCTAGATGGTCAGAATCACCATATTATCCGTGATCATGACGTGTGAAAGTGCGTCGAAATATCGGAAAACTCAAAAAGACTCAAATCATGAAAAAATCCCGTAAATATCGCATTTATGTTCACAACCATGATAGTTTCAAAAGTTGTACAAGTATAGTCTAGTACATGGTATTCCTTGGGCTGTGATCTTGTGAATTTGTCAATCTCCTCTGCTGTGCTGGTAGTGTATCGACCGCTGAGCCGATAGCCTTCGGTACGCAATGTCAACAGCACATACTGAGTGTCCATACGTTGGTAAGTTTGTGGATTAAAAAATGAACATGAAAAAATATTTATTTCAGTTACCTACATAATGTGTATATGAAAGGTTTGGAGGCCCCTTTTAAGCAGATATTTGCTTGTATTGGGAGGCACCGTCTTTTACAAATAAAGTTTTAGCATAAGTAATTTGACGACCTCTGTGTCGCAGCGGTAAAGGTCCGCCTGCGACGCAAGAGGTTGCGGGTTCGATTCCCGCCTCGGGACAAATGTCCGTACGATCTGCAGACAAATATCTATTAAGGGTGTTTTGGAAGTTTTTTTTATATCTAATTAAAGATATCTTTTTTTTTTTTTTTTTTTTTTTTTTATTTATTTATACTCAAAAACTTAAATACATGGTTATTAAAATCAGTGCCATAAAAACCGTACGAGGTTTGTCTTGGCACATACATTCGTCTTAATTTAACTTAATTACTATACATAGTAGATAGGCAGTACACATTGTTTATAATTTTATATAATGGCAAACATTTGGGTAGCACATTAATAATTTCCAAAAATATTACGTTATTACATTAAACAAGTACACCATGACGTTGAATGAAGATGAAAGTAAATAATTGCGCAGTAGGTTAGGTATAACAATAGTTACGAGTATTTCTAAGTTGTAATGTTGTACCTGTGGTTTATGTTTATAATAAAAGTTTGCTTCGTCTCGCCCACACAAATGCAACGCCCGTCTCACCGTGCGCTGCGAGAAAGAGATAACAAGTGAGCGCAAGTTGCTAATGGTCGAGTGCATTCCAGCCGCTATTGTTTTGATGTAGCGAGCCGAACAACAGTTTTATACAGGTTGATTATTAATTTACAAATTATATGGTGTGTTAAATTTTGTTAAGGTAGTACGATTTATATTTGGTTTTAAAATTTCTGTGATTTAATTTCTTTTTAAGTGTAATTGGTAATGTATTTAGAATGGTCGGTAAGATAAAGTTATTTGTTCGCCTTCCATAGAAGTTTTTCATTTTAGGTATAATTAATTTTTCTTGTGTGATTTTTCTGGTCGTAATTTTATGTTCTACTGCTTTAAAAACATTTTGTTTTTCAAAATTTTCAATTAGAAGGCTTAATTGCACTCTTTCGTGTATAGGTAGTATTTTGCAGTATTTAAAGATTCCGTGTATATCTCCGTTAAGTTGATTTTTAATGTTTTTTGGCAAAATAATTTTTATTAGTCTTGATTGCAATGTAAAAATTTTGTCTAGGTATGTCTTAAATGTCCTGCCATAGCTGCTAATGCCGTATGCTATTATTGATTCTGCTAAGGCAGTGTAGATGTTAAGTAGTATTTTAAAAGGTGTCTTTGTTTTTATTATAGAGAACATGGCCAGAATACCGCGTAGCTTGTCACAGACCGAGTCAATATGTATTTGCCAGTTAAATCTATCATCTACTACTAACCCCAAATATGTATGGTGACAGACTTGCACAATATTAGGACACTGGCAGTTTGTATTATTCTCATGAAGGCAATCATGAGTATGCGCAGTTATATTAAAAGTTTTTGCTGTAGGTAAGTGGGATCAATGTACATGAACTATTTTTGTCTTATTGGTGTTCATGACAAGCCCAGTATCATGTGCCCATTTAGCTACCTGAGTAAAGTCATTTTGTAAATATTGAACGGCTTTTTCTAGGTCATGGTGGGAAGCGATAAGACATGTATCGTCGGCATACTGATAAATTGAACAGTATTGAACTACGTTTTCCATATCGTTAACGTATGCCAGATAATGAAGCGGTCCCAATACTGAGCCTTGCGCTGTTCCTTCGCTGACCATTTGTTTATCACTGTAACAGTTCCCTATTCTTACATGGTAGTTTCTTTCGTTCAGATAGTCCTTACACCAGTCTAGTAGTGGGCCTCTGATTCCAGTACTTCCAAGTTTATCAATGAGGGTGTCATGGCGCAAGGTGTCAAACGCCTTGCTAAAGTCAATGTAAGGTCTTACACCTTTTAAAATGATAAGATGTTGATAGTTGATAAATGGATTTTATTCCAAAACACTCTACGAGCTAAATGATGATAATGATTATTGATATTGAGCCACGCGCCCGGTATGAGAGGCTGACATGAACTCTGATAACTAAATGATATACATAATGATATTGAGACACGCGCCCGGTAGGAGAGGCTGACATGAACTCTGATAACTAAATGATATTCATAGTGATATTGAGACACGCGCCCGGTAGGAGAGGCTGACATGAACTGACGAGAGCGCGGCCGTTGATATTACGACAATAAACATAAAATGCTGACGCGAGAGGATAGTGCGGTTAGACCGTACATATTCCCGACAGCGAGAAGAGTAGATGCTGGTTAAATTGATACAAACTTAATAATGACCTATACGAGTAATGAGTAATGATTAATGATAAGCTGATGATACTAAATGCTAATGATAACATGGTGATAGAACAATACTTAGGTCCTTAAGAAATAACATGATGATAAAACAATATTCATGTTAGTAAGACTAATAGCTAAGTAAAAGTAACGTAACCAAGTCCCACATTGAAGTTTCACTGATATCGATCGCGCGAAAAATAGGCGACGACGCCATATCTAAACGATCACTAAACTTGCTTGTTTCACTTGCACTACCACTAACACAAGCATCACTGATATAACATTGCTGACACGCTGCGCGGCGGCCGGCTGAGACAGAGGCTGCGCCGCTATCGCCCGGGCCGCCGCCGCCGGAGCGTGCGAAGGCGCGAGCCAGCCAGCGCGCTAGCGTGCCTGGCCACAGCGCGCGCGCCTCCACGCGCAGACTGCTCCTACTGCGGTCCTCTTTCTTCATTTGATCTATGTGTTCTTTTATTTTTGCCAAGTAGGATTTATCTTCTACGTCTTCAGAGGTCCAGATGGCAGAGATAGGAACGGTTATGTTTAAGATGTGATTGGTCGGTGCAATTATCTCAGGGACGTAAATCTCAGAGTGCATCTTTTTGTTTAATGATGATGTTGATGGTCGCAGAGGTGCATAGATGGACCTCTTCCTTTATTATGCAACCTTGACCGAGACTTATGTTGTCGGCCTGGCTTATCTGTTCAGTTGATATTTGATCGACTCGTAGTAAACAAACGAGTGTTAGGCAAGTACTTGAGCCGGGATCCTTGACGCATAGTCTCATGTCGGATATAATCTTATAATGAGACCTTAATGTTACACAAAATAGGTATCTCTTTTTGTGTTAAGGCATGATTTGATATCTGTGTACGTATCTGGTATGTTGATTGCTAAATTTACCGTTGTTTACGTTGGTAATGATTCTTGTACGCTGCTTAGTTAGGACAACTTTTTAATGATAGTTGATAGGTAAAATAAACTCGCTTTTAAGTTTGAGCTGTTAACACGTTAGTTTGATTATGATTTAGGCGTCTTGTTATTTATTGATTTTTCTGATTCCGTATCTTCTTCCAGTGCATGAACGATTGTTGATAATTTGATGATTGGTCGTTTGATAATGCCGTTTTTCGTTTTAAGTGATACGACGCGAACACACTTGTCCTTTCCAGGGTGTAGCTCTACAACCCGACCTAACGCCCATTTTCCGGCTGGAAGGTTGGCGTCATTGATGATAACAATGTCGTTGATTTTGATATTTGGCTGTTGTTGTTTCCATTTGCTTCTAACAGAGAGCTGACTCAAATACTCAGACCGCCATCTTTTCCATACGTCATCGAAAATCTTCTGCGTGAGTTGCCATCTCGTGCGTAGATCTTTTTCTGTTTCTATGATGGTTAGGGTTGGCCCACTTGATAGAAAGTGAGCCGGTGTGAGGCAGTCCAGTTCGTCAGGGTCTTCTGATAATGCGCAGAGCGGCCTACTATTCAAACACGCCTCTAGCTGGGACAAGATGGTCGAAAACTCTTCAAATGTCAGTTTTTGTTCTCCAAACACTCTCTTCATATGATACTTGAGACTCTTGACAGAGCTCTCCCACAAACCTCCTGCGCTAGGGTAAGATGGTGCGTTGAAATGCCACTGAATCTGCATACTTGATAATTCATTAATAAATGTTTCGTCTGATAAGGTTTGTTTGATATTGATAAATTCCTTCTGTAGAATATTATTGGCGCCGACAAAGTTTGTCCCGTTGTCACTATAGATGTGCCCGGGTGCTCCCCGTCTAGCAGCCATCCTGCGCAGCGCGGCCAAAAACGCCGGAGCTGTGAGGTCTGATACCAACTCCAAATGGACGGCCTTCGTCACCATGCAGACGAAAACGGCTACATACCCCTTGGTAGTTTTTGCTCCTCTTCCCTTGTTATATTTAACATCGATGTATCCTGTGAAATCGATTCCAACATGATAAAAAGGACGGGAAGGATTTGTTCTTGATGCAGGTAGGTCGGCCATGATTTGATATTGCTTGTAGGGGTCATTTCGTCTGCATTTGACGCAGGTACGGAGAGTCTTTTTGACAGTACGATGTCCTCCTAAAATCCAATACCTCTGTCTGAGGTGTGATGAAGTCAGGCGAGACCCCCCGTGAAATGTTTGCTGATGAGCTTGATCGATCAATAATGATGTGAGTCGGACATTGTTAGGTAATATCAGAGGGTGTTTTCGGTGGTAGCTGATGTTTGCGTTCCGAAGCCTTCCTCCAACCCTCAACAATCCGTCTGGATCTATAAAAGGCGAGAGATTCAGTAACCGACTTTTATTTGATATCGGTTTGTTTGCTTGTAAGTCAGTAATTTCTTCTGAAAACTCAACTTCTTGAATGTGTTTGATAATTTTGTTATGAGCTTTTTTCAACTCCGATAGTGATAAGCACGCTGTGGTGACGTCACTGTGACGAATCACTCTAAGTATCCACGCCACGACGCGCACAGCTCGCGTAAAAGTACTTGACTTGTACAATAAGTCTTGAATGATATCGCTAGTATGTTTGTTTTGTGTTGATACGTTTGTTTGTATTTTTAACTCTTCGTTTGTAAAACGCCCATCTTCCTTCCTTTCTGTGGTTTGGTCGTAATACTCCAAACATTTTTGATTTTCTTCTGATATGTTTTGCTCTTCCGGGATACTTTCGATTGTCCTGAATCTCCGTAAATCCTCGGTATCATTGATACTAACGTTACACTGATAGCTCTTGTGTACGTTTCCGCTTAAAATCCACCCAAATCGAGTCTCCTGCGCGATTGGGCAATTTTCCATCTTGATAATACCACCCTGTATAATCTCCGCGTAAACCTCAGCTCCAAAAAGTATATCGATTGGGCTACTGATATGATAAGTGTCGTCCGCGAGAGGTATGTCGTTCAGGCAGGTCCAGTAAGGCTTAGCAAATGATTGGTTTGGCAGATTATTGATAAGTGATTTCATGATATAAACTTCAGTTTGAAGTTCGTAATCGCTGTGGATAGATCCACATGTGATATGTATGATACCCTTGCAGTTGTTCATTTTGGACCCCACACCGGTTATTACCCCCCTGCAAGGATAACGCGGTAGCCCTAGACGTTGCGCAGCGTTTTCAGAAATAATAGATGTTTGAGATCCTTGATCTATAAGGCAACGCATCATAACAAAAGTTCCATCAGCTCTTTGTACATAGATTTTCGCCGTTGCTAATAAGACCTCTTTGTTATCATTATCAGATGACGCATGATAATTTGACGCTGTGACTGTTTGTGTCGGAGCGCTTTGAGGCGCAACGCTTTGAGCCTGAGTCGCGTTACTGTTCTTAGAAGTTGACACCTGTGGTTTTGTTTTTGATTTGTTATTATAATATACATTATGCAGAATTGTATTATGATTACCATTACATTCGCGGCAACGCTTCTCCGAAAAGCAGGCTTTCCCATTGTGTGGATATAGACAATTCTTGCAAAGCTCGAGTTTCGCTATCGTATTGCGCTTTGCATCTGCCGATAATTCCAGAAAGTTATTGCATTGGAATAAAGCGTGATTAAATTTGCATAAAGGACATTTAGTAGAACTTGTGTTTGTATGATATGCTTTTGGATTCGATTTTTGTCCATATTGCTGATTTTTGTTGTATGATGATGATGAATCTTTCCCCTGTTGCTGGGGTGATTTAGTGTTGTCTATTTTGCGCTTTGATGTCTCCAATGACGTAAACTTGGTCTCAAGATAGGTCAAAAATTCGTGGAGGGTGGGTAGCTCTCTCGGGTTCTTCACAGCTAAGACGTAATCCTTGTATGTGTCAGGGTCTAGTTTCTGTGACAAGATATGCACGAGAAAGGGGTCCCAGGTTGATACATCAACGCCTAGGTTTTTTATAGCGTTTAAGCATTCGTTGGTGGTGTCGTGGATCTTCTTTAGCTGTGCGGCGGTCTGCTGTTGCATCAACGGCAGGTTCATGATAAGATTGATATGTGAAGTAAAAATCATCTTCTTATGATTATACCTGTTGTTCAAAAGATCCCAACAAACCTGATAATTTTCTGATGTGATATGCAGATGCTGGATGATCTTTTCAGCTTCTCCTTTAACCTTACTTTTTAGGAATTGCATTTTCTGCGCATTTGATAAGGCTGGGTTTTTATGAATGTTCTCCGTAAAGAGATCTTTAAAACTCACCCACTGATAATAGCTACCTCCAAAGGTAGGTAGGTCGATGACTGGTGTAGACTTATCGCGATGCACCATTGAACTCATCTTCCTATTGATATCTCTCTTGATAATATGATACTTTTTCTCGTACTTACTGAAGGTCGCTTCATACTCCTCATTTATGCCGCTCAACGCAAGGTCAATATCCCAATGAAGAGAATCAATCTCTGACCAACGTGTTTCGATTGCTCTTAAAGCATCCTCAAATTCCCATTTATCCGACATGATTTCGATATTAATGTTGCTTATCCGCTTGAGTTACCCGGCCCCCGCGCCCCGCGTGCGGCAAAAACAACACTAGTTGACCGTTATTTTTTCGGCCGCCGCGCGATTCGACATCTGACACTATAAAGCTATTTACGACTCAACTCATTAGAATTCGACCCTACTTGTTCTAATGTTTTTTGTTGAGACTGAGTTGGCGCTTTGAATGACACATAATTTGTAGGAATGTGAAGGCATATTACGAAATAAAATAGATCAGAACATACAATTTAAAAAAAAATGTGCCATTATTTAGAGAATGATTTATAGTTTAAAAATGAAGGGATAAATGATGTTTTAGATGTTTTATATGAATACATAGATTCAATTTGAAGAAGAAAAAAACAAAACAAAACATTCTACTATACAAAAATATTTATTTACAAGCCTTTAAAACCAATACAAAATTTGTTCGTATCGCGGTATTTTCGCACTGATGATATAAATACAAATTCAACATGGAGAGTTAAAATATGGGTATTTTCTGAAAGCTTATTTCAGCCCTGAAGCAAAAATGTAATTGTGATTATCTAAAAATAAACGAATACATCAAAATAAAGGGAAAGTAAACACCAAGGTACCATAATGCTGGCAGTTAACCTTACGGTTCCTAAGATATTTTGTTCAGCAAAATCTGTTTTACTAAACTTGTATTACGTACCAATTAATCCACATAAAAACAGCTTTCTAATGATACCACACAAAGTTATTTCCATTGTAATTGAAAAAAGTTACAAGCCTTTCAAGAAGACCACTTACAAAATGTTTGACGAAAGGTGCAATACAGGGCGTATTTACACCGAACTTTATCCGGACCAAATGGTGACTGGCGAAATAATCGGAAAAGAAGTATTTATCTACCTATGATATTAAAGGTAGGTTACCTACAATTTATAAACCACTATGTAACATTCACTATTATTTAGAGTACATATTTTTTTATTATTCTACATTAAAATTACGATACATCGTTTACATCGTTATTAGGTACATTGTTTTTTTTACTTATACCGTATGTTAGTTTAAACGAGGGACATATCACAATAGTGTATGCTAACATGATACTAATAAAAATATGAACAAAAAAAAACACTGATAAATAACAGACAGAACCGTACCAACATTTTCGCAAAAGTATCGCATTTAATAATAGGTATCGAGAGAACATGTGCGCGGGTGAATGACCTTTAGTTTGAACACATTTTCCCTTCATACTTTAAACCTGGCTTAGGACAGGCAAATATATCTAGGTACTAAACAACATTAAAATCTTCAATGCAAATGTGAATATTGTGATCTAATTTAAGACAACGATAATTATGATGAGACAAAGTTAGGTAATAAATTATGTACTTAGTATTTTTGGCGTATATAAAAACTGGAATCACACACACCTATTTACAACGATTAACTTGATTGGCTATTTACACATTTTTACACGCGATACGCGGAAGCTCAATATTAGAGAATATTACTTAAAGAAACACAATACAGAATTAAACATACAGATTAAACAGACAAAAACGTTTGGAATAAATCAATACAACGGAATAAAATAAAATCTTAACTTAAAATAAAATGGCACAAAGTCATGTCACATTGACTTCGTAATATGGGCTTGTAGACTTTATCAGACAAGACCGTTCTAGGTTAACGTTATGAACGAATTCCTGAAGGCAACGGCAAACAGGCAGGGTTTGGATGTAGACTTTATCACACAAGACCGTTATAGATTAAAGCACCTTAAGGTACTTGTAGACTTTATCAGACAAGACGGTTCTAGGTTAACGTTACGAACGAACTCCTATACACAGGCAGGATTTGGATGTAGAGTAGACTTTATCAGAGAAGACCGTTATAGATTAACGCACCTAAAGGTACAGTGGCGTTCATTATTAGCTTTACCCTGTTACGTTTGAAGTAAATTCCTATGAATACAGATATATTTATATCTAAAAACTTTTAGTAAAGAGAAGATAGCAAGCAGCATTATTTAAATCAACAAATTTAATATTATTAAACCAAAACTGATGTAATTACGAGACTTGGAACCTGCCAGGGGGGGTCAGCTAAAGATGAACGCCACTGAACCTATTTAAAAGAGCGATGATTACATTATTTATATAATCTTTACTCCCTTAAATGGTACTCTTTAAAGCATCCGACAATGCACAAGTTAATATTGCAAGTGTCGCACTTGTAGGCGGTGCGCGTCTGAACCTTTTTAATGGAGCACATTTTGCACCGGGCCCGGTTTGTGTCGGCTTTAGTGGGGAAGTGGCTGGAGCGTCTTAATTCTGTATTCGGATTGGGTTTTTCACCTTGGACCTTGTCCAAGATCATCTTCGCCAACGTCACCCTAAATTGCCTCTGGCGGCCGTTCCTGTTGTGGTTAAATATAACGAAAGCGTTATATATTGACACATTCAGTAGCCGGCGGAAAAGTTTCTTATACCAGACCAGGTTGCGCACTCTTTCCACGGGGAACGCCTGCAACATCTGATCTTTCTTATCGACGCCCCCCATGGTCATATTGTAATCAAGCACAACCTGCGGTTTGTACCTGTAGGTACCGTATTTTTCCTTTCCGCCAACTACTGAGCTGTGATACGTAGACAGCATGGCCACTATATTGGCATCATGCCAAACAGAGATAGTCAGGTCTTCTGTTTGGCTGTATACCACCTCACCCTGCCTGGTATTTGATTTCGTTATGTTCCTCACGGCTTCTGGGACAAATTCTCTTTTAAGGCGGAGAGTTCCCATCGTGTCGGTTTTTTTTGCTTTTAATGTGCGTGAGAGCAACGGCGAATTATAAAAATTGTCCATAACCAGAGTATGGCCTTTGTTGAGCAAAGGCCGTACCAGGTTATGGACAATTTTCGACGTTGTCCCCTCAGGCTCATCGTAGCTCCCAGTTTCGTGGATAGGTTGCGCTTTGTCGCCTTTACCTGTATAAATTAGCATTTTCCACAAATAGCCCGTCCGGGACTCGCACAACTCGTAGCTTTTTACACCTACCCGAGCAGCTTTTGTCGCAATTAATTGGACGAAAGACAGTCGGCCCTTCCAAAGAAGAAGGGACTCGTCGATAGCAATGTACTGCTCGGGTAGGTATAACGAACTAAATTTTTTGTTCAAATGCTCGATGATGGGCCATATTTTTTGGAGCTTTCGCTCTTCGCCAGTTGCCCTCAGGAAGTCGTTATCTACGAAATGTAGACATTTTTTTATTTTTAAGAACATCTTAAAAGACATGATATTCTGGAAATTCCCGACCTTGAGGAGCGCCAGGCACGGATACCAATACTCCCGCTCGACCGGGAGTATTAATATGCTCTGCAGCATTATCAAGGCCAGGAATGTCCAGATATCATGTGCGGTTATTTCTGTCCACAGTTTGTTGGCAGTAGTGTAAATTTGGCGCCCATACCGGTTCGACTCGCGCACAATGGTGTTAATTATGTCATCGTCCCAGATCCGCTCGAAAATATCCAGCGGCGACAACCCGTCCGTGCTAAACGTTGGTCCACTGTCCCCAGAGAAAACCTCCTGCTGACCGACAAATTTCTCTGGGTCACTGGACCAATCGAAATTTAGCATGTCCGGGTTCGACGACGCTGCCTCCCTTAGAGCGGAATCATCCCTGGTACCCATCTCGTCGAGTAGATGGGCCAGGTCTACTGGGATTTCTTCCTCGTTTATCAACGAGCTCCGCTGACTTAAGGTCCTGGCCATCGAGTTACCGTCATTGGCTTCCGGCTCCTCGACGACGTCACTTCCAGGATCGCAAGAGTACTCTTCGTGCCCAAGGAAACCATCATCTAAAATAAAACAACAGAACATGTTAGGTAAATATTGGATGCTGATAAGAATCACGATTAGTTTTGGTATCTTTGAAACTATGTAACAAACGCACATCTTCACACACTTTCAAACAAAAAAAATGTTATAGACTGCTGGTGCGGCTCACCGTCAAAAATATTTGGGTCCAGCCATTCAGGAGACGGAGTGGCAAGTTCCCGACACGGGTCATCAGTGCTGGTTCCTGAAAATTAATTTGTGATTTAAAAACTATTTTAACATTATGGAATGGATGAAAAGGATGGAAGTGGCTCAGAATTTCTATTCTTGGCGTCAGATGTGGGAAGTATAATATACTTCCCACATCTGACGCCAAGAACTGAACACTGCTGAACATATTATGTTCGGCAGTGGACGAATACAGGTTGATATAACTCAATTCATTTGTTCTTACCAGCATAACATTTCATGAATCACTTGGTCATGATGATGATGATGATATTATGTATAATTTAAACTCGAACCCTCCCTCAGCGATTTGTACATCGGGTTGTACATGTATCCCAGTGGATGGGGAAATTAGCATAGTGCTGGCTAAGAAGAGAAGAGGCTCCCGTAAGAAACAAAATAAAATAAAAAAATACAAAATTTATCAATTGTTGCATACCAGGTAGGCTCTTCTCCCAGGCTTGCGCTTTCCTTGGGGGTGGAGTCTCAGGTGTACCCGGAACTAGAGGACAGGGCACCCGTGTTGGAGATGGTTTTCTAAATGAATTGAACATAGTGTAAAAATAATATAACAGCAAAAATAACAGCCTCAATGAGACTACATAAAAAGAGAAACCTTCGAACCTGTTTCGTTTTTTGGGCGGAGGAGCATCGGGCAGCGAGTATCGAGCGGACTGTTTGGTCGCTCTTTTTTCCGCTAAAGCTGCCCGCTGCTGCGCCGAAAGGACAGTTAGGTTTTTTTTATCAGCCACCTTCGCCGTGCGCACTTTCTTTAGCTGCTCAGCCAGCGATTGCCTAAAATAAGTAACATATAAAAAATTAATAAAATAAAAAAGAATAATTTTTAAAATATATCAATAAAAAGTAAAATAAAAAGTGTACTTACTTGGGCTGAGAGCTCGATCCCAAAGGTGCAGGGGAAGGTGACCTTGCAGGCGAAGGCAACGTTGGTTGAATCCCAGAAGGCCCTGCTTGCCTAAAACACATTAAACCATTAAGTTTCATTATATCTTTCGAGAAATTCAACTTCATACAGAACTATGCTAAATATATTAAATATACAAAAAAAATATACAAAAAAAAACAAGTCAGAACTATGCCAAGCGAAAATATTTCTCTCTAATAATAAGTCTCTTTTTTAGTTAAGTATACTAATTGTGCTGTATTTCAAAGTTAAATAAAGTTATTCTATTCTACAATAAAAAAATATTACATACAATCCATGGAATAAAAATTATACAAAGAATACCAACGTAAAATCAAGCAAACGAGCCCTTTGGCCTCTACCACGAACTCGTCCACCACTTGCGCTGCCTCCGCGTGCACGAGCGCGACCGCGGCCACGTCCACGATTTGCTTCCATTATGCTAATAAAAAAATAAAAATATCCTTAAAATCAAGCAAACCACATCAAATACGTTGATGAATCAGGTTCCCGAGATAATTAGATATACAAATATACCACTTTTATCGTACGCGGCAACTATTTACTGCAGATAATTTATTGTGTTTCCCGAAATTGTTTTCTTTACATTCAAATATCTCGGAAACGTGACACTTTAAGGGTACTATAATATAAACATATTTTATTTGTATACGTGTCCTGTATCTAAATATAACATTTACATCGTGCACGAAAACTTCAAAAAAAATACAATATCGCCGGACAAGGCCAGTCCGGTAATTGATAAATTTCTTTCGGTGTGACTCGGGTCTCACTGTACCGAGCACCGACGGAGCAAACATGGCCGCCGACTTGAATAGATTTTGTAAAATATAACAAAATATTACCGTAAATTATGATTTATGGAAAGCAAATCGGCACACACTTGTTTTAAAATGATTGTTTAACAATATTTAGGTATGATTATGGCATTTAACCTAATAAATACATTATCATTTGTCGTTCAAATACAGACTTACGAAGTTCAACGGACCATGCTGGGTTTTTATCCAATTTGAACGAATTCTAATCACTGTCAACTCAAAACTATATCGTAAATAGATACTTACTGAGTAATACACACGATAAACACACAACACACCACACAAATTTAACATAAATCGCGAAAAACACAGTGTTTAACTTCAGTAACGTCACTCACACGGGCACTCACACAGACTGAAACAATGGACAGTTTGTTTATTTTTTTCCGTGATGCTTACGTAACGTTTAATAAGTTGGCACTACTAAAGATGCAGTTCAATTCAGTGCGAATGGGATGGAACTCTTTTGCTACAGCTATTCCAACTAGAGAAAGCAGGATAGATAGATTTATGCCAAGTGGCGGTGATATTCAAAATTGGGTAGTATATTACCCACGGTGTTTTTGAGCACTTTTTCGATTTGGGTATTATATTACCCAGATTGTTTCAAGCGGTTAGGGTTCGAGAAAATGCCTTAAAGTTAGTTGTTTGTTTGCGCAACATTTCGTCTGACTTGCTCGTCCCCTGGTCTTGATAAGGTGTAGGTGAAGGTACGTACCCTGGCTGAGGAGAATTGTTGCCCGGAGTCGAAGGCACGGACCCCCTTGCTGTACCTAAGGGCGTTGGTGGACGCAGAAGAGATTTTTCTTCTGAAATATCGGACAAATACTTGCTGATATATGCTCGTGCTTCTTCATAGAAAGCTTGTGATTTTAGATAAGCGTTTGAGGAGAAATATTCATGAGATTTATTCTCTAATCCGCTGATATTGATATGATTTCTCTGAAAGTCCTGCCAATAGGATTCCAGTGTACTCAGACGTTTTTTAACATTCTGCACCGTTTTCCTATCTGGACCATCTTTTTTAAAATTGGTGAAGAGGGTGTCCATCGCCCCCATCAGTTGATACTGGGTTTGGATGACGTCTTCCATCGTCTTCGCCATGATGATGATTGATAGTGATAAGCTTTGATAAATGCTGGCTGGTTACCTTACGCGGCGGTCGAAGTGGTGTAAACCAATAATTAGGTAAAACACAGTGATATCACCAACGCACACGCGAATGGTCCCGCCTTCGGGCTCGAAGGACCATAAAGATGTAAGGTCTTACACCTTTTAAAATGATAAGATGTTGATAGTTGATAAATGGATTTTATTCCAAAACACTCTACGAGCTAAATGATGATAATGATTATGATAATGAGCCACGCGCCCGGTATGAGAGGCTGACATGAACTCTGATAATTAAATGATAATCATAATGATAATGAGCCACGCGCCCGGTGTGAGAGGCGGACATGAACTGACGAGAGCGCGGCCGTTGATATTACGACAATAAACTTAAAATGCTGACGCGAGAGGATAGTGCGGTTAGACCGTACATATTCCCGACAGCGAGAAGAGTAGATGCTGGTTAAATTGATACAAACTTAATAATGACCTATACGAGTAATGATGAGAAATGATCCGGCTCGAAGGACCATAAAGATGTAAGGTCTTACACCTTTTAAAATGATAAGATGTTGATAGTTGATAAATGGATTTTATTCCAAAACACTCTACGAGCTAAATGATGATAATGATTATTGATATTGAGCCACGCGCCCGGTATGAGAGGCTGACATGAACTCTGATAACTAAATGATATACATAATGATATTGAGACACGCGCCCGGTAGGAGAGGCTGACATGAACTCTGATAACTAAATGATATTCATAGTGATATTGAGACACGCGCCCGGTAGGAGAGGCTGACATGAACTGACGAGAGCGCGGCCGTTGATATTACGACAATAAACATAAAATGCTGACGCGAGAGGATAGTGCGGTTAGACCGTACAGTCAATAAATAATAGAATAACGTGTTTCTTTTCATTAAGTTGATTATTAATTTCATTTGTAAAGTTTGATAGTAATAAGGTGGTTGATTTTTTAGGTTGGAAGCCATATTGTGAGTCTGAAATAACTTTATTGTCGCTATAGAACTCATGAATCAAGTTGCACACATATTTTTCACAGATTTATCAATCACTGGGAGAATAGTAATGGGTCTGTAATTTAAAATGTCATCATGCTTCCCTTTTTTGTAAATTGGTCTGACTATTCCAATTTTGAGTTCATTTGGGTATCTTGAATATTTAATGCTTTGGTTAATGAGGCGTGCTATGACTGAAACTATTTTGCTACTGAGTGTTTTTAGGTCTTTACAGCGTATAGTGTCATAACCAGCAGATTTTTTGCTGTCTAAGGATTTTATAATTTTAGTGATATTATTTTCGGAAGCATTTCTAAATCGTAAGGATTTATCTTCAGTGAATGTGTATTCAGTCTCATCAAGTAGGCGTTTGTCACATTGAGGCATGACATCCTTGACACTTTTTTTAAATGTAGTAGCGAAAGCATTAGCTATTTGCTTGGTGTCATGGAATGTTTTCCTAAAAGCCTTAAAAATCCCCTCATCTATTGAGCGTGCTGTACGTCCCGACAAGTGATTTATGATCTCCCACAATTTTCTCGGATTATTTTTGCTGTCTTCTATTTTATTCATGTAATATTTGTTCCTACTTGTTTCTATAATTTTACGACATTTATTTCTTATTTTATTAAACTCTAGTTTTAGTTCCATATTAAATGGATCTTTTTTCCATTCCTTAAATTTAATGTCCTTTTTAAGGCACATATTGTTTATTTTATTATTTATCCACGGGTTTTTATTTCTCTTACTTTTATTGTTTACAGTTTTATAATAAGTTGCATTTTCATAGCATTTAGTAAAATTGTCTTTTATGTAGCTATATATTTTTATTGGACACTCCATGTATAATGGTTTATCCCAGTCCGTGTCATCTAATAATTTAAGTAACTTTGTTTCATCCAAATGTTTTGCGAGAATTAAATCATCCTGTTTAGGCTGCAAGCCAACGCATGTTAGTGCAGTTAGCCGGTGGTCCGCCATAACTGTGCAGACCGCCGCCGAGTACAGGTCTAACGTCCGCGACTTTACAAAGATATGATCGATGCAGCTACGAGTTGTTTTGTTATCTTTTGTTTCAATCCTAGTGTAATCTGTAATCGCAGGCGTTAGACCACACCCGGACATGCAGTCTACATAGTATTCTCGAATGGGTGTTCTACATCGGAGGTCAATATTTATATCTCCCAAGATATAGATATCGTGTTTCTGGAATAACGGTGTTGAGCATAGCTCTTTAATCCCATTTATAAACGGATGCTTACTACAGTGTGGAGGTCTGTATATCGCGCAAATCAGTGCAGTGTAGTTACAGGGAGTTTTAAGTTTGCCAATAAGATATTCGCAATGAGGTAGTGCATTATCCATTTCAATAAATGTTAGCTTATTTTGTACATAGATTATTATACCGCCTCCTTTTCTTTCATTTCTTAGTTTGCTATACATATTATATCCTGGAATTTGGAAAAGAGGTAATAGGCTGCTTTTTATTCCTACTTCCGTTAATATTATTAAATCTAGCATAGAATTTGATGTGCTTATTAAATGTATTAGTGAGCTAAAGTTTTTAATTAGAGATCGAACATTAATATGAACTATATTTAAATTTCCGGAGTCATTAGGTGTTTTTGAGATAAATTCATTAATGTTTATACACTGTGTAAGTTCAGATATAAGATTAGACATAATGCCGAAGGTTTCTGAATTTAGGATGTGGGTTTTAATTTAAAAGAAAAATAGCCGCTATTAGCTACTCAGACCCTAATTTGTGTGAGGTCCTCCTCACACCAAATTGTGATGATCTTATCTTTATCTCCTTTGCGGGCTAGTACTTTACCAGATTGAAACCATACAAACTTGAAAGCTGGGCGTAGTTTTTGTTGGGCTTTCCAAAGCAAAGTTTTATTCGCCTTTGAGAGGGCACGCCTCACCATAACCTTGACTTTGGCGACTTCTTTTTGGACGCTTGGAACTACGTGCTCAGCGAGAATCGGTGAAGTTTCTTTTTTAGATGCTGACGCCCATAAGGCCGCGCTTGCTTCATCTTTCAGCTCCACTAGCAGCGGCCCGTCGGCTCCCGGCTTACCCTCGGTGCGTTTAACAGACTTGATATCGCCTTCATCGACGACCAGTAATTTAGCTACGTTGCTCGTTATCAGGTTGATATTTTCGTTCATCGTTTTAGGTATTCCGGTTACTTCCACCATTTTGTCAAGCGCAATCTGTTCCATTCTTCGTAGTTGCACTTCAAGTGAAGAAAGTTTAGTTTCTAAGTGCTTATTCTTGTTGAGAAGGAAAGTTTGTCTTTTCTCCACGTCATCAATTCTACTTGCGAAGGTGTTAATTTTCTCACCAAATTCTTCTAGCTTTTTACCAAAGTAGTTCAGGGTTTCTTCAAACAGAAGGTTTTCTTTTTTGACGACCTTTCTGACCTCAGAGGTTATGTCGCGAAGTAGTTTTTTGACATCGATAGAACCACTAGATTGCCCTATATCTACATTCATATCATCCTCATCTTCTTCATCTTCGGGAATTATAATTGAGGATTTCCTATTCGGAGTGATTCGGCTGCATTCTTCGCAAGTCCACTCGAGTCTATCCGAATTTCGTAGAGCGCCGAGCTGCTTGGCTGGTAAACCGCTACATAATTGATTGCAATGCACGACTTTGCCACACTTGCTGCACTCCAATCCAGGGCTCCTCTTAGTAATCCCTTTATCACACAGATCACACTTGGCCATTATAACCTAAGTGCTAAGGTAGTTATTTATTTTAGATACACTTATGCGTACGCTCCTGCACTATGACCACACAGAGCGAATGCTCTGCGACGAATGATCTATGTTGTATTAGGTATATCAGTCATCTAGTACCCATAACACAAGCACTGCTTAGCTTGGGGCTAGATGATGCTGTGTGAATTGTCCAGCATTATTTATTATTTATTTATAATAATAATAGTAAATGCGCAAAAAACACCGCGCAGATGCATGTATGTGTGTGTGTGTGTGTGTGTGTAATTACATAACATAAATACAAAAAGCAATGCAATATTATTGACATACTAAGCCATACTGTAAAGTATATTGGTCAAACGTTACATTACTTGTTAAACTTTCGGGTTTTGTCAACATATTATTAGTTTATAAAATACAGAATTTTATCGCTTACGTTTTTATTTTCATTTTTTTCCCGACGTTTTGGCCGGATTGCACCTGGTCATGGTCGCGGGGGACGACATCTCGCAGTAGATGGCTCGCATTATTACTTTTCAGTTTTTCCCTTACTTTCACACTTCCTCTTACACCATTTTCTTATTTACAATGACCGAATAATAACCAGTAATTTAAGTTACCGTCCAAATAAAATCCCGTTTAAATGCAAAACAATGTCACCCTACCCTCGTCGTATCGCTTTGTGCGAAACTTATGGAGCGAAATGTGTACGCTTCATTCGCCACCGTACTCCACTTTTAGGACTGTCCTTAAATTAACCAAAGTGTAGACATTGCTTTTAGCCGCCTCATGTAGGGTGTACCAAAATTAATTATCTTCTTGACCGGATTTGCGCAGCGGGCTTTTAAGTGAATTTATGAGCTTTACTCTGTCTGTTTATCGTTGAATTTTCATCGTTAAATCTTTTTTATATGTTTTTGAACGTCTCTAGATTAAAGTTACGATCAGAGGCAGGTATTATTATTATCTCAGCGGTAAGACTGTGTCCATATCCACCCACGACTGGACAAAGGCCTCTCTCAAGAATCTTCAAGATCATGAGGTGTTTGTTGACAAACTCGCCACACTTGGAAGGTTGGTGAGCGCAGTATGGGAAGTTGATGCACTTTAAGACACTGCTGCCCGTCTTTCGGGGGTAAACCTTGGCAAAACTTACTGCATCTACGGGCAATTCTTTTGCGCGCCGGACGACTAAAAGTAACAATCATTTAAATAAAATTGCACACCGTCAATTTGATTTTAATAAGAGCCGAGTTGCTTTGATTTACATAAGGGCATAGGCACTCGCTCTAAGATCGGCGTACCGTGCTTCTCTTTGAGAGGAGCAATTTCATGCATTCTGAATGTCAAAGTGTGATATAGAGTTAGTGATACAGAATTTAGACGATATTAACGTCCACATTCCGTAAAGTTTTTTCATATGTGATTGTCTACTATATGCTAAATATGTATAATTTATCTATGTATTGCTGTGGGGTGCCGGCACTAGAATGTCACCCCTCCTCTCATGCCCGTGGATGCAGTAAGAGCCTGCTAAGGGATACCTCCGGAAGACTGCGCTCGCCAACCCGCTTGCCAAGCGTGGTATGGCAACTACCCCTCATGGATGTCCATGAGGGAGGCCTGTGTTCAGTAGTGGACGTTTTACGGCTGAAATGAATGTATATATTACTTTATGTACAACTAGCCGCACTCCGCGGTTTCACCCGCGTAGTTCCCGATCCCGTGGGAATACGGAGATAAAATACAACCTATGTTAACTCAAGGATAATTTAGCTTGCTAATTGTGAATAATTTTGAAAATCGGTTTAGTAGTTTGAGTTTTTCGTAACAAACATACAAAATACAACAGACAAAATACAAATCTTACCTCTTTATAGTATTGTGAGATGGAAGATGATGATATTGGTGACATCTGTTCAGATACTAAGTGCACTTTTCATTACCACTCTCGTGTTTATTAGCATCATTTTGCAAACTATTTTGGTTTGTTACTAAATACGTCGCCTCCCTCGTATACCCTCTTTACTCAGGTTTAAGCTGAAAATCAGCGTTGGGCTGTATCATTGCATCCTACATTTATACCATCCACACCTCAGCAGATGGGTTGGCGGGCGCAGTGCTGGTTGTTGATACACGGAAAGACGCTGCCCCCATCTTCCAGGGGTGTGTTCCGCAATAGAGAAGGCCTAGTTCAGTATTGGACGTCCGACGGCTGAGATTATGATGTTTTTGAATGCTTGTTTGTATCCCAAGTACAATGTCTATTTATGTTTTTTCAGGTTGACTGATAGAAATATATGGTAGCAATAAAACCGTCCTTTGTCCTTTTCAATTTCATCTATTTATGTGGTTTGTACAAGTACTTAACCGTAATTCATATGAGATTCAATCTAATCGCCCATTTTTAATATATCCGTATCATAAAAGCGTAAAGGCATAATCTAACGGCGTAAAGAGATCGTTCGCGTTATTTATTCGTTATAATAACCGTTAAAAAGGCCTTGATGGTAACGGATTACGAGTAGTTACGACCAGGGAAATAACGGTCACTGAACTGTAAGGAATTGCTTACCTTACGGCAAAACAAAATACATGTCTTTTTTAGTAAGGGTTTTATTAAAGCAATTTTTATATTATGGGTATAATAAATATTAAAACTAATACAAGCGTCCTAACAAGGTTTTACAAGAGCTTTGATAGGATATGAAATAAAACGGGCAAGTGCAAGCATGTCTCGCGTTCTTAGGATTCCGAAATAAGAGGTTTAAGTCGCATACTCAGTTTAGTACAAGGTATCCGTATTACCATCATACTATATCATCATTGGTACCAAAAATCATTACTGGTCTAATTATTTTTAGTACCAACAAATTTATTATTAGTACCTATTAAGTTATTAAACATACTAAACTTTCGAGGTTTGTATTTGTATTTATTTATTGCATCATGTACAGGTTTGTATTAGGTCTAAGCAATACATATTATAAGTAATTACATGAACCCTGTTAGGGCGCTGTAAATTTGAGTTCGATTTATGTTTACATGCAATTTAATTAAGAAAAATTATTAGAAAAAGGAAAAAAGTATAGTATTAATATTAATATATATATATTAATTATTATTATAATTTGTGTTCATGTCAATAGATGTCTAGAATTAGGTTTGGTTTCGTTTAAGTTAATGATTTATGTACATTTAGGGTATTTCAAACTACACCGCTTATTAATGTCAAATTAGTACTTATTGTAATAAATAACAAAAACACGGGACCACGATCGTTGAAACACAGTCGAAACGTCGGGAATAATTCAAAGGTTACGTTAAAAATTCTCGTGTTTTCGTCATTTATTATAATTAATAGTGATCGTGAAAGTTTAAGAAAAATTAATTACTTCATTAGCAATACATATAAAAAAAATATTTCTTCTACTTCGTAGAATTTTCCAGATACATTTAAACAAATTATTAAATTTTACTTATTATTCAATTTTACTTATTATTCAGTTTTACATTTTCTTTAATTTTTAAATTATTATATTATACAAATTATTCAATTTTATTTTATTCAAATTTTGAAATTGTTTAATTTATATATTAGTATACTTTACAAAATACTCAATTTTATATAATTTGTTTTCTATTTATTGTATTTTATTATTGTTTTTATACTAATTTATTTATTTCAATTGAAATATAATGGTGATTTCATTAGACCTACGATTTTTTTATTTTAATCTTATATTATTTTATTAATTTGTAATGTTGCAGTAATGCAATTTCGCGTATATTAATTGAATTTTTGGCTGTTAATTGGTTTAATGATTTAATTTCTTTATCACACTTGATTTAATTTTGAGCTTGTGTCCTTAGGAGACAATTATATGTATTATATTATATTACAGTACCTAAAAATAAGCTTGAGCTAAAAATGATTTTCTAATGAGGTCTTCCAATTCCAGGTGGTTTCGGCAAGAATACCAGCGTCCGCTGCTAACACAGTGGGCATAATGCTGAACCGGGACCAATTTGCTACTTTGGCACACATTATTTAACTTTTATTCTAGTGGTCCTATTTATTTTACTAATTTCTGTTTTTCTTTTTATGTATAAACTATGTGTAAATGATAAAAGTAATTGTTTACTTTGTGTTTTAAAATGTATTGTGTGCTCTTTAGTAAATAAATGAATGTCTCTATGGCTATGCCTTCGTATTTTTTTGATGCTCGATGGCTTATACCACTTTTAAAATCAATGAAAAAATGTTTTAACTTAATTTAAGAAAAGCTAAAATTTCGATTTTTATATTACTTCCTATCCTTCTAATATATAAAAGCGAAAGTAACATTGAATGGATGTATGTTTATATGTATGTATGTATGTTCCGTTTTCACGACAAAAACGCAGAATCGATTTGGATGAATTTTAGAATATTGTAGATTAGACCATGGAGACAGACACAGGCTACTTTTCGTTGCGTAAATTAGTAGTTCTAGGGTAGTTGTTGGGTAGATGTAGAGTAGTTGTAGAGTAGTTTTAGGGTAGATGTAGAGTAGTTGTAGGGTAGTTATAGGATAGTTGTTAGGATAGTTGTAGGGTAGTTATAGGGTAGTTGTAGAGTAGTTGTAGGGTAGTAGTAGGTTAATTGTAGGGTAGTTGTAGAGTAGTTGTAGGGTAAGTTGTAAGTGGAGGTTGTAGTTATAGGGGCGATACGAAGTTCGCCGGGCCAGCTAGTAATATATAAAAGTGAAAACAAGAATGTATGTATGTATGTATGTTCCCTTTTCACGTCAAAACCGCTGAACCAATTTGGATGAATTTTAGTATAGGAGTAGATTAGACCATGGAGACGGACATAGGTTACTTTTCGTTGCGTGTTAAATCATAAGGGGTTAAAATAGGGGATGAAAGTTTGTATGGAAAAAAATATTAAACACATGTTACAGCGTTAATTGCAGCGTAGTTGTAGGCTAGTAGTAGGTTAGTTGTAGGGTAACGTTACATTATAATTTCAGTACATTTACTGTAATAATAGTCAAAGTTTACGAACGAAAGTCGTTTTGTGATTCCCACTCGCGTACCTCTACGAAGTTCTCGTAGAACGTGCTACGAGCAGCTTCGAACTTTAACGACAGCTTACTTCACTTAAATGCTAATAAATCATTCATACTTTATTTGAAAATAAACTGATAATGGGTTGCCAAGTAATAAGTCAAGGTTCTATTAATGTTAAATTGTGTTAAACATTAACATTGGGGTGCCGGCAGTAGAAAGTTACCCCTCCTTTCTTGCCCATGGAGGCAGTAAGAATTTGCCAAGGGATACTTTCGGAAGTTGGGCACCAGCGTCTTTCCGTGTATCAATATCCCGTACTGCGCTCGCTAACCCGCCTGCCAAGCGTGGTGAGTATGGCAACAACTCCTCATGATCACATGTAGATCCATGAGGGAGACCTACGTCCAGCAGTGGATATCCTACGGCTGAGATGATGATGATGTTGATGATGTTATGTATAAATAAAAATCGTGCTGAGCTCAATTTTTAGGTTCACTGGTATTTATATTTTACTTGTTAAAGATATTTCCACGTTTTTTGACGACGTGTCGTTTTTTGCTTTGTAGTGATCTGAGATATGAGTAATTTTATATGTTCGCTTTTATACTTTTATAAATTGTGCTTGGTGTGTCACTTGAGTCAATAATACCCCTGCCGTCATACAGTGTGAAATTGTACGAAGGAAATTGAGAACATTTGATAAGTTAAAAAAAAATGTCAGCTTCACTTTACATAACCACGTGTTTACAACTAACCTCTAATAATCACTTCTTAATGAACTAGCTTAACAAGCTTAATTAAGTCACCCTATGCCAATAATTTTATCATAAACTTTAATTTTAGATTATAAGTAAAATGGCTGGTTTGTTAAGGTAAGCATGTAAACCTTTATTTTTTGCATACTTACTCCATTGGCTCATACTTATTTTGTGTATAAACTATATGATTTGATTTAATTCCTATTTTAGAAGCGGAGCAATATAAAACTCAGTTTGTCTCCTTTTTCATAAGTAAAAGTAGCGGAGAAACTACCTACTTACTAGTATCCCAATAGCTTTTATTAGTGTGTTATTTATTTCTTAATTCCTTTCAAATATTAATGTAGGTAGTTTATCTATCATAATCTGAGTTATACTGGTACCCAAGGTACCCTTTGCAAATATCATATGTATAATTGTTACCTAAGTAATATTGATTTATTTAGAGGTATAAGGTGCCTGATTCTGTTAACTAGTTTTTGTGAAATAAATACTTTTACTTTACTTTACTTTACTGTGATCCCTTTCTCCATTTGTGCGCAAATCCAACACCCACTTGACTGTTTTATTGATTTATTTTTTAGACCCACTAATAAACTGAACGAGATAATCTGCGTAGCAATACTGAGAGGCTTTATTAGAGTGGCTGAAGAGACTCCTTCTCAACCTTTTATAAATACTGCTTCCAAACAGGTATTTAGGTATAAGAGTAAAGTGCACCCACGATCCTCGTTACTCTGAGTTGTAAGGAGCCCTTACAATAAAACGTGAAAAGGGTCAAATTACCCAAATTGTTATACACTCAAAGAGTGAAGGGCTTAGTAAGGCATCTATTATAGATGATATATACAGCGTCAGCAACTGGTAATCATGCTGTACGAGTAGCTGCAGTGCCTAGGACATTATTAGATAGATTAGGCTTGCCCAGCACCTATACCATCCAAGCAGCTTAGTCAGCTATTAGTCAGAGGAAAAAACAGGTCAATACGTCTGAAGCTAACAAAGCCGCGAGTTTCCTCACGATGTTTGCTTCACCGTTAAAGCACGTGTTAAGTGTGCATATACATATTTAAAGAAATAAAAATCCATTGGTGCATGGCCAGTATCGAACCCACGACCTTCGGATTAAAAGTCGGGGTACGTACTACTCGGCCATTTAGATACAAGACTAAGCTAAATGCTCAAAGTTCCTTTAAATAAAAAATGTGTAGTGTCTTATAGTAAGCGTCTTAAAAATATTTTAAAGTATACCCAATATTTTAAAATAGAAAAACTTAATATGACATCCTTAGCGGTGAAGTAAAACATCAAGTGTTTAAGACAGTAAGTACTTTTACATAAAAATAACTGCATGCAAATCGGTTCACTCGTTAAATTTACGGTGCCACAGGCAGACACACACTAGGCGGTCAAACTCAACCCCTCCTTTTTTGTCAAGGGATAAAAATTAGCTTTATTTCTCTATAAAAGTTAACATGACACTGACAGAGGTTTCTTTGAACATAAAAATAATTCTGTTATCCGTTGGAAGGTCTCATTCTCCTTTGGTAAGGTCAATGTTTCTATCTATATCGTTTTGCTAAATTTATGTATAAAAACCAAAAGAAATATAGAGTAAGAAAATATTTTAAATTACTTTTGACCTTTTGTTTCCTATACTGTTAAATACATAGTATATGGCTGAAATAGCCTAGGTGTCGCAGAAAACCAGCGCACGTAGCGCCATCGCTACTGTGCACATGCTGAGCGATTTCCTTTTTTGTTTCCATGTCTGTATATTTTTAATTTTGTTGTATTATTTATAATGTGTGAAACAAAATAAACGTTTTTTATCTTATCTTATCTTATCTTAAATATGCACTCAAATTTATTTACAGAAATAAAACTAGTCTTAATGATAGCGGCAATGTGTCCACAATAGCAATAATTTTAACCGATAACATTATGTATAGCCGTGGGGTGCCGGCACTAGAATGTTACCCCTCCTCTCATGCCCGTGGATGAAGTAAGAGCCTGCTAAGGGATACCTCCGGAAGATGGGCAGCAGCGTCTTTCCGTGTAACAACATCTCGTACTGCGCTCGCCAACCCGCTTGCCAAGCGTGGTGAGTATGGCAACTACCTCTCATGGATGTCCATGAGGGAGGCCTGTCTTCAGTAGTGTACGTTTTACGGCTGAAATGATGGTTATGTATAAACCAAATGTCTACTCTGTTCGTCCATCTTATGTTAGAGAAACCCCTTAAATGTTTCGCCTCCACATCGAAGGTCTTGCATTATACTCATTTTCTTAAAAGTCCTTGACAAGACATAAATACGATAAAAGAGGTGAAATGAACTCGCTTTTTATTTGCTACTTCCAAATGAAGACATTATATTGTTTACAGAAGAGCTCGAGAAATTAGGTCACTTCCTTGGTTTTGCCATAAATAAGTGCAAAATTGACATAATATTTTTGTAAAATTTGATTACCGTAAACTTTCATCAGTATCTTTAAGGATGAACGAGTCGCCCATCTTTCCATACCTCTACAAACGTGGAAGGGTAACTATTACTACTGTTTGACGTTAACCATCCAACACTAAGGATTATATTAATTTATCTCGTCATAATCTATGTTTGTATTTACCCCAAACCGTAAAAAAAGTATTTATTTCAAAAATACAAGCTTCTAAACTTTCGTATTTCAACAATGATTTTAGCCCAACTTTGGACGAAACTAAATACTATATGGAGAAAGAAAACTCAAAAATAAATGCCGTTCCGACATAGTTTAATTATTCAAAAGTTGAAATAAATGTTATTTTGAAAAGATTACACTCAAGTTTTTCTATAATAACGCTTTTTTTTTGCGCGGTCGTTTTAGGAATGAATCATTGTGCATTTCATTCTAGCGCGCGGGTATACATACTATGTCAGGTGAGATAGTATACATTTAGGCCGCGCCCACTGACGACTTTGCCTCCGCGACTTGTTGGACCTTAAGGCTAGTCATTTTTTTTTATCGAGCTTACGTTACGTATAAACTATTCCCAGTTTATAACGTCGTATTCAACAAGTTAAATACAGTTCGGCATAGCTCTACCTTATCTAACTTCAAAGAAGAGACTTTCATTCACGACTCTCTGAAGAATTCTTTCTTTTTCTTTCTTTCATGAAACTTTTAGCTGCGGAAAGATAATATAATGATTAATAGTTTATATATCTCAAACACTGCCTTAACTAGCTCGGCATTCTACAGAATGCCTAGGTGTTCTATAGAACTCCTATATTATACAAATTGCACGTATACAATCGTTAATTCGAAACAATATACAAATAGCTTTTAATAACTAATGTAAACGAAGATAGCTGCAATAGTTATAGAAACTGTCCCACTGCAGGGCATAGGCGTTCCTTCCCTTCTTCCACTCTTCGCGACTTAACATTAAAATAACAAAAAAAAGTCTTAAAATTATATACAAATGCACGTGGAAGTGGTGTAATGGAGATAATACTGTTTAAAAATATGCCAACACAAATAAATAAAGTACAATTTGGAAACAATATCGCTCGTATTTTCGATGCTTTACAGCAGCTTCGATAATAATAACGCCTAATTGCAGCCAATCAGTCAATAGAGGCCACAGCATAGCTAATTAAAACCATTTATCAATCAGCTATCGGCGTTTCGACCGAATCGGATTTGAAGCGATTTATTAAATTGATAATCACAAAGTTTGGTTAACTACAAAATCATTATCATGAGGCAAATTTCTACGAGATATCTTCCCGAGTTGTTTCGAGATGATTATTATGTATATTTACGCGATTACTCCGCATGTTGGAATGTATTTTGATGAATCTTTTTTATAAGGTTGGTCACGTTTTAGAGGTGGTGGAAAAGTCGACTGTATTGATGGGATCCATGAAGAATTAAATAATTGTAATAATAGACACTGGAGTCCCTCAAGGCATAGTTTTATGCCCTAAATTTAAACTTGCGGTTGGGATTTTTTGTTTTACTTCATAATGTTTGCTTAATTTACAATCAGTTCTGATGATGGTATCCATGATAAATCGAGGGAAATACTAATAATCTGAACTACTAATGTGACTGGCCGGCTTAGTGGTATTCTTTAGTATGAACGCGAGCGCTTCAGGTGTTTTCAGCAACAAGTCATAGATTTTATGATTAGAGGTCGGTTTTTGTCTTAATTTAAATATTTTGAATAGGTTATCAATGTTGTGGGGTATCTATCGGCAGTAGAATATTACCCCTCCTTTCATACCCATTAAGATCACGTTCACACGTCAACGATATAAAGATAAAGATAAAGAAACGTTTATTTTGTCACATTTTTACAATCAAATAAAAAAAAATCATCAATTCGGTTTTAAAACTAGTGACAAAAATGGTCACTACTCAGCATGTGCTGTGGCAGAACGAACGTGGAATGTACCACAGCGCTGGTCTTCCGTAGTAACCATGATGTGCGGTTGGTGCTACCGCAATGCACGGTAATTAAATATTTATTAGGTACACATTAAAATCGAATGAAAAAGAAATACAAAATAAATAAATATTACATTTTCACGAAAAGGAATATAAAATTACATGAATAATGTTAGACACAAAAGAATTAAACAAGAAAAATTTGCATGCAATATAATATACAAAAAATAAAAAAGATATCACGGATAAACTAAATATGAAAACTAAAGGTAAAGCACAAAACGACTACCTACTTATTTTGTTCTAACTTTTGAGTATGTACCTCTAGAAGGTACTTCTTTAATGAATTTCTAAAAGACCAAATTGAAGATACAAAGACCAAACTGAGATATCTAGTCCTATCACGATCTAGTCAAATATCAATACAGTCCGACCGCGAAAAAACAAAAATACCTCCAGAAAATGGGCAGCAGCGTATTTCCGTGTATCATCATCCCGTACTGCGCTCGCCAACCCGCCTGCCAAGCGTGCTGACTATACAACTACCCCCCATGAGGGAGGCCGGTGTTCAGTAGTGAACGTTTCACGGCTGAAATGATATGTTTGTAATGTCCTATATTACTCAGGGGAAATGTAACATTCTGATGGTGAAAGAATTTTGAAAATCAGGCCAGAAGATTTTGAGTTTATTCGTTACAAACATACATTTACAAATCTTTCCTCTTCATAATATTGAGAGCCATAAAAGTGAATTAGAGAAATATTAGAATTTCCAAACACTGCCAGGAATCCGAATGCAGCAAAAAGTTGGTGAAATTTCAACTTTCATTCCAATTAAGTTGTTTATTTCGGCCAGCACCCCAACGCCCCGAAGTTGGTCGCAGGTGAACTTTCAACTTGATTTATACCCCGCGCAAAATGGCGTTCTGAATTTGAATTCGTTAGCAAGGATTCATATTTTTTTCTTGTGTAATAAAATCCCCGTCGAGCAGGGGGATCGGGGACGTTATTCGACGATGGTTAACAATTTCGTGGTTATGTATAAAAACCAGGTTTATAAGAATCATCTAAAATAAAAATAAAATCGAACAAAACAACAATAAGTAATTGTAAAACTTAGCGTGGTCGCTGCGAAAGATGACAAAGTGACACGATTGGCTAGGACGATGTTGAAAATATGACGGTATATGTTGGTTACGATGACTTATCGTAACCAACATATAACATCACTATTCGTGCTATCCCATGGAGTAAGACGCTGCCACAGTGCATTTATAGGTACCGTTCAGAACTTGATGGGCGGGATTTCGATGACAGCTGACTGCTATGCAGCCTATAGTGCGTGGTCAAAGTCAAGCAATCGTGAAATATTTTGAAAAAAAATTACACTTTTTAACGCTACATTTTATAACCTTTTACACTACGACATATTATGACATATTAATATTCTATGACATATTATGTCACGACGAAAATAGTATAAGCAAAATATTATTTTCTTACATATAATTTTTGCAAAGTATCACAACAAAAACAGGACTGATTTTACATACAACAATAGATACAAATTGTATCGCAAATCAGTTAACCAAGCTATTATTATTATTTATTATCATTATTGTGTATTGTTTATGTATTTTAAAGAAGATACATTTCTAGGAAAGTAACATGAGAATTAAAAAAATATGGATAATAATAATTCTGGACATATACATACATGACACACATGATCTGGTCTCAAACTAACCAAAACTTGTACTGTGCATGAAACCAGATGATTGAGAGAATACTCACATACATTTATTTACATTTATCTGCTAGACAATTTACTTCTACTAAAACATTAAATATAACCGTTGCTAGAGCTATTAGCAAAAAGCTTTTATTTGGGCGAAATAACAAAAGGAAAAAAATAAATCCGGCATAATACTCAATATTTGGGACTTACAGCATTTTTCTTACAATGCACAATTGTATTACGGAAGAGATTCTTACAAAATGCTTCTACTGGACTAAGTATTTGGTACTAATTGCTCGGTAGGTTATTGTTATTATAAGGGATTTTTAGTTACTGTATCATTCAATTTTAAATTGTATCTTTTAGGTACGGGTTTATTTGGCTTGTTGGTTTCATCATACAGATAGATAAGGTAGATAAATACCTTCGAAATTATGCCTACAGTTTGCATATTTTTTTTCTAAGTTGTGCAATAAAGGAATCATCATTTCAGCCGTAAAACTTCCGCTACTGAACACAGGTCTCCCTCATGGGATCATGAGGGGTATGGATGCAGCAGCGTCTTTCCGTGTATCAATATCCCACACTGCGCTCGCCAACCCGCCTGCCAAGCGTGGTGAGTATGCCATCTACCTCTCATGGAGATTCATGAGAGAGGCCTGTGTTAAGTAGTAGACCTTTTTACGGCTGAATTGATGATACATTTTACACAATATGTTATAACAATATAACCGTAGTCTTTTGCGTCAATGATTAAGGCTCGAGAAGACCGGATGCGTATGCGTAGACGTGCACGTGCCACTGAGTTGTAATGTATGGAACTGAAATATGACGCGCACGTCTACGTTTCGCAAGCGGTGTGTCCTGTCTCATACAGTTCCATACATTACAACTCAGTGGTACGTGCACGTCTACGCTTACGTCTACGCATACGCATCTGGTCTGCTCGAGCCTATAAAACTTTAACTTTAACCAGCTTCACTTCAAACTATTTCGTTCCAACGACAAATTCCAAAATCAAACAAGAAAGCCAACTTCAGTGAATTCAGCTGTCCATTTTTCAAGAAAGTCCCGTATGGTTTTTCTGCATATAACCTCGAAGCTACTGGCGCTTGACAAATGGTATTAGAGACTGGTCCAATGTTTTTCAATGAATGGAGCCGAGTTAGAAGTTCGTTCGAGAAAATCTCTTGAATCTGGGATTTGTGATAGTTTTTGTTCAGTCTTATGGTGATAGATTGTGCTCATTGAAAAGAGAGCATTAGTCTTTACTGATTCCAAGGCAGCATTAGATTATCTGCATGGAGGACTTCAGAAGCAGGAAGATAGAAAAAGCTTTATAACTAAACGCTTTAACGGTGAAGGAAACATCGTAAGGAAACCCGCGGCTTAGTTAGCTTTAGATAATAATAATATTTTTAATAATAATATTTTTAGGATGATGATGCGACTGCCCCGTTTCTGCAGTGCATCGGGGATGTTTTCGCAGTACCACACTGATGGCTTTTTTGCTATAATACGCAAAAAACGGCTTCCCTGATGCGCAGGATACGGGACAGTCAAAACAGCATCCTGAGAACTGTGGCAGAGTGCCTATTATCACCACTCTGGAAGTGCCTTATACAGAGGGTGATTAATGAAGGGACCTTTATCGTTAATTAATCACCCGTGGTGCACCACAGTCCCCTTCTTTTTAAGTTTAAGTAACTCGTGTAAATATGGATTTATTGTGATCTAAAACAAAAGATTTTTTTTTTATTATTTTAGACGTATTGACCTGTTTTTTCCTCAGCTTAGTCAACTATTAGTCAGAACTAATAGTTGACTAAGCTGAGAGGATGGTATAGGTGCCGGGCAAGCCTAATCCATCAAACAATGTCCCAGGTACTGCAGCGTCCCGTACAGCATGATAACCAGTAGCTGACGCTGTATAAATCATCTATAATAGATGCAAAGCCCTTACTACACTAGTGTAGGAACATCTTTGAATTAACACACTAGTAAGTACTCTTATCTAATGTCTAAATTAAGTTACTGTGGAAGCCGTGTTGGCTGTTTGGTATAAAACTCCGACTTTCGATTCGAAGAACGTGGGTTCAATACCAGCCCTGCACCAATAGATTCTGCTTTCATGAAAAATCAACACGTGCTTTAGCGGTGAAGAAAAACACCATCAAGCATTCCACGGCTGAGTAAGCTTCAGAGGTATTGACATGTTCTAGCCTCTGAGAATAGCCGACTAAGCTGAGAGGGTGGCAAGCCTAATCCTTCTAACAATGCCCAAGCACTGTATGTCATCTGCATAATAGATGTCAAAGCTACAGAGTTTTGTTTTTAAAAACAAGGCAACAATCACCATTGAAAAGTTGTGCGCAATATAAAGAAACAAAGAAGGTTATTTTCGTTTTAAATCGGTTTATTTCCTCTCTTTGTAAGTCCAGCGGGATCCAACTTCAAAACATTCGAAATATGAATTACAATCAATGAACAGATTATTCCCAAGCTACGAAAAGCACTGAGGTCACAGCTCAGATGCAAATAGCTTGATTATTGTTATATGTATTGAAATTAATATATTCAGAAGCTTTTATTTTTATTTTACAAAAAAATATATAAAATTTGAACGCTTAAACCGGACAAGATGTATATTTTCGATAGATGGAATTCAATTAGCTTCTTATTACAAATATACGATTCAGATTATACCAAACCACCACGGATGTATGTATAAAAAACCCATGTCTCGCACACCTCGTGCTTTTACCTACAATGATTTCATTATAATTTAATATATATATAATTTAATTTAATATAATTTAATATATTTCTTACTTTTACGACGACTAAATGACGAGCAAAGCCGAGAGCCCATCTGATGTTAAGCGGTAACCTCCTACAACTGCAATACCGCAGAGAACACATTCACGAAGCACGTACGCTGCATTGCATTGCGCCCGTCACCCTAAGACAGAGTTGTAAGGTCTCACGTGCCCGTAATTTCACCACAATGACATTTATTTATCTATTCTGATAATCATGTAGAGAGTTTGCAAAATCAGAGGTTGTTTTCACAAAAAAAGTGATAATTTCCGCAAGCTATAGTAACTGAAAGCAGACAGGATCTGTATACTGGATCTAGTGAGAGTAATACACTTTGAAGACCTCTGTGGTCCAGTTGGTCCAATAAGACCCGAGAGGTTGCGCGTTCGATTCCCGTCAAAGGGAAATTATTTGCTTTTCTGCAGGTATTTGTCTCAAGTCTGGTTTTTATTTCTTACAATTTATAATCACCAAAAAAAATATTTTAGGTATTCTGTTCATCTGGTTTCCATAGTGCAAGGTTTTCTTGTGTCTAGTTTCCAGCATTATAATAATTATTTTAGTTTAATTTCTGTCCAGAGGTGGCCCAGTAGAGTTTCAGCCGTAAGACAGCTCTTTGAACCTCATATTTTTAACATATTAATTTTTTTGTCGTGGGGGTGGCAGTAGCATGTGGCCCCTCCTCTCTTGCCGGTGGATGCAGCAAAAATCTGCCAGAGGAACACCTCTGAAAGATGGGCAGCAGCGTCATTACGTGTATAAACATCCTTTACTGCGCTTTCCAACTCACCTGCCAAGCGTGTTGAGTATGGCAACAACCCTCGTGATCTTATAGATCTATGAAGGAGGTTTTATATCCAGCAGTGGACGTGAACAGCACTCCTGCGCCGATGATGATGATGATTCCTTTCTGATTTCTGGCGTATAATAGTGTTTCTTTTCTATTAAAATATATAACCGCAAAAGCTTTATTAAAATTCATGTAACCGGGTATTTATCGCGTAAGTTACCTATATTATTTCCCAACGTTTCGTCTCGATTGCACTAGGCATGGTCCCGTGAAGTCTGACGAATTGAAGGTAAACTAATAGGCGTTTGTTGACCTGCCCTTGATCTTCATAGAAATTGTTTTTTTTTTTTTTTACGCCGAGTACACTTTGCTATCACTGGATTCCACGAAGCAGAGAACCGTCAAAAGACTGAAACCGTCTTCACGATTGAAATTGCTTCTTAATCTTGATCGCTTCCCGAACTTGTCTCTTATAGTAGTGCCTCTAGTTGGCTAGAATTTTTGGGTCGTGTAATTCATCTGTTTGTTGTGATGGAAAAAGATTTTAAAAAAGATCTGACAACTGCAAAAGTTGTGTTTTGAGTCTTTTCAAGTTTCCCGATATTTTGACGCAGTTTCACACGTCATGATCACGGATAACCTTGACACCTAAAATATTGCATATATTGTCCACAACCATGAGAGTTTCGAAAGTTATAAGTGAAAAAGCTGTTCTTTTATAACCTGCGGCGGAACAACTTGGTCACTTGGTGGCTTACAAGCGAAACTTGGAGACGTAGAGTTAGAAGTTTGCACTCTCCCGCTTCAAGCTCGGTACTCTCCAAGGATTATTGCCTCATTTACTGACTGCTTTTGTATTTTATTTTCAAAATATATAAATGTATCAACATACTACATTTAATAATACTGTGCTCGTCAACCCGCCTGCTAAGCGTGGCGAGTATAGTAAAACCTCCTCATGTCCTTCGTGATCCATGAGGGAGGCCTATGTCCAACAGTGGGCGTGGACAACAGTCCTAAGGCTGAAATGACGATTATATAAATAGATGCAATTATTTTTTAAATAATACCTTATTATGGTATGCAAATTCTGAGTTGTTGCTACATATATTAAAAACGCTTTAATATTTAAGTTCCCGCAATTCCTCATGGATCCCATAATAATTAATGAGTTGTAAAAAAAAAACAATCTAGATGAATTTTGATTAGCAAAGGAAAAGGTTGCAAAGATTAAGAGTTTTTTATTAAATCAAATAATACATCAAAAAACATTAAGTATGGGATATTCCGATCTTTCAATATAAAACGGGTATGTATTACAATAACAAAAATTCAAATTTATATAAATAATATATAATATACAGTAAAAGGTCGAAGTTCAAATCCGCTAAAATTACAAAAATTAATAATAGTTCAGGGGTTTGAACATCGGCATTTTAACTGTATATATTTTATTTAAGTATTTAGGTTGTTATGTATGTAGGTATATTTTTATCTATCTATTTTTGTGTATGTATTATTCGTACACCGCCGTTTTTATTATCTTATATCCTGTCCATCCAAAGGTTGTCTGGAAGAAATCGCTTTTAGCGATAAGACCGCCCATTGTTATATTTGTCTGTATTTCTCTTTGTGAAATTTATGTTATATGGTTAATGTACAATAAAGAGTTTATCTATCTATCTATTTTAAATTTTATATTCTAATACGTACCCAAACTCTTACGTCGCCATGACATTTAATCGCATTTGCATTAGAAGACAAAATACTGATGGTAATGTTGGAAATAATCTGTTTCCTGTATAACAGTGAACAATCTCGAGTGATATTGTAATTTTTTTAAAAGATCCGGCTAATCTCAGCAAGGAACACCTAGAAAGACATTCGAAAAATCTCGCGGCATTTTCACGCAAGAAAATGTTTTCGGAGCCAAATGAGAGAGGCTTAAGTGCCTAAATAATGTCGCTTAGTTTGAAACAAAAACAGTGAAAGCAAATCCTGACGCTATAAATCTCTTGAGAATAAGCTACTTTGTATGACTGGTTGAGAGGCTGTGTGTTTGGGAAGCCGAAACATGGGGTAGGCTGTATTTATTAAAAGCTAAACGACAGTAAAGAAGCTGTGTTTTAGGGCTTTTATTTTCTATAATAAACATTGCTGGACATTTCACACAACGCTATCTTTCCATCGGCATTAGATGGTTGATGGTTAATTACATTATTAGGTTTCAGTCCACGAATTGTTTTATTTTTTTTATTTTACTGTTTATACTTACAATTCTACCAGTTGGTGTGAATGTGTGAGTGGTCGTAATCGGTTTTTTTTACATCAAAAAAGTGTGTGGTTTTAGATATTTTTAGTTTTGTATTTATGTACGGCAGATCTTTGCGTTGGTCAATGACCCTGTATAGCTGGCGTTCAGGTTGTGATTATCCCTATAATCAACTGTTGAAGTAAAACATTTCGTGGTCTTTTCTTAAATTAAAATCACCGAATGCTGAAAATCTGAAGAACTATCCGTAGAAAATTGTTCCTTGGGGTGGCTGAATACTCATATTAAATACAGTCTTAAGTCGAGTTAAGTCTCCGCTAATAAAATTTACATACACATCGAAGAAAAAAGGTGGACTTTTATAACTGTAATAGAATAATCTGTAAGTAATAAATAAATCTAACTGGCGTGGGGTGCCGGCTGTAGAATGTTACTCCTCCTCTCATGGCCGTGGATGCAGTAAGAGCCTGCTAAGAGAAAATGGGCAGCAGCATCTTTCACTGCGCTTGCCAACCCGCCTACCAAGCATGGTGAGTATGGCAACAACCCCTCATGGAGATCCATGACGGAGGCCTGTGTTCGGTAGTGGATGTTTTACGGCTAAAATGATGATGATGATGAATTAATAAATCTACTTCACACCTAAAACTGTTACAAAAGCATTACTATCGCATATGAGGCATTCATATTATTCCAACCCAGCATCAATACTACGAAATGTTATTTTAAAACTAAATTGTATTTTTACAAAACTAAATAAATAACCAGCCATTTGCATAAACCTTTCACTGGAAGGCCTATTGTTTGAACTCTATTTGAATGATAATGCTGGAATAGCATAGCTATTTATCCATCAGAAACAATGAGCTGCAATGTGGAAATGTTGACTTAAGACGAGGTAAATAAGGGATACCTCCGAAAGATGGGCAGCAGCGTCATTCCTATTCCTAGCGTATTCCCTTTCGAAACGAAATAATGTGCCAGCTATAATAGATGACTTACAAAAAACAGATTTTTCTTTCCTCATGCAAATATGTGACCCAAACAAAGCAGCTGATAGTTTAGTTAACATAATCTCCTCAATTGTTATAAAGCATAGTCATAGCACAATGATACCTAGTCGTAAACGTACAATAAAGCCTTGGATTACTCCTGGTCTCCTGAAATGTATACGAAATAAAGATAAACTCTACAAAAATCATAAAAACAATCCTTACAGTGAAACTCACAAGATCATCTTTATTAGGTACCGTAATTACTGTAATAACTTGCTAAAAAAAAAAAAACTTGAGTATGAACAGAAAGAATTTATGAATGCCAAGAAAAATCCAAAAGCTACCTGGAATTTAATAAAACAATTCGCAAATTTAAAAAAGAAAAACACTGAACCATCTAGCCTTCTAAAATTAGCAACAAACTCATCTTCCTCTGTAAATTTAGTAAATTCATTTTTTGCAAACGTCGGAAAAAATCTTGCCGCAGAAATAAAATCTCAATTACCGTCCCTATCTTTGCTAGCCCCAAATACATTACCAAACCTGCCAACACGTCATATCATCCAGCCTTTCTTAAACTCTATGGTTCTATTTAGTACTGATAATAGGGAGATAGAAAACGTTATTCTTAACCTAAAAGATAACAGTGCTATTGGCTGGGATGGTATCTCCACTACTGTAATAAAGCTGGCTCGACACGTACTTATACCTGCCTTTAATTATGTTTTTAATTTATCTCTAGCCTCTGGTGTTTTTCCTCGAGCATTTAAAAAAGCTATCGTTCACCCTATCTACAAGAGTGGGGACAAAGTCAGTGTTACCAATTACAGACCCATTTCGGTCCTGTCAGTTATATCCAAAATCTTCGAAAAACTTTTAAATAGTCGTTTAATTAAATATCTCAATGAAAATAAAATTATATCACCTCATCAATTTGGTTTTAGAAGTGGTAAATCTACTCATGATGCTGTTTTGGAACTGACGGATAGTATTGTTAAAAACATGAATAACAAGCAAAAAAGCCTAGGTATCTTTCTTGACCTTTCCAAGGCTTTTGATAGCGTCTCGGTTACCATCTTACTTAAAAAATTAGAGGACATTGGGATTAGAGGTGTTGCCTTAGATATCTTTGCTGATTATCTGACAGATCGTAAGCAATACGTTATTATAGACGACATAAAAAGTAGCGAGGAATCTGCATTGTATGGTGTTCCACAAGGCAGCGTCCTCGGACCAACCCTTTTTTTGATTTATATCAATGAGCTGTGTGATCTATCTCTCCCATGTTGTAAGATCATTACTTACGCCGATGATACAGCACTCCTTGTTCACGGTCGGAACTGGTTAGAAGTTAAAAACCGCTCAGAGAGTACACTAAAAGTAGTAATGAATTGGCTCCGCTCTAACTTTCTGACACTAAATCTCGCAAAAACCAAGTTTATCCCCTTTGCATTTAATAAAATTTCACAACCCCCATCCTCTTTTTCGTTACATGCTCATATTTGTCCTATAGACAACGGGAAAAGCTTATGTGATTGCATGGCCATTGAAAAATCATCTTCAATCAAATATCTAGGAGTTATCATAGACAGTGCTTTAACGTGGGAACCTCAAATAGAATCTTTAACATCAAGAGCAAGAAAATTAATATACGTTTTTAAAAAATTGAGAAATTCTCTGGACCTAAATTGCCTCAAAACTATATATTATGCTCTCGCTCAGTCCATATTCTCTTACTGTATTACGTCATGGGGATGTGCTTTAAAAACCAAGTTGATACGTTTAGAAAGAGCTCAAAGAGCAATACTTAAAGTTATATTAAAAAAACCCATTCTATTTCCCACTTCTGATCTCTATATTTACTCTAGAATTTGCCAAGTTCCCACAATCCGACAGCTTTTTATACTCCACTCGATATTAAAAAAACATTCCCAAATAACATACGACCCTGAACTTGTCAACTTGAAAAGAAGATCAGACAAGGTTTGTCCAATTGAACGCCGTCGCACTACCTTGGCAGGTCGACATTTCTGCTTTCTCATGCCCTCACTGTATAATAGTATTAACAAAAAAATAAACATTTTCCCCCTTCCATTATTTAAGTGTAAGTTAAAATGTATAGAATGGCTTGTTTCATTATCCTACGAAGATACTGAAGCCCTTTTACAGTTTGCTGAATAACATACATTTCACATAACACACACCTACACTCACACACGCACGCACACTCTCATTCAAACACACTTTAACACACATAAACGCGCACCTACTTACACACACATACTTCATACATTTCACAATCTTGTTTTATATGTATGCTAGTAAAAACTTTTTTAATAACTTTTTTATTTTCTTATTATAAAAATTGGAACTGTGTTGTCTTTACCATGGAGGAGGGCGTTGGTACTTGCGACACAGTAATTTACTTTTGCGAGTACCATCGTTTTTCATATTATTTGTCAAATTGTTATTGTTCCAAATAAAGATTTTTTGATTTTTGATTTTGATTGATTCCGTATATCAACATACTGCGCTCTCCAACCCGCCTGCCAAGCGTGGTGAGTATGGCAAACACCTCTCATGATCTCGGAGATCCATAAGGCCTATGTCCAGCAGTGGACGTGGAAAGTAGTCCTGAGATGATGATGATGATGACGACTATATGAAGTTGTTTGAGAAAAATATTTATTTATTTCTTATATATCGGGTGTAAAAAGACGACTACCGAAAACGAAAAGGGGTGGTGTAACACCCCAAAACAATGACAAAAAAATACAGTTGTTAAAAATAAATTGTAGCCAGAGTTAATAATGTTTGAAGGTTTTTGTTACTTTTTACAGCCTGCAATGTACAGCTTGCTAGTGCGGGGACCCGGGCGGGCGGCGAGATCAGCTGTCTGTAGCGGATGCAGGATGTGCGTGCAATACATTGCTGTATGTTATATTTTAATTTTTCCTGGTTTTTTAAAATTAGTTAATTAGATAGAATTGTTCTTATAATGTTGTAGTACGTGTTTGTTACAAGAAAAAAAATTAAAAGGACGTAGATATGTTGACATATTTTTTGCGGTTTTTTTTGCTAAATATTTTGAGTATCATGGTCTGATTGCAAGTATTGCAACCCCCCAGTTTTCGGTAGTAATCTGGTTACATGATTTATTTTTGACAATAAATGCCATGCAGGTCATAGATACGAATAAGTCTTACAAATTTAACTTCAAACTCACAGAAAAAAAATGCAATAAACGAGTTTATGTATCCTATGTTTAAGTATATAAATAACTAATAATAAAGAGGAGAGATTTGATTGTTTGTTTGTACGCATTGAATAGGCTCCGAAACTACTGATTTGAAAAATTATTTCACCATTTAGAATCCTACATTATTTCTGAAGAACATAGGTTATATTTAATCCCCGTATTCCCACGGGAACGAGAACTACGCGGGTGAAACCGCGGAGTGCAGCTAGTAAATAATTAACAAATAATGCTGGAAAATTCACACAACATCACCTAGACTGATAGCCCATGACTGAAATACTTAACATTATACTACATAGATAAATAAATAAATAAAAATAAATAATGCTGGACAAATCACACAGCATCATCTAGCCCCAAGCTAAGCATGAGCTTGTGTTATGGGTACTAGATGACTGATATACTTAATACATTATACTACAAAGATAGATATTTTTATTATATATAGAAAAACACCCAGAACACCCTGAACAAATATCTGCAGATCGTACAGACATTTGTCCCGAGGCGGGAATCGAACCCGCAACCCCTTGCGTCGCAGGCGGACCTTCGCCCGCCGCGCCACAGAGCTCGTCTCGTATAGATAGATATCGCTCGTATAGATAGATATTTATTATTATAAAAAGAAAAATGTCCAGAACACCCTATCCAGAATCCAGAATACAAATATCTGCAGAACCTACAGACATTTGTCCTGAGGCAAGAATCGAGCTCAACCTCTTGCGTCGCAGGCAGTCTAAGTATACTCTATTATGAAACTTTGTAAAGCAATGAATCTTTGATACATGCATGACTGAGCTCCGACTACTAACTAGGTTTCCCTGTATTCAGGATATCAGAATTCTCTCTCTGCCCTCGGATGAACATGGTTAGTAACGGAATGGTAGTATTATTATAGTCTCGTTGATTATAAAAATATTGAGACTGTGGCGCAGCGGGCGAAGGTCTACCTGCGACGGTTAAGGGTTCGATTCCCGCCTCGGGACAGATGTCTGTACGATCTGCAGATATTTTGTTCAGGTGTTCTGGTTTTTTTCTTTAAATAATAAATATATACAATGTGGATCTGGAACTACGACATTAAATTAAAACGACCACAGTACTAATCCATCGAAACATTTTAAAACACGAACATTAGTAGTTAATGGAAAATTTAAAAATTGCAATTTTCAAACAAAATAATTAGCAGAATCAACTGCATATAAAGTAAACACGCTTTATCTACGAAAAGTCACTGACCTAGTGCGCAGCGTGGTGCGTCGTGCAGCGGGCGGCGGCAGGGTTGGGCGTAGGTACTTTAGTCGGAGAACAACAAATCAGCGGCATAAACTCGCTAAGTTGCAAGTTGTTAATTATTAAAAGATCACTGATTGAATAATTAATCACATAATATCACATTACAATCAGAATTGAAATCATCAACGGTCAAATTTTTAAATTTTCAAAGTGTCCCCCGTTGTTCATTAGGCACAAGCGACATCGTCTTATTAAATTTTCACGGACTCGTCTTAACAAGTCCCCATCTGCCATTCTTTTAAGATGGTCGAAGGCATTAATTATTTTAATTTTTAACTCGTCCACGGTGTTCACTTCTCGTGCATACACCTTGTTTTTTACGGCCCCCCACAAAAATAAATCCATCGGTGTCAGGTCCGGTGAACGTGCTGGCCATCGAATAGGTCCAAAACGGCCAATCCACTGATTTTCAAACATATCCGTTAGTCGCTGTCTAACAGGCACTACGGAATGGGCGGGCGCACCGTCCAATTGATACCACAGTCGTCCATACACGTCCAAAGGTAAATCGTCCGTATAGTCTGACACTGGACCACTAAGAAGTTCTAAGAATTTCTCTGCATTTAATGTCCCATCAATAAACACTGGACCTATTATTTTGTTCCTATGAATTCCAGCCCAGACATTTAGTGAAAACCGGTACTGGAATGAAGACTCTCGACTTAGGCGCGGGTTTTCGTTACTCCAATACCTTAGGTTTTGTCTATTCCAAATTCCATTTCTTGTGAAAGTGCTCTCATCTGTCCACATAATATTAAATAGGAACTCAGGGTCATCTGATGTTTTGTCGAGAAGCCATCGGCAAAATAACACTCTGACTGGCATATCTCTGGATAACAGTTGTTGGACTTTTCTGAACTTGTAAGGTCGCCGTGCATGCCGTTTCAAAATTCTATGGACAGTTCTGTGACTCACTTGAAACTGCCGCGCTGCTTTCCGGAGGCTACAAGTCGGGTTGTTTTCAAAATGTTGTAATATCCGGTCCTCAATACTTGAATTTGAAGACACGCCCTCTCCTTGAGGAACCAAAGACCGGTTCTCTCGTAACCTCTGAACGGCCAGGGTAAAAACACGGCTGTTGGTAGGGCACGTTCTTGTGTTACCATATTTCTCCCGATATGTACGCAATGCTAAAGCCGCATTTTGGTGACATTCTCCGTACGTAAGTACCATGTCGGTGTACTCGGCAGCTGTGTACCTTATTTGAGGCATAATTAAACTAAAAAACTTACAAACCTAACCTAAATCACTAAACTAGCTACCTAATAAATGCCTAAATAACTAATACTACACTAACACTTAACAATAAGTCACACTATGCACTAATACAACTATCATTAATCGTCTATAATCACAATAACAACAAACTTTTCATAAAATCACGACAATGCGCGCGCGGCTCGTCTTGTCAAGTCTTGTGATAAAAAAAAGTAGGCGTGTGCTCTCCTCAAAGGGCGCCGCGATGCACTGACTGACATAGTTACCGACCGAGTCAAGGACTTTTTGCCGAAAAAATTCCGCTCACACACACACTCGCAATTTTCTATGCACCACTAATGCATTATTTGCGTAAGTAATATTCCTTTTTCTTTATAATAAAATTGTAGTATTTTGTGGGAGTGAGCGGGGCGCGTCAGAGTGGGATCGTATGACACCTTTCTCTGTCTTTCAAGCATATTGAAACGTAGTTACTATTCTGTGTAGAGGATAGAATTATACACTGTGATAGAATCGTAGGTTTTTGTAAAGGTTCCTGACCTTACAATGTTTACCTATTATTAAGGACTCCGATCTACATCATGTTGAAAAACAAGAAAATGAAAAATAATTTCCTGTGGCTAAAGTATTCATTGGATTTGATTGATTTTTTGTATACGGGTAAAGAGCATGCCATTCTTTACGTGGTTTAGAGGAATGTCAATCGTCCTGCTCCACTCGATATATTTAAGTAGTAGATATCATGTATTAAGTATATCAGTCATCTAGTTACCATAACACAAGCTCTGGTTAGCTTGGGGCTAGATGATGCCGTGTTAATTATTTATTGTTATTTTATTTTTCAGCCATTTGTGCAAAGGCCTTCCTTTCTTCTTCCTCTCTTCGCGATTTAACGTTGTTACAGTATTATTTATTTATTATAGTAGTCATAGTAACATCATCAACGCAATACAGGTAGTATACCACGCAGTGCAATTGGGAAACATGGCGATAATTTTGTCTATTTAATAAAAGTCCTCGATACATAAATACAATGGTGCTAAAGTCCTCGATACATAAATACAATGGTTCTAAAGCCTAATTTCTACTTTGACGTTATCATCACGTCTTTATCGAATCGTTCCACTGCATTGAGTCTTGGAAATCGTCGAAATTGACTGGATCTTTAAGAAGTTTCAAGGAGAATGAGAAGTCGTGGGCCACAAATTTAGCCAACAATTTGTAAAATGTATTAAAAGGTATTTATTTGATTTTAATATACTAACAATCAGGTTAGAAAAGAGATAAAAATTATCACATTTTTTTCGTTTCCGTAGTGTAACAAGGAACCCTTATAGTTTCGCTTTGTTAGTCTGTTTGTACGTCTGTCTGCGGCTTTACGAAGATACTATTAGTCCTAGGAAGATGGGCAGCAGCATCTTTCCGTGTATTAACATCCAGTACTGCGCTCGCCTACCCGCCTGCCAAGCGTGGTGCGTATGGCAACTACCCCTCATGGATATACATGAGGGAGACCTGTATTCAGTAGTCAGTTTTGAGGCTGAAATTATGATGATGATAATGATGTCCTAGAAAGCTGTGATTTTGCATGGGCATTTAAAATAATGACGCCAAGATAACGCTACAAAAAATGCCGAAAAAATTATTAATTTTGGGTGTACCTCCCATACACGTTAGGTGAGGACAAACTTTATTTTCTTGATTTTCCCGTCGTGTGGGGTGTCGTTGAAAGTTGTTTAAAACTATTTAGAGGGAACTACTAACAACAGATTTACGGGTAACTAAGGAAATAAAGTGATAAAGTGAACTAATTAATTTAAAATTGATTTCGATGTTGATTATCTGTGGGTTCGATTAAGCTACATAGATAGTTTTCCACATTTCATGATATCGGTATGTCACTAGCGAGTAGTTGAAGTAACACCATAAGCAATTGATCTGTTCCCTTCGTGAGGGATGACAATGGATTCATAGGATATGTCTAGGTAGTATAGTATCACCATATGAAAACTCTGAGTGTCAGTTCTGAATACAGTATTACCATGAGTTTTCACAATCTATACTCGCTAGCGACTGTAGTTAAAGAAATATATGATAACTTGTACAGCGCCTCTAGCGGATAGTTTCTTACTAAAATAAAACTATACTACAGCGACTGTAGTTTGGGCTTCATTTGCTTAGAATTTGGTACAATGTGTTACAAATATGACAGACGTCATAGTAACGTACTATTACTACTACTGTAGTAGCGGCAGGCGATGTCGCAGTGACAACCCATGGTCCCACAACACAGAACTGACATTCAGAGTTTGCAAAGTTCAGTACCTAGTTAAGGAATTGTTAGTGAAATTTTGAAGCAACTTTTAACTAACGTGTACCTGTAACAATCGTGTAACAACCCAAATGGAGAGGTTTTTGGTAGTGTATAACGTAAGCAAAATAAAATTCATGCATGTGTCAGATTTACTAGATTTAGTCCCTAGGTATATTCCTAGAGTTTCCTAAATAAATAAGTACTTACTGCTTATATCTACCAAGACCTATACTTAGCAAGACAGCAAACCTGTTTAGTCTTATCTGCTAAGTTAACAGCAGAGGATGAGGGTGGAATAAATATTATAAAACACTATAGAATGTTTAAGTACCAAGGCTATTTATGATTCTCAACAAATAACCTATCACACAGTTATCAGAGCACAAACGTTAAATTATGTTAATTGTAGAATAGAAGAATCTATATGCACATACATAACTTTGTAAATTTATTAAAGATACAATATATCTACCAACTTAGGGCTTAAATTCGTTGGACATAATTCTAGTTATGGACACAAAAACAATGAAACGAGATTAATAGAATTTCTACAGTATTTGGTAATTTAGCAACACGGAACACATAATACTAGAATAACTTAAGTACTTAAGATGTAATATTAACAAATCAACTTATCATTATTTCTGCAGCTGTACCACCAAAAAGTGTGACTGAGCCGCCATTTCAATCTTATATACCTTGATCAAAACAAGTTGCTTCGACCAATCAGAACAGAACAGAAAATACAATTAGCTTATAACTATTTTTAACATCATCTAACTAGACTTATGTTGAAACTTATTCTAAGATTATTTTTATTCATAAAAATATAAATATGTTTCATTTCAAGCCAACATTTAACAATATTTGATCCGAAGTGAACACTCATGGTAGAGTTCGCGCAAAACTTCTTGAGCTCTGTGAAGTTAGCTTCAGTGACTGCGCAGTACACAGTTTTTAGGGCGTTGAGGGGAAGGAATGTTAAAGGGGTGCGAGAGGGGCTCAGTCTGTGAAACTAGGGTTGCCAGCGCGAGTTTTGGTGTGTTTTCGTTTTATCTAGCACACATTTTACTATACATTTATTTTTATTTTTCAGCCGTCATTATCAGTCAGTCTCGCGCCCGCAGCGCTTAAATGCGGACGTGTGTCGAGTGACGGTCGCGTACCCGTACGATTGCAAAATGACGTCGAGTACAGTAAAATGTGCAAGTTGTAATATTGTTATTGATGAAGTGTTGGCATTTATTACAAATAAAATGGATGTCATGGACCAAGAGAGTTTGATGCGTATATGTGTATCGGCTTTCCAACAGGATGAAATTGAAAAATCAAAAAAATTGTTGTTTGAATCTGTCACGACGGGCATACGAAATGTCAAGAGAAAAAAGAAGAGTGAAGGTAAAAGTCAAAGAGATTTAGAAGATATTTTAACACTTCTAAAAAGCCTACATCCGGAAAAAATACCAATATTTGTGGCTAAAGATCTTCATAAATTACCGCCCGTGACATTTGACCACCTAGATGTCACGACGTTATTACGAGACATAACTTTACTTAAATCTCAAGTAGAGAGCATCAATAGTACCTACGTCACTACTACGCAACTACATGAATTAGAGGCAAAAATGTATTCCAGTAAATTTGATTCAATAGTGAATACTCCAATACAAAGAAGCTTTTTTGTGAATACCCGCACAAGAGGAGCAAATCTGCTAAACAGTGGCCCGATGGCGATCGCCTCTATAGAAGAGCAACCCGGTCCGCGGTCGCCTCCGCCGCCAGCGCCGACTGAGGTCGTTGACCCGACTCCCACTACTCGGCCGCGCTCGGAGCTCCCGCGCCCGGTTCGGATTAGTTCGGCGCTTGCAGCGGCCGAGAGCGCTTGCGCCTCCACCCCGCCACCGATGGTTTTAGCGTGTAAGCTAATGTCACCGTCAGCTCCGCTGACTGGCGATAAAGGTATGAGCAAATGCGGAGGGAATGAGTTAAGTAAACCACAAAGTGTTGAGACTTCCAAAACATGCACAATGGCGCACTCTGGCATTGACAAAGGCTTACAAATATCTGAAAAACTTAGTTTTGCGAATGTAGGTGAAAAGAAGGGCCTGTGGCATATACAAGAAAAGGACGATGAATGGAAGTTAGTGCAAAGAAAGCGTCTAAGCAATAAATTTACAGTGAGTAGAGGCAAAGCTGATTCTATACAGAGTAGCAGGTTTAAGGCGGCAGATATTAAAGTACCCCTTCTTATTACCAACGTACACGAAGAGGTATCTGAGGCTGATATTACAGAATACATTCTTACCAAAACGAATGAAAATGTTGTTCCAATCAAGTTGAAGATGGCACGAAAGCGGAATTATAATGCTTTTAAAATCTTTGTGAGTAAGAACAACTTATCCACTTTTCTGGATGACTATATGTGGCCAAAAGGAATATCTTTCAGACGGTTTATAAACCTGAGAGACAAAGAGCATGCACTATATGAAAATGAGAGGCAAAGTCCAAATTTTCAAAATGGATAGTACGCCCTACAGAAAATTACTCTCCTTCAACTGCAAGTCTCTGAAGCGATCTCTTGATGGCATAAGAAGTCTTTGTAAGATGGTAGATATTTTAGCTCTACAGGAAACCTGGTTGCTGCCGCATGATCTGCCAATGCTAGGTACTATTGATAACGAATTCGGTAGCACCGGGACATCTGCTGTCGACACATCAGCAGGTGTGCTTCGAGGAAGACCTTACGGAGGCGTTGCATTATTGTGGAAGAAAAGCGTATTCAGTTCAGTGAAAGTGATTGAGTGTGACGACGTTCGTCTGGCGGGCATTAAGGTGAGGTTATGTGATAAATCAGTGCTAATTTTCAGTGTTTACATGCCTACTGATTGTGTGGATAATTTGCCTGAGTTTACGCAATGTTTGAGCAAACTTAGCTCCATTATAGAGGACAACATAGACATTGACGCTGTTTATATGTTAGGCGATTACAATGCACATCCGAATGAACGGTTTTGTAATGAGCTCTTGGAGTTTTGCGATTACCAGAATTGGACTTGCGCTGATATTGACATTTTAGGCGCTAAATCTGATACTTTCACTTTTATAAGTGAAGCTCATGGATGTGTTCGATGGCTTGATCATTGCTTAGTTACTGGTGCCGCATTATCCTCCATAAAGAGTGTATGGGTAGAGTATAATGTACACTGGTCTGATCATTACCCCATTGTAATTGAATGTGACCTCGGTAGAGTTAGTTCTAAAATAGATGTAAAATTGACTTCAATACCTAATAAGATTGTCTGGGGCGAGCGGGCTAGTAATCAAGTTGACGAATATCACCGTCTCTGCCACTCTAGATTAAGAGACATTGAATTTCCAGTGAAACTTTCCCATTGTTGTGACGGAACCTGTACTGACTCGGAACATAAAATTATATTAAAGGATATGTATGACAAAATTGTTAATATATTATCAGAGGCCGCACAAACTACATATGCTCGGGCTAAACCGCGGAGGAGGGGTGGTTACGTTTCTGGGTGGAATAAACATGTATCAAGTTTCCACAGAGAGGCCAGGCTTAAATTTTTGGTTTGGGTTAATGCCGGTAAGCCTAAATGTGGTCGAGTTTATGAAGAAATGTTTATGAGCAGAAAAACATTTAAGGCGAAATTAAAATGGTGTCAAGACCAACAAGAACAATTTCAAATGGATGCTCTTGCAATTCAACACACCGCCAAAGATATTAAACATTTCTGGAAAAACACAAATAAAATGAATGTGATGTCTGGCCTTCCTGTGAGTATAAATAATGTTGATAGCCATACTTCAATCGCCAATATCTTCAAGGAACATTTTAAAGTAAAACCTAAGTTGAACTCATTAATGTATGATGAGCAGGTCAACGATGGGGCCAACATGCCAAGGAGAGAAGTAAATTTTACAGCCAGAGAAGTGCAAAAAGTCATTCGAACTATGCAGAGGGGGAAGTCTCCGGGGCATGATGGTCTCAGCGTTGAGCATTTAAGGTATGCGGGAGTTCACCTTCCAAATGTGCTTTCCATGTTCTTCAACTTGTGTTTGTGTCATAGCTATTTACCAGAAGATTTTACCAAGACCATAGTAGTACCTATTGTTAAATGCAAAACTGGAGATGTGTCGGATAGGAATAACTATCGGCCCATCTCACTGGCAACAATTTTGGCAAAAGTACTTGACAGCCTGCTTAACAATATTCTCATGCAACACGTTGAACTGCACGATGCTCAGTTCGGATTTAGAGCTGGGCTTTCGACGGAGAGTGCAATTTTGAGCGTTAAGCAGGCTGTTAGGTATTACACTGACAGGAAGACGCCGGTTTACGCCTGCTTCCTGGATTTGTCCAGAGCCTTTGACACTGTTTTGTATCATAAGCTTTGGGACAAACTAGGACGCGCGGGCGTGCCGGCTGAAGTAGTTTCTATTTTAAAAAACTGGTACCAGTGTCAGAAAAATCTTGTAAGGTGGGCTGATGCCCTGTCTGACGAGTATGGATTGGAGTGTGGTGTTCGGCAGGGCGGGATAACTTCTCCTCTGTTGTTTAACCTGTATATTAACGAGCTCATCGGCGAACTCAGCAGCACGCATACGGGTTGTTTTGTTGATAATGTTTGTATCAATAACATCAGTTACGCTGACGATATGGTGCTGCTGGGTCCGTCAGTGGGCTCTATCTGCAAGCTTATTAATATCTGTGAGGTTTATGCGGCGGAGCACGGGCTAACATACAACTCTAAGAAGAGTGAAGTGCTGGTATTTAAAAGTGGAAATATAAAGCTAGTCCATGTTCCACCCATAACACTTAACGGTGCGGCTCTGAACTTTGTCGATAAATTTAAATATCTTGGCCATTTGGTGACGGACAGTCTGAACGATGACGCAGATGTGGAAAGAGAGCGTAGGGCGCTGGCCGTACGAGGAAATATGATCGCCCGTCGATTTGCACGTTGCTCGAGAGAGGTGAAAATCACTCTATTTAAGGCTTACTGCCAGTCCTTCTACTCGAGCAGCCTCTGGCTGAACTGCACCAAACGTGCGGCCAGCACCCTACGCGTGCAATATAACAACATGTTTAGGATGCTGATGCGGCTGCCTCGCTTTTGCAGCGCATCTGGGATGTTCGCGGAGGCGCGCACAGACGGCTTTCAAGCTATTATACGCAAAAAAGTCGATTCTCTACTTCAGCGTGCACGAGGCAGTAGCAACAGCATCCTTCGGATGATAGTTTCTCGTTTAGACTGTCCCATCCAAAATAAATGGATGAAAATAATGATGGGATCGGAGTCTTTATAGGTTATTATCTTAATTAATTGATGTATAATTTTAGTATATAACATAATTTTAATTTATATGATGATGCTGTAATTTTGCCATATTTTAATTCTATTTTTGTTTATTTGTATTATGTTCCGAATTTAATGTGATCTTAATTTTATCCTGTGTCTTATTTGAAATGTGTGATATGAATTTTTAATTTGAAATAAATGAGTTAATAATAATAATAATTATCCCACTGCAGGGCAAAGGCCTCCCTTCCCTTCTTCCACTCCTCGCGGTTCAACGCTGCTACAGGCCAAGATCTTAAATGGGCGTCTAGTTCATCGCGCCATCTTCTTCTAGGTCTTCCACGTCTTCGGCTTGCGTTAGGTGGAATCCACTCCGTAGTGAGCTTTGCCCATAATTCGTTTGACATGCGGCAGACATGTCCGGCCCAGTTCCATTTCAAGCTAGCGGCTTTATGACCAACATCAACGATTTGTGTTTTGAAGCGCAGTATACTGTTCCGCACGCGGTCTGACAGTTTCACTCCTAAAATACTGCGCTCCATACCTCGTTGACATACGCAAAGTGCGAACTTCTGATGATCAGTCAAAGACCAAGTCTGGGCACCATAGGTGAGGATGGGAAGAATGCGTACGTCCATGAGTCTCTTTTTGAGGGATAAGGGTAAATTCCCCTTCATCAGGTCTTTCATTGACCAAAAGCTTCTCCAGGCATTTTCTGTGCGTCGGGCAACCTCTTTTACTTGTCTTGCCTGCTGGAGAGAAACTATTTGGCCAAGATAAAGATACTCTTGCACGTACTCAATCCCCACACCCCCCATGTTCACTATGTGCTGTGTGCTGTTCGACATAAGCTTGGTCTTCGACATATTCATCTTCAGTCCGACTTTGAGGCTTGCGTTGTTAAGTTGGTTGATCATATCGCCCAGCTCTGCTGCAGAAGAGGAGAATAACACGATGTCGTCTGCGAAGCGCAGGTTGGTCAATCTTTTATCGCCGACGACAATTCCTTTCTCTTCCCAGCTATCATACAATTGTCAGAAAACCTCTTCTAAGGTGGCCGTGAAAAGTTTAGGAGACAGTGGATCGCCCTGCTTTACACCTTTTTGTATGGGAAAAGATGGTCCAGATGTTTGAAGTTTGACTGCAGCGGTACTTTCATGGTAAATGTTTTGAAGGAGTTGTATATAAGTTGGTTCTATTTGTTGGTTATGGAGTGCTTGAAATATGGAACTGTGGCTTAGACTATCAAAGGCTTTAGAGTAGTCAATAAAAGCAAGGTATAGAGGAAGCTGGTACTCTATATGCTTCTTTATAATTTGATTCAGCGCGTGTAGATGGTCTGTGGTAGAGAGGCCACGCCGAAATCCAGCTTGCTCTGCCGGTTGATGAAGGTCTAAAGTTCCCGATATTCTAAATTCTATTACTTTTATAAAGGTTTTGTAGAGGTGAGAGACAAGGCTAATAGGACGATAATTGCCAATATCCGACTTGTCGCCTTTTTTATGAAGTAAGATTATGTCCGAATGACAAAAATCTTTTGGAAAAGTTCCTGTAGTTAATATTGAATTGAAAAGATGCGTTATGTGTGAAATAAGTGCTGGTTCCCCAATTTTTAGAGCTTCTGTGGTGATATTATCATGGCCCGGACTTTTGCTGTACTTCATGCTGAGCAGAGCTCGATGTACTTCCGACTTTGTTATCGGCTCTACGTTTTCGGAACATGAGTACCTACGCTATTGGGGCTTGTAGTCCATCAAAATTGGCGGGATCAGAGTAAAGTTTTTTATAAAATTCTGTGCATATATTCAGTATATGTGTCCTATCGCCTTGCCTTACGCCATTACTATCACGCAAGTTGTTTATGACGCGTTTACCTACTTCAGTGCCTCTAATTACAGATTTCAAGTTACGGTTGCCTTCTAAGGCAATTTGAACAGAGATGACATTATAGTTTCTTATATCCTTTCGGATACTTCTTTTTACCTGCCTATCTATGCGGCTATAATCACGAGAGTATTTAGTTAGTAGTTGCCTTTCTTCGATTAAGATTTTAGTATGACTGCTTAATTTGTTTGTTTTATTCGAGCATAGTTTAATTTTCTGGCTTGCTTTCTTAATACTATTTTTAATATTAATATACTGAGTTTCGATATCGTTTGAACTGTCAATGGGGAGTGTTTCAAAATTATTTTTAAGTTCTAGAAGGAAGTTATCTTTATTTTGCAAAATGCTGAGTTTATCCAACCGCTTGATGGTGCCTTTGATAATATTTAGCCGATGTATTTTCAAGTTAAATTTCAGAGTAGCACGTAGTGGCCGGTGGTCTGAACTAAATTTGAAGCGGTTAAGTATGTCGATATTTTTAATTATTTGTCTATTGGAAGAAAGGCAGAAATCTATTTCGTTTTTGGTGATTTTATCAGGTGAATACCAGGTCCAGCGACGTTGAGGTTTTTTATGGAAGTAGCTGTTGCAAACACTCATAGTCTGTCCGAAAGAAAACTGTAGTAGCCGTGTTCCTCGCTGGTTCCTGGTTCCCAATCCGTACGGGCCGAGTATGTTGTTGTTGTCAGAATCTAAACGGGGACCGACTTTTGCGTTGAAATCACCTACAACCATTGTCCAAGTTCCTCTGTGTTCATCACATGCTTTGTTAAGAAGGTCGTAAAAATCTTCGATTTCTACATCTGTGTGTGAGGACGTTGGCGCGTATACCTGAACAATGGTGAGGAATTTCTTATTTGTTATATAAATCTTTAACACTGCTAGTCTATCTGAATATGAAATTAATTCTTTTATGTTATTTTTCCACTTTTTGGATATTAAAAACCCTACCCCATAATGACGGGTGCTGTTTCCCGTATAATAGAATATATTGTTGTTTCTTTCTACTATTTCCTCTCCATCTCTTCTGACTTCTGACAGTCCTATTACGTCCCAGTTAATATCAAGTAAGGCGTTCTCTAATTCGACCAAGCGCTCTTCAGTGCGAAGTGTCTTGACATTAAACGTAAGAATGTTGAATTTATCGGAATCAATTTGGCGAGCAGTGGTTGTCTGACAGTTGGACCTCACCCGGAGATTGTATGCGCCCCATGCTCCAGGGGTCACCAGCCCACTGTCATCGGCGGTAAACCCACTGGAGTCGCCGGGCACTGGGGGCCTGTTTCTATGAGTGTACATTCATAAAGGAAGGGGTTTGGACCATAACCCACCACGCTGGTCCAGTGCGGGTTGGTGGGGTTTTTGCCAGAGCCTCGTTTGTTGGTCGGCAGGGTGTACCGCGGGCAGGTGAGGTTGGCCTGGGCGCCGAGAGATTTTAGTTGGCACCCCTTACACCCCCACACTATACATTTATTTATTTTAAAATTTTTGAAACAAACGTATTTAAAAATCAATTATTATATTCAATTAAGGATTAATAAAAACTGAAATGCCAGAACAACATCACCTTTACTTATCGCAAGAAGCCAATTTTTTAATATAAAATTTCTACTGTGTAGCAAGATTATTTATAACCTAGTTGGCAATATTGAATGAACATGTCCACATGCGCAACTTTGCATTTGCCGCAACGTTCACAGAGCTCAAGAAGTTTTGCGCGAACTATGCAAGAGTATTTTTATAACTAAATTTAACACAGTGGAGCCATTTCTAAATTCTAGTACTGATTTATAAATTATCTAATGAACAGATTATCAAGCTATATATAAAAACAATAGATTACGAAATGTTTTATTTTACTTATAGTGATTTATATAATATCAAACAAGCGACCTCTGTTACATACATCGTGGTGGAACTAAATTGTATGTTTGCTAACAGAATGTCAATCTCTTGTAACGAAATGACGTTTATCAGAAGCTTTCCTAATTTATATAAAATCTATGACGCCGCTGCGCATCTTCCATATCCCTCCGCATACTCTGACTGGATCCACGGGAAAGAGAGGAGGGACTCTATTGATGGCACCCCGCGGCTACAGTCGAGATATCCTAACGTTATAAAGTTGGAACATCAACTGTGTGAAACTCTACCTGCATGAAGTTGGAGCGGACTATCTGAAAGCAACCTTAATACCAGTGTTTCCTTCGTGCGCATCCTCGTAGGAGGGCTCGATGGAATTTGTCTAGGTAGTGTTGCAACGCTTAACTAGATCTAACACTTGAGTTTGCATAGCGTAGTAATTTAGGAGTTCTCAGTATTCTTTAAGTTTAAAGTTGCTTGGTAGTTAGACTCGACTGAAACGAATTATAAAGTAAAAGTAAATAAGTAAAAATTTATTTATTTATCTCACAGGGTTACAATATTTTACTGGACAGATGCACATTTAAGTGTTTTAACCTGGTTATGAGAGAAGTGGTTAAACAGTCATAATTCCAAATTGATTGTGACTCAAATTAAGTAGCTTGATATCAACTGGCGTGGTAAAAAAATACATCTATATTGTATCGAAACAGAAACACTATTTATTTATTTATTTATTTACAGCAATTATGACATCATACAGGTTAACCTAACGCGGTGTTACATGCAAAAGTGAGTATTTTGTTTTAACATTTTGTTTCAACTAAAACCTGTGCTATTTCCATAAGTTTCGGCAGGTTGTGTTAAAAAATATCAACGCCATTGTCTAAAAGGATGTTGAAGAGACATATGGCAATTGACTTGGGGCAAACTTGATCAGATTAGTTCTAGAATGAGGAGGCACTAAGAATCTTATTACAGAGTTTTATGTGGGTACAGGTTTTATGTGGGGAACGTTTTAAAGCAAGTTAAGATGTATAGTCGACACCGCGCCGCAGTTGAGATAGCCTAACATTTTAAGCTGAAGTTGTAACACTAGAAGTTGAAACATTATTGCTTCATGCAGGTAAAGTTGGAGAGAACTATCTGAGGGCCACCTTAAACCGGCTACTCACATACCTGCCGCAGGGGCAATATTGGAATTTTACCCTTAACTGTGATGTGAATGGGCCAGCAGGGGCAATTTTTAAATAAGGCCTGCGGCAGGGCGGCCGGGGCGCAAGACCTGCTAGGTTGTCGCATGTGCAGTACGATTGGGGCAATTCCAGTCAGTTGACTTCTGTGTTTCTACAACCACTTTTTCAGCCAGTATCTCCTATTTTTTTTCAAAAGCACCACAGAAAGAGCCAAGGCTGTTCCAATCCTTTGTTGTTTCGACAATTACTCGTGCCATTCTTATGGACGTCCGTTAAGCGGGACGTTCACTTACACACCGAACGGCAGGCTTGTGGATAGAGAACAGCCAAAATTGCTTCGACGCCGTGCGACCGGTATTGCCCCTGCGGCAGGTGTGTGAGTAGCCAGCTTTAGTCCTACAGTGTTCCTTGAGGGTCACAGCCTCGCAAGAAAGGTTGGTGAAACTTGTTTAGGTAGTGTCACTACGCTTATCCAGATCTGACACATGAGTTTGCTCGGTTCAGAAGTTCCGGAATTTGTAATACGTTTATGACCTAAGAAATTGAAGTAGGACTGTGAATTGAAGTGGTTCATCATCGTCATCTCAGGCGTTGCGTCGAGTGCTGGAATTAGGCCTCTCTCAATGAAAGTACTGATCATGAGGGGTTGTTGCCATACTCACTACGCTTGGCAGGCGGGATGTCACTTGTGATGCCCGTAATTATGACGTGTGAAGCTGCGTCGAAATATCGGGAAACTATGAAAAATTTTAACTGGCCATCAGAATAACAAAATCTGATTTAGCATAGTATTTGCAGTAATGCGGGGATGCCTAATTACTGCAAAGACTATGCTAAATCATATTTTGTTATTCTGATGGCCACTGCAAAGACTGTATATTATTGTTGACTGTATTATTGTTTTCTGTAATATCTTAATTTTAACTGACTCAATTATTATTATTATTTTTATTAATCTTAATGTGAAGGTAATCTTTGATCGTTATTTCTTATTCTGAATTTATTTCTGTTGTGTATTGTTTTTGTTTAATTAATTTACAATTTTCAATATAATTACCGTTTTAATTAAAGTTAAATAAATAAATAAATAAAAGACTATGCTAAATCAGATTTTGTTATTCTGATGGCCGGTTCAGATTTTTCATAGTTTCCCGATATTTCGACGCAGTTTCACAGATGAGATGACATGTATAAGCCTCAACATTATAATGGCATCTCTGCACTCAACTATGAAGTACGTACAAAAACCTAAGTTGGAGTAAAATTTACTTACTAAAATAATTACGTTTTATTTTAAAAAATGTAATAATGTTATAAATATGATTTGGTCCAAGTCAATATAGAGGTAGATAAAAACAACAACATCAAAACTAATTAATTCATATTTTAAAATTTCATCATCGTCAACATCATCAATAGTGATAAATAGCTTCTAACACTAAAGCCAACTGTACATTTTATTTTTGAACATATTGATATTTAATTTGACCTACACTAACCTTACCTTTAGTTATTTAACTTTTAAATGACACAAGTTTAGCTCTCACGATTACAAAAACATTTTTATTTTTCTTGCTTTTAACAATATAATATAACCCTATTATCTAGTATGTACATTAACGATGACATCTTCCTCTCTTCTATATTTATTGTTGTGCCCAACAGGGTCTATAATGCTACCTAGCACCATTGTCAACACCACTGTATCTACATTATAGAACACATTATATTATTGAGTATTGAGTAATACCCGCAGGTCCTTTGAGAGCTTATTATTATAATTTGACTGCCATAAAGTTAGAGTTTTTATCACATAACTGCAGTCTATAGGTACCTTTAATGTTTTCACGATATTTCGACGCAAATTACATTTTATTGTTCACAACCATGATAGTTTTAAAAGTTGTATTTTTACGTAGATGGATGGATAACTCTTTATTGTACTAGACTTAATTCTAATACGTAGGTTTACTGACAAGAATCGCTTAGTAATCCAAGTTGTTCTGCGAACAATTTCTTCTTGATTTTCTTACATATAATAAATTGTTTGCAGATTTTGATAAATGGTTTTCATAACCGTCTTTCTAGGTAATATTCTAGGCTTCATTTTTTGTAGGATCACCCTTAACCACGTGGCCGAAGTCCAAGCTTTCCATAACAAAGCTTGACCTCACCACTCTGTGACTTTGCGGCTTCTTTCGAACCATCAATATTACATTATTCTGGTGGATATTGGTAGCGTTCCTATCAAATTTTATCCATGTCACCACAAAATACTTAGGGCAGATGGTAAGACACGCTTAGCGGGATAAAACCGGCTACCCTTCCATACCTGCTTAGTTGTTACATAAACAGTACTCTTTATTCTTTGATTTATATTTTTATAGTGTTAACCTACATACACATGTTAGCCACACTCGCTCAAGTATACTTCTAAAAGTCTAAATTTGTATTGAATTAAATATTTGAGTATTCATACTTATTGTATACTTGAGCTGATTTATAAAATTGTATGTTGTAATATTAATTTTAAGTTAGGTATTACGATGACTGCACTATTGTATAAGGTTCATCTTGTCTAAATATATGTATGTACCTAATATTGTTTTTTTGTCAGCCTATATTGTCCTACTGCTGGGCAAAGGCCTCTTCTAAATCCCTCCACTCGTCCCTATCAAGAGCGATGTCCCACCAATCTTCTCGAAAGGTGTTAATATCGTTCCGCCAGCACTTTCTTAGACGGTCACGACCGTGACTTTCTTATAGGACCTATGTTGTTGATAAACCAGCCCATCTCTCTGAATTAATTCGGCAGATGCCCACTGCCATTTGAGTTAAGCCGTCTTGACTCCAACGTTGTGTTGTGTAATGTTATATTAATAAATAAAACATAACATGCGCAAGTATACTTGAACTGAGCGTGTGTGGCTACCATTAGGTAGAACAGTTTAAACAAATAAAGAACCAAATCAAAATTTTCGACTCCGGTGGGGTTCGAACCCACGTCAAATCGATCCTTGACCCTTCCTAAAGCCTCAATTTATATATATTTACTGTGTATACAATAAAGGATAAAGAGGAAGAGGATATGCTTAAAGCAACTAGGCTACGGAATCCGATGATGCTACATATTAGCTGTGGTCCTATATTTTCGCGCTATATAAAAGCCGTGTTGGCCGAGTGGTATGTACCCCCGACTTTCAATCCGAAGGTCGTGGGTTCGATACCAGCCGTGCACCAATGGATTTTTCTTTCTTGAAAAATGTATGTGCACACTTAACACGAGCTTTAACGGTGAAGGAAACATCGTGAGGAAACCCGCGGCTTAGTTAGCTTCAGACGTATTGACTTGTTCTTTCCTCTGAATAATAGCTGACTAAGCTGAGAGGATGGTATAGGTGCTAGGCAAGCCTAATCCATCTAACGATGTCCCAGGCACTGCAGCGTCCCGTACAGCATGATTCTCAGTTGCTGGCGCTGTATAAATCATCTATAATAGATGCAAAGGCCTTACTTTTTATATGTTCGCGCTAACTCTACAGGGTGCCACAGCTTGCGAATAGAATACACCTAAACAGAATTAAAAATTAAATAAAATATCATTTATTTTTCACATTTATGTGTATAAACTTAACAACTTAAGATATTTAGATAGTTGTAGAACCAAGGTAGTTTAATTGTAGCTTAACTATTGCGCATTAAGTGTGAGACTGGTTCCTACGATGGGTTTTTTTAAAACCTGTCAACCTGTTGCAGGTCAATCAACAAAGACGCGTCAAAGTTTCAACCTAAATTTCAGATAATTCATCCGTCCCAGCGATAATAAAAGCAGATGTCACATCTTTATCAATTCAGGCTGCCAAGGCAAGGTAGAAAAACTAATTTTCCGCCCGCCTGCGCCAACAATAAAACGGTGCTACCTGCCTTGAATAGTCCGCCCCGATGGGAAATCACCTGTACTCAATAAATAGCAAATTCTTAAGCATAAAAGCTCTTTGTTAGGGCATTTACCTTAAGGGATTACGTAAGATGCGTGGAAGCTTGCTACAGTGGACTAACACCCATATCTTTAGACAATTCCTCAACTCCTCCTCCACTCGAACTCGACGGAGAGTGCCTCGAGCATACAACATAATTATCATGCCCTTTCATTTGATATCACACTTGGGTATATTTGAAAACATTCGAATGTTCACCCCTACTTTCAACCAAAGAGATATGTATCTCATGAATGGCTCGCCGATTTCTATATAACTTTCAGTTTTGCATTCTATACATTTCCTTTCATTTGATACCAAACTGGGTTATATTTGGAAACATTCGTTTGTTTATCCCCCATCTCACTCCCGATATCTTGTAAACTTCTTAACTGATTTTGATATAACATATTAAGAACCACTGCGGGAAAACCTGCTTTTAAATAAAGGGGGTTCAAAATACTCAGACACGGAATGAACAGGATACTGCTGAAAAATCACAAACATTTGTCCCGTGGCAGAAATCTAACCCGCTACCTACTGCGTATCAGTCGGCTATTGGACCAACTGAGCCATGGAGACAAGAGGTGACCCAGCCACGGATTTCCTCTTGATTTTTTCCAATTTTTTTATCGTAGGTGCAGCGTACCGTATAATGAATTCAACCACTATGTGTTCCAATTCGAGGTTTCGAGGTAGCGGTCACCGTCTTTTACTGCATCTATCGGCTACTTACCTAAACTGAAATTTACTTTATAAGTTTCTACAGTGGTTTACGCGGCGCACGCTTGAAAGCTCTAGTTGGCATGATTTTTGCCGACATCTTTAACAATAATTGTCATAGTTCAGCCAACTTCTAACCTTAACGAGCTCTGTTTTCATGTATAGTAATATAAGAAGTACCTGACTAACCTGAAAGATATAGCTGCTGGGCAAATCTAATCCATCTAATGTTCCAGGCACTGCAGCGTCCAGTCCTCTGCAGTTGCTGACGCTGTATAAATCATCTATAATAGATGTAAAGGCCTTATCTTTCATGGCTCTGCACCTCAAAAGGAAAAAAACGGAACCCTTAATGGATCACTTTGTTGTCCGTCTGTCAGTCTGTCTGTCTGTCTGTCTGACTGTCCGTCTGTCGGTCTGCCAAGACCCTTTATCTCGGGAACGTGTAAAGGTATCGAGTTGAAATTAAAACCATATACTCAAGTCTAGTCAACCTCATTCAGCTACGAAATAACAATATTCTAAGTTAACCTGAAAACAAAGATATGACCGTTTATGCCGCAAAAATCGCATGTTTCGACATTCTCAAAGGAATCAAAATTCATAGAGTTCTTTCCGTAGACCTATAACTATGAAATTTGGAAAGGTATATCGTCTTTATACTGTAGATACAGAGAAAAACCATAAACTATACATATGCAATGGAATCATACAAAAGTCGTCCATAAAAAAGTACAAAATCAATCATCGAGGTTAGGCAACGGTCATAAATTGGATGGGTGACCGAATCTTTTGTGCATTTTTTAAACTTTTACTAAATCAGATCAGCTAATTTTTAATACTTATCAGCTGATTCCTACATCCCTACGGAACCCTCGGCGGGCGAGTTTATTTTATAGGAAGTACCTAGCTGCGTCGTTACATGGAGACTACTTCTTAAGAAACCCTAATTAATGGTGCATTTGTCTTCATTAAGCGCAATCTGCCGGCCATTTCACGAAGCCGTTGAAACGTTACGAGGATGTCGTTAGAATACTTAATAATTTTAATGCTGTAGAGATAAGTTTTAAGCTTAAATGGTGCTCGGTTTAAAATGAAAAATGCCTTTTTATAGTGGCAGCCACTCACAACACTACCACTATAGTCAACACGGTGTCGAATTCGTTCTTGGCAGTAGAATGCTGCCTCTCCTCTTTTGTCAGTGGATGCAGGAATAATCTGCCAAGCGATACCTTTCGGAAGATGGACAGCAGCGTTTTTTCGTGTATCGAATCGTGAATGCGAATCGTGGCGAGTATGGCAACAATCCCCCTCATGATCTTGGAGGTCAATCAGGGAGGCCTATGTTCAGTAATGGACGAGGACAGCAGTCCTATGGCTGAGATGATCATGATGATGATGATGATCGTCAGCTAGTTATCATAGCCGACCTCGCTATTTCTTACTAAAATAATACAACACGTAATGGGTTGGCTTGGGCGCCGAAAGGTGTTCGTTGGTTTGGCCACGACTACTTATATATTCTATTCACTTCATTATCAAATATTTTTTTCTTTATTTTACTTATGAAAACCTTTACAACATAAAGGCCTTTGCATCTATTATAGATGATTTACACAGCGTCAGCAACTGGTAATCATGCTGTACGGGACGCTGCAGTGCCTGGGACATTGTAAGATGGATTAGGCTTGCCCAGCACCTATACCATCCTCTCAGCTTAGTCAGCTATTATTCTGAGGAAAGAACAGGTCAATATGTCTGAAGCTAACTAAGCCGCGGGTTTCCTCGCGATGTTTCCTTCACCGTTAAAGCTCGTGTTAAGTGTGTTCTTTACAACATACCTATTAGATATTCATTGCAATCATCAAGACCTTACCTCCCGTGCTAGTTATAAAATGTTACATCAATGAGATCCATGAGAGAGGCCAAGATGGACGTGGACATTAGTCTTACGCCTGAGATGATAATTTTAAACCCCGATAAAAAAGAAGGGTGTTAAAAGTTTGACCGCCATGTGTGGTGTGTCTGTGTCACCGTAGCTCTTAAACGAGTTCACCGATTAATGCAGTTTTTTAATTTAAAGGAACATTTTTGGCTTAAAAATGTTTTATCAAAATCGGTTTAGACGTTTGCAAGATATGGGGGTTGAAAGAGGGGACGAATAATCGAATGTTTCCAAATTTACCCAAGTTTGTTATCGAATGAAATGAAATGGTGCAAAACTGAAAGTTACTTAGAAATCGGTTGAGTCATTTACATGATATGGGGGGTGAAAGGGGGAATGGACAATGGAATTTTTTAAATATACCCAAATTTGATATCAAATTCTATAAAAAACATGTAATGTTATTAGAAAGTAGGATTTCTATCTCTTACTTAGTGTCGGGGTTAACTTATTTTCTTTTTAAATTACTACTTGTTATTGACGACCTCTGGGGCGCAGCGGGCGAAGGCCCGAGGTTGCGGGTTCGATTCCTGCCTCGGAACAAATGTCTGTACAATCTGCAGATATATGTTCAGGGTATTTTTCTATTTACACTAAAAGATATATGTTTATGTAGTGTACTGTATTAAATATATCAGTCACCTAGCACCCATAACAGAAGCTCTGCTTAGCTTGGGGCTAGCGATGCGTGAACTGTCCAACATTTGTTTTTTATTAACATGTGGTAAACCAATAACTTAGTGTTGGCCTTTAACTGTGTCGAGGATTATATCCCGGGCCCGCGATCAAAGCGCCCTCTAGGGAAATTAACTGAAATGCAATAAAGACTTGACTGTTTCAAGTTAAGCCTCTTCTTTGGATGGCTCGTGGTCACACGGGACTGAAAAGATCAAGTCAGGGGTGCTTTTATGTGACACGAATTTCTTAATCATTTATTTTGAAAGGTGCGAACGTTTTTGTAGCAGAATGCTTTTTATTATTGTGTAGAATTTACAAGAAAAAAAAAACAATAAATAAATAATGCTGGACAATTCAGGCAGCATCATCTAGCCCTAAGCTAAGCAGTTGTGTTATGGGTACTAGATGACTACATGGATATTTTTTTAACACCCGACAAAAAAATATATTATGTGTGTGTGTCTGTCTGTGGCACTGTAGCTCTTAAACGAGTGGACTGATTTGCATGCAGTTTTTTTTTAACAGATTTGGTGGTTCTTAAACATGTTTTATCAATATCTGTTAAGAAGTTTACAAGATATGGGGGGTGAAAGAGGGGTTGAATAATCGAACGTTTCCAAATATACCCGAGTTTGGTATCACATGAAAGGAAATTATGCGTAGAATGCAAAACTGGAAGTTATATAGAAATCGGGCAAACCATTCATGAGATATGGGGGTTGAAAATAGGGGTGAACAATCGAATGTTTTAAACATACCCTAGTGTGGTATCAAATGAAGGGGCATGATGTGTAGATTGCAAAAATGAGGGTACACATTACAAAAAAAAATTAAAGTCTCCTCCAAGAATAGGTAAAGTGTCGGGGGGTTACTTATTTATTGTAATTTTATAAACTTGTTACTTGTTTTACCCCACTACGCGACGTATAGAAAGGTTTATGCGTTTACCATCTTAGGTAGTTATGATAATGTTTGTTATTGGTAAACAAAACTTAATTTACAAGTTTCAAATTTAATTAATGGAATCAGGCGTTACTTTACGGAAATCCATATTATTATGACAATAAAATGCAATGAAAATATCTAGTTTTAATTCCGCTAATGCTGAAATGCATATGCACCGCCCTCCCGCCCGCTAATTATGCACATGCAGGGGGAACTAGGCTGTTAGTGCAACATGCATACCCAAACCCACACGACGACACGTGTTTCGCCTCGCGGAGAGGCGAAACACGTATCGTCGTAGATATTTTCATCGCATTTTATTGTCATAATAAGTTTCAAATTTCCAAGTAAAAAATAACACAATTCAATGCTCCACTTTTACGCCCGTTGTAAATAAGCGGAAATCCCTACCGATATCTGTACACGACTTGCAAAGATATAAAGTCAGCGCTTTAGATTTACAGAAAACAATTGAAGCATTGCCTCATTCATTAGACCCTCGAACCCAGTCAACTCTGAACTAAGCATTCTTTATCATACTTTTAATTCCCTCGCCAATCGCACGACACAGGCCTCTTATGGTTTATGGTTTAAGACATTTATTTCTCTAAAAGAATAAAATTCACTTACAAGAGAAATACAGGTAACCTTAAATTTAATTGTCTAGCTAGTTTACTTATTATAATTATTAAACATTATATTAAAAGAATTTAATTTATAATTTCTTGAAATTAATTAAAAGCTAGCATTAGATAATAAAAATAAAATCATAAATATTGTAGAGGTACATACAATTTGGCAAATTAATTCTTAATGATTATGGATTATAAATGTGTATGAATTATTATAATTATTAAAGATCATGAATTATCAGTAACAAATTGATGATTATACGTATTATTTCTGACTGATTTATTCTACACTAGCTTTTACCCGCGACTTCGTCCGCATAAGTTTTTTTGTTTTCTCCCGGCTATAAGTCCCCCTGCAACAATGTCCCACTATCGTGTTCCAGTCCTCAACTTCACATCAAAATTTGTTCAAAAGCAACCTAAGCTACATAATGGATAGCTCCGAATGTTTCCTTAGTAAATATAAAAAGTAAATAATGTAAATCGGTTTAAAATACTACTAACTACCTACCTGCCAACCCCCGATGTTAGACAGTGTGACATCCGTAACATCGTCTGCGTAGGAAGTACTAACTTAATGTAAGTAGTATAATAATGTAGGAAGCTAAAAATAAGAGGCCTTATTACTGTAGTACATTTTTGTAAACTATGTTCTTTGTTTTTCCCTCTCTGGCCAACACATGGAGATTCTGTGGACTTGAAACACGTGAGCAAGCCACGTATAATTGTCCGTGAGAAAAACAACTCTTTTCTAAATTAATGCCGGCTACTTTTAATGTTTGCCCCTGAGCTTTATTTATCGTCATAGCGAATGCGATTTTCAGCGGAAACTGTAATCTCTTAAACTGGAATGGCAAATCTGTCGGAATTATGGGTATACGGGGGATTAAAACGTTCTCTCCTTTTGCCATTCCAGTCATAATGATTGCTTTTAGAATATTGCGACCGAGGTGTGTCACTTGCAACCGTGTGCCATTACACAGTCTTGGTGCATCTAAATTCCGCATTAAAAGGACAGGAACGCCTACTTTCAGCCTCAGTTTGTGTGAAGGTACTCCCGACAGTTCTAAAGAATTAAGAAATTCTACAGGGTATGATGTTACTTGTTCAGTATCCATTACAGTGTCTACAGAGAGAAACTCAACAATATCACCTTCCACGCGTGACATAATTTGCTCGTTTATCTGTCCCACCATTTCATTCGTCGGCGCTAAAATTGCTCTTTCACATAACCAGTCTCTATTCCTCATATTTGTTAGCAGTTCGCTATAGACGAAGTTATTTAGATCATCTGGATTATGCACAACATTGCAGAATTCACGATCCAATGTAATCATGCCATTACCATCCTTTGCCATACGATCTTCTCCAATTTTAAGAAGAGCAGCAGCATATTGTCCATATTGTACATCATTGTGTAGTTGCACTCTCATATTTGTAGACAGACTAAACGTTTTTACGTGCACCCATAACGTTGACGCTTTTAAACACGCATTTATTTCATCTGCAGGGGTGCCTTTAGTGATAACCGGCAAAGTCTGTCTAAAATCGCCCGCTAAAAGTACCACCATCCCCCCCATGATATTTGGATTACTCTTGATGTCTTTCAAAGTCCGATCTAGAGCTTCAATTGCTCTTTTATGGGACATAGTACACTCATCCCAAACTAATAATTTACATTGCTGCAACATCCAAAAATAACAAACCACCTTCGCCATCTTCGATTTTTTTGAAAACATTGTCAAATACTAACCTTTGTTCTGGGATCAAACGTGGAACAGACTCTGTCAATTGTTGTTGTAAGGAAGCAGTATCGTAATCTAGTTCCCGTATTAAATCGCTACTGATTTCCTCGGTTCTCTGTGGTCTGATCATTCCATAATCTGATAAATCCTTTCTAGAAATTGTTTTAACCTGGTCTTCAATTTTTGTCAGACCCTCATTGTAAATTAAATCACTGTACGTGACATTGGGATTTTGCTCTTGTAATCTGTGCAATATATCGTCGGTCATATCATTTTTGTATTTATCCCACAATTGTTGAGGATTTGAAAGACCACATGTCGCTACTAATACAGCAAATAGCTCTCTCATCTTGCCTGCTGATCTACATTGAGCAGCTTCTTCCAGTGTCACATCCCAATGGTTGTCATTCTCCAGTAATCCTCTTGCCTCACATGCCTCTCGAAATGTAGGATAATCTTGTGTGTTGTATTTTTTTAGATCATTGAAAGAGGTAGGTCCGCGCACATGGTGTAAAAGCATGCGTAGACAAAAACATTCCATGTTACTAACATGAACTGTATAAACTCGTCCTAAAGCATCTCCAGATTTGACGCCAGGCCAATCGTGAACTGAAGTACCTTGAATGCGGCGTTTCCAAGTTTTCCTACTTGCATCCCAAGTATAATACCTCGGCACCTCGACATAAAGAAGAGTTTTTGCAAACTCATCTCTGATACAAAGATCAAAAAAAGCAGTGAGTGTGGTTTTTGGCGGAGTAGTTATTCGTTCGTGGAAATTGTGTTCATTAAAATAAACGCGTTCACCATTTTCTAAATGCACGCTGAGATGTGTCACGGTGGGATGCCTTTCGTGCAACGGAAATGCTAACAGACGCCACACGGCTTCGTTGCTGCTGACATACCGACCAGACTGATAAGTTTGTACCTCATCTACGGGATTCGCAAGATCAGTATTTCTAAAATTGAAAATAGCTTGATCACTACCCTTGTTTATATATTTGCAAATATATTTGATGGCGCGTACTGAACTGCATGCCTCAACATTTATGTGGGCGTTAAACATTTTTGATAAAATTGGTGAATAGGGGACTACCCAACTATTATCAACCGTAACGTAGCTACCATTTCGGAGCTTCACGGTTGCTGTTCGACCTCCGTCTGCTGGCGCTCTTCTACGATACTGCGGGTATCCGTGGTCGTTGTGAACGGTCTCTTTCACTAACTTGCGAGGAAATTTTTTTGTGCATTTTCCGTCTTTCATGCAGTGGCACTGTGGATTTTCGGGTCCGCATGGACCGTGAATCATATTTTTTACAATAATGTCATGGAGAGTCTTGTCAATGTTAGGATCCGGTATTTCAGCGCTGATTATGTTATCTATTTGATCGGGTCGTAACTTATCTTTTAACCACAATAATATATGGACATGTGGCAGTCCACGTTTCTGCCATTGGACAGAGTACATAAAGCAGCGCGCTTCTCTGAACACTCGGCCTTTATTGATCACATCCATTAGTTTTTTAACTTTTAGTCTAAAAACTCTTGCGACTACATCATGTCTATCTATTGCGCTTTGCCCCGGCATCAACTGATTGACTATTTCGGGCCAGGCTGGGTTGCAAGTAAAGGTGACGAATAAGTCAGGGCGACCATGTGTACGCACATAAACAAACGCGTCCTGAGTATATTCGTGTAAGTACCGCGGGCTATTTACAAATGAAGATGGTAAAATGACCATACGACCTAAGTTATTTGGATTTAAATTAGCGTCATTTGCCACAGCGTCTTGAAGATGGATGTAATTCTCTGCTCTTAGTTTAGTTTGATTTAATGATATGTACCGTAACATCTCGCTTTCAACTTTAACGTACATGTCAACGTAAAACTGATTGGCCAGTTGCTTGCATCTTTGTACAATGTTAAAGTTGTTTTCTCGTATCATCATGTTGTAGGCATAAAAATCCATGCATGAAACCTTTTTGTTATGCAAGGGAAGACCTGTTACAGGATTAATTTGAGGAACTTGAAAGTGGTACCCCTCTTGTCCCTTACTAAATATGATCGGATATTGCAACGCATCATAAAATTTATGAGTATCAGGCACCCTGGTTAATGTGTCATCTCGGGCCTGTAAAACTATATCACGGAAAGCAAACTGTTCGCCTGTAACCAAGGCTGCGACTTCATTTATTAACGGTGCATTATACCGCCTTTCATGTTCCCCACTTGGTGTGCGATCGGGGTGCATCACCAACCTATAATCCTCTCCCGGCATTCTTTCTAGTGCTGTTTTGAAAGTATTGATAAGGCGATTATGTTCATGCAACATTCTCTGGATTTTTAAAACAGTATCCCTTTCGATTCCTTGTATATTTTGACACCTGCGATCAGCTTCGTTTTTTTCATCGCCCATGAAATAAAGTTGCAAAAACTTTGGTTGTTCATTATTTGCGGGAAGTAAGGAACCAATCCTGTGATACACCTGTCCTTGGATGGTAAAAGTAGGTGAAAATCCAGGCATTACGACCTCCTTATCTACACCAAATGACGTCATCTGAAAGCAAGAATTATACTTTCTAATCCTGCTTAAAAACCGGCGCGATTCGTTACTGTCGTATAAAAGTAAAGATTTAAGAGGTTCCTCTGGCTCGCCAAGTAATGGAATTTTAACCTTTCCACCAGAACAGCACATACCTGGAGTTTCTTCTTTCCATTTCAGTGCTTCACAATATCTGCATTTTTTATCCATTCTCCCAATGATAACCAATCGGTGATTAACATAGTCGATCAAAGGGTCATACTCAAAAGCGGCACCATTAAATGCCTCCCACGTACTCATTGAAAACGTACGTCTTCTTTCTGCCTGCCGTTCAGCATTTAAAAGACGTCGTCTTTGTGAATCTTCGTCAGTCTCTGCCGCAATCAATTGCGCGTGACGTTCGGCATCTAAAACTCGACGTGTCTGAGTCTGTTCCACTGTCTCAGCAGCTCTTTGAGATGCGTGGCGTTCAGCATCCAGGGTCTGACGGGCCTGAGTCTGCGTAAACGTCTCAGAGGCCCTTTGAAATGCGTGGCGCTCAGCATCTAAGGTTTGTCGGGCTTGAGTCTGCGTATAGGTCTCAGAGGCCCTTTGAGATGCGTGGCGTTCAGCATCCAGGGCCTGACGGGTCTCAGTCTGCGTAAACGTCTCAGAGGCTCTTTGAGATGCGTGGCGTTCAGCATCTAGGGCCTGACGGGCTTGAGTCTGTGTAAACGTCTCAGAGGCCCTTTGAGATGCGTGGCGCTCAGCATCTAAGGTCCTACGGGCTTGAGTCTGCGTATAGGTCTCAGAAGCTCTTTGAGTCGCATGACGCTGAGAATCTAACATCTGACGCGTCTGAGTCTGCTCTTCAGATTCTTGGCTTCTAGCAACTTTTGCAGTTCGAGCTCTGCTAGAACTACGGCTTAGATTGGATTTACGTTTGCGTGGCATATCGAAAACAATAAAACAATAATTAAAGATTTTTAAAATCGGTAGTTTTAAAAACTACAACGTAAGACAATTTTTTATAAAAACTTCGATAAAGCAAACCTTTTTACTTATAACCTAAATATCTAAATCAATCAATAACGTATTGAACCTAAACAACTATGCACCTGACAAACCTTTTATACCTAAAACCTAAATTAACTAAATAAATTCAAAAATATTGAATTTATGTACCACACCACAATACACAATTTTCTTCACTACTTGTACTACCTACTTATCTATCAAAACTAACATAAAAGTACTATAATTTAATGACAAAATCTATTACTAAACTAATTTACTACGAACTATAAACATCCTGATGTGAGCTAAAAAACACTTAACCTACACATGAATAAAATTGAGAATTAACAAATGAAAGCGACTGCAAAAATAAAGAATAATACGTATCTGAGTAAACCTAGAGATATGAATGATTGGTTAAGAAAATACCTACATCTAACAGCTACCTTAACTACCTAATAATAAAAATGTAACTAAGTACTTAATAAAAATACGAAAATGACGTCAACTTGGACTCAAAAATAATAACCTACCAAATATTTATTTAGATATCTAAAACAAAGGACTAAATTAAAGCTTACAGACCCTACGCGTAGACCGTAGTACCTATTTCAACTCGGAATTTAAAAAGAACGTTTTTAGCTAACCAAAAATACGCAACGAATAGAGTTTCGTAACGCAATATTTCAATACTCGCATACGTGCGACGACGACGTCTGCCCTCGTGCGTCTGCCCGCTTGGGTAGGCACAGTTGGGCACGGCCCTCCCCTCGCGCCGCACCGCCTCTTCGCTCGGCGCAGCGTCTTGTATTCACTACGACGACGTATGATTTGAAGGTTTGCGTTATATTGAATTATTTTCCCTCGTTGAATAGTAAACAAACTAAGTGTAGGTGTTATAATTTCGGTGATGAACTGATTACCTATCCGTTTCTTTGTCTAAAATGAGTATTAACTTATCACTATGATTGATTACTGAGCATAAAGTTCGTATAAATGTCTATCTAATTACCTCCTCAAGTTTAAAGCGTAGCTAGTTATGTAGTACTATATTAATTCTGTGGTGTAGGTAATTAGATTTTATCTGTATGTAATTTAACAGTCAGTTGAATAAAAAATCGTATACAAATCAGATCAATAGCTATGGCGTAATGTGATTCTAGACAGAGTTTTAATGTTGTAGATAGGTAGCTGTGTATAGGTTCCTGTGGGAATGAGATATTTTCCCGAAGTAAAAAGTAGTCTGAATTTTGGTACCTTCCTACCCTATAAGTTAAGTAGTGTGATGGTATGTCGCTAAGTTTCGATCCAAGTAAAACTGTTAAATAAAGACAGATGCATCAAAATTTTATAATAAATTCCCTAAATTATGGCGCCTACCGACCCTCTAAGTTAGAAAAGTGATCAAATACTAACTTTAAGTCTTAGTAACACTCATTTAAAAAAAAACATCAAAATCATTTCAGTAGCTATGGCGTCATTCGCTTCTTGACACGATCACGCTAGATTTCCGCGGGAATGAGGTATTTTCCCGCCGTAAGAAGTAGCCTGTGTCCGTGCCTAGGATCCTATCTTTATATTAACCAAGTCTTATAAAAATCCGTTCAGACGTTAAGGCGTGAATGAGGTAAACTTTTAAACCAAACTATTAAAATCACTAACTTAATTAGTTTTCTGCCTACTGCCTACGCCTTAAGTACGATAGCATGAATATTAATAGCCCATATCCTTTTCTAGGTTACTATCTATCACCTGACTAAATTTCATCAAAATCCGTTCAGCCGTTTAGGCATGATAGAGCAAAACTCCCACCAAAAACCATAAAAAAATCACTAACTCAATTCAGTTTTCTGCCTACTTCCTACCCCCTAAGTACTATGACGTGATCATTTTGATCTTATATCCGTTTTTAGGTAACCATCTATTACCTTACAAAATTTCATCAAGATCTGTTCAGCCTTTTATACGTGAAAGAGCAAAAGTCCCAACAAAAACGACTAAAAATCACTAACTCAATTTAGTTATCTGCCTACTGCCTACCCCCTAAGAACGATGGCGTGATTATTTATAGCCTATGACCATTTCTAGGTTATCATCTATCACCATACCAAATTTCATCAAAATCCGTTCAGCCGTTTAGGCGTGAAAGAGGAACAGACAGACAGACAGACAGAGAGTTACTTTCGCATTTATAATATTAGTATGGATATTGCTCAAAATTGTGTGAACTGGCTTAAAATATGTTGTTTTAATTTGCTTTTAAATGAGAGAAAACTTTTAGTGTTTTTGACATGATTTGGAAGTTTATTGTAAAGCTGAGCTCCTTGGTATGTGAGGTTTTTCTTTCCGTAGTTTGTTCGCGGTGTTGGCAATATTATATCATTAGGTCGTCTGAGTGAGCGTGTCTGTAACTGTGACTTTACTTTAAACTTTATCTGCGTGTCTCTTTGATTATTAAAATAAATTTATTTATTTTATCTTGAAACAGCCAGGTTGTTATTTTCATTCTGGCACGACGCAAAGGAGGTTTATGTGTTTATCATTATTTGCTATGGTACGTATGTTCCTTCGTGGTGCTCTAAAACTCAAACAAAATTCCGTGTAATCAATAATCCATTGTAATGATCCGCATGTTTTTTCATGCGTTTATTCAAACGCACGTAGAAAGCATGCAATGGAGTCAATTGAGATGTCGAAATTCCTTCCGATACAAATATTGGCCGAGCTACGGTTACTACGGTAATACGGGGCTTCGACTATAAAAACAGTGTTTTTATAGTCGAAGTATACATAAACTTCAAAAGTTTAATAAATTATAATAAAATAACTTATATCTATACCAAAATTGTATAGATATAAGTTATTTTATTATAATTTCAATCTTTTATCATTTATAATAATAAAATAGTAAAAATAAATAAAGTATCGATGCATACATCGACACAGGTCATCACTAGTTTTTTTTTACAATAGGTACCATACAAAATAATGCGGGGCAATTGTGACTTTATATTAGTTGAAATAACCCGACTTACATATCTTAGAAGGGTTATTTGAACTGATTAAAAATCTCTTCAAAAACGTGCCTTTTCATAGAACAAATAACAAACAACTTACGGTTCATATTTTCTTCACCTGCAATATTATTGTGAAAACAAGCGTTCAGAACACTGCTTTTGTTGAAAAATGTGACAAGCGTCTTTGGTTACACTGTAGTACTAGTAAAATAAGAGTTATTGCCATTAGTTAAAATAACCCCTCAGTTGAAATATTCCCGCTCGAGGTTATTTGTATAAAATCTACAAAGATCAACAACATATAACACAGCGCTTTGAATCTTCAATAAATAATTGAAAGCATTGCCTCATTTATTAGACCTTCGAACCCAGTCAACTCTGAACTTAGCATCTGCTGGCATATTTGTAATTTCCGCGCTAATTGCACGAGACAGACCACTTTGTTTTATTTTATTTTATCTCGAAACGGCCAGATCGTTTAGAGAAAATGAAAAATGCAATCAAAATTTTGTCTCCGACGGGAGTCGACCCCGTAACGTTCAGACGACCTTTAATTGCTCCGTAGCCGTAAAGGTGTTCGTCTGAACGTTACGGGTTCGAGTCCCGTCGGAGACAAAATTTTGATTGCATTTTTCATTTTCTATTAATGATACCTTAGTGTGGGTTTACACTTTAAATACAAAAATGGCCAGATCGTTATTTTGTATCCCTTCTTCATCTAACTGCATCCACGGGCATGAGATGAGAGGTAACATTCTATTGACAGCCCCACGGCCCGTCGCAACCATTGCAATGATTCGCATGTTTTGCGATAGAGTCAAATCTCGAATTACGTTCCGATACAAATGATGTTTCATCTTTGTATAAAATCAACAAAGATATAAAACATTGCCTCATTCAGTAGACCTTCGAACCCAGTCAACTCTGAACTAAGCATTTACTGGCATATTTTTAATTTCCGCGCCAATCTGCGATTCAATGGCGTGCACGAGACAGGCCGCTTTGATTATTAAAATGAAACGGCAACATCGTTCTTTATTTGAATGAGTTGCGGTAAAAGATAAATAAAAGATAATATGATTATGTTATTGTTCTTTTTAAAGCTAATTATGAATTGATTAATGAAAAATGAGTTCAGCCGTGTTGGCCGAGTGGTATTTCCCCGACTTTAAATCCGAAAGCACGACCTTGTTCCGGTTTGACCGGTTCGTACTGCCCACCAATTGATTTTTTTCGTCATCACGAATCATCATCAGCTCAGCTGTAGTACGGCTGTCCACATCCACTGTTGGACATATGCCTCTCTCTTGTATCTCCAACATCATGAGGCCTATGTCTACGTGGAGGTTGATACCATACTGTTGTTGAGCGCAGTACAAGATGTTGATACTCGGAAAGACGCTGCTACCCGTCTTCCAGAGGTATCCCTTGGCAGATTCTTACTGCATCCAAGGGCAAGAGAGGAGAAGCAGCATTCTTCTGCCGGCACAATAATAATAAATAAATATAATAACGAACATTTTGCACACGCTATAGCGTAAGATAAGATAATAACATAAATAATTAATGTTTTTCTTCTAGATTAGTTACAAAAGTACAAAAGCTTAAGCCGTTGATCATTTAGTTCGTACGACAAAGCCTACCCTGAGGCTTTCCGCGTACAATAACAAATAGGTGTACTTAAGTATTTAAATTGCAATACGCGGCCACGCCGACGCCGTCTTCTTGAATACGGTGGCTATTACCCGAACGTAATATAGCGGAGCGTAATAGCCGTGGGCTAGTAGAGTGTTGCCGCTCCCCACTCGTCACTACTTCCGCGGGACTTACTAGATCCTGTCCACCCGTCAGAAACAGGATTTACCTTGAGTCTTTCCTCCGTCGACCAAGACACGTTCTCGGCTTGCCCGTTGACGAGCTCACCGCCGCTAACCCGGAGGTGAGCTCGTCAACGGGCAAGCCGAAGAATACACTCTTCCGTCTTAAGGTGCAGTTTTGCACCTGGACGTTAACCATCAGTACATTCAAAAATCTGGCAACAGTCCAAGCCGTGGTTCGAACCTAAGTGGTGCCCTTGAGCTTGTTGCCCCAACCTAACTTTTGCGGCTGGGCGCCTTCTGTGCTCGCCATAGTCCAGTAACGTTGTCATGGCCATCTGCGGTCAACAACATATATTGTCTATTCGAAAAAAAAAATATTAACTGAGAATAAAACACTCACTAGATCCTAGTAAGAGTAAAACATTTAATAAATATAATACGGCTTACACCACGTACTAACTTATTATCATCTTGCTGACGTTTCGTAGACCATTTAGACAGTGAATGAATGAATGAATGAATTATTTATTTGCTTAAATATAGGTAGATTTACAGATGGGCTTAAATAAGTTGTATCACTATATTTTGACCTTCCGGTCGTACAAATATTTATATGTAGGTTGCTTTTACACAAAGTTATGTACTTATATTATATAATTGACGAGCTCTGTGGCGCAGCGGGCGAAGGTCCGCCTGCGCTGCAAGGGGTTGCGGGTTCGATTCCCGCCTCGGGACAAATGTCTGTACGATCTGCAGATATTTGTTCAGGGTGTTCTGGGTGTTTTTCTATATATAATAAAAATATCTATCTATGTAGTATAATGTATTAAGTATATCAGTCATCTAGTACCCATAACACAAGCTCTGCTTAGCTTGGGGCTAGAAGATGCTGTGTAATTTGTCCAGAATTATTATTATTAATTTAAAATTCAAATTTAAGTCATGCATGAAGTCATTATCCATAAATTATATACAAAATTCCATTAAGTAACAATCATACAATAAAATTAAATTTCAATAATTAATAATAAAATAACATTAGGTATTTGCTTAAAATTTAAATGTCAAAAAATCTGTTACTGTATAAAAGCATTTTTCGCAGAGCCAATCATAAAGTTTCCTAGTAAATTCTGGATCAGGCATATCTCTAAAACTTTTCGGCAGCTTGTTAAATATCCTAACTGCCATGGCATAGCAGTTTTTGTTTGTCATCTTTAGTCTGTACCGTGGCACTATCAGTGGTTTTTGTATAATATTACGTTTAAACTTAGCATTATCGTCTTTTTCGAACAGCGAATAATGATTTCTAACAAATTTACACATCTCAAATACATATAAACTTGGCAAGGTAAGTAATTTTTGTTCGATGAATACTGGTTTGCAAGAGTCTGTCCATTTCAGGTTAAAGATTGATCGTATGCATTTCTTTTGGGTTATAAAAGCTCTTGAAGCATCTGTTGAGTTTCCCCACATTATTACCCCATATCTTAGTGTTGAACACACGTGGCTATGGTACACCATAAGTGCTGTGTCCTTGTTTGTCAGGTTTTTAATTTTCCTAAGTGCATAAACAAATTTATTAATTTTTTTGCATACAACATCTACATGTGCCTTCCAATTACTGTGTCTATCTAAAACGATTCCTAGAAATTTAATGTCATATACTTCATCAATGTCAATATTATTATAATTAATCTTAAAATCCAAATTATTTCCGCGTTTACTATTATTACTATAAGTTGAAAAATTCGTAAATTTAGTTTTTTTTGTATTTATTTTTAAATTGTTTCTTTCTAACCAGTCAATTATATTTTTAAGAGCTTTATTTGTAACATTAACCCCGTTTTCAAAGGTTTTCTCTTTAGTAAGGATAGTTGTATCATCGGCAAACAATATAGTATACTGGTCAGTTGAGTTTGGCAGTTCGTTTATAGTGTAAGCCGTATTGGTATTATATTTGTTAAATGATGTCAAGCCACGATAATTTCAATTCAAGAGTAAAACTTTCACCAGATCCTAGTGAGAGTTTTACTAGGAAAAATATCTACAGAGTTTCCTCCATGAGCGATATTAGAGGATAATGGGGGTAAACAGTTCATGCAGTTCCAGATTTATTTTATATAATTCTACTTAAGATTAAAAGGAAGATTGAGCAGAGGTAGTAGTCAGAAACCTATATTATTTATCCGTGGGTAAGCTATGTCTGGATAAAAACTAGCTATACCTATGCTTTATCTAGATATAACGAAACAAGATTTGCTGTGAGTATAACTCTCACTAGGATCTGGTGAAAGTTTTACTCTCAGGAAATCTTGTTTAGTTTTTGTTACGTCTATGTTGTTCCTAATAAAATATTTTTATTAAGATGACAGCACCACTTTAGAGGCGTCTGGAAGCAACCTCTTTTTAGATAGTTATAGAGTTCAAACGTCAAATTTGGATGACGTCATGTCTTTGACACAACACCGGGCAGAATCAAAGAGTATATAACACTCCGTTTAGGCAGAATATACGAAGACTCGAAATGGGAAAGAGGTTTTTTCGCCGATGAGAGAAATTCAACGGCATGGGAATGTGATCGCGATATTTGTTTCTATTTTGTTACTATTTTGTTTCCACATGAAAAGAATATGACGAGCTCTGTGGCGCAGCGGGCGAAGGTCCGCCTGCGACGCAAGAGGTTGCGGGTTCGATTCCCGCCTCGGGACAAATGTCTGTACGATCTGCAGATATTTGTTCAGGGTGTTCTGGGTGTTTTTCTATATATATTAAAAATATCTATCCATGTAGTATAATGTATTAAGTATATCAGTCATCTAGTACCCATAACACAAGCTCTGCTTAGCTTGGGGCTAGATGATCACAGCATCATTTCAACACCGATCACATCAACACAGATTTGTCCAGCATTATTTATTTATTTATTAAATAAGCTCGCTTATTTGTTACCTCTAAACACAGTGGACATGATATGTGTTATTTGTTTTACAAAAGTTCGCACAACATCATCATTTCATCATCTAGAATCGTATGAGATATATCGTGTCCATAACTATTATTTTTTTAACAACGTCCAAAAAAGCGCTGGCTCGGTGACCTAGGTGGGTTCTATGGGAGCTGGCGGAAGATTGCACTGGACAGGGACATATGGAGGGAAACGGGGGAGACCTTTGCCCAGCAGTGGGATAACTTGGCCAGTAAACAAAACAACGACGGCTTTCTAGAGACCGCACCGCTTCGAAGTTTAGTTACCGTCCTAAGACCTTTATTTATTGCTAGGGATGTGCTGTTTTTGCGCTACTACGAATTACCATAATAATTCCCCTGGTGCAGGGTAAATTGCCGGGGACTGTGCTATCCTTTGTTTAGCCTTTGCAGAACGCGCCGGTACTAATGTGCGGTAAAATGCATAAACAGACTGAAATTAAATTCGTGCGATTTTTCAGAAGCAGTTTCTTTGAATTCTACATTACCTAAAAAGTGGAAGTACATGACCATGTTTACTTATTGTAGAAACGTGTGCAATTTTGCTGGTATCTCTATTCTGTTCTCTCTTACAGCCGTAAAACATCCACTGCTGGACAAAAGCCTCTCTCATTGATCACTAAGTACTGGTTATGAGGGTTGTTGCCATACTCGCCACTCTGGACAAGGGACTCCCCCGTTTCCCTCCATTTGTCCTTGTCCAGTGCAATCTTTCTTGGATCACTACGTACTGATCACGAGGGGTGGCCATACTCGCCACGCTTGGCAGGCGGGTTGGCGAGCGCAGAACGGGATGTTGATACACGGAAGGATGCTGCTGCCCATCTCCCGGAGGTATCCCTTGGCAGATTCTTACTGCATCTACGGGCAAAAGAGGAAGGGCCACATTCTACTGCCGGCATTCACGGCAAATTTCTCTGGTGTATTTTGTTTCTTAGTTTACCTACGAAATGTGTATGTTCCGAATATAACGAGATACGTGTTTATCTAATTGAGATTTGTTTGTAAGCCGGGAAAACTCATTTAGAACATTTTCAAGCAGAGGTTAGTATTAATTCCCGCCGGATATACTTATAACTGGATTGATGCTGTGGGGTGCCGGCAGTAGAATGTTGCCACTCCTGTCTTGCTATCCAGGCCAGGGTACCATTGAGGTAGTTTCCAAAATTGAAACTTGTAATTGGCCCTCAGATACTTTGAAGCATTTTGCTTATAAGTACCTCTAGTTTATAATTTAGTTATAAAAATGTACCTAGCTGTAAGTTTTCTTAAAATTAATAAAATAAATAAATAATATAATAAATGAATCGCAGGACTCCGTGGATACATACATATTGTTATACAATTACCAGAGATATTTTTTTATTTCCAAAAGTGTTTTCTAAATTAATTTGGGAAATACTTACCGCAGTTGAAATATTCTAAACTCTTTTTTGTGAAAAGCTGTCTGACGCAAATGCACTTTGGGAATTCTTCTTAAACATATCAATCAATCATTCAATCAGTTATAAACATCTTAACATATCATAGCATTGTCAGTTAGCTGTGGGACAAAACTGTTTGGTGCCAGAAAGTTTACAAAGTACTAAGTTAACTATTTGATGAGCTATATGACTAAATTAAAAAATTTTGTTCGTTATTTACCTAGATTAACAAAATCTATTGGACACGCATTTTTTTCATGTTTAACAATACAATACAATACAAAATACTTTATTGCACACCTTAAGAAATTACAGAAATAAAAACTTACAATAAACATTTGGTACAATGGGCGGTCTTATCGCTTAGAAGCGATTTCTTCCAGACAACCTTTGGATGGAGAGAAATATGGAAGCAAGACAGGCAGGGGTGTACTGTACATACAATAAATACATAAACCTACGAAAAAATATAAACCAATAAAATAAATATTTCTATGATATAATATATGTATATGTACATATATACATATACCTATAATAAATTCTCTGAGAAATAGAAATTCTTTACGCGAGTTTTGAATACTGGTAAGGACAATGTTTTCCTTATAGATTCGGGTAGTGCGTTCCACAGTCTTACAGCCTGGACAGAGAAGGACTTGTCGAAGAAAGTGGTGTAGTGTGCAGGAGTTTTTAGCACCAGGTTTTCGGAAGAACGAAGGATGCGGGAAGGATGGGAAGAATGAAGTAACTCAAAACGTTCCTTCAGGTAGGATGGGGTGAAAGGATTGAACAGAATATTATGCAGAAGGGATAGGATGTGAGTATTCCGGCGAAGACGGATAGGAAGCCACTTAAGTTTAGAGCGGAATTCAGAAACATGATCAAACTTTCGAAGACCAAAGATAAATCTGATGCAAACATTCTGAAGGCGCTCGAGTTTGTTCAGCTGCTCCTCAGTGAGGTCAAGGTAACAGGCGTCAGCGTAACCAAGTAAAGGAAGGAGTAGGGATTGAGAAAGCGTAATTTTGGTAGCTGTTGGCAGAAAGTTACGAAGGCGTCGTAACGACGCGACAGACGCAAATATTTTCCGACTCACCGCATCCAACTGTGGACCCCAGGACAAGTCTTTATCTATAAAAATACCTAAGTTCTTAACACTACTGCTGAAAGGAATGATTACATTGTTAAATTTAATTTGTGGTAGAGTGCTCCAGTCAATTTTACAAGTGGTACGTGAGCTGCCGACGATTATTACCTGGGTCTTAGCAGGATTTACCTGGAGACCATAGTCCACGCTCCAGCCAAGTACGCATTCCAGGTTGTTATTTGTGCGGTGAATAGCGTTAGCCAAGTCATTTAGGGGAGCTTGAGTATAAATTTGGAGATCGTCTGCATAGAGATGGTAGGAAGAAGTTAATTTGTTGGAAATAGAGTTAATGAATAAAGCAAAAAGAAGGGGAGATAATACGCCGCCTTGTGGGACTCCGGCAGTTGTGACGCACCAAGAGGAAAAAGAATCGTCAATACGTATCCGTTGCCGGCGCCCCTGCAGATAACTGCGAAACCAGTCAACCACCGATGGAGATATGTTAAGTGAGCTCATTAGTCCAAGGAGAATTTCAAGTTCAACAATGTTAAAAGCATTGCTGAAGTCGAGGAGAGTAAGAATAGTAAGGAGCCCGTTTTCCATACCCAGTCTTATATCATCAGTTATTTGAACAAGGGCAGTAGTTGTACTGTGACCGGGACGGAAACCAGACTGAAGAGGATTAAGAATGTTGTGAGAGGTGAGGAAGGAGCTGAGTTGGCCATGAACTAGCCGTTCTAAGACCTTAGATAGGAAAGGAAGTATAGATATAGGACGGAAATCATTACAGGAAGAGGGTTTGGATTTTTTAGGAAGAGGTATAATGTAGGCTTCTTTCCACACGGTTGGAACGGCACTATTAGTGATGGAAAAATTTAATAAGTGACACAGCATGGGCAACAATTCATCCAAAATAGGAGTTATCATGTTGCGACCGATGTTGTCACTCCCTAAAGCGTTTGAAGAAATAGACAGAATGCTCTTCTTAACATCACATGCGGTGAATTGATTGAAGATAAAAGGAGGATAGTCAGGAACTGGTAAAGAAGAAAGATGGGCTAAAGTTCTATTTTTAACATCCAAATCCATGTTAGGAGTCGACGAGAAATGAGATATAAGCAAGTCAATGTTAAAATCTTTAGCACACGCATCGTCATGACGCGACTTACCAATTCCTATACTGCCCTACTAAGCGCAAAAGCGGTATCTCAAAAAAAATGGTAAATTTGTTTTTTATGTCATCGGATAGCTTAGAAGAATACGCATCTATTGAACTAAGCCTTATAGCGGTATGTTACTTAAAAGGTATAAAAAAACGTTAAGAAAGTTTTCTCTATCTCAGTTTTACCTTAAATTCCTAAGGATATTAGAGGTATATCAATATAAAGTAGGCAACCAGCCGTATATTTGAATACCGCCAATTCTCTTAAAAAACAGGAGCGTTTTACGCACGTCGTATTCTAAGCCAATAAGCGGCATAATGTGAATGCTGACTTACCTTACCGCTACAACGCTTAGTATTTTTGTGCTTACTTGATCTGCAAATCATGAGATACGGCTGCAGCTGCAAGTCAAATTGATCTTTATGACGTATTCTATACGGACGAATTTCTAATACATCTTGCAGTGATTTATCCCTTCCTTGGCTAATATTCGTGTAATTACTTGTTTTTTGTTCATATAAACAAGTGGCAATGTTATAACTTTTTTTAATTAATGAAAAAACTGTGAATTAATGTTTTCAGTGGTTTGGTTGTGTGCTTCAACAATCAGGTAGGTACCTACCTAAGTGTTAATATACCTAGTTAAAAGTATAATTTGCATGTTAATTTTGGTAAAAGTAATATCCACGTAACCTCTTTGCGTTCGGTACTTTGGTGTCTGAATTTGTGTACACAATATATGTATCGCAGATCAATGATTTTACTACAAATAACTTAATAATCAAGAAGGTATTACAGAGGTAGAACCATTATTGAGTTTGTTATACTTTTTAATTTCACGGTTAAACAGTCAGTCATATTCAAATGATATCAGTGCCGATAAGATGGTGATAAAATATTTCGAGCCAGGGCACACCTTCATGTCAGCCGACTCCTTCCACCACAGGGTGGAGTTGTCAGTGAAATGCATAAAAACAAAATATATGATTTTGCAGACTTTTCTCAAGCAGTTAGTTCTGCAGGAAAAAACGTAAAGCTGAAAGAGATGACTCTACAAGATTTTTATGAGTGTGAGGATTACACAACCCAGTATAAACTGTCTCAAATTAAACCGCGTCCTTAAATTAGTGAAATGGTCTAAGTAGAAGTCAATAGAGGCAGTTTTGATTTGACATACAAAACAGGATTCAATAAAGATCCTATCACCACTAGCGTAATAGGAAATAAAATTTAAAAACTGGACTTTTGCCGCCACCGACGAAAAAAACTGCACCAGAGGGTATTTCTACAAACAAAAAAGATAATATTTAGAAATCTTTCCAAAATATTATACCCCAAAATAGGATGTCCTTTTGGAGAGAACTCCCCACTTCTGACTGATTAGAATTCATAGAACACGTTTCTTTTTTTAATATGTTTTTTTATAATTATAAATTTAAATAATAAAAGACTTTATAAGTGCACTTTGATTTGTTTTTTTCTTTATAAAAATATGTATTTTATTTGACTGAAAATCCATATCGTTTTCTATACAAGCATGTTAGGTGAAAAGCTAACCAAAAGGCGGCAACTCAATTCTTATGTTTGTAATTACTAAGCGGTGTAGCAGTATCTCATGGTTATGGCATTTCCATGTATATTTTACATATTTTAACTATTGTGATAGAAAACATACCTAGCATTATATATAAATTACATTTAATAACCAAAAATAACTATCTATAAATTAACGAAAAAACTAATTTTACATAACGTCAAATATCTCCAAACTAGCTTTCTCTGAGATACCGCTTTTGTGCTTAGTAGGGCAGTATAGTTCGTAAAAATTTCCAGGCTTTAGCTGGACTGGCATTTGACAGTGAGGAATGAATAAAGCGGCGTTGAGCGTCCCTACACATCCTATTGCAGCGATTCCTAGCAAGGTGATACTTATCTTTATTGACGTCACTAGCACATCGTTTGTATCTCGCTCTGGCAACTGCCTTCTTGTGCATCCACGACTTAATTTCGTCTGTAATCCACGGAGCAGGCAGATGCTTTATTTTGACCAAGCAGATAGGTGCATGGACGTCGTAAAGATTGGTCAAGATTAAATTAAAAGCGGCTAGCTTGTCATCAATATTATCTGCTACGATTACCGGAAACCAGTCTACTTTCGAGGCGTCATGTTTAAGGTTTTCCACATTCATGCCACCAAAATTACGCTGCAGAAGAGTTTTGTGTTTGAATTTAGGAGGTCGAAGTTTATAAGATAAGAATATGAGGTCGTGATAAGAGAAATTGTTAGCAGAACATTGGCCATGCTTAGCAACATTTTGCAGGGAAGAAACTAGTATGAGATCGAGAAGAGAAGGAGTGAAGTTAGGAAAATGATGGGTAGGACCAAGAGGAAGTAGATGTAAGTTGCAAGACCTTATAACAGACTCAAGAGCAGCTGAACGGGAGTCTTGTTTAATGATGCATGTGTTAAAATCACCCATGATTATGGTGTGATCAAAAGAAGGGAGAAGGTCCTCCAAGAGACTTTCAAAAGAAGAAAAATAATTGAATCGAAGAGAAGGGCTATAGTAGACTCCGAGAAGAAGTTTAGTGTGAGAGAGCATTATTTTGATAAAAAGGTGTTCGCCAGCATTGGCAGGAGATGGCTGTGTAGACGTGCTCACTATTGAAAAGGGAATGTCTGAGCGCAGGTAAATCGCTACACCACCACCACCACAACCGGTGCGGTCATTACGAATTAAGGTAAATCCAGGAAGAGAGTAGAGAGTTGAAGAAAGACAGGGTTTGAGCCAAGATTCGGAGACTAATATAGCATGAAGAGATTTGTTGACAAAAGACGTCAACAAATCAGGAAAGTGAGCCGGAATACTTTGGGCATTGATGTGGACGACATTGAAGTTCTTAGCTACGTCAGAAAAGTGGGACGATAGCGTATCAGAGAGAGACGGTAAGCTCATAAAACTGTCAGCACTGTCAACACTCGAATCATGTGATGAAATGGTGCAAAATTCATCTTCGCTATCACTCAGAGAAGTCATATATGTAATAAATATTATCAAAATAAACCACAAACTAAATTACGCAAATAAAAATACTTCTATTACCTAATAATAATATGTATATAATAAGCTTCAAAGGCAGTATTACCTGCACTCCATCTGCCAGTTAACGTAAGTAATCCAAAAATAATTACGATACATTATATCGAAATGTCGCGTGAAGTCATACGCTGGTACGCGCCGACGCGACGTGCCTCGATACAGAATATGGCAGTAGACAGTAGGCAGTAGATGTTGCCTCTTGCCCGAGGAGCCAGTAAGAATCTGCTTAGGGTTATTTCCTTAAGAGTAGCGTCTTTTCGTGTATCAACATTCCACTGTGCGCTCGGCAACCCACCTACCACACGTCGCGTGTATGGCAACAACCCCCTCATGTTCTTGGAGACCCATGAGGGAGGCCTATGTCCAGCAGTGGACGTGGACAACAGTCTTACGGCTGAGTTGATGATGATGATGATGATATTTCTTAGTAAAATCGTAATATAACGTAATATCGGAATGGGTTGGCTTAGGCGCTGAAAGGTGTTCGTTGGTTTGACCCCCATCACGTCTACTTATATAATTCCATTCACTTAATTATGCAACAATATAGGTGTTTAATAAATACAATACGGCTTACACCACGTACCTAACTTATTATCATCTTGCTGACGTTTCGTAGACCATTTAGAGGCCCTTCTTCATGAGCACCATTCGTGGCCGACTCCGAGGGCCGCGAGACGAGAACTCTCGTGGTGTAAGCCGTTTTATATTTATTAAATTATGTCAAGCCACGATAATTTCAATCCATATAGGTATGCCACTGCGGGGAATAGCCTGCCTTCTTCCTACATAATCATCATACACCGTTTGCATTTACTGTTGTGTATAACTTTATTATTCCACAGACTTCAAATAGAACTAATGAATTTCTAATTCTTTATATTGTACACAAGGTAAATACATAGATAAAAGCTTAAATAAGTTAGCGTACCAAGAGAGAATGAACTAGGGTTTGGGAAGTCTTGACATTTTCAAAGTTCCCGGGACACGAAACAACCTACGATCAAAATTTAGGGACATCCCGAAACTTCGAGACTTTCAGAATAAAATTAAAATCGATATTTTTTCATTTAAAAGTACCAATTAAATGTATAAAAGCATCGTTACTTTTTTGTAGACCATTTTACGATCTTACACACTTTTTCTAGATCACTTTTAACATTTCGGAAATATTTGCGAAAAAAACTAAAATGTGACCCTTAAATTTAAATAAAAAACAACGCACAAGCGAGATCGATAGAGACTTAACATAGTATTTATAATTACGTATATCTATAATATGAAAATCTAGCTTACTGGGAATTAATGCAAACTTTTCGGCTTCTATTATGTATGAACGAATACAGCGGCGGCCGCTATAATTATTTTTTAAATAGATTAAGGCCTTTTAAAAAATAATTAATAAAAAAAATAATAACCGTGTCTCGCGTGTCGACCCGAAAGTCTCGGGAGACAACTAAATTTACAAAAAGCCCCGGGACTTCGAGACACGAGACCCTGGAATGAACTCCCTACACATAAAAAAACTGTCTCCAATAAACTATTTCGCCATCAATCACGCTCAGGTGCGTCCCAGTCGTTATATTCGTTGATTAATTCTAAGCCGATAGGTCGGTAACAATGTTTTTTATTTCATTATCTCCGCTCGAGCGACGCCCATAAATTACGACGCGAGTCTCAAAGTATTCTATTATACTGCGAAGATTGTTGGGCCCAAGGCAATGAACCAAATTCCGAGACTTGAGAGAAACCGGGAGTTGAGTACAGTTTTTAGACATGGCAGGCGTTGAAAGGGAAATACAGAGTCATGGTTGGGAAGGACTCTAGAGTATCTACGCTTTATAGGTACACTGTTCAGGAGTGAGGTCAACTGACAGACAAGGAACTGCTCAAATCACTGATCAGCTTGTTTGGACGATGTCTTTTTACGCGACCTAGTGAACGCACGTTTGTTTGGTGCATTGTTCCTTCCGCTCGCCACCCTTTGAACCTAAGTTATGTATGATTACCGGCCCTGTCCTCTCCCCTACAGATAATATGCTTGTATCTTTTTTTGACAGTTACTGGTGAGCTAATGATGCAAATGAATGACATTGCAGCTAATAATCCGTGATCTCTTTATCATGCATCATCATTAGGTCTGTATTAGTCGATTTCTGGACATGAACCTTCCCAGTTTTTTTAAACTTTCGCGATCACAACACATTATTAAAATATGGGATTATCGGGTATTTATCGCGTAATTACCTTTATTTTATTCCCGACGTTTCGACCGGATTGCACCTGGTCGTGGTCGCGGGGATACTGGCGTGCTGAAGTTAACCGCAGAAAAGCGAAGGCATCTATTCAGACTACCCTCACTTGGTCTTCATAATTAGAAATTTGAGATTTAAGGCCGGTTCACACTGGGACAGCACACTACACTCACTGTATCAGCACACTTTGGTTTATTCACACGCCGAGTACACTTGGCTATCACTGGATTCCATGAGGCAGAGAGTCTGAAGCCGTCTTCACGATTAAAATTAGGATATTTCTTAATTTCAATCGCTTCCCGAACCATTCTCTTGTAGTAGTGCCTCTCGTTGGAAATAATCTTGGGATTGTGGAGTTCGATCCAGTGATTGGGTCCTGAGTCCACTACATGCTCCGCTATAGCTGACTTGTTTACTTGTCGATTTTTGACCGCTGCGATATGTTCCTTAACACGTTCGGCGACTGTGCGCTTCGTTTGGCCTATGTAAGAACGACCACAGCTGCAATCGACTTTGTAAACTCCAGGTACTTGCAAGGGTACTACATCCTTTGGTGATCGTAGACGCTTAGCTACTTTTTTGTGTGGACTGTAGACTGTCTTTATTGAAAACTTCTTAAGCAAGTTTCCAATTTTGTCAGTAACACCTTTCACGTACGGCAAGAAAGCTGTTTGTCTTGCAACTTCAGGATGTTTTTCTTTGCGCTTACGAGTTTTCCCAGTTTTCCCAATTTTAACTCACTATCCCAGAATTTGCTAGCGGATGTTTGCTCGTTAAACTGTTCTTCTATATTTATTCCTCTGCGCTAGAGGCCTTCTCTTGAATGCAAATCGCGATGAATCGATGTCGTAATCAAGCTAAACTTACACTGGCCATAACGTAAAGATTGCCATTCTGACGATAATATCGTAATCGCTTTAAATTAATTAATTTTTATTTACTTTGTACCTAGACGCCCAGCTATACTAGGCTTGCTGAGACGCGGTCTCCTCCAGCGCGGTAAAACAGCTTCTAGGGGATCCATCAGGGGAGACAATATACCTATGAAGTATCACGAGACCTCTTGTACAGGTCTCGTGATACTTAATCATCATCATCATCATTCCAGCCGTAAAAAGTCCACTACTGAAAGGGCCTCCCTCATCGATCTCCATGAGGGATAGTTGCCATACTCACCACGCTTGGCAGGCGGGTTGGCGAGCGCAGTACGGGATGTTGATACACGGAAAGACGCTGCTGCCCATCTTCCGGAGGTATCCCTTAGCAGGCTCTTACTGCATCCACGGGCATGAGAGGAGGGGTAACATTCTACTGCCGGCACCCCACGGCTAATACGGCGTGATACTTCATAGTAAGCAATTAGTGGTCCTTCATCGGATGATTGCACTCACATAATAAAATGCACGTAGAATCTACCTCCACAATATTCATGTCCCGGGTTCCGATGTATCTGCATAGTTTCATTTCATAGCAACCTCCATTGTTTGCCAACAATCTACCATCTCCTGACTTGCGACACGCTCGTAAATTCACTCAGGTAATGGTGTGTCACAGGCGCTTTCGAGGCAAAAAGATGTCACGTGTATACTAGATGAAGTCAATAGTGAACTTGTTTCATAATGTTGGGAATACGTGGAACGGAATTTTATCTTTTGACGTATCTTTAATTTTGGGTGAGAGGAGCATTGTCTTCGGTGTTAAAAGTATACATAAATAAACATAGGGAGAGAGGCCTTGACATAAACAAAAAAAAAACGTAAAAAAACCTAAACGTGTGTTAGTAATAAGTTTATACTATATACATATATGTTAGATTTAAGGTATATATCTATGGGCCGTAGAATAAGTTATTTAAGATCTGTGTACTTTTCTATTGTTGCCTGAGAATAAAGATATTATTATTATTATAGATGAATTATACAGCGTCAGCAACCTGTCTGGTGCCTGGGATATTGTTAGATGGATTATGCTAGCCCAGCACCTATACCATCCTCCTAGCTTAGTCAGCTATTAGTCAGAGTAAAGTACGTATGACGCTGACTAATGTTTTCCTTCGCCTTTAAGCACGTGTTAAATGTGAACATTCATTTTTCAAACAAGAAAAATCCACTGGTTCCCGGCCGGTATCGAACCAATGACCTTCGGATTGAAAGTCGGGAGTAAATACTACTCGGCCAACACGGCTTTTTATAAATATACATGTAACCGGGTATTTATCGCGTAAATTACCTCTACTTTTAACTCGCTTTGATAATCTTTACCAGTATCTATATACAAACTTTGGATTGAAAGTCCAGGGTTCATACCACTCGGCCAACAGGGTCCCAGACATGGCGACTACAACTAAATGTATTCGATAGTAGCTTGTGCCGGCCGCTTCGCATGCATTGTACCCGGATAAAATAGTAGCTTATGTGTTAATCCTGCTCAACGTACATACGTGTGCAAAATTTCAGCTCAATCCGTTGGGTAGTTTTTGCGTGAAGAGGTAACAAACGTCCATACATCTATACAAACAAACTTTCGGCTTTATAATATTAGTAAGTTGAAATTTAATAAAATAGTTTTGGAGCGAATGGTCCGACATCTTTATGGGTCGACTCAGTAATAACCCGAATATTATCACCGCAATATATACATATATATATAAAATATGTATGCGTGATACATTTGTCAGTTGGCGATAGCGTATCTGATAGGTACAGGTGTGGTGTGGACCGACTGAGAGCGATAAAGCGTTTCATATTGATTGTACTTTGACCATTTTAATATCACGTCGTTGTAATCTCAGCCCCTTTGCAAACGGACTGAAATGCTGCTCTACTGCTAGGTACTTCAGATTTTTTTTTACGACTTAATGGCGGGACAAGCCGAAGGCCCAACTGATGTTAAGCGGTAACCTCTACCTATTACAGCTGCAATACCGCGGTGATCACGGTCACGAGGCATGTGACTATGTGACCTACTGAATTGCATTGCGCCTGTCATCCTGAGACAGAGTTGTAAGGTCTCACGTGTCCGTAATTTCACCGGCCCCTTCAAACCGGAACACAGCAGTGCAGACATTACTTCTTGGCAGTATAAATAGGTAAGGTGGTTTTACTTCCCCTGATGAATCCTTCACAATAATTTCTACTACTAAACTGGTATTCTGCTGTACGTTGCAAAGCCTGGAGCATTGTTAGGTAGATTGGGCTTGCTCAGCACCTACACCAACCTCTCAGCTTAGTCAGCTATTAGTCAGAGGAGAGAACAGGTCAATACGTCTGAAGATGACTAAGCCGCGGGTTTCCTAACGATGTTGTCCTTCACCGTTAAGCACATGTTAAATGTAAACAACATTTTTCATCAAAAAAGCAAACCTTTAACGTTCCTTTAACCTTAACTATCCCATAAAACTGTAATGAGAAACCTATCGAATACAACCATATTTAAATGCTCACGACCGCAATACGTGATCGCCCAGTGTGCCTCATGCATTAAATTAATTACTTTTCATTTGCAATTACATGCAGCTGATTATATATTTTGCGGAATCAAACAGAGTTAAGCTACAGCCAAACCTGAGCGTCAGTGACGCGCGACGCGAAGCGGGGGCGACAACCGCGCGGCGCGGCGAACGCCACTCATAATATAAGTTCAGTATATTTATTCAATACCGGGTTACAGGTCAGTTCTTAGATCATAATTTCAGCCGTAAAACGTCCACTATTGAACACAGGTCTCCCTCTTGGATTTCCATAAGGGTAAGTTGCCATACTCACCACGCTTGGCAGGCGGGTTGGCGAGCGCAGTAAGGGATGTTGATACACATAGAAAGACACTGCTGCCCATTTTCCGGACATATCCCTTAGCAGGCTCTTAATACATCCATGGGTATGAGAGTATGAGAGGAGGGGTAACACTTTACTGTCGCTCGGTGAATATGGATATCAGTAATAAAAAAATATTTTTAAACTGATCACAGTGCACTTCAGTTCATTTATTAATAACGTTGTCTTAGAGGTCAGTTCTGAGATATAATTTACAGTAACATTGTATACATTCATACATAGGTATTGCAAGAAAATAAAAAGTATAATAATAAATTGTTAATATAATAAAAAAAACATTTTTGAACATTAGTATAAAAACAGAGAATGCAATTCAAATATTTCCTCAACAAAAACATTGATCAATAAGCCAGAACTTTTGCTTTTGAAGGATTGCGTTGAAGAAGCACTGATAATCGCAGATGGAAAACGGTTAACATACGGCTTAGACGATTATAAACTATCTTCCTCCGGGGTGTACCATGGGTCAAAACAAGTCCCCTTTGTTCACCCAGGTGAACATGGCTTATGGCGCCATGCTGACCTGCGCAACCACAACGAGGGACGACCGCATCGGCAGAGCGGGATGATATTCGTGATTTACGCCGTAGGTAGTCGTGAAGGGGACCAATTCTCGTGCACCTGTTAATAACACTCAAAATCTAGAAATTTCACAAAAACTATCAAAATCTCTATCAAAATGAACTTTCTGCATTCTCGTAGTCTCACGATAGACAAATGTATAATGCGAATCGAACGTGATGCATCAACTTTAAAGAGATGATAGTAGACTTTTAGAGTGATGTGACAAGTTCTGAATAGACACTGAGAAGTGAGATGAGACAAAGTATCACGCAAATCACGATTCACGAGTATTGACCCCGCTGGTTTGCACGTTTAATTTCGCATGCCGTGAGGTACCGGTAGTAGAATGTTGCTTCTCCAGAACAAGCAAGCAGCGCCTTTCTGTATATTAACATCCTGTACTGCGCTCGTAAACCCGCCTGCCAAGCGTGGTGAGTATGGCAACTACACCTCATGGAGATCCATGAGGAAGGCCTCCAGCCGTGGACATGGACAGCAGTCTGCAGCTGAGATGATGAAGATGAATTTCGAATAATCTAGCCCTAAGCTAACTACGCCACTGAGGTCGACCTCCTTGCTCCTAATTAGAATCAGAAATGTTAGTTTACGTTGTAGTAGCGCGATCCGTTACCTAAGCTCATGAATAGTGAACAACTACTAATGGGCCGAAACCACAGGTCAGATCGGCGCAACAGGAAGTTACCGACTGGCTACCCGCCAAAAGCTGAACGAGGAGTCCTTAGCTCGATGACACTTTCTTATGCGTTTTACAATCCGCTTCAGTTAAGTGGATAGGGATAACGTGCCAAGCTTCCGTTTACTTTGGTATAAACAGTATAAATAAGTTCATATTTATGTGCGTGAGTCTAAGATTACGACTTAAAAACAGCGCAGTCTCTTATGACGAAAGTATGGGCCGTTTAGGGAAATTTATTACTTAAGTGAAGTGTTACGATTGGGTACCGGCAGTGGAATGTTCCTTTATTGACGGTGGACGCAGCATGAATCCACCAACGGATATCTCTGGAAGATGTGTAGCGGCGTTCTTCTGTGTATCAACATCCCGTACTACGCACGCCAACCCACCCCGCAAGGGTGGTGAGTTTGGTAACAACGCCTCATGATCATAACTTGGAGATCCATGAGGGAGGCCTTTGTCCAGCTGTGGGCGTTCTACGGCTAGATTTATAGATGGTGATGAATCTGCGTAGCTGTTACTGTTTAAAGCTTGTTTGTATAAATACTCATTTCTAAACTGTAACTTCTGTGCAAAGTTCCACGTTTCTAGAATCACCGGTCAGCCAGATTGGTTTAACTTTTAACTACTGGCTTCTAAAGTTCATCCACTGCACGCATTTGTTCGTCCAACTCGATCTCGTAACAGATCAAATGAGAGCGCTGAGTAAATTTAATTTGGTTTACAGTTGGGACTTAGTTTGTTTTGCCGGCGCACGTACCGCCAGCAAACATATTGATGTCCTCGTTCGGTTGTTTATTTTCTATAGACAACCCTATCGAGGCGTGTAGGGTTGCCACGGAGGGTAACGTCACATTTAAGTTTAAATGTTGCCTGAATGAAATCGAATAGGAAAGACGTCGTAAGACCCGTATGCTTAAACAGTACATAATAGAGAAACGTGATGCAGTTAAAATACCCAAAAATAAGACATATTATATTAACTAGTATTATCATGACAAGTTCTAAAACAACTCTTTTATGAAATACTAGCCGGCGAACTTCGTATCCCTCAGAATCAACTTACTACTACTACAACTGCTAATAACTACTCTACTGTTCTACTAACTACACATTCACCATCATTTTTTTTCAGCCCTTAAACGTCCACTACTCAACATAGGCATCCCTTATGGATCTCCATGAGGGGTAGTTGCCACACTCACCACGCTTGGCGGTTGGATTGGCGAGTGCAGGACGGGATGTTGGTACACGGAAAGACGCTGCTGCTCATCTTCCGGAGCTATCTTTTACCAGACTCTTACTGCATGCACGGACAAGAGAGGATTGGCAACGTTCTACTGCCGGCACCACACGGCTAATGTGTAGTGTTCAGCATTATTTTTTTATTTATATTGATAAATTTAGTTCAAAGGGCATACTTTATATTTTGAGGCAGCCCTGCCACTGACCGCAGGGTTGGCACCGCTGACCGTTGCTTTTGACTGGCATTTCGAGTTTTCTTTTTTCCTCGCGCTGTGTGACGGACCCCGGACAATGGGAGGCTGGGAACAGTTTACTTTTCATCTGCTCGCTTCCAAATAATGGAAAACTATTTTTCTAAACTATAAAAGCCTTAGAGAGCCTATTTTTTGGTAATAGCCGTGTAAAACATTATTCTTGTTGTGAGGCCAGTGAAAGATCTCTTTAACTTTAATCATAGTCTCACTCTCTTTATCTCTCTCTCTCTCTCTTCCACCCGTAGGACTTCCGCAGCTAGACAAAGGCCTCCCTCATTCATCACTAAGTACTAATCATGACGGGTGACCCATCTTCCGGAGGTATCCCTTCGCAAATTCTTACTGCATCCACGGGCAAGACAGGAGGGGCAACATAGTGCTGAGTACGATTTATTGTTGCGTTGTCTGTGGTTGCATTTATTTCTTTATGGCTGTTTATGGTATATAATGGGTTATTTCCCGTACTTAATCAACATCCTGTATTACGCTCGACAGCTCGCCTGCCAAACGTGGCGAGTATAGCAATTAACCACTCATGATTAGTATACGGAGATCCAAGACGGAGGCCCATGTCCAGCAGTGGACATCCCACGCTACGCTTTCCGTGGCCTCCACTCGAGAACTTTTCAGCACCATCGGCCTACGGTACTTTGAGCTACATGGCCTACCCATTGCCACTTTAACGTGCTATTCCGTTTGGCTATGTCGTTGACTCGAGTACTTCTACGTATCTCCTCCTTTCTGATTCGATCACGTACAGAGCCCGTTAACTAAAACTTCCTAAAGTACGTACGATGTACGGCAGGCAAACATTGTTATATAAAAGAGTGCAGTTACTTAACAAGTTTCCTAATTAAATTAAAGGATGCAATGCCTGAGCGCATTAAAAACAAACGTAGTTTGATAGTTCTTACCTTGTCGTAACACAGTTTATAACTAGCACGGGAGGTAAGGTCTTCATAATCGCGGTAAATATGTTATATAACATCAAACTACGTTTGTTTTTAATGCGCTCAGGCATTGCATCCTTTAATTTAATTAGGAAACTTGTTAAGTAACTGCACTCTTTTATATAACAATGTTTGCCTGCCGTACATCGTACGTACTTTAGGAAGTTTTAGTAGTGAAGGTTTTCATAAATAAATGATTAGTTTTGATTTGATTTAACATTGTCGGCAATGTTTAAAATATCTTAATAATAACAAACAATAAAAACAAAGTTAAAAACAAGCATATATGCAATAACATAAAACACTATTTATACATACTCATGATGATCCCAGAGGCATCCAACCTAACTAGATTTAACACTTAGTATAAGTATTATATTTGACAACATCATCATTTTCATTTTGTAAAAACGGGGAACACTCACGTAGTATTGTTACGTCGAAGATTATTCTTGACACGTTTCGATATTTCAAGAATATCATCATCATGGGATTGAATGCACGGGCATTCAATCCCATAATGATGATATTCTTGAAATGTCGAGCATGTCGTCTATTCATTTGTTATTCAGTGTCGCATGACGACACTGAATAACAAATGAATAGTTCTCATGTTAATTTTGAAAGTGAAATCATAATTTTCATTTCAGCCGTAGAACGTCCACTACTGAATACAGAACTCCCTCTTGGATCTCTGAGGGGTACTTGCCATACTCATCACGCTTGGCAGGCGGGTTGGTGAGCGCAGTACGGAATGTTGATACACGGGCAGACGCTGATAGCCATCTTCCGGAGGTATCCCTTAGCAGGTTCCTTCTGCATCCACGGGCATGCGAGGAGTGGTAACATTCTACTGCCGGCACCCCATGGTGAAATATTTATTTGTATCTCATTGTGAATGAACAGTTTTTTTTTGAGAATAAATGTCTGTAAACCGAACCCCGAGCACAGCACTCTCCATAGCTCGTTGAGCTACTCTGATCTTATTCATTTATTTATTTATTATAATAGGATACCCAACACATGTTTACACATAAAATAATAAGAAAACATTCAAAAACAATTTATAGCATTGTGCTCCCGTACTTAAAGGGTACCACAACATGCAAGAAAACAAGGCAACAGAAAACTTAAGAGTTGTGATTAAAAACTAATAGTAAAACATAGAAAAGCGCATTCATGATACAATAGTAATTACATACATACATATATACAATAGTAATAGTATTATAGTAATCTAATACAATAGATAATTATGTAACAAACTATACTAAGAATAATATGAAATATTACAAATTTGTATATCAATTTAACTTATACAATGGTACTTTTTTTTGTTTAAAATTATATTTAATTATAATGCATTTAAATAATACCCAAATATTATGCAGACGTACAGTTATAAAGAAGTCTAGAATAAAATTATTAACTATTTAATAAGGTCTTTCAATTGCTTTTTAAAGTATTTGAGTATTAGAAATATAAAACAATGGGCTTGATTTTGATAATCCATTATATTGCTTACAAAGCCTTGGTATGACGGCGTGCTGACCGAGGTTTGTTCTAGAGTAAGGCAGACTAAAGAGGTTGCAGGCTTTTATTCTGGGTTCACAGAACAGTTGTGAAGAAAATACACTATTGTATTTCTAAGCTACTTCTTCACTATCTATTCTACACTTATACTATTATATTTCTATACTATTGAATTGTATATATACCTATTAAATTGTATAGTAACATAACAATAGTATGTATAGTATCAGTTTTTTTACAGCTTCATTAACGTCGCTGATGGATAACAAACAACCTCGTGATGTTGTCAGATTGGCACACTTTTCAAGGTGCAGTGTTTGTATGAATGCACACTTCTACATTGTGAATCCACGTGCAAAGTTCCACGTTCCAAAATCGATTATTCAAATGTTATTTATTATGTTAGTTATTTATATTGGCACAATTTTGGAGGTGCCACTTTGTATGTGATTTTGACCTTGCTCAGAAGGAAAGAGAACTGCGGATGGTCTCATCCTTGGAATTTATATGCGCGTCTGTATTGAACTGGGTTCCAAGCATTTTAAATATTCTGAACAAGGGGTTGTGATACCTCGAAGAAAGGAAATGGATACTCACTATACCTATAGGTAATGCTGTTGAATAATTCATATTAAGGCAAAGTGTGTCCGCCGTGGGGTGCCGGCAGTAGAATGATACCCCTCCTCTCATGCCCACATGGATGCAGTAAGAGCCTGCTAAGGAATACCTCCGGAAGATGGGCAGCAGCGTCTATCCGTGTATCAACATCCCATACTGCGCTCACCAACCCGCCTGCCAAGCGTGGTGAGAATGGCAACTCCCCCTCATGGAGATCCATGAGGGAGGCCTGTGTTCAGTAGTAGACGTTTTATGGCTGAAATGATGAAACTGTTAAGCCGTGTTGGCCGATTGTTATGTACCTCCGACTTTCGATCCGAAGGTTGTGGGTTCGATACCGGGCGTGTACCAATGGAATTTTCTGGATGTGGATGCAGTTCGAATCCTCCGGAAGATGGGCAGCAGCGTCCTTTCGTGTATCAAATCCCGTACTGCGCTCGCCAACTGCTGTGCCAAGCGTGGCGAGTATGGCAACAACCCTTCATATCCGTCCCGAGGGAGGCGTTTGTCCAGCAGTGTACGTCTTACGGCTGAGATGATAATGATGTAAACCAAACTAGTTCTTGGGCATTTTTTGTTTCATAAAATATTGTATCGTTCGACCGGTCAGCTCTGTCGAAAAATTACCTATTTCCATATGAAATTATGTAAAGTAAAATAAAAAGTTTTATGAGTCTTTTACGAGATACCTTTTACCCGGAAACCTAGAAAGCGGTAAAAAAGTTAATCAAGTCATTTTTATATTTTACTGTCTGTGTCGAGAAGCTCGAACAATGTATCTCTACAGATATCGAGCGTGCCAGACATGTGCCGTGGCAGACAAATCATATTAGTCTTATTTATTGTGTGTCGGTGTCTGTGCAGCCGTGTTAAGACGATAGATATAAATACGTTTATACACAATGTATGGAATGACATTATTTTGTTTGCCACGACACGTGTTCAGCACCCTTGATGTCTGTTAATATAAACGCATCTTTATCAGTCACGAGCTGGGCGGAAGATGGGCTGCAGCGTCTTTCCGTGACATTCCCTACTGCGCTTGCCAACCCACCTGCCAAGCGTGGTGAGTATGGCAACTTCCCCTCATGGAGGTCCAGGAAGGAGGCCTGTGTTCAGTAGTGGACGTTGTATGGCTGAAATGATGATCAGTCGCGAAAACTTATTATCAGTGTTAATCTTCAAACTAATGTGCTTAAAGGTTAAAGCGTGGGAAGTATGGTATCAACCCTCTCATCATCAGTACTTGGAGGTCCATGAAGCATCTCTTGTGCTGATGTAGCAAATACTCAGAGATAGCCTGTTGTTTTCACTTCTCTATCTTGTAATTATAAAATTGTTTGTACAATGTAAGTATTTGTTGGCCGAAAAGTTCTCGAGTGGAGGCCACGAACCGGCAAACGCAGCGTAGGACGTCAACCAACAAGATGGGCTGACGACCTGGTGAAGACCGCAGGTCGACGGTGGATGCAGATCGCTTCCAACCGCAATAACTGGAAATCCATGAGGGAGGCCTATGTCCAGCAGTGGACGTCCTACGGCTGAAATGATGAAGTATTTGTTATATATAACAATAAAACTCTTTCTATTTCAATGTGAAGTGTAGTTTTTGCGTGAAGAGGTAACAAACATCCATATCATTACTATATTGGATTATCCCTTTAGTCCCATCTCGTAGCCAGATTTGGCAGCTAGCTACGAAATGGGAAATGTGCTTTCCCGTCTTGTAGCCAGCTACTAAATGGGAACTATTTTCCCAGCTCGTAGTCGGATTTGGTAGCTAGCTACGAAATGGGAAATTTGCTTTCCCGTCTTGTAGCCAGCTACTAAATGGGAACTATTTTCCCAACTTTTTTAGCCTACTGCTGAAAATATATTCTGTTGGGCTACCGCGAAAACCTCTTTGAATTGAGAGTAGGGTATACTTAGGTTGTCTTTCGGGTATTTATCGCGTTATTACCTTTATTTAAATCCCGACGTTTCGACCGGAGTGCACCTGGTCCTGGTCGCGGGGAGACAGACTACCTCAGACTACCCTCACTTGGTCTTCATAATTAGAAGTTTGAAATTTCAGGTTCACACTGGGTCAGCACACTGCACTAACTGTATCAGCACACTTTGGTGTTATTCAATATAGTAATAATGTGCTGTGATCGTTTGAAAAAAACATTCATACATTTATACAAAGAGACTTTCGGCTTTATAATATTAGTGAGGTTTTATGAATGGGGTCACGTCGACATAATGCCTCTGCGAGCAGGCGCAGCTCGCGACGCTGCATAAACAATGCTGCACGGCAGTTATTCATCGCTGTGATTTCCCAAGAGCGCGTTGATGCCGCAAGCCATATTGAAATGCACGTGAGATTGCTATATGATAATGTCTTGAGTTCGTGATATTTATTGCGTTTTATTATTTACTAGCTGTCCCGGCAAACTTCGTATCGCACCTACTAGTATCATCATCATCATCTCAGCCGTAGGACGTCCAATGCTGGACAAAGCCTCCCTCGGGACGGATATGAAGGGTTGTTGCCATAGTCGCCACGCTTGGCACAGCAGTTGGCGAGCGCTTAGCGTTAGGTACCTATCTACAATTAGTAACAAAAACCCTGTCCGATCCAATAAAGGCGTAGTCCTGGTTCAACATACGTACTGGAAAAAAATGTTTTAAAAATGTAACTCATAAAAATCTAAAGTTATTGATTTTTTATTTTTATAATCCATGCAAAATTTAACACAGAATATGGCAAATTTTTATAAGTTGGCAACACTCCACCCGGCGGCAAAATCTTTTTATTTTTACCTATTTTTATTTCAAAGAACACCGCCCTACACTACCGCGTTGTAGGTACTCTTTCAACTCGCCGCCGACTCTTTGATGTCGCCGACGGGTTGTTTACTTTGTTGGCAGTCTTTCGTGGAGATAGCTTTCGATCGGACGTCCGTACATATCACGCGCTATCGTTTCGCGAACAATGTCGTATTCCAATCAGGAATATTTTATGTTCATGTTAAACAAATAGTTTATAAAAGAGAGTGCCATTCAGAAATCGAAGTCAGAACTCGGATTGTGGCAGCTTTCGACTCACTTAAATCGGACACAAGTGCGCTGCAAAGAGTACGTGCAAATTTAATGAAAAGGTGTCGAATGTGTATTAGTGTTGGAGGTGGACATGTGGAGCACGATCGCGGAAGTATGCAGTAACAGCAAGTGAACGTTTTAATAAACTGATAGGTACCTGCAGTCGGTAAGTACATTGCCAAAAGCACATCACAGTTAAAAAAAAGCCCTTATGAGGGCTACATTTAATTCGATTAATAATTGTTTCTTGATAAACAGAATTATTTCTGAAACACAAAATACAGTGTGTCTGAAATCCGGATCACTGTCTACAAAACAATATCAGCTGATACCTACCTACTACCTACTTCTTTCTCTTCTCTTTCGTTATAAAGTTTGTTTGGCGGCACGCGACAAAGCGGGTTCATGACACCAGTGCTCAGGCGGCTTCTTTGACAAAAATCTGTAGGTAACTAACTGTAGGTAGTACACGTGAACTTTCACTTTAAGGTCAGCGATCAGTGTTGCCGTTGATCAGTTTTTATTTTTTATTTTAATTTAATTAAATTCACTGGGGTAAAATGATCATCTCAAATCCATTAAATGCTTACGTATATGTGTACGCGGTACGATGCCGAATAATACTCTTAAGGATCGGACAGGGTTTTTGTTACATGCTGTATAGTTACATACAGAACTATAGATAAGGTACCTATGGACATTAAATAAGTATTAAATAATTAATTTAATTGACGTATCGAATCATGCTCATTACCTAGTGACATCAAATAACTTAATTTATTTTGTGTAATTTTGCATGCCATGTACTTTGGTGAAATATGTGAAACTATCCCTAAATTTAAGATCATGTTGTAACCATATTTCTTGCAATAAATGATTTATGATTTATGATGACCTAACGTATTGTCATGCTTATTATGGAGGTACCTCTGTTTCTCAGTTATAAACTAGCTATTGAGTATGACGGGCGTTTCATTGACCACCGACACACCAGCCTCTCTCATGGCCGAGCACTGATCATGAGGGGTCATTGCCATACTCGCCACACTTGGCTGGCGGGTTTGCAGCGCAGTATGGAATGTTGATACACGGAAAGACGGTGCGGCCCATCTCCCGGCGGTAACCCATTCATTCTTATTTCATCTACGAGCAAGAGATGAGAGGCAACATTCTACTGCCGGCACTCTACCACGGCATAATTTTCCTTATTCCCGTGCTGGACATGATCCATACACAACTCAGGCAACACCACATCTGGACAGTGTTATTCTGTATGAAAAATTGTAGAGACAAATGTGCTCTACGCGATCGATGTCCTGCAAGAGAAGTGTGCTTGCCCATACGAATTTGTACTGTCTCGGGTATTTTATTTACACAATGTGGTCTAGGGGCCAGTGCAAACGAAATGCGAGAACCGCGCATTGACTCTTCTGAATGACGTTCATTACGAAAAACCCTATACACTGGGGCTGTGTCCTTTTTTTACCTTATAATGTCCACTGTTGGCTCCCTCATGGAATGGCGATCCATGATGGAGGCCGTACTGATTACTTTATTTATTTATTTGGGCCTTCAGCCAGAGATGCACAATCATCATCGTCATTTCAGCCGTAAAACTTTCACTACTGAACACAGGCCTCCCTCATGGATCTCCATAAGGTGTAGTTGTCATACTCACCACGCTTGGGAGGCGGGTTGGCGAGCGCAGTACAGGATGTTGATACACGGAAAGACTGTAGCCTATCTTTCAGAGGTTTGGCAGATTCTTACTGCATCCACGAGCAAGAGAGGAGGGACGGCAAAGGAGACGGAAGAGGGGAGGGCAAGATTCTACTGTCAGCACCCTACGGTATGTTGCGTTGTGTAAATCATCTTTAATAGTTTACTTATTTCACTTAGGAATAGTTGCCCGATTTATTCACTCAAACATCAATTCATCCAAAATACGAGCAGATAGGCAACCGGAAGTGGTTATCGTCGCCCATGAATCTACAATACTAAAAGCTCAAAACTCAAAAAAATATTTTATTCAGTGCGACTGCCTACGCGAAGCTGATGAAGGATTATTATTCCAAAAAACAATAATTTAACTTACGGTAATCTCAGCAGATCCTAACGAATATTGTTCTCCATCGTCGCATGGTCTCTACCAATGTAAATTGCCAAGGAAATTATTGAAATGCAGGTAAAGGCTGGCGCTGACTGACGACGGCACGGCAGGGCGTGCTTTGGCAGCCTGAAGACGGCGATATTGGCGTCAGGGATTTAATTTTTATTTAGCAGTTACAAAACTTTCGTAACTCATATTTTATGTTTTGAATTTTTCATGTCATTTACTTCAAATTGGTAGTTGGTTTACAAAAACCAAAAAAAAATCCCAAGAACTGCACCATAAAAAATTGAATAAATAAATTTGGCGCTTAGAACTTTTCATTTCAAGCAAGGTTTTCGCGTTAGTTTGTATGCAGGCCCCCCTCTGTCCGCATTTTACTATTGTAAATTAAACAATTAACCAAATAATTGTTAATAAATGCGACGCCTTAACCAGTTTTGCTCTGCGGTGCGAATCAGGGCCTGTTTTAAACCTTATTTCAATTAGTTTAGCTGTCATAATCCTGTGACATACGTAACTCACGGGATGCCGTGGCACGTTTAGGCATGCCGGACGCCTAGGCTTATTGAATTGAAATAAAGAAACAAGAATTCTAAAGTGATTGAAATATTGATATTAACTTGATCACTTATAAAATCCTTTACCGCGCCGTCATCGCGTCAGTCGGCGCAGGCCTTTAGGCGTTAAATTCAGCGAGGTATGCAGATGCTGGGTCAATACTCTGCAGATGGCGGCGGTTTGGTCTATCTGAGGGCAATAGAATTTCTGTTAAGATAGTTGAGGAGTTAAGAGGACATTTACTTCACAATTTACATCAACAGACATATCTAGTTCTTTTATACAGACATCTGTATAATAGAAACCGTAATAGAGTATAACAATAACACAGACAAGGGGTGCCGGCAGTAGAATGTTACTCCTCCTCTCTTGCCGTGGATGCAGTAAGAATGCTATGAGATACCTTTGGAAGATGGGCAACAGCGTCTTTCTGTGTATCAACATCCCATACTACGCTCGCCCCTACCAAGCGTAGTGAGTATGGCACACAGAGCTGTGATATGGCAACAACGCCTTCCAACCTTCCTCATGAATCTCCTTGATCATGATCAAGGAGATTCTTGAGGAAGGTTGGACATATCCAGCAGTGAACGTGGACAACAGTTCTACGGCTGAGATGGTGAGTTGAGGAGTTGAAAGGGCATGTAATGCACGACTAACATCGTCAGACAGATCTACTATTATAAGAATAGAAAAAGAATAGAAACCGTTATATTATGACAAAATAAAATTACAATCAAATAAAATTAATTGCCGTGGGTTGCCGGCAGTGGATTGTTACTCCTCCTCTCATGCCCGTGGACGCAGTAAGAGCCCGCTAAGGGATACCTCCGGAAGATAGGCAGCAGCATCTATCCGTGTATCAACATTTCCGTACTGCGCTCGCCAACCCGCTTGCCAAGCGTGGTGAGTATGGCAACTAACTCTCATGGAGATCCATGAGGGAAGCTTGTGTTCAGTAGTGGACGTTTTACGGCTGGAATGATGATAATAATGAATCACCCCCTCCCTGGACGTGTTGCAAACCACTGAACAGAAAGACTACTTGACTTTCTGGTGTGGTGGTGGATGTGTATGGCCGGAAACTACATCTGCGTCTTTGTTGTTTCTAGTGAATTCCGCGACTAACGAGGATCCGATTACTCCTGAAAGTGCCTTGAAGAGACGCGAAATACGTGTTGATTTCTTTTTAAGTGTTTTTCAAGCTCTCATTACATTTAGGTTAGCAAATGTGTTACTATATATTTCTTGGTCGTTTCAATATTATAATCGATTTCCGCAAAGTCGCGCCTGAATCAATTTGTAATCGAATCACGAATAAATTTATTGGTAATCCACCGCCTCAATAACTAAATGTTAAAACAAGTCTGCTCCCACACTACAAAGGATTGAATAACTCAAGAGGAACAGGTATTATTCGCAGCGTCGAACGAGGCTTGCCATTCGATTCCCATTTCGCGAACCTGCACACCCAGGATCTACAATTTACATGTGACCATCGGCACGCATCTTGAAACTTTCCTACGACTTCTTGAAATCGGGTTCTGACAGCGAATAAAATCCATTGATCTGATATTCAATAAAATGCAAAACATTTATTGAAAAATAGGTACATGTCAAGAAGGCCTTTGCATAAATTTTTGATGATTTTTACAGCGTCAGCAACTGGTAATCGAGTATTATGTTATCTACCAATCTTATTAATATAAAAAGTTAGATCACCCTTTCAAAAGAGGTCCTCGAACAATAAAAACAATGAAAGACCCTAAATCTCAAAATCTATCCTTTTGATCAAAATCGATCGTCCGTTCAAGAGTTATGCTCGGGCAAAAAAATGGGACATACATACTGTTGAATAAAATACAGAAGCAGCAGCGATACCAGTTTATTCATCAGCGGACGAAAAGGAAAAGAGAGCTGTACAATCTTGATTTCTTATTTTATAGGCTTGTTCTAATACCCTCTTCACTTGGTCGGGCCTACCGACATTCGTCATGCCGGCCCTCTCGCGACAGATGGCAGCACTAGTCTTAACGTATCCGATTCGTAACGTTTCTTATAAATTATTTTAATTGTGGCCATACTGTGACAAATACCATGGAATGATTTAAAACGAAATGTCAACGTCAAGACCAGCTGTCAAAAGTCACTTTACTGTCAATACATGTTTATAAGATTCTCGCAAATTAGTACTTGAACTGTTTACATTTGAAAATATCAATTATAAATTATAATGCATGAGATTGCGGTTAAAATATTGTAAAAGTCACTATTAATGACAGTAAATAACAAGAATAGTGAATACTAGGTTACAAAAAGGTGCAAAGCTTGCATTCAGACATAGTGAATACATGGATTACTGAATTTATTTTAAATGATGGCTTACAATACATACAAACATTGTACCGAATCGCTTGGTCGCCACTACGAACTTCGTTCGATTTGCTCACTCGACTGATTTTCGATTAATTCGATTAAAATTATGTAACAACAAGTATCAGATCAATCAGCAGGTGGCCCCGTTTTTATTTGCCTCGTCTTTCCACGCCGATAAAAACGACTTATCATAGACCCATTAAGTGTTTAGATCTTTTGTTTATCTATATGAATATTTTGTGTGTTGTATGTTTGTCACGATTAAAATTTACAATATACTGAACCGATTTTCATTTTTTTTTTCATTATTAGAAAGCTACATTATCGTTGAGTAACATAGGCTATACTTTTCCCCGTATTCCCACAGGAACGGGAACTACGCGGGTGAAATCGCGGAGTGCGGCTAGTTAAAAATACTTGGATTGTAATTTTAATTCAAAAACTAACTGAGCCAATATTCGAACACAGCACGTAGAAGTCCTTTTGAAATTACAGTCTCAGTACAGTTACAGTAAAAGAGCTCTTTCAATATTGAAATTACAAACCATTAGTTTCCACTTGAGTATAATTAGATTTTTAATGGAATGCTGTTAGCAGGTTCTGTCTTTGTTTGAGTGCAGTGATAGAGTGCATAGAGTTGCCTGCGGACTTTAAACTAAGTCACTGGTCAGGTTCCGCGGCCACACAATGCAATCGGGAAATCTCTTAGGAGCGGGTTGTTTTGTGCTCGCATTCGCCGTTTGTTTGTACAGAGCTACGTGTTATAGGGGATTTAGAAAAGTAATTAAAATAGGAGGTTACGTGTCTTTGGGCTATCTTGCACATTGCTTGTTGCAATGTTGTTAACATTATATTATCCAACTAAAATAAGGGGCCGCCGTGAGGTGCCGGTATTAGAGTGCTGTCCTCTCTTGCCCGTGGATGCAGTAACAATCTGCTAAGGGCCCTTTTCCTGTCACGCGGGTTTTCGCCCGCGCGCGGATCCGTATGCGGGTGATAGCACGCTCCTGGCCACACGCAGGACAAAGACTTCCGTTTGCCGCTTCAGTATCGTGCGTGTCGCATAACATTTTACATTATGTGTACTATGACCATGCGTGCGATCTGCGTCACAGTAAAAACAACACTGAAGCTAGAAGAACGCCGCCCGCATGCGGTTGGAACGCACGTGGGTGGCGCGCCCGCAGCCAATCCGCGTACCGCTCGCGTGCTGCCCGCATGATAGGAAAAACATGTATGGAATGATAGGTTGCGGGCGACACGCATGCGGACCGCATCCGCGCGCGGGCGAAAACCCGCGTGACAGGAAAAGGGCACTAAGGGTCTGTTCTGCTCCGGAAGACGGGCAGCAGCGTCTTTCCGTGTATCAACATCCTATACTGCGCTCGCCTACCCGCCTCCCAAGCGTGGCGAATATGACAACAATCCCCTCATGGTCTTGGAGATGTATGGCTTATGTCCAGCAGTGTATGTGGCCAGCAGGCTGAGATGATATTTTACTTAATATTTCCTTAATAGATGTGTTCCAGCTAACAATATACAGCATGGTTCTGATTCTTCCCCTCTCTAGAGGCATCGCTAATTGAATGGTATTCGTCGGCTGGTCTTCAATAATTCCGAGTCAATTTTCGATTTCTATTCAATTGCACCATACTATAACGATCAGTTCACGAGTTTGATAGAATTCACAAGTAGTGCTTGTTCTTGGCAGAGAGACTTTTCAATAAAATAGAACAGAGTTACGTTTATTGTTAGACTAGCTCTTGCCTGACGCTTTGCTCGCAATACATCATCTGCAACTGTTTTTTAGGGTTCTGTACCCAAAGGGTAAAACGGGACCGTATTACTAAGACTCCGCTGTCCGTCTGTCTGTCTGTCACCAGGCTGTATCTCATGAACCGTGATAGCTAGACAGTTGAAATTTTCACAGATGATGTATTTTTGTTTCCTCTATAAAAACAAATTAAAACAGATTTTAAAAAATCTAATTTAGTAGAATGTTACCCCTCCTCTCCTACCCGTGGATGGATGCAGTAAAAGCCTGCTAAGGGATACCTCCGGAGGATGGGCAGCAGCGTCTTTCCGTATATCAACATCCCGTACTGCGCTCACCAACCCGCCTGACAAGCGTGGTGAGTATGGCAACTACCCCTCATGGAGATCTATGAGGGAGGCCTTAGTTCAGTAGTGGACGTTTTACGGCTGAAATGATGAAAAATATTTAAGTGGGCGTCCCATACAACAGACGTGATTTTTTGCCGTTTTTTGGTCGATAATAATAACGGCAACGCTTGAAATATTCACAAAATATTTAGTGGTATATTCACTTTAGAAAAAAATAATAAAATTAAAATAAAACAAATATTTGAGGGGTTTAAATTTAAATTGTGGGATTGTCAGCGCTCCATACCCATTCACTCCACTCATTTGCTCTTTCATTTCAACTTTGTAATAGGCGAGTTGGCTCAGTGTTTAATAAATCATATCAATTAAATCTGGTGGTTTTACTGGAATACCAGAAGAATGTTGCACCAAGTGTGCATTCGAGCCAGGAACGTTACAGAGCTTCTACTCCGACCCCTAATGGTCTCCAATTGTTTTTCACCTCTGACCTCGACTTAGCCTTCAGTCCTTTCGAATCTCACTGCTAGGCATAGAGCTCCCATTGCTTTTGCTATTCTATATACTGTCAGCCAGTTGCAACAACTGGTCAAGCGAGCACCACGGTCTCCTGATTATCGTCAACATGATAGTCATCATCTTCATTTCAGCCGTAAAACGTCCACCACTGAACAAAGGCCTCCCTCACTGATCTCCATGAGGGGTAGTTGCCATACTCACCACGCTTGGCAGGCGGGTTGGCGAGCGCAGTGCGGGATGTTGATACACGACATGACGCTGCTGCCCATCTTCCGGAGGTATCCCTTAGCAGGCTCTTACTGCATCCACGGGCATGAGAGGAGGGGTAACATTCTACTGCCGGCACCCCACGGCAAAACATGATAGTGGATGACCCCTATTTCAGTTACCTTCTCTCGACAACCACTAAGTCAGTGCTTTCGCCCGTTAAATACAGGGAGGCCTTATTGATATGAGCAAATAAACAATATATCCAGAGCGTTAAATTAGTTTTAAGTGTTCCGGGCTAAAATGGTAAGAGCCCTTGTGGTGTGACTTTGACTGTCTGTTTGTCTGTCACAGATGGATATCTGGAAAACGTCTGATACTATCGACTTGGAATCAAATGGTATTAGATAACGCTTATTCACTAATAATTCATATATGAAATGTAAAAAAAATCTTATTAAGATTGTTAATGAGTCGGAAAGGGGGTCTCAAAAATATCAAGTGAAGGTACTAGGTCCTGGGGATATCATATGAAAGGGCTTTATTTGTACATAAACAGTTTTTAGTTTTTCTTTATGTCGTATAGTTTTCGACTTATTTACAAGAAATCTGAAAAAACACCGTTCCCCTTACCTCCGAAGTTTGCAGAGATAAACCCTTTAAAAGTTTCAGTAGCTACTAGAAGTGTATGTAAAGAATACAGGAAAATAAAAAAACACTTTAATTACCATCGTTTTTTTTACAAATCACCAAAAGTTTAAAAAACTACATAGCTTCCGCTGTCAGACAAAAGATGGTGCTGTCAAGGTTCCCCAACAAATATAGGTAACCGCCTTTAACATAAGTTATATTGAATATAAAAATGTATGATGGCACGGAACCCTCAGCCCGCGAGTCCGACCCGCTCTTGGCCGGTTTTACCAATCCTGGTATCAATACCCCTGATAGGTTTTTTCAAGTAATGGACCGTACGCAGACCTCGGTTTGCGCGACGCGACGCCAAGTTACTACAGTCTCTAGATTATACTTCGTGAGTACTCATTAAAGTTTCAGCACTGCTTTCAGCATATTAATTTCTTGTAAACACATACCAGTCCTTAGTTTTAGGAACTTTTTGACTGCACGTGTTCTAAACGTTGTCAACGGAATTGTATTAGCAATTCTATATAGGTTTACCAGCACCGAGGTGTGAAAATGGGAAATGGTAATGACTGGATGTCTGGAGATAGGTAGGGCTCAATATGACTTGTACTTAAATAAACAAGCATTGGTACGGGGGTACCAGAAAAGGGGGCAAAGGTTTCCGAAAAATGCCATTTTTGACCTTTGGTGACATTTTGAGGCACAATAACTCGGGTCCTTGTGACCCTCTAGAGCTACCAAAATCAATCAGTACCCTTCTCTCATTAAGACAGTGCTTACAAAAAAGGTTTCATGTAAATCGGTGAACGCGTTCGGTTGTAATCGTGTCATGCACAGACAGAAAGACAGACAGCGCTATGCATAAAAGGGGGCTTCGCCCCCTAAATTTGGAATTAAAACTCGTGCTGAATGCTGTTCTATAATGTTCTTGCAAGTTAGATTGATAAATAGATAGATAGATATTTATTTTATTTGGTAAAAAACCGCACAGACAAAGGAGGTACATAGAAAACTGTACCTACAACCACCAACAGACCTAATTAAATCAGGTTAAGATATACCTCATGATAGGTGATAGGATTTATAGGAAAAACTTCCCCCGTTTTTATATAATTCGGCGTAAACAATACGCTCATACTTTTCTTTTGTGTTTGAGGTTAAAAAGTAAAATTTTACTTTCGATCAATTAGAATTTGTGATTTCGTGATTTGTTAACAGCGTGTTGTTTCAGCGCGAAAGCGATGTTTGCAATGTGTTCGAAACGTTGGAAAAATAATAAAAAAGGTACGCGATAAAATCTTGTAATTTTAAAACTAAAAAATAGAATTAGAACCTGCCTGGTAAATTGTCACTAAAAAGGAATAAATAAAGTACAAATCGCTGGTTAAGTCGTTGCCCTGGATATGGCGGCGCCATTAGCCCGAAGCGTTGGCGGTGCGTGTGCTCACGTGCGATTACGTCTCACTTGCGGCTGTTGTGCCAGAGACGAGCTGTACAGAAGGGACTATCACAGCTAGTTTTAGTGTAATTTTGCTATTGCGTCAAAAATGTTAGGCCACTGAAGACAGTGAAAGAAGTGATAGTAGGAATACACTGTTGTGTCGTATTTGTGTAATGTCGCGTCAGAAGCATAACGACGCAGCATAAGACACGATTTAACACAACACGACACAATAGTGTGTTTCTACCTACACTCCCTTTAGTATGACTGTTCCCTTATGAACTTGGATATTCATGAGGGAGGCCTATGTCCAGCAGAGGATGGGGACAGCCATCCAACAGCTGAGAAGATGATGGTAATGATGACTAGTCAAATAATGATGATTCAGCCAGTAAAATGATCAAAAGTCCTAAGAATATAAAAGAGGAGACTTATCTCAGTCCTAAATTTAAACATTCGGTTGGGTTTTTAGTTTCACTTAATAAGTTTTGCTTACCCAAAACCCAGTTCTGATGATGGGATCAGTGATAAATCTAAGTTGAAGTTTATTACAAACATGACTATGTTATGCTGGAAGATAGAAGACGGGCAGCAGCGTCTTCCCGTGTATCAACATCCCGTACTGCGCTAGCCAACCCGCCTGGCAAGCGTGGTGAGTATGACAACTACCTCTCATGGAGATCCATGAGGGAGGCCTGTATTCAGTAGTGTACGTTTTACGGCTGAAATTATGACAGTCAGGCTGAAGTGGAGATGAGCAGGGTATTTGATTAGAATTGATGACGGAAATATATAGACTGTGACATGTGCTCGATGCGGAAAAAGTTCAAATACATAAAAGATGTTGATGACAATGATGGGTAGGAATACAAAAGTCCTAGGAATAAAAGATAAAGCTAAAGATAAATTTATTTCACATAAACCAACATTGCTTATTACATAAATAATACAGAGTCACTTAAAATACCACTGCAGGGAGGAAGAGCATAGGCACCCAAACTAGGAAAAATCCTGTATGATGGCATACCAAAAAAAAGAGGAGACTTAACACAGTTACCTCCATGTCTGTTGTTTTCAATGAAAAGTGGACACCGTCAAACCCTGAAACTATGATGAACTAAGCCGTAGGTACGTTTTTGCAAGCGCTCTATCTGTAAAAGCCGCTGCAGCTCTTTGGTAATGAGTGCTCGCAGCTTGCACTGGTTTGCACCACGACCCAGCAATATTGGTTCGTTAGTTGTTTCATATCCCGTCTATACACTCTTGAGTTTCTATATTTCGAATACCACAATTGTAGTACTTTCAGCTGTAAACCTATTAATTAATCATCATCACTTCAGCCGGTAAACGTCCACTACTGGACACAGGCCTCGCTCATGGATCCCCATGAGGGGTAGTTATCATACTCACCACGCTTGGCAGGCGGGTTGGCGAGCGCAGTACGGGATGTTGGTACACAGAAAGACGCTGCTGTCCATCTTCCGGAGGTGTACCTTAGCAGGCTCTTCTCTGCATCCAAGGGCATGAGAGGAGGGGTAACATTCTACTGCTGGCTCCCCAATCAATAAATAAACCTAATCAAACACATCTAAATAGTAATCAATAAGACTTTGCTGAGAGGATAGTATAATGCTGGGCAAGCCTAATCCATCTAACAATGTCCCAGGCACTGCAGCGTCACATACAGCATGAAAACCAGTTGCTAACCCTTTATCAATCATACAATATATGCAAAGGCTTTGCCTGTAGTTGTGTTTAGTGTTAAGGCATGCAAAAAAGTAATTTCTATCTTTATATCTCTCCATAATCTAAATTCTAATCCATATCTATAGGTTTAACTGTTATAAATCAATGTAGTCCTTTCTTGAAAAATATATCCAATAATGCAGAACAAATCACATTTAACACGTGGTTTAACGGTGAAGGAAAACATCGTGAGGAAACCCGCGGCCTGCTAACTAGCTTCAGACGTATTGACCTGATCGTTCCACTGACTAACAGCTGACAAAGCTGAGAGGATGGTTTATTGGGCAAGTCTAATCCATCTTACAATATCCCAGGCACTGCAGCGTCACATACAGCGTAACAACCAGTTGCTTAGCTTTTCTTGTAATTAAGTTTAGTGTTCATCATCATCATTTCAGTCATAAAACGTCCATTACTGAACACAGGCCTCGCTCATGGATCTCCATAAGGGGCAGCTTCCATACTCACCACGCTTGGTAGGCGGTTTAGTATTAAGGCGTGCAAAAAAGTAAGTTGCTATATATCCAAATCTATCATCATCATCATGTTGTCCTACGTCATTGTAGTCCTTAACGACCTTTGACGACCTCTGTGGCGCAGCGGACGAAGGTCCGCCTGCGACGCAAGAGGTTGCGGGTTCGATCCCCGTCTTGGGACAAATGTCTGTATGATCTGCAGATATTTATTCAGGGTGTTCTGGATGTTTTTCTATTTATAATAAAAAATATCTATCCATGTAGTATATGTATTTAGTATATCAGTCATCTAGTACCCATAACACAAGCTCGGCTTAGCGTGGGGCTAAATTTTCCAGCATTATTTGCCATTATTTATTTATTAATAACTGATTACGATTAGATATCTAGTAATTAATGTCTATTAATCCATACGGTTTAACATGACTTGATAGTGTTATAATCTATTAATCCCTTTCTTGTTTATCAAACAAAGGTGGATTATCAATAAAAATAATATTATCGCGGATTTAACGTGATGCATAACGTTTTTTTTGGCCATGGAGTTGTGGTGGAGTTCTGACAGTAGAATGTTCCCTTACTCGCTTGCCCGAGGATTCAGTAAGAATCTGCTGAGGGATATTTTAACATCCCGAACTGCGCTCGCCAACCCGCCTGCCAAGCGTGGCGAGTATAGCAACAACCCCCTCATGCTCTAGGAGATCCATGTGATGTGGGCTGTATCCAGTATGTCCAGCAGTGGACTTACGGCTGAGAGATGATGAGAAAAAACATTTTTTAAAGAAATTAACGACCAATCAAAGGAACTTCCACGTAATGTCTTTTAATGCGCCAAATTATAATTATGACTTAATACTCCCTTGAGCAAGTAGTGATTACAAGCTTTGTGTACGAGAAAAAGCTCTATTCATCATCATCATCTGAGCCGTAGGCCGTCCACTGCTGGACATAGCCTTCCCTATATACTGATACATACAACATAGCTATGAAGCCGTTCTGGCCAGCACGGCTTTTTCATGATAATCATCGAGAATCATGTTATCATTGCTCAATAATCAATCAAAAACCTTATCCAATCACTAACCGGTACTTGTAAACGTAACAAAAGGATTAGGTGCAATAAAACCTATCAGTTAACGATAATCTCCTCGAAGGAGATACAGCTATAAAAGGTAAATGTTTTTTTGGTAATACATAGTTTGTCGAACATCTTACAAACAGCAGGTAAGAGACCAAGTTGTAATATACCTAAGTTTTTACCATTGATACAATAGTTCAAAAATTCAAAATATTTTCAACAAACTCAACACTTATTTTATTGTTGAGCAAAGGTCTCCATTTTCAACCATCTCAATTCTTCGCATACTCCCAATTATAAGTCCTGATTATAGAATTCGTTTCCACTCCAAGCTCACCTTTGATATATTTTTTAGTTTTTAAATTACAAGATTTTATCGCGTACCATTTTTATTATTTTCCCGACGTTTGGAACACATTTCAGCGTTCTTGGTCGCGGGAGGTTATATGTTAACAAATCGCGAAAGTTTAACAAATCACCTTTGATACTTTGTTAATTAAGCAAAACTGATCTGGTAACAACTCTCTTCATTAATTTCAACTCTATTGCATTAACAATGTTATTTGTCTCTACAGCAAACATGAACTCCATGCTGATCATCGCTTCCCTGATCGCCGTGGCGGTCGCCACCCCCATGCACCGTGGCCTGGTCACCCCCGGCGGCGCTGGCCCTGCCCCCATCATCGTGGAACCCATCGCTGTTGGACCCACCCCCATCATCGACGGACCCACCGCCCCTATCGCTGTTGGCCCTACACCCATCATCGACGGACCCACCGTCCCTATCGCTGTTGGCCCTACTCCCATCATCGATGACTTCAGCCCCATCGCCATCGGACCCGCCGTCGTTGACTTCGAGCCCATCGCCGATGTCCCCGCTGTTGAGCTGTTCCCCGCAATCCCCACCGGAACTCCCCTGGTCCAGATCATCCTGAACATCAACCAGGCTGGTCAGGTTGTCGCCCCCGTCGTGACTGAGACCGAGCCTGCCGTCATCGTCCCCGGACCCGTCAACATTGTCGACGGAGCTGACATCGTCAGTCCCGTCGTTGTCGGCACCCCTGAGGTCGTCGAGGTTGGCCCCGTCAACGTTGTCGAAGCTGCCCCTATTGCCGTCGGAACCCCTGTGCTGCCCGCTGTCGTCGAGCCCGTGGCCGTCGCCACCCCTGTGCTGCCCACCGTCGTCGAGCCCGTGGCCGTCGGCACCCCCATCCTCCCCGCCCCCGTTGCCGTCCTCCCTGAATCCCTCAACTAAGTCGCAGGACTGTTGTTAGGTGGAATGGACCATACGAAGCTTGGTTGGAAGTCGGAACTGTGAGCTGCTACATTTAAGTGTACGCTAATCCCTCAAATATACCTCTACATATAAAGAGTTCAAATAATAAACAACCAGTTCTGTAAATATGTTTTGTTCGTTATTTTGTTAGCGTTTTGATCTGCTGTATGTTCAATTACTGATGCATTATGATAAACTACACAAGAATTGAATCAATAATTGGACAGGTGGACACCATTTTCCCACTTCGCCATTATCTAAAAATGAATTAATAAATACGATTATATGGGGTGCAAGAGACAGGATAAAGAAGCGATGGATAGATAGTGTGAATGAGGAAGAAATTGAATGATAAGATGATAACTGCGAGAGGAGAGTGGAAGTGAAAAAGATGTTGTGACGACCTCGCATAAAGGGGAAAAGAGCGGATAATGGAACAGATTAGAATCAATTTGTAAATGGCGAATCCTCAAGGATCTCAGGATCACTAGAGATAGGAATTTAAGTCGTATAGCAATGAAGGTAATTTATACGGTACTCGCAATATTATCAACCAGAAAGCGTCTGAACGTAAAGGCTAACTTAGTTGGTCTTATAGCCGACTGATAGACAGAAGCTGGTTCGATTCCCGTTACAAAACAATTCTATGTAATTGTTCTGCAGATATTTGTCCCGGTTCTGGGTATTTTTCTATGTATGTTATGCGTTTATTTAAAGAAGTGTATTTAAGTATTCTGTCAATCAGCTGGTACCCATAACACACACTCTGCCTAACACAGCTTACTTTTGGGATTAGACGGTAAGCTGTGTTTTTCTACAGCATTTTTTATTTTCTAGCCATGTTCGTCATTTATAACGAACCTTGGCATAACTACCTTCCTCTCAGCTTAGTCAGACTTACCAGAAAACATTACCTAATATTTCTGTAACAACAAAAGGGCAATGAGGAGGGCTCAGATCTAATAATTGACGGTAAGCTTCGGAGGTGCGGGCTTTCATATAAAACGAATTATTTACTGGGCTGTTTATTGGGTATTATGTGCTTTATAAGCAATTTCGGGGGAAATTACCCAATTTCTTTTGCACTGATTCTACTTATAATAGCGGAGAAATACGTGTAGATGCTCATTTGTATTTTTTCGTAGCCATAATTGGTATATTCGTAGCTGACATGAGCATGACAAGGAAAGATCGCAATAATGTTCTTACTGGAATATTCACCTTTATGATAAACATTAACGCTTTATCATTAAATTAGCTAAATGTGATTATCGTGGGGTGTCGTCGTAGGAATCTGATAAGGGATACCTCTGAAATATGAGCCGTAGCGCCTTTCCGTATTCCATAAACTGAGTACTGCGCTCGCCAACCCGCCTGCAAAGTATGGCAACAACCCCTTATGATGATACAACCAAGAACCAGGCCGCCCCTGCAGAACTTTGAAGTCCATGAGGCCTATGTTCAGCCGTACACGTCCCACTGCTGTGACGATGATGATGATTTATACAGATATCCGTAGAAAGTGACGAGCTCTGTGGCGCAGCGGGCGAAGGTCCGCCTGCGCTGCAAAGGGTTGCGGGTTCGATTCCCGCCTCGGGACAAATGTCTGTACGATCTGCAGATATTTGTTCAGGGTGTTCTGGGTGTTTTTCTATATATAATAAAAATATCTATCTATGTAGTATAATGTATTAAGTATATCAGTCATCTAGTACACATAACACAAGCTCTGCTTAGCTTGGGGCTAGAAGATGCTGTGTGATTTGTCCAGCATTATTTTATTTATCATTTCAGCCGTAAAACGTTCACTAATGAACATAGGCCTCCCTCATGGATCTGCATGAGAAATAGTTTCCATACTCACCACGCTTGGCAGGGTTGGCGAGCTGTTGAACGACAAGGTCTTGGAGTCTTTTAAAAAAAGGAATTTAAGAAATCTATTTATTAGGACATTAAAATAGATTAACACGGTAATTATAAAATGACCATCGGACAACCGGTCAGTTCAGAGGTCGTTGCCAGACTAACGGCTTGGCCGAGACATCTCAACATTAGCCATCTTAACATAATGTCTATTAAGTTACAAGTAAACAATATGCTATACATAGGAAGGGTATAACAGAGCGCAGTACGAAATGTTGATACACGGAAAGACGCTGCTTCCCATCTTCCGGAGGCATCACTTAGCAGGCTCTTACAGCATCCACGGATATGTGAGGACGAGTAACATTCTACTGCCTGCAGCCTACGGCAATTCTATTTATTAAGATACAATGTTGTAGATTAAGTTACTTCGGTCCGTGCAATTAGCCATTTTGCTACTGTTCAAGGCATACATGGAAAAGGTATCTTTCCGGCAAGCTGTCTTGTTTTATTGCTTAGACAATGTGTGGAGAGCGCTGATTAAACTCGCCCGCTCAGCTTCTATATTGTGCTGCGTTTGTGGTACAAGTAATGAGATAACGTCTGTTATCAAATAAAACCGTGCCGTGGGGTGCCGGCAGTAGAATGTTATAACTCCTCTAAAGCCCGTGGATGCAGTAAAAGCCTGCTTAGGGATACCTCCGGAAGGTGGGCACCTGCGTCCGTGTATCAAGATCGCAAACTGCGCTCGCCGACCCGCCTGCCAAGCGTAGTATGGCAACTACCTCTCATGGAGATCCATGAGGGAGGCCTAGGTATGTTCTGTAATGGACGTTTTACGTCTGGAATGATGATGATTAAATAAAAAGAACAAGTAACTATTACGGCTAAAATATCTAAAATTATCAAAGAATCTTATTTATTAGTTTTAAAATTACAGGATTTTATCGCGTACCTTCTTTATTATTTTCAAAAAGGTACGCGATAAAATCCTGTAATTTTAAAACTAATAAATATGTTAACAAATCGCGAAAGCTTAACAAGTTATATCAAAGAATCGTCATCTAAGCCGAATATACAGATGATCCGTGAAGTTGTTAAGTGTTAATTCCAAAACTATTAGCAAGCTAATTCTTCCTGAGGATGCCTTGTGGAAGGCAAAACACATGTCTCATTTCTTATTTAGTTTTTTTCTAGTTGTGTGGTTTGTGTTCAATTTTCAGGGTTGCTTTGCAGAATCCGGGTGCGCACCCGCGGGCTGATTACGTATCTCGCGACAGGTTTGCAACAGGTGTAAATCTCGCGATTAACGGTGTTGCGATTTAAGTTTTTGTTATGTTATATTTATTATGTACCCAGTGCATAATTTCTCAACATAAATTTTAATTTTAATAACTATCGTGAATTATCGTATTCCTATTAAATATCGGGAATGTTCACGTACTTGTTAAATTGCCTCTCGGCCCTAGATAAGGGTCGAAACAGTTGTGCCTCCACCAATTTAACAAGTACGCGAATATTCCTGATATTTAATAAGAATACATGAATATAGCAAATTGGAGACTTCTGTTATATCTAAATTTGTAAATAAACGAATGGAATTCCAAATTGTTTAAAAAATTTCGTTCGAAGTTCCTCCAAAGCTTATATCTTGCGCCCTCATGCCGAAGCAAGAGCAGCTGTTATCGCAGATAATAACAGTGCGCCGACATATGCGAGTATGCTCGAAGCTGGATGTATGCACCAAATTACGCTACTCGGCACTTACCTTGCTTACAACTAAAGCCTTTAGAACTATGACTGTATCTAGAGTTCTAGATGATTTAACGGTAACAACTAGTAACCCATGTTGTAGGCTAACCTTGCAGTTATGGCAAATATGTGAACCTTTTTTGATCGCATGTTGATAACACGCTAAGTATATGAAATACTTTATCATAGATAGATAGATAGATAAACTCTTTATTGTACATTCACCGTAAAAGGTAAATTTCACAAAGAGAAACACAGACAAATATAACATACAATGGGCGGTCTTGTCGCTAAAAGCGATCTCTTCCAGACAACCTTTGGATGGACAGGATGTAAGATAATAAAAACGGCGGTGTACGAATAATAGATACGCAAAATTAGATAGATAAAATATACCTACCCATCATTTCCCAAATTGTATTTCCTCTCTTCTGGATTTGATACTTGTTTCATCCATTAATAATGTTTCCAAACATGGTCAATACACAGCAGATGCGTTTTCATTTCATGATTTAATTTTTCTCTCATATAAAATCCGTGCCCCTAAGGCTAAACCTCAAATCATCATGCAGCGTAACTTTGGTGGCATGGATCTGGATCTTCTTCGTGAGGATGCAGCGAATATAGACTGGGATGATGTTTTTCGTGCTTGCTCCGTCGATGACAAGGTTTCTTTGTTTAACACTGCTCTTATTTCTCTCTATGACAAGCATGCACCTCTGAGAGCCATCAAAATTAAACACCTTCCAGCACCATGGCTCACAACCGATATAAAAGCTGCTATGCATAAAAGAAATCTGGCAAAGTTTAGGTATAAATGTCGTCCATCGAAGGCCAACCACGATAAATATGTCGACCACCGGAATCACTGCAATAAGGTGTGTAGGGATGCACAACGCCGATTCATTCATAAATCTGTGGAAAATGATGATTCCGCTAAAGTCTGGAAATTCTTGAAGACACTAGGGGTTGGAAAATCTAAAACCGATAATAATGTACCTAAATCTTTTGATATTGACTCTTTAAATCAGCACTTCTCCTCTTCTTCCGTCTTCTATGGACATGATAAGCTCAATACCCTTAAAAATCTCTCATCTATTCCACCCCAAGATTTTCCATCTTTCTACTTTAGTAATTTCTCGGACTGCGACATTAAAAGTAGCATTTCCTCTATTTCCTCCAATGCTATCGGTAATGACAGTATTAGTCGCAACATGTTGGTGCCCATACTCGACGAGGTCATCCCAGTCCTAAAACACATTCTTGATTTTTCTGTATCCACTGGTCTTTTTCCTAGTGTGTGGAAAAATGCCCAGATAATTCCTTTGCCTAAAAAGTCCAACCCTTCCGCTTTTACAGATTTCCGTCCCATATCCATCCTTCCTTTTTTATCAAAAGTTTTAGAACGTCTCGTTCACAAACAATTAAGTTCCTTTATTAATAAAAATTCCCTTATGAACCCTTTTCAATCTGGTTTCCGCCGTGGTCATAGCACGACTACAGCCTTAACCAAAATAATGGATGACGTTCGTCTGGGTATGGACAATGGACAGGTGACTCTACTGTTATTGCTTGATTTCAGCAATGCTTTTAATAATGTAGACTTCGACATTCTTCTAGGTATATTCCGCTCGCTTAATATATCTCAGGAAGCTATTGCCTGGTTTCATAGTTATCTTTTCGGTCGCCGGCAACGCATTCGCGTGAATGAGACTTACTCTTCCTGGTGCGACTTGTCTGCCGGTGTACCTCAAGGCGGCGTGCTATCTCCTCTTCTTTTCTCCATCTTCATTAACTCTATCTCTCTGTCATTATCTTCGTCCTACCACCTTTACGCAGATGATCTCCAGATTTATACGCAGACACCGGTTACCAACCTAAATGAAGCGGTCCGTATAATAAACAGTGACTTGGAGCGAATTCTAGAGTGGAGTAGAACTTTTGGACTTAAAGTAAATCCTCTAAAAACCCAAGCCATTGTTATAGGCAGTTCTCGGATGATTGCAAGGATAGACTGGTCCACTATTTCACAAGTCGTATTTGATAGCATCTCGATACCATACAGTGGCACAGTTAAAAACCTGGGAGTGCATATAGACCGAGAGTTGTCTTGGGTACCTCATCTCAACGAATTGAGCAGGAAAATGTTTGCATCGGCTGCCTCATTGCGGAGGCTACGGAACTTCTTACCAACATCCACTAAGGTTACGCTTGCACAATCTCTTTTACTTCCTATACTCGACTACGCCGACGTTTGCTATTCTAATATAACTGAAGCCCTTCTTGACAAGCTTGAGCGCCTGCAGAATCTCTGTATTCGATTCATTTTTGGCCTTCGAAAATTTGATCACGTCTCAGAATTCCGCAGTAAGCTTAAGTGGTTGCCAATACGATCCCGCAGGAATGCTCATATTCTTTCTTTCTTGTACAATGTCCTGTTTAATCCTTCCTCTCCTCCCTATCTCAAGGAGCGCTTTGAATTTCTCTATCTCTCCCATGATCGTGCAACGCGCTCTTCTGAGACTTTTCAACTAAAAACTCCTGTTCACTCTTCAACTTTCTATGAAAATTCGTTCACGGTACAAGCGATCAAACTATGGAATGCTCTGCCGGTTGACATCAGGAAAGCTAAATCTCTGCCTATCTTCAAAAAGCTAGTGTTCGACCACTATCTGTCACAAAGTTAACAACATATATCCTATCAGTTTATAATATATATATATATATTATGTAGTATGTATTATATTTCTTATTATTTATATATGTAGTTTATAAAAAATCGATTATTGATTTGTTTATTATTATTAAATATGTAATTATACTAGCTAAGTATATATTTATAGCTATTACGTACTCTAGTTTAAATACTATGACGAAACCGTGCTTTTACTTTCTTGTTGTTTCTGTCCATCCAAAGGTTGCCTGTAAGAGATCGCTTACAGTGATAAGGCCGCCCATTGTGCTTCTGCTTTTCGTTAATTATACTATACTTCCTTTATTATATTGTTTGTGTTAGAATTAAGCTGGGTACAATAAAGAGTTATCTATCTATCTATCTATCTATCTACCTACATATACTTGTTAGATAAACATACTTATAACTACATATGGTTATAAATATTTATTTTCTCAAAATAATTACAATTCACTTAAAGAGAAAAACTTAAGATAAGGTAAACATTGTGTGCCTTACATAACAGCGTTAGGTATAATAGAAAACAAATTACATTAAATATCATATTTAACAAAAAAGGAAATAGCACAGAAAACATGGAATAAGTTAGTTGAGGGTAGTCTTATATTCGAACAAGTAGCAAGCGAGCGCATGCATGCATCCACCGCCGACCAGAGCAGTAATATAATCTTAGAGGTAGGAGTACTGTCCACGTTACTGCTGGACATAGGCCTCTTGTATCCCCAAGATCATGAGAGGGTTATTGCCATATTTGCCACACTTTGGCAGCCGGGATCAACATCCCGTGTCATCAACATACAAGGAAAGACGCTTTTGCCCATTTTCCGGAGGTATTCCTTGATTATTACTGCATTTACGGGGAACAGAGGAGAGGTAACATTCTACTGCCAGAACCGGTGGAAATGAAATTATTAAAGTTTAATTTCGAATTTTCACGGAGATGATGATGATGATTGTAGTTGCACGTTTACAAATTTTAAAGGAATTAAGAAACCTTAATTAAGATTTTCGATTGCGGTGGGGTTTGAACCCACGTAAGTCGATCCTTGACCCTTCCTGAAGCCGGAAGCTACTCAACCCGTGACGGACTAGTCGAATTGACCGGAATAGAAATTTAGGTTTTTCACTTCCTTCCGCCGTGGGCAGTAGAATGTTACCCCTCCTCTCATGCCCGTGGATGCAGTAAAAGCCTGCTAAGGGATACCACCGGAAGATGGGCAGCAGCGTCTTTCCGTGTATCAACATCCCGTACTGCACTCGCCAACCCGCCTGCCAAGCGTGGTGAGTATGGCAACTACCCCTCATGGAGATCCATGAAGGAGGCCTGTTCAGTAGTGGACTTTATACGGCTGGAATGATGACTTCCTTAAGATGACTTACTTTGATATTTTAAGAAATGTTCTACCTCAGTGTGGTTTAACACAGAGAAAATACAAACTATTAAAATATATTTCTTTTAAACTATCATGGTTGTGAACATGGCTGTCATTCGCAGGCAGAGACTTAGAAAGCGGGTAGACTGCTTCGTCTGCCAATCACTACCCACAAGACTTTAGTTTATCCGTGATCATGACGTGTGAAACTGCGTCGAAATATCGAGAAACTCAAAAAGACTGCGGGTTAGATTCAAATCATGGCAAATATCTCGTTTCATTTAATTCATTCATTTCAGCCGTAAAACATCCACTACTGAACACAGGCCTCCCTCATGGATCTCCGTAAGGGGAATATCCCGTACATATTGCATATAATATTACAAAATTATTCAGCTGACGTAATTCAATTCTCAGGCTTCGGTCAGTTCTCACCCTGTCCTACAAACATAGAAAGGTACCTAGGTATTGCAAGGTGCTTAGTCAGAGCATTCCGAGGCGACCGCAGCTATCGGAATGTCGGTCGTGTTCCAACTATGCAGGACATGTTCCGCGCACCCACATCATGTAATGCAATTGTGTTGTGTGTTACTGGTTCGACCCTGGCGCGGTGGTTGCGTGTTCGATTCCGCCGAGAGATAAATCTTTGTAATTTTCCTACGTATATTTTTGATGTTTATTTTTCTTTATTTTCCCATCGTGTGGGGTACCGTTGAATAGGTATTTCTTTTAGGAGTTGCGAAGACAATTTTTCGATTTAGGGTTCCGTTTGCGAAATATGTAAGTTTTAAACTTTTTTTCGAGCGTCCCTCTAAAATCTTAACTGCTAGCTTTACAAATCTGAAAAAAAAATTCATGCATGGAGGTCTAACCATAAACTTTCTAGGTAAACGATATAACGGTTGAGCTAGCTTTTTTAGTTTTGGAGAAATTGTCGCTCAAATAAGTGATGTGAAACCAAACGTACCGAAATACTAATTAATTCCTGTTAATTTGTTTTGGTAAACTTAAAAAAACATACAGTATCTTCTAACAACAGGTCCATGGTTAAATACGAAACCCTACATAGTGCATAGCCCGACACGCATCTGTCCTAATTTATTTACTTTTCATTCGGTAAGTAACATTTCCATAAAAACTTTTTGGAGGCAAAGTAATTGTCAAAACAAAAGCTCGTCGACTCTGGCTGGTTGACGAAATTTTCCGGTCTAAGTATTTGGTTGTTTTTGCTAAGTAAAATGTTGTATTTGACAATATTATGCTTTTTGCGAATAACAAAACCAAACGTTTATAAGTCAGCTTTTGTTTACCGTTTCTTTTGTTAAGATACATTGGAAATCGATGAAAACAAGAAAAACATTATTAACACTGGACAAAAGCGTGGACAAAAACTGATTGAAAAACCCTGCCCCGTTTTTTAACCGACTTCAAAACAGGAGGAAATCCTCAAGTAGTAGATATAATAGTATGATAGTTAGATTTTTGATCCCAAGCAAAATGGCCCATGCTGAGCTAGGTCCGTTTTGCCTACCATTGTCTAATACTTACTTTATGTATACATATATTTTTTTTTATTGTATGTTTTGTACTAAAACTTATTTGTTAATTATGTATTTTTTCCTTTGGTATGAAAATAAATATTTTTGTATTTGTATTTATATTTGTAATTAACAGAATCAGGCGTTACTTTGCGGAAATCCATATTATTATGATAAACAAAAAAAACACAGCAGATGCGTTTTCATTTCATGATTTAATTTTTCTCTCATATAAAATCCGTGCCCCTAAGGCTAAACCTCAAATCATCATGCAGCGTAACTTTGGTGGCATGGATCTGGATCTTCTTCGTGAGGATGCAGCGAATATAGACTGGGATGATGTTTTTCGTGCTTGCTCCGTCGATGACAAGGTTTCTTTGTTTAACACTGCTCTTATTTCTCTCTATGACAAGCATGCACCTCTGAGAGCCATCAAAATTAAACACCTTCCAGCACCATGGCTCACAACCGATATAAAAGCTGCTATGCATAAAAGAAATCTGGCAAAGTTTAGGTATAAATGTCGTCCATCGAAGGCCAACCACGATAAATATGTCGACCACCGGAATCACTGCAATAAGGTGTGTAGGGATGCACAACGCCGATTCATTCATAAATCTGTGGAAAATGATGATTCCGCTAAAGTCTGGAAATTCTTGAAGACACTAGGGGTTGGAAAATCTAAAACCGATAATAATGTACCTAAATCTTTTGATATTGACTCTTTAAATCAGCACTTCTCCTCTTCTTCCGTCTTCTATGGACATGATAAGCTCAATACCCTTAAAAATCTCTCATCTATTCCACCCCAAGATTTTCCATCTTTCTACTTTAGTAATTTCTCGGACTGCGACATTAAAAGTAGCATTTCCTCTATTTCCTCCAATGCTATCGGTAATGACAGTATTAGTCGCAACATGTTGGTGCCCATACTCGACGAGGTCATCCCAGTCCTAAAACACATTCTTGATTTTTCTGTATCCACTGGTCTTTTTCCTAGTGTGTGGAAAAATGCCCAGATAATTCCTTTGCCTAAAAAGTCCAACCCTTCCGCTTTTACAGATTTCCGTCCCATATCCATCCTTCCTTTTTTATCAAAAGTTTTAGAACGTCTCGTTCACAAACAATTAAGTTCCTTTATTAATAAAAATTCCCTTATGAACCCTTTTCAATCTGGTTTCCGCCGTGGTCATAGCACGACTACAGCCTTAACCAAAATAATGGATGACGTTCGTCTGGGTATGGACAATGGACAGGTGACTCTACTGTTATTGCTTGATTTCAGCAATGCTTTTAATAATGTAGACTTCGACATTCTTCTAGGTATATTCCGCTCGCTTAATATATCTCAGGAAGCTATTGCCTGGTTTCATAGTTATCTTTTCGGTCGCCGGCAACGCATTCGCGTGAATGAGACTTACTCTTCCTGGTGCGACTTGTCTGCCGGTGTACCTCAAGGCGGCGTGCTATCTCCTCTTCTTTTCTCCATCTTCATTAACTCTATCTCTCTGTCATTATCTTCGTCCTACCACCTTTACGCAGATGATCTCCAGATTTATACGCAGACACCGGTTACCAACCTAAATGAAGCGGTCCGTATAATAAACAGTGACTTGGAGCGAATTCTAGAGTGGAGTAGAACTTTTGGACTTAAAGTAAATCCTCTAAAAACCCAAGCCATTGTTATAGGCAGTTCTCGGATGATTGCAAGGATAGACTGGTCCACTATTTCACAAGTCGTATTTGATAGCATCTCGATACCATACAGTGGCACAGTTAAAAACCTGGGAGTGCATATAGACCGAGAGTTGTCTTGGGTACCTCATCTCAACGAATTGAGCAGGAAAATGTTTGCATCGGCTGCCTCATTGCGGAGGCTACGGAACTTCTTACCAACATCCACTAAGGTTACGCTTGCACAATCTCTTTTACTTCCTATACTCGACTACGCCGACGTTTGCTATTCTAATATAACTGAAGCCCTTCTTGACAAGCTTGAGCGCCTGCAGAATCTCTGTATTCGATTCATTTTTGGCCTTCGAAAATTTGATCACGTCTCAGAATTCCGCAGTAAGCTTAAGTGGTTGCCAATACGATCCCGCAGGAATGCTCATATTCTTTCTTTCTTGTACAATGTCCTGTTTAATCCTTCCTCTCCTCCCTATCTCAAGGAGCGCTTTGAATTTCTCTATCTCTCCCATGATCGTGCAACGCGCTCTTCTGAGACTTTTCAACTAAAAACTCCTGTTCACTCTTCAACTTTCTATGAAAATTCGTTCACGGTACAAGCGATCAAACTATGGAATGCTCTGCCGGTTGACATCAGGAAAGCTAAATCTCTGCCTATCTTCAAAAAGCTAGTGTTCGACCACTATCTGTCACAAAGTTAACAACATATATCCTATCAGTTTATAATATATATATATATATTATGTAGTATGTATTATATTTCTTATTATTTATATATGTAGTTTATAAAAAATCGATTATTGATTTGTTTATTATTATTAAATATGTAATTATACTAGCTAAGTATATATTTATAGCTATTACGTACTCTAGTTTAAATACTATGACGAAACCGTGCTTTTACTTTCTTGTTGTTTCTGTCCATCCAAAGGTTGCCTGTAAGAGATCGCTTACAGTGATAAGGCCGCCCATTGTGCTTCTGCTTTTCGTTAATTATACTATACTTCCTTTATTATATTGTTTGTGTTAGAATTAAGCTGGGTACAATAAAGAGTTATCTATCTATCTATCTATCTATCTACCTACATATACTTGTTAGATAAACATACTTATAACTACATATGGTTATAAATATTTATTTTCTCAAAATAATTACAATTCACTTAAAGAGAAAAACTTAAGATAAGGTAAACATTGTGTGCCTTACATAACAGCGTTAGGTATAATAGAAAACAAATTACATTAAATATCATATTCAACAAAAAAGGAAATAGCACAGAAAACATGGAATAAGTTAGTTGAGGGTAGTCTTATATTCGAACAAGTAGCAAGCGAGCGCATGCATGCATCCACCGCCGACCAGAGCAGTAATATAATCTTAGAGGTAGGAGTACTGTCCACGTTACTGCTGGACATAGGCCTCTTGTATCCCCAAGATCATGAGAGGGTTATTGCCATATTTGCCACACTTTGGCAGCCGGGATCAACATCCCGTGTCATCAACATACAAGGAAAGACGCTTTTGCCCATTTTCCGGAGGTATTCCTTGATTATTACTGCATTTACGGGGAACAGAGGAGAGGTAACATTCTACTGCCAGAACCGGTGGAAATGAAATTATTAAAGTTTAATTTCGAATTTTCACGGAGATGATGATGATGATTGTAGTTGCACGTTTACAAATTTTAAAGGAATTAAGAAACCTTAATTAAGATTTTCGATTGCGGTGGGGTTTGAACCCACGTAAGTCGATCCTTGACCCTTCCTGAAGCCGGAAGCTACTCAACCCGTGACGGACTAGTCGAATTGACCGGAATAGAAATTTAGGTTTTTCACTTCCTTCCGCCGTGGGCAGTAGAATGTTACCCCTCCTCTCATGCCCGTGGATGCAGTAAAAGCCTGCTAAGGGATACCACCGGAAGATGGGCAGCAGCGTCTTTCCGTGTATCAACATCCCGTACTGCACTCGCCAACCCGCCTGCCAAGCGTGGTGAGTATGGCAACTACCCCTCATGGAGATCCATGAAGGAGGCCTGTTCAGTAGTGGACTTTATACGGCTGGAATGATGACTTCCTTAAGATGACTTACTTTGATATTTTAAGAAATGTTCTACCTCAGTGTGGTTTAACACAGAGAAAATACAAACTATTAAAATATATTTCTTTTAAACTATCATGGTTGTGAACATGGCTGTCATTCGCAGGCAGAGACTTAGAAAGCGGGTAGACTGCTTCGTCTGCCAATCACTACCCACAAGACTTTAGTTTATCCGTGATCATGACGTGTGAAACTGCGTCGAAATATCGAGAAACTCAAAAAGACTGCGGGTTAGATTCAAATCATGGCAAATATCTCGTTTCATTTAATTCATTCATTTCAGCCGTAAAACATCCACTACTGAACACAGGCCTCCCTCATGGATCTCCGTAAGGGGAATATCCCGTACATATTGCATATAATATTACAAAATTATTCAGCTGACGTAATTCAATTCTCAGGCTTCGGTCAGTTCTCACCCTGTCCTACAAACATAGAAAGGTACCTAGGTATTGCAAGGTGCTTAGTCAGAGCATTCCGAGGCGACCGCAGCTATCGGAATGTCGGTCGTGTTCCAACTATGCAGGACATGTTCCGCGCACCCACATCATGTAATGCAATTGTGTTGTGTGTTACTGGTTCGACCCTGGCGCGGTGGTTGCGTGTTCGATTCCGCCGAGAGATAAATCTTTGTAATTTTCCTACGTATATTTTTGATGTTTATTTTTCTTTATTTTCCCATCGTGTGGGGTACCGTTGAATAGGTATTTCTTTTAGGAGTTGCGAAGACAATTTTTCGATTTAGGGTTCCGTTTGCGAAATATGTAAGTTTTAAACTTTTTTTCGAGCGTCCCTCTAAAATCTTAACTGCTAGCTTTACAAATCTGAAAAAAAAATTCATGCATGGAGGTCTAACCATAAACTTTCTAGGTAAACGATATAACGGTTGAGCTAGCTTTTTTAGTTTTGGAGAAATTGTCGCTCAAATAAGTGATGTGAAACCAAACGTACCGAAATACTAATTAATTCCTGTTAATTTGTTTTGGTAAACTTAAAAAAACATACAGTATCTTCTAACAACAGGTCCATGGTTAAATACGAAACCCTACATAGTGCATAGCCCGACACGCATCTGTCCTAATTTATTTACTTTTCATTCGGTAAGTAACATTTCCATAAAAACTTTTTGGAGGCAAAGTAATTGTCAAAACAAAAGCTCGTCGACTCTGGCTGGTTGACGAAATTTTCCGGTCTAAGTATTTGGTTGTTTTTGCTAAGTAAAATGTTGTATTTGACAATATTATGCTTTTTGCGAATAACAAAACCAAACGTTTATAAGTCAGCTTTTGTTTACCGTTTCTTTTGTTAAGATACATTGGAAATCGATGAAAACAAGAAAAACATTATTAACACTGGACAAAAGCGTGGACAAAAACTGATTGAAAAACCCTGCCCCGTTTTTTAACCGACTTCAAAACAGGAGGAAATCCTCAAGTAGTAGATATAATAGTATGATAGTTAGATTTTTGATCCCAAGCAAAATGGCCCATGCTGAGCTAGGTCCGTTTTGCCTACCATTGTCTAATACTTACTTTATGTATACATATATTTTTTTTTATTGTATGTTTTGTACTAAAACTTATTTGTTAATTATGTATTTTTTCCTTTGGTATGAAAATAAATATTTTTGTATTTGTATTTATATTTGTAATTAACAGAATCAGGCGTTACTTTGCGGAAATCCATATTATTATGATAAACAAAAAAAAAAAAAAATATCTAGTTTTAATTCCGCTAATGCTGAGATGCATATGCACCGCCCTCCCGCCCGTTTTTTTTTTTTGTTTTTTTTTTTTTGTTTATCATAATTTATATTTGTATTTACCTACTCATCATCATCACCATCATCAGGGTCAGTTGATATCGTTTTTTTGTTTAAAATTATAATATGTAAAAACATCCAGAACAACCTCAACAAATTTTTATATCTGCAGATCGTACAGACATTTGTCCCGAGGCGGGAATCAAACCCGCAACCTCTTGCGTCGCAGGCGGACCTTCGCTCGCTGCGCCACAGAGGTCGTCAGCAGAACCTCTTAGCAAAAAACAACCTTAGCACTACATCTACAACAAAAACTTCAATCTAGTGTACCTATGTATTAATGACTGAAAGCTAAGTAAAGTTAATAAATCTACTAAAACTACGGGAATTCTCCAAGCAAAAACACTCGCAAATGCCACAAAAACCGTCATATACAAAGCAGTTTTTCGTTTGCTAATGGCGACTTCGGAACCCCCATTTTTCCAACATTAGCGGTATAACTCAATAAGGGACTATAGAGGCTTACTGGGGTCATTCGTCTCGATTACTTCGGGCCTTTGAATTTTCGCTCTGTACACGGAATATGAAGCAGATACCTAGATTTTGGGACAGAGTTTTACAGAGGTGAATTTTTGTTTTGTTGGCGTGCCTGTGAAGACATAAAAGTCTGGTAGTTACATCAGACTTTTATGACTTTATAGGCACGTCAAAGTTACTATGAGGATCATAATTTCAGCCGTAAAGCTGCTGTCCAAATCCACTGTTGCACATAGACCACCTTCACATAGAAATCCATGATCAAGAGAGGGTGATTGTCATACTCGCCACCTTGGGTTGGCGGGCGCAGTGCGGGATGTTTATTTATTTATTTATGTTGATTCACGAAGACGCTGCTACTCATCTTCCAGAGGTATCCCTAGGCAGATTTTTACTGCATCCACGATTAGAGAGGAAAAGCAACACTCAACTGCCGGCACCCACGGCAACGTTGAGGATTATTGCAAGTTATGATATTTACAGTGTTGTTAGAAGATATAATGGTATCATGGGTTTGGGTACATTCAATTATTAGAAAAGCTATTGGAACTAACAGATTTGGACCTACAGCGAGCACTGTATAAGTTTTATAGAGAACGACTAAGATCATAGATTTAAATCGTTAAATAAAAATAAAAGTCCTATTATGCCCTAAATATGAAATGTGTCTAAAAAGTGCACCGAGAAAATAGTGTCATCACTTTTTCTCCCAAATAATTTGCAAGCATTAGGTATTTTTTCTAATGAATAAAATGTTTACACTTTTGGCGTTATTTGTATTCTTAGACTTCCTAGTAAATTGTTGTTGCACTTGCGAGATGCACAAGATGGCATTTTGTTTTTCATGAAAAAATATCAAAGTTATACAGCACGTCCGGCTAACATTGTGTTTAGATGTACACAGATTCCAAATGAGCGTGCTATCTCATTTCGTGTGGAAACAAAACGACGCGGTCTCATTACGGTAAGATCGTACGTATCTAACGATTAAATCTTCGGTATCAATGCAAAAGGTAGACATATAATGTTGGGACTAATTTAAAAAGAACATTTTCTTAAATTAGTCAATAAATAAGTTATGTTAACAATAGCCAATGTTGTATAAATCATCTATATATTAATAATAAGACCTTTACATCTATTAAAGATGATTTATACAGCGTCAGCAACGGGTAATAATGCTGTACAGGACGCCGCAGTGCCTGGGACATTGTAAGATGGATTAGGCTTGCCCAGCACCTATCTATCGTCCCAGCTTAGTTAGCTTCAGACATATTGACCTAGTTTTTCCTCTGACCAAATTTCGTCTATATCAGATGTGATAGTCCAATTTACCTTATTCAATGTCGCTCATAACTTACAATAACGACTAAATCCCAAACAATCTTACCCTAAACTATCAAAGGGCAAGCTGGCGGTCATACCCGAAATCAATAGCCGAAGAGATTAAACAACAGATCGACCGAGCGACTGTTTGAGACTGTGATTTATTTTTTACTGCCATCCCGGTTAAGGGCATGCTTCTGAGGTTGAGCGCGTGAGGAGAATATTTGACGCTTTTTTGAAACTTGGGTTCGGGGCAGTGTGGATCACTTAAGGCGACCATTTGTTCGTATCGCCACGTGTAGCTGTTTTCGGTAACTTTGCAATCAATAATTTTTAAGTCATTGATTATGTAAGGTTACGAAACAAGGAGCTCCTCTCATCTCTGTACCTACTGAACATTAAATAAAATTACTGGCAACATTTGAGACCTTACTGTATGTCTCAGTGACGGGCGCATTGCAATGCAGCGTTGGTCACGTGCTTAGTGAGCGTGAAGTTATCACTTAACATCAGATGAGCCTTAATGGTCTTTTTTATACGACTTAATGACGAGACAATCGTTATTAAGTCGTATAAAAACAACAAATCCGAATAATATAAAACTTAATATTTTATTTACATAATGTAGGTATTTTATATTTTAGTGATTTAATTGACATTCAGTTCGTGTGTAGTACTGACCTCTTCTCTTTTCTGTGGTACTGCCCATCGTTATAAGGTGTTGTGTCAGAAAACAATTAACTATAGGTACATAAACATTATATTGGCCTTCAACATATCTATATATATAAAATTCAAAGTCCTGACTGACTCACTGACTGACTGATATATCAACGCACAGCCTAAACCACTGATTCTAAAGACATGAAATTTGGCACACATATGTACATATATGTACCTTGAATATCCTAGAGGTGCACTAAGAAGGGATTTTTCGAAATTCCTACGGGATAGGGAATAAATAGGATTTATATTTTCGAATCAAAATGGCTCTGCGTAAAAAAGGGGATTTTACGTTTTATAACTTTCACGCGGACGAAGTCGCGGGCAAAAGCTAGTTCTTCATAAGTCCGCTTCTGACGTATTGATAAACAAAAATTTAATCATCATCTCAGCCGTAAGACTGCTGACTGCTGTCTCCATCCACTGCTGGATATAGGCCTCCCTCATGGATCTCCAAGAACATGAGGGGGTCGTTGCCACACTCGCCACGCTTAGCATGCGGGTTAGCGAGCGTAGTACGCGATGTTGATACACGGAAAAACTGCAGCCTGTCTTCCGGAGGTATCCCAGGTTTTAACTGCCCCCACGGGCAAAAGAGGGGAGGCAATATTATATTGCCGGCACCCCACGGCAAAGCTTGAATCATCATCATTTGAGCTGCAAAACGTCCACTACTGAACACATGCCCCATGGATCTCCGTGAGCGGTAGTTTCCATACTCACCACGCTTGGCAGGCGGGTTGGCGAGCGCAGTACGGAATTTTGATGCAAGGAAAGACGCTACTGCCCATCTTCCGGAGGTATCCCTTAGCAGGCTCTTACTGCATCCACGGGTATGAGAGGAGGGGTAACATTCTATTTTTTTATATTTTTTTATATATATATGTATATATAACGCTGGACAAATCACACAGCATCATCTGCCCCAAGCTAAGCAGAGCTTGTGTTATGGGTACTAGATGACTGATATACTTAATACATTATACTACATAGATAGATATTTTTATTATATATAGAAAAACACCCAGAACACCCTGAACAAATATCTGCAGATCGTACAGACATTTGTCCCGAGGCGGGAATCGAACCCGCAACCCCTGCGTCGCAGGCGCTGCGCCACAGAGGTGCCCGCTGCGCCACAGAGGTCGTCAAATTATATTATTGCCGGCATCATAAGACAAAATCTGAATATTAAAAGCTAAATTCACCTTAGCTAGCAGTGTTAAACCCCCTCTAAGGCCAGTTATTATCCAGCGTGGAATGTAATTTGAGCGCGCAGTAATAGTTTCCCGATCGCTCCCGTAGGAGGATCTGTCGTGTGAGATAGCGAACCCTGGGAGATTGCTTTGAAATAGGCTTTTATTGTCACTAGATTTTAATTCTAAAGCCAACACATTATTATTTTGTATTATACCTTTTGTACTGTACATAACTCTCTACTTCACTGTAAACAGGCTTTCCTTGACACTTAAAAACTGTCTTCGCAACCCCTAAATGGTTTTAAAATACATATTCAACGATGGGAAAATCAAGAAATAAAAAGTTCAAGAAATAAAAGTTTCTTACGTGTAAAGGGGGTGGATGCCGTGGGGTGCCGGCAGTAGAATGTTACCCCTCCTCTCCTACTCGTGGATGCAGTAAGAGCCTGCTAAGGGATACCTCCGGAAGACAGCGGAGGGCAGCAGCGTCTTTCCGTATATCAACATCCCGTACTGCGCTCACCAACCCGCCTGCCAAGCGTGGTGAGTATGGCAACTACCCCTCATGGAGATACATAAGGGAGGCCTGAGTTCAGTAGTGGACTTTTTACGGCTGAAATGATGATGATGATGACGTGTAAAGGGGGCTTCATTCATTATTTTTTCAGCATTTTTTATGTCGTTATCTAGGCGTGATTGTTTTATATGACCTTGCAAAATTATAGCTTTCTAGTACTAATAGTCTCTTCGCAAAGTGCGGCTTTGACGCCAGACAAAGCGAAACGGCTATGGAATACACACACCCTAATCCAAATCCTCCCAATAAATCGAAACGGATGGTTTGACAGATGATGCATTTAAGTTTAAGTTTTGCTCTTGTATATATTTTTGTTTTTTTCTTGTATTTTAATCCTATATGATGTACATATGTATGATGTTCCTACTAAAGACAATGTACAACATTGTTTTTAGTAGGAACATCCTATACTTCGGATATCGAAGGGAAAAAAAAAATTTTTTTTAATCATTGACACTTATAAAAAGTATGCTTTAATATCTGAAAATGGTGACGATTTAAAATGCGAAAAAACAAGTTACGGACTAGTACCTCACACAAACATATGGTATGAATAAAAATTGATTGCCATGAGGGGTTTTTAATTCCTCGTAAAATCACTGATTCTTCAGCCAAATTCGATGTAGAATGTTTCTAAACAAAATTTTACATTGTATTGCTTCTTGAGGGTTTTACCGATGTAATACTAATTTATATTAAAGGGTCACAAACCCCGCGATAATTGAGAAATATTTATAAAAAGCAACAGAAAAAAGTTAGGTTAGCTTTTGGTTCTGGGTTAAGTATTGACAGTTACCCTGAGCAGTGTTGGCCGAGTACCCCGTGACTTTCAATCCGAATTTCGTGGAACCGACCCCGGCGTTGGATTATCTATATATCTATCTACCTATGGATTTTCTTGAAAAATTTATGTGCACATTAAGTACTTGATTTAACGGTCAAGGAAAGCATCGTATGGAATCCCGCGGCTTAGTTAGCTTGAGACGTATTGACCTATTCTTTCCTCTGACTAACAGAAGACTAAGTTGATAGAATGGTAGGTGCTGGGCGAACTTTATTCATCTTACCTTTTCCCTGGCACTGCCGCTGCAGTATCCCATACAGCATAATTACCCGTTTCTGATGCTGTATAAATTACTGAATAATTGACGGACCGAATAGAATTTTGATTTTCAGTCGACACTCCCGCTTGCACAGTTGTGTGGACAAGTGAGCTGGACAGTGTTGGTTTAACAGTAGGATCATTGACTGCGGTTGGTTACCTCGACAATGACTGATATTGATACAGTTTAAATTCACAAAACACCCTAATTGTCACAGTTATACGTTGATTAGTGTAAGCGTAGGTACCTAGTTGTACAAATCAAGCCACTGCATGTTTAGGAGTGAACTAGAAATAGAGAAACAAATTTTATTCTTCATTCTTCTATGTCAGACATCCAATTGACAATTTCTCCGCTCATTAATATCATGTTTCACACAATCGTAAGGATGTTCTTTTCTTTAGTCTTCCTCTGCTTACAAACCCGTCTACATTCACATCCATCACCCGTTTCGTAACATGACATTCATCCCTCCGCATAACATGTCCGTACCGTACCACAAAAAGCAAACGTATGTACGTGTGTATGCTTTTTATTCGGGTGCCCGAATAAAAACCTTAAGCGGGCAGAATCTTGTTTAACACGAGTGATCATGTTTACAGTAGCCGCAACGGAAGAACTGAGGTAGTTTATAAAATTCACGAGCTTTAACCTAGTTTCTTTGCGATTAAATCGTTTTAAGTGTTTAAGGTGGTTGTTTATGGCCACAGAATTGTAGTTAGGGGCTTAGTGCGGGCTGCCCTTTGCGAGATATGTGGGCTCAAGAGACTCCGTGCATTTTGCAGTGAGTGAACCAGAAGAAGAAACCTCACTATTTCACTTCATTCTTTCGCTATTATCGGAGATGAAAGCTGGTAATTTTTATGGCATTGCGCGGTAACAAAGGAAACGCATATTTATCTTTATAATATCTTAAACGGACGCTATGCAATTTTAGCATGAGATTTTAGTTTTTAGGATATCGTTCTACGGTATATTCTACCGTACCGCCAACTTTGTAACTATTTGATTTTTATAAATAAGGTGTCAATCGATTTTTTATACGTACGGGACACAAACGCTACATTTTAATCTGGTATTCCAATCCGACCAACTGAACGGATTAACTATTTGTACGGAATGGAACTCGAAGAAGCCTTTTGTTCCAATCTAACCAACTGGTTTGTCAAAAACATATTTTGGTAAAATTTTGTTCCTAACGAGCTAACTGAACGGAATTCCGTTCGGTTCAGTTGGTCGAGTGGAACCATTTTGTTCCTCTTTAACATCAACGGAAATCACCAATTTAGTTGTAGTTGTAGAATGAAACTTGACGAAGATGTCCGGGCGTCATGGTTTATTACGTTATTTTCGTGGTCATACTATTTTGTCATAACAGTATTACGAGAACCATCCATCCAGACTTTCCGCTAATTGCCTTTTAAGGATAATGATTCGATTTTACCATGTAATGTGTAGTTTATTTTTTGCCATATAGGCTATATCGAGACCGAGTATGAGGGACAGAACTCCATTTGCAAAAAAATCACTTGATTATTTTATTACCTTCATTTGTAAGTTGTCTGAATCTGTGGACAAGGTTTTGAGAATATTTAATTTAAAATTTTTTATAACTAGTTTTCTTAGCCTAACTTCTGCCCTGCTTTCCAATCTACGAGGTAGATTTATTTCTACAGATAGGTCACAACGTTCGTGTTAGCACAATGGCTATTGCACGGTATCGGTACAGTTGGGCACTACTGGCACGGAACACTTGCAGATTCCATCATTTTATTGTTATTTGGGATTTTGTTCACAAGACTGAGCATTTTTAGCAGTAGAAAGGAGGGAGCAATAGTAGGAGATTGCCAAGTCTGTATTTCTTTTAAATATTTGTTATCTGAACTCCGTTATGTATGGTTATATATTTTTTGGTATATGATAAATACACTTCTAGGTTTGTATTTATTGATAGGTTGAAATTGAAGGAACTCCTCTAAGATTTCAGAGAGGGATTTATCTCTCAAAATATTTGAGAAGGGTTCCTTTTTATCATTTTGGTACGGAACCCTAACAATGATGATGATGAGAAGAAGGTTGTATACCTTCTCCTCATCATCATCATATCAAGCATTGCTTGTCGGAAACCCAGCAATGTTAAAAATTTTACGGATATCTGAGGATAGTCTCCACTTATCGTCATACTACCTTCTCCTCATCATCATCATCATCATCATAGGTGTAATTGAAGCCTGTTGTTAGGGTTCCATACCAAAATGGTAAAAAGGAACCCTTATTGTGTGACTTTGTCTGTCTGTCTGTCACGGATAGATATCTTGGGAAGTACGAGTGACTTGAAATTTAAAATGGTTTTAGATATCGCTTATTCATTTAATGCATTTATTTATTTTGAAATATATTTTATTAAGATTGCAAAAAGGTGGAAAGGGAGGTCTCACCTTTTTTATTAGAGTTACTAGGTCATGTGGGGTATCATATGAAAGGGCTTCATTTGCACATTAATATACAATTCGAACGAACTCTGTAATTAGTATAGTTTATTATTAGTAATCATCGAACGTTTAAAAAACCAACATTATGTTCCGCTATCAGATAGGAGATGGTGCTGTCAAGGTTCTCCAACAGATATATACCGTCTTTAACACAAATTATTTTGTATGATGGCAGGGAACCCTCGGTTTGCGAGTCCGACTCGCTCTTGGCCGGTTTTATTTCAACTAAAATTAGACTTATATCTTTTTTTATATTCTGTTCCTGTTTTAAGGTTCAATGAGCACATGTAACCCCATGTTTTAATTTGGATGAAATTACCTCGTCATTATGTATGAGTATAACGGAAGATGTTTGAAAGTAGCGAAGTGAAGTCAAAACGACCTTGGTAGGTCATTCGATCTAGGTTTTTTTTATTCGACTAAATGACGAGACAAGCCGAAACCCTATCTGATGATAAGCGGAACCTCTACATACTCCATCTTATTATAAGGGATAAAGAATATTGTAATATAAGTAAAATTCAAGATTCGTTTATGCATTTGTCAATTTATTATATAGTAAGCAAAATATTTTGTGTCACTTTAAAACATAAGGCAACAAGTTTATTTTTTTTTTGTTACGCCCGTCACTTTACCTAGTCTCGAAGGTTACTTATTTTTTCTGTAATTTGGACCCTCAGTTTTGCAATCTACACATAATGCCCTTTCATTTAATTTTGATACCACACTTGGGTATATTTGGAAACATACGATTGTTCTCCCCAACTTTCAACCCCATTTCTCATGAACGGCATGACCGATTTCTACATAACTTTCAGTTTTGCATTCTACACATAATTTTCTTTCATTTGTTATCAAAAAAAAGTAAGGCCTTTGCATCTATTATAGATAATTTATACAGCGTCAGCAACTGATAATCATGCTGTACGAAACGCTGCAGTGCCTGGGACATTGTAAGATGGATTAGGCTTGCCCAGCACCTATACCATCGTCTCAGCTTAGTCAGCTATTATTCAGAGGATAGAACAGGTCAATATGTCTGAAGCTAACTAAGCTGCGGGTTTCCTCACGATGTTTCTTCACCGTTAAAGCTCGTGTTAAGTGTGCACATAAATTTTTCAAGAAAGAAAAATCCGTTGGTGCACGGCCGGTATCGGTATTTGTTATCAAACTCTTGTATATTTCGAAATATAGATTATTCATCCCCTCATTAACCCCCCATATCTTGTAAACTTCTAAACCGATTTTGAAAACACAATACTAGAAAACCTGCTTGACAATAAAAAAATTGCGAGCAAATCGGTCCACTCGTTTAAGCGATACGATGCGCAGAACGACACACCGACACACACACCTAGCAGTCAAACTAATACTAGGGTGTTTTTTTTGTCGGGGCTAAAAATAGATTATCCAACAATGGATAACACACCAAGCGAAAGTCACGTATACCAAAAACACTCACAAAAACTTTGAAACAGCCCGCGTGCAGTTAGGCATCGTCCTAATAGAACGCGACTAAGCGATCATCGCAAGATCAACGCGATTTTATATCGTACGAATCCGCGATCAAACATTCTGCTATGGAATAGGTGTCCTAACCGGCATCCGCGCGATGCGGTCGCGCGACTAGAATGTTTGATCGCGACCACACGATGGTCGCATCGCTTACTCGCGCGATAATCGCGTAGTCGCGTTCTATTAGGACGATGCCTTAGGCACTCGAGGGGTACATTTGGAAGTGTTCCGTGTCCTTTTTTGTGTCCCGTATTTCTAAGCAAAATCACTTAATATTCGCACGCACCTCCAGAAACTTTTCCAAGAAACTGGAAAAAGTTATGAAAGGGATGATTTAAACGAGAGATGAGGGTAGGACTCTTTGTTTTAAGAGTTCCGAGGTAAATCCCTCAATTTGCAGGCATCGGTGAATTGAGACGTTGGGATTACTTCAGAGTTTTTCACTGGTTCAGGGAGGCTTTTCATAACGGATAATTATCAGTCTTTTGAAATCTTTGGGTGTTAATTTTGCTAAGATAAGGGACAGCCAGCTTAATTTTTTTTCTGGCCCGTTGAGTGAGCTGCTTGTCATCTTCTGTCGCGTGTATTTTATGGTAACTATTATTTGTGTGTATATGCCGTGGGGTGCCGGCAGTAGAATTTTGCCCCGCCTCTCTTACCCGTAGATACGAAAAATGTCTTATATATGTATAATGTAAATCCATTATTGGTCGTAGGATATATGTATATGTAATTTAGGATAATGTATATTAAGGACTGTGGATTTTGTTTAAATAAATAATAGATAACTAAAATACAGTAAGAATCTGCCAAAGGATACCTCCACAAAATGGGCAAAAGCGTATTTCCGTGTATCAACATCCTGTACTCCGATCGCCAACCCGCCTGCCAAGCGTGGTGAGCATAGATTTTTTTTTCTTTTGTGGTGAGTATGGCACCAACCCCTCATGACCAGTTCCATCCATGACGGACTTTGTCTACCAGTGGTCCTATGGCAGTGATGATGACAAAGTGTGATTTAACACTGTTAAAATAACTTACTTTCCCATACTGTCATAATAAAGAACAAGCTATTCTTTCAGTTGAATTTCAGGTCTCCGTTTCAAAATCCCGGCCTTATCTGCTCCGTCCACAGGGACAAAGGACCGAATCCGCAGCACGCCTGACCAATCGACTGACCATAACATTGAAGTAGGATAAAATTATAGAGACGCTTTGCGGATGGGATTGTGGCGTGAATATTATTATGGAACGACTAATTTAGGTTATATGGGGCATTATTTCACATATTAATATATTTGTGTAACTAAAACATAAAATTAGCACATTAAACCCAGTCAAGTTAAACTTGTTTAAGTAAATTGTCCTAAAAAAGTTAAATAGATGTTTTGTAGAGCGGCAGCAACTGTCACCAAGTAGCATTCCATCCTCGCAGCTTACTAGGCCATATTTAGAGGAAATAACAGGTCTAGGTTGTCATACTCACCTCATTTTGCAGGCGGGTTGGAGAGCGCAGTGCGGGATGTTGATACACCGAAAGATGCTGTTGCCTATCTTCCGGAGATATCTCTTAGCAGGCTCTTACTACATCCACGGGCATAAGAGGAGAGGCAACATTCTACTGCCGGCACCCCACAGCATGCATTTCCCATAATGTCATAATTAAGGCGAATCTATTCTTTAGATTTCAGCTCTCCATTTCAAAATCCCGACCTAATCTGCTCCGTCCACAGGGACAAAGGAACGAATCCGCAGCACGCCTGAGCAATCGACTGACCATAACATTGAAGTAGGATAAAATTATAGAGACGCTTTGCGGTTGGGATTGTGGCGTGAATATTATTGTGGAACAGCTGTTTAGGTTATATGGAAAAATAAACAAATAATGCTTGACAATTGACACAGCATCATCTAGCCCCAAGCCAAGCAGAGCTAAGGATTATACTTAATACATTATACTACACAGATATATATATTTTTTATTATAGGTACAGCTTTATTGCAAAGCTTGATAGACATGTAAGTTGATATTTATCTCGAAAACATTAACCCCGTTTTACAAATGCTAATTGCGATTTTTAACCGATGTCCAAAAGGCAGAGGTTTTTTTTATTTGTTACCTCAAAACTCGTTTATGAACCGATTAGATTTTTTTTTTGATAATTATTTTTGAGTTTGAGGGCGATATCTAAAGATAGCTATGATGTATCTATCCATTCAGCGCAACAACTAAATAATCGTCATCATCAGTTGCAGTCACCAGGGTCATCAAGTCGGTTTTTCGTTAGAGAATTATTTTACAAATTTCCATACAAAAATGTAAACAAAAAACCATCAGTTAGGGGCTGTATAATCTAATCAGCCAGGATATATCCAGGATAAGTTATGTTTACTTATGTGCTACGCAGTTATAAGAGCTGCTTTATAAAGTAACGTAGCACATTGCTACGTCGTATTAGGTGCTACAGGCCTACGCTGTAGCTTCTTATTTCTAAAATCTGGTATAATCAAGCTTATAAGATTTTTCTCCGTTGTAACAACAAAGCGCTGATTTCTAAAACCTGTTTTATTTGCATATTTTCCAAAAATTATCGTGTTCTGTTTATGAAATAAACAGTTAATTTATTTACACGCCCCGTGGGGCGAACTGCCGCGTTTTTGCTAAAAGGAAAATTACCGAACAATCCGTTAATTAGAAACGTGTGTGCCGGTCAAGGTTTTGATGCTTTATTAGCATTAGGGAATATACCCACTGTTACGACCTAAACGTAATGCTGAAATAATACACTTCGACAGCAGGTAGGTACTCACGATTCGGTGTCTTCGTTCTTGTCCGCTGGTATGTAGATATTTATCACTTGTCTTGTCTGATTTTAATGATTTAAGAACAGTTCACAACTAAATGGTGTTTTTTATCATGTTTTAGAAAGCTTTCACATTTGTATTAATTAATTTTTCACGGAGCGCACACGGCTTTTTTGTATCCGGCAGACATCTTTCTTCGTTCACCGCTCCTCCAGTTCGTTTTTGTTCCATGCCGTAGTGTCGCCAAATTCGAATCATTTGAGTTGCAGATAGGTAGATAGGTAGGTGAAGGATGTAGTAAGTATGCTAAAGCCACACCCACATACATATAAAGAACACACACACACATGAACACAAACATGAACACCCACTATATTTGCCTTTACTTTGTACAGTAATCGTCATCGTCATCGATTGGTAGCCCTTCTCTTTACCATCGAAGGATTACTACCTTAATGCCTAATTACGAACAATTTAAACGATCTAACGAGTCAATAACCCGTGGTTCTTTTCGTACAAAAGATTTATGTGATGCTGGCGACTGTCAATTACGTATGTACATACGGCACTTATTTTAACATGACCAACATCTTACAGACAAATAGTAGAATCACTAGTACAAAACGGTAATTAAATTATCTTAATAAGGGTCATTATATTTTCGTTTCAACTCTTTGAATTTCCGTCACTCATCACAACGAACCTATGAACCATATGTGCGTATGTCACTGAACTCTTTCTCATAAAAAATGTGTGTGTTTGAGGGATCTGGAGACCCCGAATGGTAGAGATTTATAATTGGACCCGGTAGGTGGCGCTGCAATAGGGTTGCGGTACAAAGTTTGCAGAGTCAGCTAGTAGAGTTTGAATTGTGCAAAATATCGACTTTCAAAAGCAAATTTTATTTTTTCTTATAGGCTCTTTTATAACAACTAAGGGTCTTCTTTTTGTAAAAGAGAGTCTATTTTATTCATTTAAAAAAATCATAATAACTATATCCTTAGAACTAGAAACAAAATGCGAATAAATGATTTTGATTATGAAAATTAGTTGAACTACGTAGAAGGTCCATGATTCAGATCCTATGATGAGTTTGTCATATTTTGCTCGACAAACTTTTTAGATTTACCCAGCACATTTTCAGTCTTCCACGAATTAAAGTATTGCGCGACAAGGATAACGAATATTTTTATATGACAAAAAGAGAACAAAAACGCAAAATTTCGTCAAAGAGGGAAAATGTTGTTTAGATGATTTCTTAGGTGCTTCTCTATCTCTATCGTCTCTATCTATAACGTGTTTCAATAATCTAATAATAATCTCTTAGTGTTGGTATAGAAATAAAAGCTCGCCTTTTTACATCACCTTTATGTATCCGTTTTTGTTTGTATGTTTTGATTTTGTATACAATAATAAAGAAACGTGCGTTATTTTTTTGATATCAATATATATTGCATCAAAAAAACCAAGCACGCTCTATCAATCACTCTCATTCTCTCACGCTCCTTCATCCACCCGTCCGCCTAACTCTCCCCTTTGTTACGTTCTCAGCATACAGCGTTTATTCAAATATTCATACCATCCCATCCATCATTCTCGACACGCACTCAAGAGTACAAGAGTAGTTGCGGAGGACCGTTGAAACAATAACTTGACAGATTAACGGAGGGCCCTCAAACTTACAAGATTTCCTTCTGCCGTACTTAAGGTTCGGGATATGAGGGGAGAGTTAAATCACTGAAGATAAACATCCGAGATTGATGTCTATGATTTGGACGAGACTTGTACAATTGTTGGCAGAGGTTTAGCAAGGCACTTTCTCCTTCGCTTTCAAGCGTTCGAGCTGAACAGTCACTCAATGTTCTTCAAATAAAATAAATAAATAATGCTGGACAATTCACACAGCATCATCTAATAATACAGTACAAAAACTTAAAATAAACACAAATGCACAATGGGCGGCCTTATCGCTAAGAGCGATCTCTTCCAGGCAACCTTTGCATGGACAGGAAGGTTAAACAATATAAAGACGTTGGCGTACTTAGAGGTCGATAAATAGGAGAAAGATATAAGGGGAGATAATATTGTTACGAGCTGAGGGTTCGGGATTAAATAATGTAGTCCAATTTTACCAAAATTAACACTTTATTCACAGACCACTCCAGTAAGAATCTCACAGCAGATTCACACAGGAACACTTCTTCACTGTACAACACTGAACACCACTAAACACTTGTTCACTATTCACAATAGCACTTGTACACTACACACTGATCACTGTATTCACTTTGAAGTCACTCGGATATATCGCACTGTTCGCTTCCTTAGCCAAATAAAGACTGTCCGCTTGGTAAACACATCCGCGTATTTATATCCCACATAAAGAAGATTCTCGAAACCGAAGTTTCTAGATTCACACACAATAGAGAAAGGACAACAAAAGACAAGTAAACAACTTTTTATGACTCTATTTACAACCCGCACTATTGTCTCAAAACCGGTTTGTCTAGAAACTTCACTTGTTTATGTTGTAAACAATGGAGAAGTTACCTTGGACTCTTTCGACCGCTCGAACACCGGTCCTTTCTAGATCTTCAGCTAACTTACTGGTTTACGTTAGCGTTCGGCGCAACAATATTAAAATATACCTATACAGATATAAGTACATAAATATTTTAAATAAATAAACTAATACAAGTATTACGATATTACGTTATTTGACTTAGGTATGTACTGTTTTCTTCAAAAGAAATTTTAAGAAAGCTGGCCTAACCTGACCACATGAAAATATTACTAAAGATTCAGTTATACCAGCTCAAATACTTATAGTTTTTGCCCCGGGTGGTAGTTGCCTATAGGCTTTTGGCAATGAAATAAATGTAAAAATTTAGCTAATTGGATTATGTATCATATACACTTATAACAATTTTAAAAGAAACGCAGGTAAAAAATATTTTTAAGTTTTTCTTTAAGCATAATTTACGTATAAGGTACACATATTACCATTTCATCTTGAACGCGTCTCAATTACCTTTTTCTACGACGTTCCACTTTACGCACTACTACTTGACTTTATCCATCTCTGTTTCTGAGTTTTATATATTATTTTACGTTTTATTCAATCAATATGTATTTATTTATTATTTGTCTTTGCATAATACAGATTAATCTAGACTAATATATAAAGCTGAAGAGTTTGTTTGTTTGCTTGCTTGAACGCGCTAATCTCAGGAACCACTGATCCGATATGAAAAATTATTTCAGTGTTAGATAGCCCATTTATCGAGGAAGGCTATATGCTATATAACATCACGCTACGACCTACGGGAGCGGAGCAGTAGAGCAGTAACCAAAGATGCGGGTGAAACCACGGGCGACTTCTAGTTGAAAATAAAATATTGATTAAATAAGTTAATCATTCAGTACGTAATTGAGTTCGAATGACTGAAACGGTTTTTTTTTTGGCATTTGACAGTTCTACGATTGACATTGGTGCAGTCCTTCGTTTGTGCGTTTGCGTCTTGTTGTGTACTTGTGTACTGTGCCATTTTGTGTGTGTTACTTCTTTTTACGACCCTATTTGCTGCCCCCTGGACCTCGATATCTTCCCATGATACATTATTTTCTAAACTTTCAGGTAGTCTGTCTACTATACCTTATAACTAAACACTAATACATAAACTTTTATTGTCAGGTTTTGAAATGGATGGAAAGTGGTAATTCTTCTTTGTGTATGTATATACTAAGCTCTCCCTGTTTAGCCAAAAACACTTTAAGAGAAATGAGTCTATTAATGAAAAAAGTTATTAAGATCTAAGTTATCTCAATCAAATAATTTATTAGCGATAGAACGTCTAGTATCACAAGTTGTGTACACGTTTGGAATAGCGAATTCCAGCGGAACTAATATCTGAACGTATGTACATAGTGATTTAATTTGAACATACATCAAAGGATTCATTAGAATATTGATGAATTGGAACTCCCGATTGCTGTTACAATTGAAACAATTATGCCTCTATAGTTCTGACAAATAGGAACTTTTAATTTGTCTATTTGGATTATTACCCAATTGGTAGTTCTGTGATAATGCATTATGGTCTTTGCATTTATTATAGATGATTTATGCAGCGTCAGCAATTGGTAATCCAGCTTACAATATCCCAGGCACTGCAGCGTCACACACAGCATAACAACCAGTTGCTTGGCTTTTCTTGTAATTAAGTTTAGTATTCATCATCATCATTTCAGCCATAAAACGTCCACTACTGCACATATGCCTCGCTCATGGATCTCCATAAGGGGCAGTTACCATACTCACTACGGTTGGCAGGCGGTTTAGTGTTAAGGCGTGCAAAAAAGTAAGTTGCTATATATCCAAATCTATCATCATCATCACCATCAAAACCGTAGGACATCCACTGCTGTATATCTAATTATACATATATGGGTGTAAAAAAAAAGTAAAAAGTAAGGCATTTGCATCTATTATAGATGATTTATGAAGCGCCAGCAACTGGTAATCATGCTGTACGGGACGCTGCAGTGCCTGGGACATTGATTGATGGATTAGGCTTGCCCAGCACCTATACCATACTCTCAGCTTAGTCAGCTGAGAATCAGAGGAAAGAAGCAGGTCAATACGTCTGAAGCTAAGTAAGCTGCGGGTTTCCTCACGATGTTTCCTTCACCGTTAAGCACGTGTTAAATTTGAACTTACATTTTCAAGAAAAAAAATCCATTGGTTCACGGCCGGTATCGAACCCACGACCTTCGATTAAAAGTCGGGGGTACATACCATTCGGCCAACACGGCTTATATACATATTAGGGCGTTAATTAATGTTATATTTCGTAATTTAAGTGCGTTCAAATCATTAGGAGAACCGACTGATGAATGGGACTCCCTCATTATCTAATAATGATTGTGTCAATGCTTGATTCTTCCACTGAGCGGGAGTGGGAGAATTGCAGGGTTTCAGTTCAGTGTAGTTCACCAAAACGTTACAAAACCGTGAAAACAGGCTTGACATGAATTAAATTAAACAACCCAAGGCCATTCACAACAATAACAATAAACATAATTCGCAGGTAAACAAAAGACACACTCAGTAATCGCACAGTTATGTATCCACTCGCAATAGGGTTATTAGTAAGGCGTAGTTATGGTAATATTCGTTCGTATAACGTGTATTAATTTTCCTAATTTAACCGTTAGTGATCGAATAAAGTTAGTCGAAGAAAATAAGGTCTCAACTGGCCATACTTGAACCCACATCCACAACCTCTGTGAGACGACGAATTCCGTAATTGTTTACGTGATACCACGAAATTCGCAGGGAAATTCCGAGCAAGGCGCAATCAATTGCCTTATTATCTACCCGTATTTCATGCTTTTGTGAGCAGTTTTTGCGTGGTCTAGCAGGAAAATTCTATTATCCGGATTTCATGCATACTCCTTTGTAAGCAGCCATGTCTCTTCTCAATCTTGTCAATACTTCGTCAAATCTGCTGATATCTGAATAGCAGTGGGCCTGGCAGATTCGGCAGTCGCATCGGCAGTTAATTAGACAATAGAAGCGGATGCCGGTATGCGCGGCATTCACGACGCTGTGCCGATGGCTGCGTGCCGACAACTCCAACAACGAAGGTTTGGACATGGCAGTTTTACTTCGACTTTAATGAATAAAGAATTCAAGAAAACTTAAAATTTTTAAATAATATATCGAGAAACTAATATTCGCTGAGATGGCAGTTGGCTCTTGTAAAAATATTTATTTCGAACCAAAACCACCTATATGTTACAAAGACATCCCGTACTGCGCTCGCCAACCCGCCTGCCAAGCGTGGTGAATATGGCAACTACTTCAAATGGAGATCCATGAGGGAAGCCTGTGTTCAGTAGTGGACGTTTAACGGCTAAACTGATGACTCTGGAAGCCCCATTTTATATTTAGCCGCATACCAACCAACTTTAGGTTAGATTAAGAATCTGCCATATCCATCGTTTCATACTCAACAATGAATGATGCGATGCGGGTGATAACTAGTCCGTCGTCATCGACAATTCTAGATCACTTGTTTAGGAGGATTCGGTCTATTGGCGAGCTCTTCTAAAGGGCATCCGAAATGCAGCGGTACTTCGAATAGCGTTAAGGCTGAAAGCAAATATTGAAACCTGTGCTTGACTATAACAGACTAACAGAATCGCCTTGTTTCACTTGCGCAAAAGGAAATGACAAAAAACCGTTCAAGCACAAAATAGTGCCTCAGCAACATTGTCTATGTCTTCAATCGATCGCGATATGTTGGCGGGACGTGTCCTTTTTACATCTTATGAATAGTTAATTGCGTATTAAATCTATTTCGTCTTCATCATCATTTCAGCCTTAAAACGTCCACTACTGAACACAGGCCTCCCTAATGGATCTCCATGAGGGGTAGTTGCCATACTCACCACGCTTGGCAAGCGGGTTGGCGAGCGCAGTACAGGATGTTGATACACGGAAAGACGCTGCTGCCCTTCTTCCGGAGGTATCCCTTAGCAGGCTCTTACTGCATCCACGGGGATGAGAGGAGGGGTAACATTATACTGCCGGCACCCCCAGGCCACACTTAGTCTTCATAATATAACGTTATATGACGTGGGGTGCCGGCAGTAGAATGTTACCCCTCTCATGCCCGTGGATGCAGTAAGAGCATGCTAAGGGATACCTCCGAAAGATGGGCAGCAGCGTCTTTCCGTGTATACCTGCCTGCCTGCCTGCCGAGTATGGCAAAAGCCCCTCATGGTCAGTTCTTGAAGATCAATGAATGGGCAGCAGCGTCTTTCCGTGTATACCTGCCTGCCTGCCTGCCGAGTATGGCAAAAGCCCCTCATGGTCAGTTCTTGAAGATCAATGAATGGGCAGCAGCGTCTTTCCGTGTATACCTGCCTGCCTGCCTGCCGAGTATGGCAAAAGCCCCTCATGGTCAGTTCTTGAAGATCAATGAGGGAGGCCTCTGTCCAGGAGTGGACGTCCTACGGCTGAGATGATGATGATGATGAATATTATGAAGACAAGATAAGAATATTAACATAGTCGCAAATTGTTACATTTCCGTAGCACTTTGTGAAGCTACGTAGGTACTCGTTCGTAGCAATCGTCTACGAAATGGTCTTGCTACGAGGCGACGCGAAGCGAATGCAGTCGACATTCGAAGATGTCGTTTAATTCAAGAAGCAAGTTTTGGTTTCCATTCCTGAAAACTGATGTGAAATCTTAATAAGTTCATCAAAAATGCCGATTATTATAATAGTATTAACAATAAGTGTGCGTTGAGTTCTGTCTTTGCTTGCATTTCTTCTTTCTATTTTTCATAAGAAAACGAACATTCTTTTCAATTTAATGCAAAAGATGAAGCTACTAAGACGCACGAAACGTCACGAAGTTATGAATAATACGGTGCGAACGCAACTGAGTTGAAGGAAAATAAGCTCATTGCGAAAGTAGATACTTTGAGTCTGAATAGATGCGGAAAAATGCTAAAAGATGCATGGAATGTGAAATGTGAAAATAAAATGTACCTACTTAGTAATTTACTCGTATTCTGATACAAATACAAATACATTTTTTTTAATGCATACTAAATGGGTTTTGCAGTAAGTAGTGCCCTGTTTCCTGTGTTAGTTTCCACTGTGTTACAGGATAACAGTACTATATTCCCTATAAAGTTCCATTGCAAATTTTCCTTAACTAGTTGATTTATTATAACTATTAATTATCTTATTTTATCTAACACTAATAGACATAGACATTCATTTATTTACTAAAGAGCACACAATACGTTTTAAAACACAACGAAAACATTTACATTTAACATTTATACATATTTTTTACTTAAAAAGAAAAACAGCAATTAGTAAAATAAATAAATAGGACCAATAGAATAAAAATTAAATAATGTGTGCCACAGTAGCAAATTGGTCCCGGCTCAGCATTATGCCCACTGTATTAGCAGCGGACGCTGGTATTCTGCCGAAACCACCTCTTCCTAGATCGGAAGACCTCGTAAGAACAAAATAAAAATGTTAAGCTTATTTATTATTATGTATAATATAATAGGTACATTTATTGTCTCCCATGGACACCAGCTCTTAAGAGCTCGGGCAATAGAAGACATCAAAGAATATGATAAAATAATAAAATATATTATTATTCCAATTAACAGCCAAATATTCGATTAATATATGCGAAATTGGATTACTTTAACGTTACAAATAAATAAAGTATGAATATTATAATAGTAAAATTAAAAATTTGTAGGTCTAATGAAAACCATATATTTAAATTGAAATAAATATAAAACACAATCACAAAGACAAAAAAAATGTTAAATTGAGTGTTTTGTAAAATATAATACCTAATTTATGAGTTTAAAAAAAAAAAAATTTAAATAATATGTAAAATATATAAATTGAAAAATTAAATAATTTGTAAAATTGAATAATAAGTAAAAATTGAATAATTTGTAAAATATAATAATTTGTAAAATTGAGTAATATGTAAAATTTAATAATAAGTAAATTTGAATAATTTATAAAATATAATAATTTGTACAATTGAATAATTTCTTCAAATTAATAATATGTAAAATTTAATAATTTGTTAAAGTTGATAACTTAATGGACTAACAATTGAAAGGAGCTTTAATACCAGGCAGCCCAGAATAAATTAGCTAATAATTGACAACAACCAACAAAAAAATAAGAGTAGAAAAATTGCAGCAGTTGTGTGTAGGTGTGTGTGCGCGTGTGTGAGTATATGTGATTCCAAACCTTTTTACCTACTGCTCGGATTTTTACGGGTTAAGAACCTAAAGGGTGTCTTTGGGGTTGTCACTTGTCTTGGCGATCTCTTACAGACAACCTTTGGATGGAATTTCTTAGAGAGGAAATGAGGTAACTTCCGGGTACCGTTCATACCTACTTAAATCGTATTGTTTTAATACTAAAGTTTAAAATTTGTAAATATATATAGCCAATTGTGTAAGTCTGTTATACTATATCTTAATTTATAATAAACGATTTGAATGAAATCAAGATCTGATGGGATTTACGAGCACTTTTAGTTAGCAAGCAAACATCACTAGCAACAAAACACCCGCCCGCGGGTTTATAGAGGAATTAATTTTAATTCAATATTATCAGCAATGTCTAAATCATAACATTACCAAGCATCATCATCATTTCTGTCGTAAAACGTCCACTGCTGAACACAGGCCTCCCTCATGGACCTCCATGAGAGTTACCATACTCACCACGCTTGGCTGGTGGTTCGGCGAGCGCAGCTCGGGATGTTGATACACGGGAAGACGCTGCTGCCCATCTTCCAGAGTTATGCCCTAGCAGGGTCTTACGGCATCCACGGGCATGAGAGGAGGGTTAACACTCTACTGCTGGCACCCCACGACAGTTGAATGTTAACCTACCAATTACCAATGAATTATTTATTAATGACTTTTGCCCTTAAATATTTTGTAGATGGTTTATACATCATTAGTATTCATGCTGTACGGCAGGGTGATTACGTATCTCGCGACAGGTTTTGCAACAGGCAATTGACAGCTGTCAATTGCCTGTTGCAAAACCTGTCGCGAGATACGTAATCACCCTGCTGGACGCTGCAGTGCCAGGGACATTATTAGATTAATTATGCTGGCCTAGATGTTTTTTTTAAATACTTAGTGTTTTAATTTGTTTGTCTCCATAAGTGTCTTAATGCATATTGGTATGCCCTTGCAGGGTTCATGCTTGTAACTACTTACCTAATTTATAAGATCTTATGTAACAACATGTTCGCAATAAATATATTGAGTATTGAGTATTTTACTTTCTATGGTGTACCTACGTATAACAAAGAGTTATTCTATAAATAGGTGGATAGGCTTTTATGATAATACCTTTCGTATCGTTAAGAAGACTGATTTTTCCTTCGTCGCGTCGTTAAACTGCGTATTTGCGTTTTATGACTTTCAATAAATTGATATAAAAGAGGGTCCGATTTCAATAGGCTTGCTGGGTTATTCTTAGTGGCCTCCGATCTTACTAACCGAATGGAAATTGTTAGGAAATGTTATCATACGTAGATTAGGGTAACATTTGGAAATGTATCTACGGAATTAGGAAACTACCTCCTTACTTGATGATGGATCACAAAAGGCTCGAAGATTAAATATTTTTTTAAGTACTTACAAAAATGTAATACACTAGCCGCACTCCGCGGTTTCACCCGCGTAGTTCCAGTTCCCGTGGGAATACTGGAATAAAATATAGCCTATGTTACTAAGGGATAATGTAGCATTCTAATGGTGATAGAGTTTTGAAAATCGTTTCAGTAGTTTTTAGGGTTCCATACCCAAAGGGTAAAACGGGACCCTATAACTAAGACTTCCGACGACTCCGTCGGTCTGTCCGTCTGTCTGTCTGTCACCAGGCTGTATCTCATGAACCGTGATAGGTAGACAGTTGAAATTTTCACAGATGATGTATTTCTGTTGCCGCTATAACAACAAATACTAAAAACCGATTAAATTAAATATTTAAGGAGGGCTATACGACAAACATGATTTTAGTGCCGTTTTTTGCTCAATATTAATAACGACAACAGGTAGACGCTTGAAATATTCACAGATTAACTGTACGGAACCCTTCGTGCGCGAGTCCGACTCGCACTTAGCCGATTTCATTGAGTTTATTCGTTACAAACATACAAAGTACAACATACCACATACAAATCTTTAACCCTTTTATATTTATAATATTGAGAGATGTACCTACTTATTTTCGAATAGTAATTAAATAACTGCGATACATAAGTAATGAGTCGAGTTCGCTTGACGTCGAAGCTTGCATCAGTTTAAGTCTGTGGTTTAGCTACGTTATGACGTTACTTGCGCTTTTATTAAGCAATACAGTTAGTATTACTTAGTTTCTGTAATCTGTGGTATTACTAAAAAAAGCGCTAGTCCTGGCGAACTTCGAATCGCACCTACGACGACGACTACTAATTACTATTACCTACTCTACTACCAACTACCTAACCATTAGGTACTACTATTACTCTACAACTACTATTTTAATAGCTACTACTACTCTACTACTACTACCATAGAATACAGACTACTACCTGATTATGCCAAAAATATAAACAGTTTGAATGTAAGTTTAGTCATAAAATAAAACTTCTGATCGGACTACTTACTAAATACTTGACTGTACTGTGATTTTCTCATACATTTGTATTAAAGAATCATAGATCTCCAAAATCATGATGGGGTTGGCGAGCGCAGTACGGGATGTTGATACACGGAAAGACGCTGCTTCCCATCATCTGGAGGTAACCTTTAGCAAATTCGTACTGCATCTACGGGCACGACAGGAGAGGAAACATTCTACTGCCGGCACTCCATAGCCCTTCGTACGCGTATTAGAAAAATTGTGAAACACATGATTATTTTTAGGTTTCCGGACCAAAATGGTAAAAAGGAACCCTTATGGTATCACTTTGTCTATCTGTCTGTCACAAATAGATATCTTGAGAACAATGATGCTATCGACTTAAAATTTAAAATGGTTAAAGATTTTCTTTAACCATTTGCGATTGCTTTTTTCTAATATAGCATAATATAAAAATGTAAAAAAATATTCTTATGATTACAGGGGGGCGGATAGGGGATCTCAAAATGTTTAAGTGAAGTTACTAGGTCATGTGGGGTATCATATCGTCACGTTTATGGCAAAGTGCTGAATCTGCACTTTTGGCGAAAATTACTTTTTAATGCCAAACCGCTTATAATGCAGTGATACACATTGTGGCAAATAATTATATCTCTAGTATTTATAGTTTTTGAGATACGTTAACAGCAAATAAGCGAATTTGAGTAAATTTTAATATTGTATTATGGTAAATTCTCGTAAGTGTAGATTAGACATTTTACTACTGAGTTCCTTTTTTTAAACCAAAAAATGACAAAGGTAAACTAGCGTAAATGGCAGATTCACGTATTTGCTAACATTATTTTATAGATGTGAGCACTGATTTGACCACAGCAAATGAGCGTATGTGTCAGATTCGCGTTTTTGCTAACGTTTTTATAAATGTGAGTACTAATTTGACCACAGCGAATGAGCGTATGTGTCAGTTTCACGTTTTCGCTAACTTTATTTTATTAATGAGAGCACTGATTTGACCACAGCAAATGTGTGTATGTGTCAGATTCGAGTATTTAACAATCTTGTATTGATGTCTTAAAGAAGTATGTTTTCGAGTATTAATTATTAATTTGTCATTACGAGTATGGATGCGTTCATAGAAGACAAATATTTTTTTTGACGTTGTATTGGTCGTGCGTGAGTTAACAACAGTGATGACATATGGAACCGAGACGTGGTCATTCACGATTGGCCTCATGAATAAGCTCAGAGTCGCTCAACGAGCTATGGAGAGGGCTATGCTCGGGGTTTCTTTACGCGATCGAATCAGAAATGAGGAGATACGTAGAAGAACTCGGGTCACCGACATAGCCAAACGGATTAGCACGGCAATGGGCTGGCCATGTAGCTCGCAGAACAGATGGCCGATGGGGCCGAAAAGTTCTCGAGTGGAGGCCACGGACCGGCAAGCGCAGCGTAGGACGTCCACCAACAAGATGGGATGATGACCTGGTGAAGACCGCAGGTCGACGGTGGATGCAGATCGCTTCCAACCGCAATAACTGGATATCCATGAGGGAGGCCTATGTCCAGCAGTGGACGTCCTACGGCTGAAATGATGATGATGATGAGTTAACATCGTTGATCGATTCTGTTTAAGTATAGCAACATTAATGTTTTTACAAGCTTGTGTGACCAGGAATAACACATAGGGTATTATTGTCCTAAAATTGAGTTCCCAAAGATAAATATAACGTAAACAGTTTTCTTTTTCATGAAAATTTCAATCCAACTGGTTAAAATTTTGCCTTAAAAATGTTACGCAAGCGGCGGATAAAAACTAGTAGACCATAACGATGAAAGCTTAATTTAATTTAAACTAAAGCCGAAAAAGTTTATCTATAATTCCAAATCACGTATACTCTGAAAGATTGCCCATTTCCAAAGCAAAAGTAAAATGATCTGCTAACCTTATGTTATGATCTGCTGATAGCAAGAACATTAATCATCAATACTTTGAAGTCTCCCAGTGTGTGATGCTGCTGTGGTTCATCTGCCTGAGCCTGACATAGAAGAAGGAGACAACACAGAACAAAATAAAAAGTTAAAGAAACCACAAACATTGTTTAGATGAATGGATGTTTGTTACCTCTTCACGCAAAAACTAGGCTACGGATTGATATGAAATCTTGCACACGTATAAATGTTGACCAGGATTAACACATAGGCTACTTTGTATGCGGTCACAACGCATGCGAAGCGGCGGGCACAAGCTAGTTATGGATACTTATGCCTTATCTAAGGCAACTTATATTACTACGGAACCATTATGAGTATCGTGACACATAATTGGCTGTTTATTTAATAGTAATAATTATTATTTAAGTATGTAGTAACAGATTATCTTATAATAACCTCTAATTCGCCACAAATAAAACATTTTTAATGTAATTACGAATTGTTTTATTAATTTTTTATACCAGATTCGCTTGTTTGCAGTTAAATAACGGTACGAACAGCTATTTTTATGGTGCAAAGTAGCGAATATGACACATACGTAAGTTTGCTATGGGCTAAAAATATGCAGATTTTTTTTTTCTATGTAGTTGTAAAGTCGCGAATCTGCATTACTAGGCTAATCCAGTATTAATGTCTATAAATAATTAGTTTATATGATGATGCTTTCAGTTTAATACATAATTAGATATCAAAATTCTAAAAAGGTCCCTCCATACTATTTAAAAAATTTAAAAAACCTGTTTTTTTCTGTTTTTTTGCTCTCCTGAACAATTTGATTTTTGCAGATTCAGTACTTTGCCATAAACGTGACGATATGAAAGGTATTCATTTGCACAATAATAAACAGAAACAAGGTCTTTATGGATCTCAAATAAAAAATAATGTTCTTTGTTCAAAAGTCAATCAAGTAAAAACTATGATTTTCCAACTTTCATCCCCTAATTCAACTCCTTCTGGTTTAATTTACGAATTAAAAGTAACCTTTGTCCGTCACCAAGTTCTAATCTATTACTATGTTAAAATTCATCACAATCGGTTTAGCCTTTCGACGTGAAAAACGGAACATACATACAATACATCCACACTTTCACTCTTTTATATTAAAGGGGAGGGATAGGTTTTAACTAATTTGAAAAATTAACAATACCTATTTGATATTACATTTTAAATTTTTATGAGCTTCGGCTCCAGACTCTAGTACAACAGATTCAAATTACATGACTTGAGAGCCTCCTCCTTTTAAAAAGTCGGTTAAAAATCGTCAGAAAACCTGCTGCTTAGTTAGGTCCAGATGTAAAACAAAATATATTGCTTGTAAGTACTATTCGTTGCTACCTCCCTCCTCTATGGCCACAAAATACCAGTGAAAAATCACCACATAGGTACTTTTAATCAAGGTTTATATTTTTGTAATCTCTTCTAAACTAGTTTTTGCGCCATCTATCCCACATGGTAAAAACCTACATATTACGGGGGCACTGAACCGCCGCGCCTTCAGTTGGTTGGTTCGTGCAGTGAAATAAACTTACTGATGAATATCTGTAATAGCGCCATCTAGTGTAGCCTTAAAGTATTTCAGCATTCTACAGTACAATCGAATGACTCAGTGAAAGTTGAAATCGAATGAATGAATGAAAAGAAAGATTGGCAGAACTTTTAGTGTAGCTACCTAGACTACTTATTAGCTAAATCTGGCCATAATATTATTCTTTGACAAACTTTATACCAAAATATTGTGGGATCTTCTCTCGCTCCTTAAATAGTATACTCTTGTGTATTATATCACCGAGCCGTTAGTTGTAAACTAACTAGTCAGATTAAAAATTGTCGATATAAATTATCAACAGTAATAGTACAATAAGGTAGAAGTGTGTAATATTAGTGATTACCGCTGAGGCGCCATTGAGACCCCAGCTGTTAGGTAAGGGTCTTAAGAGAGCCGATGACGGTAATCATCAATACACACGTGTATCATACGACGTTTTTCAACACACTTGTGAAGAAAATAATAAGTACTAAAAATCATTTTATTAAAAACGTACAAGTTTTAATTATCTATTTAAATACAAAGTTGCATGAAATGAGCAAGCAATAGGTACATTAATTTATTATTTTGTACTATTGAACACGATCTTTTTTGTATCGAAACTTTATAAGAACAAAGTAAGTAGGTTAACTCAACCAATAAAATTAAAAAAAACCCTCTAACTCACTTGTGAATAACAGCAATGAAAAAGTCACAGTTTGATTACAATTTACAGGTGTCATTGTGTGCCTAATTGTGGTGAAATTAGAGCCATGTTATGAGCAAGTGTGTTGAAAAAATCATATAATTAATTAAATATCTGTCACATTTCATAAAAAAATAGTTGGAAACATTATAAAGGAAATAAACAAAACTGCACAAGCAAACAGTCAGTTTTTTTTTGTTTTGGGCGTAGGCTATCTCGCTAGTCGCGATACCTACTGATAATAATTTACTGATAACATAAACACGACAGATCAGATAAGCCCTACGTACTATAGTAGCAATGAACTAGATAAAAAATAGGGCTCAGATAAGTTTTAATCAGTTTTTTGTGTCACTGGGGTTCTGTGTGGTTCATTGTTTGGTGGCCAATGTTTTGTTCTTAATTCTTAGATTTCCTACAACTTCATTACTTTATAGAGATAAAACTTACTATTATAATGATCTTCGAGTCAAATACAGTGCCTTTTCATTCATAAAACTCAAAAACACAGCATAAATATCGAAGAAAACTATCAAGTGTTTATTATGGTGACTCATGCAGAAACATTCGTAAAACTAACTTTGTAGACTAGAGTGTGGTTTTAAAATGAATGGAAACATACTATTAACGTTTCTGTTATGTGCTAGTGCTAATAGCCAGTCGAATAAAGATCTATACAATGGACAAGCAAATAATGATTATTATGGCGGACAACAGAATCCATCACGGCAAAATCGACTTCCTAGCCCCGGAGATAGTGACTACCGGACTTACGTGTACAATAATAGGAGATACGGTGTAGATCCTACAAGATACAACCCTTACAATCCTAATATAAACCAGCCGGGAGGCTTTCCGTACAACCCTTTGTATACCAACCCGTTGGATGATCAATACAAATATGTTAATGTGAGTATTCATTTGTTTTTCTAGTACTTTCATGTGATAAACTTGTCAATCAACATAAGTTATATTAGTATGTATGCTAGTTAGTTTGCTATTTGCTTGTTTACACCTTTTATGTGTTAATTTTTCTTAAAAAATGTGGTAACCTTTTGTTTGCCTAGACTGATGTTTTGTAAATCTATTTTTTATCTGTATTTATGTGCTGCTGGTTTTCCTAATAAAAACAAATAAATAAGCCTACCTCTACAAGTTGTGCTTACTATGGCAATATTATAGTAGAATTTCCCAATTAGAATCACTATTTCTCTTTCAAATAGTACTATCAGGAATGTAACACAATTTCAATGGAATTATCTGCCTATCAAATTAGCTGAATAATACTCATAGCTATCTATCTATGTGTACTTAAGGCATTGTTAAGCACTTTGTCAACTGTATGATTCACACTAGACACCTGTTTGTTCTGATGGATCCATTCAATCTGATTAATTATAGAATGTTTCACCTCTATCATCATCATTGACCTTTGCATCTATTTGAGACGATTTAGGCAATGCCTGTGGTTTGCATTTTTTAAATGACTTAACTATTCTATACTTTACCTCACTGTGCGACCATAATTTTGGCAGTTTGTCTTTCCATATCCATTTGACATAAAGCATGTAAATAATGACAATAAAGACCTTTGCTCACTCACAAGACGCCAACATGGCTAGCTAAATAACTTACGAATTTATAAATTAACTTGACACTGGCGGAATTGTGTTAAACCAAACACAAAAGGCCATAAAATAAAAAGACAAGACAATAAAGACCTTTATTTTCCAATACACCAAAATAAGGAAAAATACTATATAACATGTGAATTTATGTACATACATACATTTTGAAGTCGGCCAACTTGAAAAACTTTAACCCTTAAGCTAATAACACATAATTTTTTGATAGTGCCTGCAGTAGTTTTTTTTTAAACTCATTTTTAATGGTTTCACATTACAATCAAGTTCATCAAGTTAGTCTTTCAAAATTTCTAAAATAAAATATTAATGAATTTTTAGGATACTCAACAGATGTCATTGTTCAGTGCATTTTGTTGCAAGAAAAGACAATGCCCAGTGACTATGGCAATTTGATAATAATGTTTTTTTATTTCTCTAAGCCACAAAAAACTTGGCCCAAATTTGTCACCCACTAAAATCACTAAATCCAGCGCTGGATTTGGCCCAGTATGACTGTTGTGTACATCAAAAAAATAATATCTAAAATTAAAGCTTGACTCTTGAATGTTCAAAAATAAAAACCTTTGTTTCTTGTGTCTGCATAGAATAAAACTTGCCTTGTGCTTGTTTCTGCTTAGAAAAGTCATAGTCATATTCATTTATTACAAGCATGTTAAGTCTTGTCCTGTACCCACCAGGAGCCATGATCTCCTATTGCAATAACTTAATAATGATCCAGCACTATACTCAGTACTTTGAAGCACTCACATAAATAACTGACCAAAACAATTTAGCGAACAACCATGATGTGTAACTAACTCATCATCATCATCATGCACAGCCTGTTTTCACCCTCTGTTATTTAGAATAAGGTATAATAAGTATAGTTCGCACAAAACTTCTTGAGCTCTGTGAAGTAAGCTTCAGTGACTGCGCAGTACACAGTTTTTAGGGCGTTGAGGGGAAGGAATGATAAAAGGGATTCGAGAGGGGCTCAGTCTGTGAAATTAGGGTTGCCAGCGCGAGTTTTGGTGTATTTTCGTTTTATTTAGCACACATTTTACTATGCATTTATTTATTTTTCAATTATTAAAACAAACATATTTGAAAATCAATTATTATATTAAATTAAGGATTAATAAAAACTTAAATGCTAGAACGAATTCACCCTTACTTATCGCAAGAAGCCAATTTTTTAATACAAAATTTCGACTATGTGGCAAGATTATTTATAACCTAGTTGGCAATATTGAATGAACATGTCAACATGCGCAACTTTTCATTTGCCGCAACGTTCACAGAGCTCAAGAAGTTTTGCGCGAACTCTACCTACATTTTTTAAATACCTAACTATAAGTAAGCCTTAGTTCAGATGAACGCGCGGCAACGCGCGGTTGGCTCGGCGCGCGGTTTGAGATTGTAACAAATCAATGTTGTTGTGTACATGACCGCGCGTCACCGCGCGTGCCCGCGCGCAGCGCCATGCACCGCGCGGAAGATCTTGAACCGCGCGGCACCGCGCGGCGACGCGCGGCTTAAGATCTACAATCCTGTATCGAACTGTTCAGTTGACCCACGCGGTTCGAGGCGGACGGACGCACAGAGCCACTAAAAAATAATAATAAATAATAATAAAATTCGTTTATTTCAGGCAAATATACACCCATAGAAATACAAGATAAAATAAATTAAAATAATACAAGACCTCTTCTAAATTAATTCTGCTAACTACCAAATGACTTAACCAATGAAAAATATATATATTTACAATAATTATTTCACAATGTTGCATTTTATGTTATTGTTATTTAAATAAGCGTGCATCCTTGATGAATGATACATATAGATGCAGTCAAACCTGTTAGCGAACACGCTCAGAATGCTGTTGGAGCTGGCCCGGACCCTGCGCACCAGAGATGCTCCCCGCTTACGCATGGTGGTGCAGAAACAGTCCACACGCGCCTCGGCAAACATCCCTGACGCGCTGCAGAACCGGGGCAGCCCCATCAGCACTCTGAACGCGTTATTATACTGCACACGTAGGGCGCTGTACTGTTTTTGCGTATGTTTCACCCACAGGCTGCATGTGTAAAAACTAGTACAATATGCTTTAAAAAGCGTTGTTTTTACCTCTCTGGAGCAGCGAGCGAACCTGCGGGCTATCATGTTCGCTCAAAATGGAGGACGAGATTGATTTAATAATTGACGAAATTGAAAAAGAGATGCGATTTGGAATCTTAATTCGAATGGACATCCTAAAGTAGTTGAAAAACCGTTCTTCGTGTTGTCTTAGTGTGGGATTTATTTATTTATTTATATGGGATATAAAGTCACAAACAGGCTTAAAGAAAGTCTTTGCCTCAAAATAGGGTGCACTTAGTATCGTATTTGCTTTCGACGACGACGTCGCAGTTTACGGTATAAAACCCACAAGCAAATAGCCTCCTCCACGTCCATTCTCACTGAATGTTCACCGCGCGCAAGCCGCCGCCATCTGAACAGGTGAACCGCGCGGCAGTGCGCGTCGCCGCGCGTTTATCTGAACATAGGCTAAAGATGTTTTAAATTAGTTAAGTACGACTACTGTTATGTTACCTACAAACACCTAAATTGTAGTGCCCTTACTGGGCTCATGTTTGGACTAAAAGCTAAATTAAAGACCTAATGTACACATGAACGCAATAAATGATGTTGAATTTGAATTCTGTTGAGTTAGGTAGGGTTGGTTAGACCTCCCTAAGTTTGTGCCATCCACTGCAATCCTGTGCCAATCGCATCCATTGACGCCTTGCAATGCGTACTAGCTAGTCGACCCACCTCGCCACCAAACTAACCAACCGAGTTCCGAATATCGATTTCCATCGTCAGACAAAAGTCCAAGATGTCAGAACCAGAATAATGGAGCTAAAGAGGAGTTGGGCGGGACATCTTGCATCAATCTTCACTTGGAAAAAATGTTATCTGAAGTGAATAAATTCAATTATGGGCTTTATTCAATATATCGCACCTCCAGTCGTAGACTGACTCAATAAAAAATTTGGGTGAATTAAGTTAAGTATACAGAACGACTCAAAAAAGTGCGCTCTATCGCCTAGTAAATCAGAAACAGAGTAAATCATAAATAAACTGTAATAGCTCTCTGTTTCATAAAGTTATAGTGTGATTTATCAAAAACTGTCAAGGACCGAAACACATTTTCTTCATTTCCCAAAAACATGAATTTTGGATTGAGTCAGTCTACGACTGGAGGTGCGATATGTGTGTCTTGTTCTTCTTTTGTAAATTGACTATATTCTATGTAGCTTTTTGCTCTATTGAATAAACACTTATTGACTTTGACTTACAAGGCATGGAGCAAGGCAACAACAGAATGGTAGCTGAGGATGGGACCTAGAAGTGTTGGCCGACCGATGTGTATCTTCTGTCAATTATTTTATATTAGAAATATTAGGAAAACTAAATTTTACAGATAGATTTCATTTATATTACACAGAACTATTATTTACTTATATTAATGAATTAAGGTACTGGTAAAAGAGAGTTGCCTATCCTCTTTTACTCCTTTAGCACATTCTTACTGCATCCATGTAGTAAAATGTGCCGAAGGATACCTTCGTAAGATGAGTAGCGGCGTCTTTTCCGTGTATCACCATCCCGTATTGCGCTCGCCAACCCGCCTGCCAAGCGAAACGAGTGTTTGTGTGTGTGTGTGAGACTCCGTTTTCCGCATTTAGACTCGTAGTTGGTCCATTATGCGTGAGGTGTCTGGCTAGCATAGCCAGCCCAACTCCGACCAGAAGCGCAGAATCTTTCTGGGAACTTCACAGGCTTCACGGAGTGACCTCTGTTGTTTGAGTGAAAACGAGTATGGCAACACATGATCTTGAAGATCCATGAGGTCCAGCAGTGGACGATGACAGCTATACTACGGCTGAGATGTAGATGATGAATATTTACTTTAAAAGCTGCAAAGTATCTTAGGGTATCACAAGTTTCCAAACTAATACTCCATCTTTCTATAGAACCGTGACCCGAACAACCCAGATGCTTTATTCCCCGGTATCCTCGGAGGATGGAGAGAGGACCTGCAAGGCAGAGAGAGGCGGGACTCGAAGCAGCTGAAGAGAGACATCTTCGTCACCACTAACTATGGACAAGTTCAGGGATTTAAGGTATTTAAACTCAACGGGGTGCCGACAGTTGCCGTGGGGGCTGTAGAATGCCCCTCCTTTCTTGTAGATGCAGTAAGAATCTGCAAAGCGATACCTGCGAAAGATGGTCAGCAGCGTCTTGTGTGAACATCCCGTCCTGCGCTCGCCGACCCGCCTTCCAAGCGTGGTGAGTACGGCAACGAGCCTCTCATGGTCAGTCTTTGGAGATCCGTGAGAGACGCCTATGTCCCGCAGTGTCCTCAGATAAGTAATTTAAACTCAACAAAAAGTGGGACCGATAGGGCCACTTAGATAAGTCATTTTGTTTCTCATTGGCTGCATTCAATTTAAAATCTTTTTCAAGGTTTAGAAGTCTGGCATCCACTTCCAATAGTGCTCAGTGCTAGTGATTTGATTTGTGCTGCATAATACTTTATTGATTGTCGTCGACTTATTCTCTCTGTTTCCTTCTCTCAATTACCACTGTAATTCCCTCTCCTTTCCATCTGTGGTCCTCAAATCACCCGAGTCCCCAACTGAAAACCAGCGTAGAATCTAAGCCTTGCCAGGTGCTACACAATGCTGAGTTGGGGACCTTTTTACCCGCGCCACAGCCCTTCCTGTCCTCATTATTATTTAAATTTATTTTTATTCTTTTTCCTGTTTTGTTAGCTTATAGTTCTATGATTGTGTTTGTGCATGTGGTAACTAAATGTTTTATCTATCTTATCTATCTATCTCAGCTGTCTAACATTATTTTGATATTAGTGTAATTTTCCAGGTGTATTTGTACGATACCCCGGACCCTCAATCAGGGTACAGACCCTGGCTCACTCCGGTTGAGAGGATCCAAGGGGAGGTGTCGACATTCCTTGGCATACCGTATGCGAGGCCGCCGGTGTTGGAAGGAAGGTTCAAAGTAAGTAATTTTGCACATCGCCTACTTTATTTCATACAAGCATTGGTACGGGGGTACCAGAAAAGGGGGCGAAGGTTTTCGAAAAATGCCATTTTTGACCTTTGGTGACCTTTTGAGGTCACAATAACTCCGGTCCCTGTGGACCGTGTGGAAATTACCCTAGGGTAATTTTTTCCACACGGTCCACAGGACCCTAGGGTCACCAAAATCAGTAGGTATTCCCTTCTCTCATTAAGAAAGCGCTAACAAAAAAGGTTTTATGTAAATCGGTCAACGCGTTCGGTTGTAATCGTGTCATGCACAGACAGACAGACAGCGCTAAGCATAATAGGGGGCTTTGCCCCCTAAATTTTAGTTACGGAATAGATGTATGTATATATGTAGGTATTCATAGTTTGTATTATTCCGTTATTAAAAGGTTAGATAAAAGACTTCGATCCTTAACCGTTTACTATAACTATACAGCATCTTTCCTTATAGAACCCTTCGTTTTCAGCCTCCACGCCAGCACCCCGGATGGCAGTTGATGCAGGCGGTAGACTGGGGTCCAGCGTGCCCCCAACCAGTACGGTTCACGGGGGCTACTAAAGGCATCCGCGATATGGACGAGGACTGTCTATACATGAACATATTCTCACCCAATGTAAGTACAAACGGACACTAATACGGGCAAGGGAATGGGGTCCTGCAAGCCCCCAACCAGTGCGGTTCACGAAGACTTCTAAAGGCATCCGCGATATGGACGGGGACTGTATACATATTCTCATCCAATGTAAGTACAAACAGATTTTACTATAGGCAAGGGAATGGGGTCCGGCATGCCCCCAACCAGTGCGGCTCACGTAAGAACAAACGGACTCTAATGCGAGCAAGGGATTGGGGTCCAACATGACCCCAACCAGTGCGGTTCACGGGCGCTACTAAAGGCATCCGCGATATGGACGAGCACTGCCTACATTCATGTTTTTTTTTCAGGATCATAAAGCTAGCAGTTTAGATTTTAGAGGGGGACGCTTGAATAAAAGTTTAAAACTTTAATAATTCGCAAACGGTTCCTCAATACTCATAACTGGCGGTGTAATCGCGTCACAAACATAAAAATCCTTTTAAAGTCGTATTTTAAACGGCTCTATTACACATTACTATGTGCAAAATGGAATTCCATTTTGAAATGTAAATTTGTTTTAGTGTAAAAGTTTATAGAAGTTCTTTGTGAACATTAATGATTGTGTCTTTCTATAAATTGCTTCAATGTAAGTACCAAAATTTATTTATTTACTTTGAGGAAGACCAACGGCTATACATTAATCAAAAAAATTAGTTTAATTATATGTATTATTACATGTGTGAGTTTCACCTATGTATTGTTATTTTATATATTTTTTCTCTAACGTCGTCTATTTTGCTGTTTGTTCTTAATCTTAAATTCTTTAAATAGTTGTGGAAACTTTTATTTGGCCTTCTTTAAATTACACTTTTTAAGGTGTGCGTAATAATGTGTATTTGTGTATTTTTTCTTTAAGTTAGCAGTAAGTTTTCCTAAGATTTCAAAAATAAATAAACAAAATAAATAGATATGATTAATAAGAAACATAAAGCCAATTATAGGTCCTCATAACAATAGGTAGTGAAAAATAAGACGTATACAATTATAAGAAAAAGATAGTTGTAAGACCTTACATATTTAATAGTTAATATAACTATAACTTTTGGTGAATAGAAGAAAAACATAAAATACATTTAAACCGGTTAATGATGCTCACTAAAGAAATCACTGCTCAGCAAGCGACGTGCTTTGTTTACGCTCACGAAGAATAAGGTCGAATAAGTTATTTTCTTTACTAATTAAAACTTTCGTAGTATTTTCTTGAATGAAAATCACTGGATCCTGAAAAGTCGTAGAACAAAAGTTGTTTCTTGGGATGCTCAGAATCACCCCATTTCGGCTGAGTACACATGAAATAATGTACGGGACGCTGCAGTGCCTGGGACATTGTTAGATGGATTAGGCTTGCCCAGCACCTATACCATCCTCTCAGCTTAGTCAGCTATTACATTATTATTACATGAAATAATACACCCTGTATAATTAAATTTACTGCAATTTTATAGGATACTTCAATTTGGCGGCAGGTGTTTGCAATTATGTTGATGGATGCCGATTAGGTCAGTCAGCGCTCTGACTCTCCGAGATCTAATTGAGATGAAGGCACCGGCTTAAGTTGGGTAATGACTGGCGTTTAAACATTAATTGAATGTACTTGACCGTTGAGTGGTTGACTTATAGGTCAAACAACTCTCAGCTGATTGAAGCTTATGATTTACCTTTTTAATCCAAGTATTTCGCTTTTTAAAGTTTACTTCCAAAGCTTTTGCACTTGGGTTCAGCATACTAAAAGGTCGCTAGATGTTCTACAATATAATAATATCTTCCGTATGATGTTGAGGCTGTCCCGATTCTGAAGTATTTCGCTATTTAAAGCTTACTGCCAAAGCTTTTGCACGGGATGTTTGTGGGTTTAGCATACTCAAAGGTCGCGTATGAGCCTGCCCCAATTCAGTGGTGATGAGCAGAGTTCGGGGCAGCTAAAACAGCATTCTGAAGACTGTAGCGGAGAAATGGGCGTCTCCTCTGTGTAGTGTTGAGAGATGTAAGTACAAAGAGTAATTAGTGGGAGAACTGGTTCCCCTCAGTGATCATTCTTTGCTTCATCATCATCATCATCCACATCCAGACTCAGTTTGTGCCACCCGCCACGATCCTGTGTCAGTACAATCCATCGTTATTTGTTTATCATAATTTAGTTCCTTTGTTTATCATATTTAACTTGCGAGTATGGTCTTCCGGAGGTATCCCTTAGGAGATCCTTACTGCATCCACGAGTAAGAGACGAGATGCAACATTATATTGCCGGCACCCTACGGCAAGGTAAAATGGCGCAGACTAATCATGTTTATTTTATTCATATATCCAATGTTGAGTAGTAGGTACCCAAGGATATTTAACAAGAATTTCGTTCCTCTGTGCCCGTTGTAGCAAGAGTTAAAGTTTTATCCTAGCGCACGGTCGTATTTGCAATAATAATTCATGATTAAATTCAAAAAGTTTACGGGCTCTTTGGTTATAAATAAATTATGGTGTAAAAAAAATTACATCAACAGAAGATAAAGGTTTTGTGTTGTTTTTGCGGTTTCTTTGAGAATTTATACTAAAGTAAATATGAGGTTTAAGCAAAATTTTAAACGGGGACTTTAAACATTAAATGTCAAATATTTTTAATGACCTTTTACTTATTTTCCACTACTTGTATTTATAGACAGTATAAGCATCTGAAGAAAAGCAAAACTCCGCGATCAGCTCGCTAACGCGCCTTAAGGCTGAACGAGTCGCCCATCTTTCCATACAAACGTGGAAGGGTAACTACTCCACTGTTTGACATTGACCATCCAACACTAAGGATTATATCAATTTATCTCGTCATAATCTATGTCTGTATACACTCCAAACCGTAATCAAAGTATTTATTTCAAAAATACAAGCTTCTAAACTTTTGTATTTCAACACTGATTTTAGCCCAACTTTGGACGAAACTAAATAATATACGGAGAAAGAAAACTCAAAAATTAAGGCCGTTCCGACATAGTTTAATTATTCAAAAGTTTAAATAATAAATGTTATTTTGAAAAGATTACACTCAAGTTTTTCTATAATAACCCTTGTGCTAAAAGTCTATTCACATATTTTTGCGCGGTCGTTTTAGGAATGAAATCATTGTGCATTTCATTCTAGCACGCGGGTACACATACTATGTCAGGTGAGATAGCATACATTTAGGCCGCGCCCACTGTCGGCTTTGCCTCCGCGACTTGTTGGGCCTTAAGCGCGCGCAACGCATACGTCCTTGGTTGGGCAACAAGCTATAATTATTCTAGTCATTATCTTTGATCTAACACACCAGGGACAATCATTGATATAAATCGTTAGATACGCCCTCACCGTACTGAGACCGCGCCGTTGTGTTTCCAAACGATATGAGTGAGCTCACTCATGCAAGAAAGAGAAAGTAGTGTTTGCAAATAATGTGGGAAAAAAAGAGATAACACTATTTTTTCGGTACGCGTGGCGTGTTGCGCATTCGTCGGCAGTATTGTAAACACAATATCAGAGTTTTTGGCGTGAGGGCTCAACTAACGATTTATATCAGTGGGGACAATGCATATTGAAAATATGGCCTAGTTACAGCTCTGGTTGCTTTATGGTACACCATTGTGTCATCATCATCATTTCAGCCGTAAAACGTCCACTACTGAACACAGACCTCCCTCATGGATCACAATGTAGGGTAGTCGCCATACTCTACGCGTGACAGGCGGGTTGGCGAACGCAGTACGGAATGTGGATACACGCTAAGACGCTGCTGCCCATCTTCCGTAGGTATCCCTTAGCAGGCTCTTACTGCATCCACGGGCATGACAGGAGGAATCTACTGCCGGCACCTCAGGGCTAGATAATAAATAATAAATAAATCACACAGCATCATCTAGCCCCAAGCTAAGCAGAGCTTGTGTTATGGGTACTAGATGACTGACATACTTAATACATTATACTACCTACATAGATAGATATTTTTTATTATATATAGAAAAACACCCAGAACACCCTGAACAAATATCTGCAGATCATTCAGACATTTGTTCCGAGGCGGGAATCGAACCCGCAACCTCTTGCGTCGCAGGCGGACCTTCGCCCGCTGCGCCACAGAGGTCGTCAACATCTTATGTCTAAAAATAAATATAATTGTTGCAGACAGAAGCTGGCGCCACGGCGCAACGTTTCCCAGTAATGGTGTATATCCACGGCGGTCAGTTCATGTCGGGCGCGTCCAACCTGTTCCCGGGACACATGCTGGCTGCCTTCTACAACGTCGTCGTCGTCTCCTTCAACTACAGGCTGGGGGCTTTAGGTGCGTGACCTAATCGTTTTTATTACCTTATATCCTGTCCATCCAATGGTTGTCTGGAAGAAATCGCTTTTAGCGATAAGACCGCCCATTGTATGTTGTATTTGTCTGTGTTTCTCTTTGTGAATTTTATGTTATATGGTGAATGTACAATAAAGAGTTTATCTATCTATATATCTATCCATCTAATTATTTCTACGTGTAACGTCCACTAATGAACAAAGACCATGGATCTTCATGAGGGTTAGTTGCCATACTCACCACGCTTGGCAGGCGGGTAGGCGAGCGCAGCACGGGATGTTCACACGGAAAGACGCTGCTTCGCATCTTCCGGAGGTATCCCTTAGCAGGCTCTTACTGCATCCACGGGCATAACAGGAGGCGTAACTATCTACTGCCGGCACCCCACGGCATGCACGGTATATACGTAATTAAAATACTCTTTTTCACAGGTTTCTTATCAACCGCCGATGAAAACTCTCCGGGTAACTACGGCATCTTAGACCAGATAATGGCGATCCGCTGGGTCCACGAGAACATAGGCCCCTTCAACGGGGACCCCTCATCTATAACCCTGTTCGGACCGGGAGCCGGCGGGGCATCTGCAGGATTGTTGGCTGTGGCCCCACAGACTAGGGATATCGTCACTAGAGTAATTGCTCAGGTAAATTACCTACTACATTAGGAAAACTTCGGGTCTCATGACCTTATGGGTTCCAGTATCATGGGACCCTGAATTAAGACTTTAGGACTGGTGTCCTAAAGTCTTAATTCAAAAAATACTTGCTGGTGCATTACAACTGCTTCTAGTCAAATCACGATCATTTCGGTTATCACTGACTCATTCCTTATTTACAAATGCACGTTTTGTATGACAGAGTGGGTCGGCGCTCGCGGACTGGGCTCTCATAGAAGACAAGTACCGCGTGCAGAACACGTCGCTGGTGTTCGGGCGGCTGCTCGGCTGCCCCATCGACTCGGCGTGGAAGCTGGTCAACTGTCTGCGGCAGGGGCGCAGCTTCTACGAGCTGGGGAACGCAGAGTTTCAGGTATTCACATCAGCACCAAGGTCAAACCATTCCTTGCACTTTCTGTGCACCGCAAGCGGCGAGAGATCTTGTGGAGCGTCAAGAACATTTAGAGACCTGGATGTTGGCGTGGTTCTCCTTGCAATACCTTTCAGAGGGTTCCTATTGTTGCGCCAAACGCTAACGTAAACCAGTAAGTTCGCGAAAGATCCAGAAAGGACCGGTGTTTAAGCGGCCGAAAGAGTCCAAGGTCACTCCATTGTTTACAACACAAAAACGAGATGTTTCTAGACAAACCGGTTTTGAAACTATAGTGCGGGTAGTAAACAAAGTTATAAAAAGTTGTTTACTTGTTTTTTGTTGACCTGTCTCTATTGTGTGTAAATCTAGAAACTTCAGCTTCGAGAATCTACTTTATGTGCGATATAAATATGCGGATGTGTTTACCGAGCGGACAGTCTTTATTTGGCTACGGAAGCGAACAGTGCGATATATCCGAGTGACTTCAAAGTGAATACAGTGATTGTGTACAAGTGCTATAGTGCTCAGTGAATATTGAACAAGTGTTATAGTGACGATCAGTGTTGTACGTGAAGAAGTGTTCCTGTGTGAATCTGCTGTGAGATTCTTATTGGTGTGATCTGTGATTAAAGTGTTAATTTTGGTAAAATTGGACTACATTATTTAATCCCGAACCCCCAGCTCTTAACACTATAGAGGTATGTTGTGGTCTGACCTTGTAGTTGAAGGTATGACTGCTACGATTCCGGGCACGCGGGGCTATATTTATCATCTTTATAATCAGTCATATCACTACTGAATATATGCCCCTCCAAGTCTCGCCTCTGAACTCGACCTTTGGCTCTCCTCCAATCCCTGCCCATTGCCATACCATATAATAGCACCACCTAGCTACAAGGTCCGTACACTACGTTTGCCGACTTGCTACTGGACGGGGCTATAGAAGACCAGTACCGCGTGCAGAACACGTCGCTGGTGTTGGCTGCTCGGCTGCCCCATAGACTCGGCGTGGAAGCTGGTCAACTGTCTGCGACAGCTTCTACGAGCTGGGGAATGCAGTTTCAGGTATTCACATCAGCACCTGTGGGTCGTCTAACCATTCGTCGCGCACTTGGACTTGACTGGGTTGCGTATTACCTGTCGGATTCGTAGGTAGCCCTTCGGTGATCATCTATCATGCGCTTACTGTGCGCCTCTCAAGGGGAGATGGGCTGCGGGATTCCTTTTGGAGCTAGGGTGCGTTTTTACTGACGCGAGCGGGGCGGGACTTAGCGGTGCATGAACTAACCAATCACAATGCTCGTTCTGCCTCATGTGTCATTTAAGTGGAAATGCGCCCTTAGGGGCCGTCTCCACGAGCGAGGGAATCGCGACGATGTTATCGTCCGTGCCACGTATTTCTATACACCCTCTTAGAGGCCGTCTCCACGGCGAGAGAATCGCGACGGGTCCGCGCTATGGAATCGCCGCGATTCCCTCGCTCGTGGAGACGGTCCCTTAGGCCTTTGGTGAATCATACGTGTTGCTTGAAACCTCAAGATGCATGGAGATTTAACGACATTCGACGACCTGGGCAACGCCAGGGTTCTCCTCGCACTATATTTCAGATGTTCTCCATAAAGTTGCTTTGTGGTCTGACCTTTTGGTTGTGGGTTCGCGAGGCTTGGCTGCTCCATAGACTCGACCCATATTAAAAAGTTATAATGTGATAAAATAAAATCTTAGTATCGCATGAAGGAATTTGTGGGCGGAAACTAGCAATTATTTAAAAATATCCCGCACGCATTATGCATAGTGAAAGTGAGAGTAAAATATTGCATTATCCGTTTTTAATTCCAGCCGCACGTAGGTTTCATCCCCTGGGGTCCCGTACTGGAAAACAACTTCACATTCCCCGGGGACGAGTGGTACGACGGCTGGCGGTCACGTGACTGGCACTTCCTCAACGAACTGCCGGAGAACCTCTTCAAGGGGAGGAAGTTCAACCGAGCGCTGCGATACATGACCGGGGTCACCACTCAGGAGGCGGCCTACGTGCTATGTGAGTATATAGAACGTTTCGTAGAATACGGAATGCTCGAGAAGAGATAGCTGGCAACGTCGCTTGCTGTTGGGCATATGCGGAACGGCAACGTCGCGCACTAAACTGAAAATGGCACGTAGATTATTAGTATATTACCTATTATACCTATCTCTTGCAATTACAAAAAGAAATGACGATCAAGGAGATCGGACTCAGCTCAATCAGATTACAATTTAATGTCGCGGGCGAGTTCTATTGAGAGGTATTTGTAAAACTTTCTAGGCGCCAGTTTGGCGTCGACTCACGTTTCTATTAATTAAAACAAATGTCAATTTGTGACGCAAATGATTCAATTAGTTAAACAGTAGGTATACTGGTGATAAATGGTAGGGCGGCTATCGGTCACGTGACTGGCACTTCTAGCGGCCTACGTATTATGTGAGTAGGCGTATAACGTTTCATAGAATATGGAATTCTCGTGAAGAGCAACATTCTTCTGACGGCACCTCACGGCAATGACCAACGTGCTTAGTTTCCGTTGACAATTAATACAAGGTTAAAAATTAGCGTTAGATGTATGAGAGTACTATTAACTCAGAGACGGGGATTATTCGAAGTAATATTATGTAACATTTGTATTAATTGTCAACGGAAACTAAGCACGTCGGTCATTGCCGTGAAGTGCCGTCAGAAGAATGTTGCCTCTCCTTTCTTGCCCGTGGATGCAGTAAGAATCAGCCAAGCGATACTTCCTGAAGATGCTATCTATCTATGCGTGGTGAGTATGACAACTTCCACCTCATGATTAGTACTTGGAGATCTTGCTGCGGAGGTTGCTAAGGTGGCGGCTGCGGTGGCTGTGGCGGCTGCTGTTGCCCCAACATCACGAGCTACACGTGCTGCACAAAGACCTGCTAATCACAGCGAAGCGGCGCTCGCAGTTTGCTGCTGCTGGCATTCGTGCTAGCGTTCGACGCGGACGCTCGTCTTGTGTGCTTCGTGCTGTTATGTGAAATATATGAATATGAATAAGATCCATGAGGGATGCGCATCGCCAGCAGTGGACATGATGGACGGCTATGGTGGTAATGATGATGATGAAGCGCGTTGGTTGCCTATTTTTGAACTATTTTCATTGGAATACACGTCGACAATTGATGAAATTTCTTGTTATCTTTCTTCCCCCAGATAAGAACGAGACGCTAGCCCCCACGTACGCGGTAACCGAGCAGTGGTTCAACCAGAAGGTGGCGGAGCTGGTGCAGCGGTACAACTACACGCTGAACCCGCGCGGCGTGTTCGACGCAGTGCGCTACATGTACACCTACCACCCGCAGCCGCACAACGCCAGTGCGGTGCGCGACCAGTATGTGCATGTGAGTAACCGAGCAGTGGTTCAACCAGAAGGTGGCGGAGCTGGTGCAGCGGTACAACTACACGCTGAACCCGCGCGGCGTGTTCGACGCAGTGCGCTACATGTACACCTACCACCCGCAGCCGCACAACGCCAGTGCGGTGCGCGACCAGTATGTACATGTGAGTAACCGAGCAGTGGTTCAACCAGAAGGTGGCGGAGCTGGTGCAGCGGTACAACTACACGCTGAACCCGCGCGGCGTGTTCGACGCAGTGCGCTACATGTACACCTACCACCCGCAGCCGCACAACGCCAGTGCGGTGCGCGACCAGTATGTGCATGTGAGTAACCGAGCAGTGGTTCAACCAGAAGGTGGCGGAGCTGGTGCAGCGGTACAACTACACGCTGAACCCGCGCGGCGTGTTCGACGCAGTGCGCTACATGTACACCTACCACCCGCAGCCGCACAACGCCAGTGCGGTGCGCGACCAGTATGTACATGTGAGTAACCGAGCAGTGGTTCAACCAGAAGGTGGCGGAGCTGGTGCAGCGGTACAACTACACGCTGAACCCGCGCGGCGTGTTCGACGCAGTGCGCTACATGTACACCTACCACCCGCAGCCGCACAACGCCAGTGCGGTGCGCGACCAGTATGTGCATGTGAGTAACCGAGCAGTGGTTCAACCAGAAGGTGGCGGAGCTGGTGCAGCGGTACAACTACACGCTGAACCCGCGCGGCGTGTTCGACGCAGTGCGCTACATGTACACCTACCACCCGCAGCCGCACAACGCCAGTGCGGTGCGCGACCAGTATGTACATGTGAGTAACCGAGCAGTGGTTCAACCAGAAGGTGGCGGAGCTGGTGCAGCGGTACAACTACACGCTGAACCCGCGCGGCGTGTTCGACGCAGTGCGCTACATGTACACCTACCACCCGCAGCCGCACAACGCCAGTGCGGTGCGCGACCAGTATGTACATGTGAGTACTACTCTGTACCTCATTGATATAAATCGTTAGATACACCCTCACCGTACTGAGACCGCGCCGTTGTGTTTCCAAACGATATGAGTGAGCTCACTCATGCAAGAAAGAGAAAGTAGTGTTTGTGAATAATGTGGGAGAAACAAAGATAAGATAACACTATTTTACGACATATATCAATACTGTACGTATGTAGTCAGCTATACATTATTAGTGTCTTATTCCTTTAAGATATTTCGATTCTAAACCGATGGTTGTCTAGACGGGTTATCAACTTTCTTAAATGTTCGAGTGTCTAGATGGATAGTCGAGTGACAAGTATTATGGTTGAGTGTCAAGAATTATGGCGGAGTGTCTAGAATTATAGTCTAGTGTGTCCAGAATAGAGGTTTGTCTAGCTCCAAGGTAACAAAGCTGGTACGGCGGTACACATACACTCTGAACCCGCGCGACATGTATGTCTACCACCCGCAGATGCATATCACCAGTGCGGTGCGCGACCAGTGTACATGTGAGTATTGATATATTATAAGCTATTGATATAGTATGTTCGCTTCTTTCCCTCACTGGAAAAAAGGTATCTGAAGCGAACGAATTCAATTAAAATGTATCTTGTTCTTCTTTTGTAACTTGACTATTCTATGTAGCTTTTGGTTCTATTGAGTAAACACTTGTTGACTTTTACTATTAGAATGGTGGTCGAGTGTCTAGATGGATAGCCATGTGAGTACCTATTAATTCTATATATCTATTTTTCATATTGACTTAGAACGTTCCGAACCTAAGTTACGTCAGTCCAGTCCACCAGAAAAGCATCGAACATGTCCCGGTCTCTAACTATAATAGTGTCTCATGCTCAGCTAAGGATAAGAAGCCAAGATTCCGATCTGCTTTGGCAGTCTGTCGGTACAACTACAATCTGCCCCGCGTGGCACGACCGGTCAGGATCGACCACTAACCACAAAAACACACCAAAGAGTAAGGCATACGACGACAAACCTCATTCTTCAGCTAACGTCTCTTCCGTTTCTTCCACAGCTCCTATCAGATTTCCTGTACCGCGCGCCCACAGACAAACTGGTCAAGATCCTGCTCGAGCAGAAGGTGCCCGTCTACATGTACGTCCTCAACACGACGATCGAGGCGTACAACTGGCCGGCGTGGCGGCAGTACGCGCACGACAACGAGCATTACTTCCTCACGGGCGCTCCGTTCATGGACCAGGAGTTCTTCCCGCGGCGGCAGAGGATCGAGCGACAGGCGTGGACCGGCAACGATAGGAACATGAGCCACTTCTTTATGAAGGCGTACTCTGATTTCGCTAGATACGGGTAAGTCCCTGAGGCCTCTGCCTCGAATCTTGCGGGCAGCGGGGCGGCGGCGGCGGCGGCGCGGGAGCGGCAGGATCTTATGCGTAAAATCAAATGGACCGGCCCTCGACAACAGCGGCGCGGGCTTTGATTTTACGCATAAGATCCTGCCGAGGATTTTTTTACGCATAAGAGGCAGATGCCTTAAACACTCTTGAAACTGCGACTATTTTTATATCAGAGGAGATAGAAAAGAATCGGAAAAATTTAAAAGATCATCGTAATTATCACGTAGCTTAGTAGAGACATGATTTACAGTAGCAGAGGGTATCTGGTATTCTTCTTGATATACAAACGCTGCAGTGCCTGGAACGTTCGAACGAACGAAAAGCAGACAATTGCCACGACAACTAGCATTACCTCTGGTGACTGGAGGTTAAATCTACCTGGTGTAGAATCTATTGTTGCACTATTGCTAATTATAATAGAGATATTACGAATCTAATTTTTATTTTTTCTGTATGATTTACACAATAAAGAGTTTATCTATCTATCTATCTAAATTTAGAGCTATCACGTAAAAATAGGTAAACTTTTTCCGTTTTACATTTAGAACGACACCAACCGAATAGCTAAACGTCATTTTAGTTCATTTTACGCAACTTTAATTACGTGGGGTGACGGCATTCAGTAAGAATATGCCAAGGGATACCTCCGGAGGATGAGAAGCAGCGTCATTCCGTGTATCAATATAACGCACTACGCTCGCCAACCCGCCTGCCAAGCGTGTTAAGTATTCAGTAGTGGACGATTCACGGCCGAAATGACGACGTAAAATTGTTTCGTTTTAAACTTAGGATCGAATACCCGAACGTCATTGAAGTCCATATTACGCAATTTTAATTAGCTTTAGTCAGGACGCCGACAGAATCGACACCACCGTGTAACAATCACCCTTCACTCTCCAGTAACCCGAGCCGCTCGCGCATCCTCGGCGTCCACTTCGAAGAAGCCGAAGAGGGCCAGCTGCGCTACTTGAACCTCAACACCACGTACAACTCCACGATACAGCTCAACTACAGGCAGACGGAACTCGCCTTCTGGACCGTGTACCTGCCCACTGTCATCGGCCGCGCCACGCCCACGTACCCGCCGTTCACTGAGGTACGTACACTTATGTATATAAATCGTTAGATAAGCCCTCGCACCAAAAACACTGGCATACCCCGCCGTTCACTGAGGTACGTACACTGATATAAATCGTTAGATGAGCCCTCGCACCAAAAACTCTGGCATACCCTGCCGTTCACTGAGGTACGTACACTGATATAAATCGTTAGATAAGCCCTCGCACCAAAAACACTGGCATACCCCGCCGTTCACTGAGGTACGTACACTGATATAAATCGTTAGATGAGCCCTCGCACCAAAAACTCTGGCATACCCTGCCGTTCACTGAGGTACGTACACTGATATAAATCGTTAGATAAGCCCTCGCACCAAAAACTCTGGCATACCCCGCCGTTCACTGAGGTACGTACACTGATATAAATCGTTAGATGAGCCCTCGCACCAAAAACTCTGGCATACCCTGCCGTTCACTGAGGTACGTACACTGATATAAATCGTTAGATGAGCCCTCGCACCAAAAACACTGGCATACCCCGCCGTTCACTGAGGTACGTACACTGATATAAATCGTTAGATGAGCCCTCGCACCAAAAACTCTGGCATACCCTGCCGTTCACTGAGGTACGTACACTGATATAAATCGTTAGATGAGCCCTCGCACCAAAAACTCTGGCATACCCCGCCGTTCACTGAGGTACGTACTCTGATATAAATCGTTAGATGAGCCCTCGCACCAAAAACTGGCATACCCCGCCGTTCACTGAGGTACGTACACTGATATGAATCGTAAGATGAGCCCTCGCACCAAAAACTCTGGCATACCCCGCCGTTCACTGAGGTACGTACTCTGATATAAATCGTTAGATGAGCCCTCGCACCAAAAACTCTGGCATACCCTGCCGTTCACTGAGGTACGTACACTGATATAAATCGTTAGATGAGCCCTCGCACCAAAAACTCTGGCATACCCCGCCGTTCACTGAGGTACGTACACTGATATAAATCGTTAGATGAGCCCTCGCACCAAAAACTCTGGCATACCCTGCCGTTCACTGAGGTACGTACACTGATATAAATCGTTAGATGAGCCCTCGCACCAAAAACTCTGGCATACCCCGCCGTTCACTGAGGTACGTACACTGATATAAATCGTTAGATGAGCCCTCGCACCAAAAACTCTGGCATACCCCGCCGTTCACTGAGGTACGTACTCTGATATAAATCGTTAGATGAGCCCTCGCACCAAAAACTCTGGCATACCCCGCCGTTCACTGAGGTACGTACACTGATATAAATCGTTAGATAAGCCCTCGCACCAAAAACTCTGGCATACCCCGCCGTTCACTGAGGTACGTACACTGATATAAATCGTTAGATGAGCCCTCGCACCAAAAACTCTGGCATACCCTGCCGTTCACTGAGGTACGTACACTGATATAAATCGTTAGATAAGCCCTCGCACCAAAAACTCTGGCATACCCCGCCGTTCACTGAGGTACGTACACTGATATAAATCGTTAGATGAGCCCTCGCACCAAAAACTCTGGCATACCCTGCCGTTCACTGAGGTACGTACACTGATATAAATCGTTAGATGAGCCCTCGCACCAAAGACACTGGCATACCCCGCCGTTCACTGAGGTACGTACACTGATATAAATCGTTAGATGAGCCCTCGCACCAAAAACTCTGGCATACCCCGCCGTTCACTGAGGTACGTACACTGATATAAATCGTTAGATGAGCCCTCGCACCAAAAACTCTGGCATACCCTGCCGTTCACTGAGGTACGTACACTGATATAAATCGTTAGATGAGCCCTCGCACCAAAAACTCTGGCATACCCCGCCGTTCACTGAGGTACGTACACTGATATAAATCGTTAGATGAGCCCTCGCACCAAAAACTCTGGCATACCCCGCCGTTCACTGAGGTACGTACTCTGATATAAATCGTTAGATGAGCCCTCGCACCAAAAACTCTGGCATACCCCGCCGTTCACTGAGGTACGTACACTGATATGAATCGTAAGATGAGCCCTCGCACCAAAAACTCTGGCATACCCCGCCGTTCACTGAGGTACGTACTCTGATATAAATCGTTAGATGAGCCCTCGCACCAAAAACTCTGGCATACCCTGCCGTTCACTGAGGTACGTACACTGATATAAATCGTTAGATGAGCCCTCGCACCAAAAACTCTGGCATACCCTGCCGTTCACTGAGGTACGTACACTGATATAAATCGTTAGATGAGCCCTCGCACCAAAAACACTGGCATACCCCGCCGTTCACTGAGGTACGTACACTGATATAAATCGTTAGATGAGCCCTCGCACCAAAAACTCTGGCATACCCTGCCGTTCACTGAGGTACGTACTCTGATATAAATCGTTAGATGAGCCCTCGCACCCCAAAAACTCTGGCATACCCCGCCGTTCACTGAGGTACGTACACTGATATGAATCGTAAGATGAGCCCTCGCACCAAAAACTCTGGCATACCCCGCCGTTCACTGAGGTACGTACACTGATATGAATCGTAAGATGAGCCCTCGCACCAAAAACTCTGGCATACCCCGCCGTTCACTGAGGTACGTACACTGATATAAATCGTTAGATGAGCCCTCGCACCAAAAACTCTGGCATTGTGTTTTACAATACTGCCGACGAATGCGCAACACGCCACGCGTACCGAAAAAATAGTGTTATCTCTTTTTCTCCCACATTATTCGATAACACCACTTTCTCTTTCTTGCATGAGTGTGCATCATATCGTTTGGAAGCACAACGGCGCGGTCTCAGTACGGTGAGGGCGTATCTAACGATTTATTTCAATGGGTACGTAGACACTACAGGCGTGACCTGGCAGAGTGGTACGAACCCGTGACTGTCAATGCGAAAGGTCGTGGACCGGCCATGCACCAATGGATTACTCTTTCATGAAAACAAAATTAAGCTGGCACGGGACGCCTCGCAGGTGTAAAACATTTTTACCACAGTCGCCGCAGTAGCCCCAATCGCCTCAGTCAACACAATGGGCACGGTGGACGAATGGCAGTCGCCAAAAATGTGTACATTTAACGCGTGCCCCAACGTTGACGGAAAACATCGCGAGGAAACGACCGACTTAGCTTCAGACGTATTATCTATCTATTCTGTGACTTTACATCACGTTGTGTGGTGATCACGTTTACTAAGCACGTGACCAACGAACGCTGCATTGCATAGCGTCCGTCATCCTGAGACAGAGTTGTAAGGTCTCATGTGCCCGTAATTTCACCGGCACCCTTACTGTTCGAACCGGAACAGAGCAATGCAGAAATTACTGCTTGGCGGCAGAAATAGCACTTCACAAAAAGATCTAATACTATGATACCACTTAGTGTAACTTAAAGCGTTGCCATATTCTTTCCTGAGACTATAGCCGATTTTACTGAGAGGATAGTATAGGTGCTGAGCAAGCCTAATTCTAACAATATCCCGGCACTGCAACGACCCGTACAGAATGAATACCAGTTGCTGACGCTGTGTAGATCATCTAAAAACAGATGTGAAAGGCCAATTTATTGTATATATCATCTAAATCCTCTTATGTTCATCGGAAATCTGTGCGCTACTTTGATAATGTGCAACCCGAAGAGGGCTTAGCGGTGCAAGAATTGACCAATCACAAACGCCTCTTCATTGTTCCAGTTCTGGTGGGAGCAAAAACGGCCTTTACAAATAGCGTTCTGTGCGTCTACCATGAGTTGTCTCTGTTAGATCGCCTGCCGTTACTACAGTAGTAATAGTACGTTAATGTGACATCTGTCAGATCTGTAACTCATGGTACCAAATTCTAAGCAAATGAAGCCCAAACTACAGTCGCTGTAGTATAGTTTACTGCGTATTTTAGTACCGAGCTATCCGCTAGAGGCGCTGTACAAGTTTTCATACATTTGCTTAACTACAGTCGCTAGTTATAGTTTGTGAAAACTCATGGTTAGACCTACTGGTCTGTCAGGGCTTAGGGGTGCAAGAATTGACGAATCACAAACGCTCATAGATTTAAATCCTTCATCGTTTCAGTTCTGGTGGGAGCCGAAACAGCCTTTGCAGATAGCGTTCTGGTCTGTCTCGAGCGCTTGTTTGGTTCTCATCGTGTTGCTAGTCGTCTGCTGTATGCTGTGGAGGAACGCTAAACGGTAAGCGTACGGGAAAAGTTGGAGTTTTACCATTTCATATCAATATTGTAGGTTTTGTACGTAACAAGCAGGCCCGGATTAGCCCCTAGGCCCACACTTAGGGGCCTTTATGGCGGAACATCCATAACCCTAAAGTCTGCCTTGCCCGAAAAAATTTGCGCATGTAGAAATATTGTAAGGAGGGGGGGCTCAAATACCAAGGCCCTGAATCCCTTTAGCCTAGTAACAAGTCAATTTTAAAGCTTGTTTTGATAACTTTAAGCCGCTTTTTGGAGCGTGAGGGTAGTTCGCAATTTAAAATCAACTTGTACTGTACTGTAGATTTGCATTAAGTACTGAAGCTTGGGTACAAAACTTGGGCATAGAAACTAATTTATGATTCAAATAATGTTATGACCAAGTTTATACTGTTCAAATGTAATTGTATCAAATAATTTATTTTCCTCTTACATCTATTTTATAATAGTGCAAATATGTAATAGTAGTAATTTCGGTAGTCGTCCATTTACACCCTGTATAAATACATCATAATCACTAAATTAATTTAAAAAAAATACAGAATTACACAAAAAACACACAAAAAACTTTAACAAAATTATCATTAATAAAATGTTCACTATAACGTTAACGTTACTTCAGCAGCATAAACTAAGAATAGTTTATGCTGCTGAAGTAACGTTCAAAATGACTAAGGGACGATTTTTCAATTCTCAGATAAACTGTCTATTGCTCTTTAAATCATTATTTCTTATTCTCAATTAATATCTATGTTGTTTATTGTTTTTGTTTAATTAATGTTAGTGGTTTAATTACCGTTTTAATTAAAGTTAAATAAATAAATAAATCAATACCGTATCGCTGTCTTAGTCTCTATTCATTGGGGTATCTGAGGATTGAAAAATCGGCCCTTAGTTAACTATGACGACAAGCTAACATTACTAAATCCTCTTTAACAGGGCTGCTCCGCCGAAATGGAAAATGGTACCGGTGACGTACGTGAACTAACAAAATTATTAACACGCATTTAGTTGCTTTTGTGAAGTTGTTGCTTATGTGTTAAATTGTCGTGGTGGGCCGGCGGTAGAATGTTGCCCCTCTCTTGCCCGTGGATGCAGTAAGAATCCGCTAACGGATACCTCCGGAAGATGGCCAGCGACGTCTGTCTGTGTATAACAACGACTTCATGCATGATCACTTGGATCTTGTAAGGAGTTGTTGCCAAAATCACCTCGCTTCACTGATCACTGATCACTGATCGATCACTGATCCGGGGAGGCTATGTCCAGCAGTGGACGTCCTACGGCTGATTGGATGATGTCTTTGTTGTATTGTACATACGGTTTGTGTTTGAAAAACATGTCGCTTGATTCTTTTGCCGACGGAACGAAGAAGGTATATGTGTTTAGAGTGAGAGAGTGAGATCTAAGTACAAGATTATCGCCAGATTCATGAGTGATGGTTGTCAGACGTATGTTGTGGTGAATCATCATCATTTCAGCCATAAAACGTCCACTGATGAACACAAGCCTCCCGCATGGATCTCCATGAGGGGTGGTTGCCATTCTCACCACGCTTGGCAGGCGGGTTGGTGAGCGCAGTATGGGATGTTGATACACGGATAGACGCTGCTGCCCATCTTCCGGAGGTATCCCTTGCATTTAGTAGTTAATCTACGCATACTAAAGTTTTGACATTGTCCAAGCCCTATAGAATATAAGTAGGTACGTCAAAACTAATTTGTCTATAAGCAAAACGAATCGTTTTTGAAATATATGGAGAAGCATCTAATTATATTTTTGTGTAGATTTTTTTCTGTCGCTTACTTACATCGCACTCTGGATTGAAATCCAAGTCGCATTCAAACCTTTCGCCCTAGTTATAAAAAGACAATGGCTTTCCAGAGAGACTGACCGATTCTACGACGGCGATATATTCATGGTGAACGAAATAGACCCAAGTGGCATAGACAACGCGACCCGGTCCAGAGAGAATATCTACGAGTACCGCGACGTGCCCGTCAAGCGGCCGCATACGCCGCAGACGATGACGCGAACTGTAAGTATGCCGATGTATTCATAGGCCATAGAGGATATTATAGGTCGATTTAAGATCGATAAATTTAGTGGGGGCAATCGGCGCATGTGTCAAATCGCGCACGAATCGAGATGCGTAAACGCAACGCGGGAGGTGACCTTGAGAGCGTCTGACGTGACGGCGTCACGTCATTGGTAGATCAGTCGCTCTCACAACACACCCGCCCCCTCATTCCGCACATCACCAAATAGACCTTGGAATTGAATACTACGCATACCCCTTCTACTTTTGCCGAGCGATCTTTAAATATTGCGCGACCTATACCTACCATACGTAGTGTGAGCGCTGCATCAGCGCATACCATAGATGACCACAAATAATAATAAATATTATAAAAATCGTTTATTTGACAATAAGTATTTTAACATAAGGTGATTGAGTCCATAGTTCCCGAACTAGCCTAGGCTGTGTTTCAGGATCCTGGCTTCTCTTTCCTATCTTATAATTACAATTGCACTTATGTCTAATTTTCTCATTCGTATTTTAAATAATTTACAAAATATAATCAACTATACAAAATAAATAAATACATTACAAACACCAGGAAAAAAAATATTCATAAAAATTGTAGTAATAAGCGTTATAGTATCATAAGACTAAATTTAAAGCGGAACTCTTCGCACCGCCATTCAGTAAACACCTATCCACTAATATAAACTATATCACTCAGCGTCCACCCGAAGTACCAGCAAAAACATACTTCCTACACTATGGTTGGTCACTACGGAAGACTAGCGCTGTGGTACGACCTGCAGGGTGATTACGTATCTCGCGACAGGTTTTGCAACAGGCAATCGTTGCTGTCAAACGTCAACTTTGTATTAGAGAGGAAATTGTCATTCGACAGCAACAAAACCTGTCGCGAGATACGTAATAATTTACCTTTGATTAAGGGCCAACATGGCCAGCCAAATAACATAAGAATTTATAAATTAACTTGACACTGGCGGAATTGTGTAAAACCAAACACAAAAAGCCATAAAATAAAAAGACAAGACAAGATACGTAATCACCCTGGGGTTCTGCCACAGCATATGCTGAGTAATAATCATATAAGTCACAATTTTTTTAAAACCAATTAGTTTATATTGATGAATTGCCCGTGGATGCAGTAAGAGCCTGCTATGGGATACCTCCGAAAGATGGGCAGCAGCGTCTTTCCATATATCAACATCCCATACTGCGCTCGCCAACCCGCCTGCCAAGCGTGGTGAGTATGGCAACTACCCCTCATGGAGACCCCATGAGGGAGGCATTTGTTCTTTAGTGGACGTTTTATGGCTGAAATGATGATGATGATGAATTGTAATTTGTGTGACTAAATAAACGTATCTTTACTATCTCCTCCAGGTAAGCCAGCCCACGGCGCTGCACGCGACGCGGCCGCCGTCCGAGGCGTCCACGGGCTCCGCCATCTCGCTGCGAGACGTCTCGCGCGACCCGCAGCCCGTGCCGCGGGCGCGCTCGCGGACCCAGCTCGTGCATGGCATACCGCAGACTACTGTTTAGTCACTGAACTTACAAGAACTGCACGCGACGCGGCCGCCGTCCGAGGCGTCCACGGGCTCCGCCATCTCGCTGCGAGACGTCTCGCGCGACCCGCAGCCCGTGCCGCGGGCGCGCTCGCGGACCCAGCTCGTGCGTGGCATACCGCAGACTACTGTTTAGTCACTGAACTTACAAGAACTGCACGCGACGCGGCCGCCGTCCGAGGCGTCCACGGGCTCCGCCATCTCGCTGCGAGACGTCTCGCGCGACCCGCAGCCCGTGCCGCGGGCGCGCTCGCGGACCCAGCTCGTGCGTGGCATACCGCAGACTACTGTTTAGTCACTGAACTTACAAGAACTGCACGCGACGCGGCCGCCGTCCGAGGCGTCCACGGGCTCCGCCATCTCGCTGCGAGACGTCTCGCGCGACCCGCAGCCCGTGCCGCGGGCGCGCTCGCGGACCCAGCTCGTGCGTGGTATACCGCAGACTACTGTTTAGTCACTGAACTTACAAGGACTGTTAGCTGAGCCAGCGATCGACCATAGGGAGCCATCATCAAAATACGTCACACATTAAGGGAGAGGGAGGGGGAAGTGTGCCACTGTGTATGTGTCGCCCCGGGATGTCAACGGCGACCAGCAGCCCGAGCGCTGCCGGACTCAGCTCGTGCATGGTATACCGCAGACTAGTGTTTAGTCACTCATAAGAACTGTCTACCGAGCGTAATCGACCATAAAGGCTCGAGCAGACCGGATGCGTATGCGTAGACGTGCACGTACCACTGAGTTGTAATGTATGGAACTGTATGACGACGCGCACGTCTACGTTACGCAAGCGGTGTGTCCTGTCTTATGAGAACTGTATGCAGTTCTATACATTACAACTCAGTGGTACGTGCACGTCTACGCTTACGTCTACGCATACGCATCCGGTCTGCTCGAGCCTTATGTCATCCATAAATTACGTCATATTAAGGGACAGGCACGATGTGTGCCACTGTGTGACAAGGGGTCTAAAAATTATGGATCTCTGTCATCTCGCTCCGGGATACAGGACTCAGGTCGTGCATGGCATACCGCAGGCTAATGTTTAGTCACTAAACTTACAAGAACTGTCTACCGAGCCAGTGATCGACCATACGATAGCTTAAGGGGCTTAAATTACGACTCTCTCCCCCTTACGTGGGAGAGATGAGGTCGAAGAAGTAATAACCTCATGACGTCACATTTCATATTTTAATTGGAATAAACCTAATTTCGGAACTACTGATAAAACTTCTTGATTTGACTCCTAACTGTTGACGTAAGTTATGGACCGCCCCTAGCCTGAGAGACAGGGTTTGCAGTTCCAGTGAGCAGTCGTGTGATCAGTGATCACTTAATATTCTTTTATATATTTAGTAAGTTAAAGACGCGCTTAGTAAAAATGTTACACCATTCTGACGGCTTTACGAATGTATTCACCGGTTAGCATAGATAGAATTTCTGAAATACGAAGTATGAAAGTGTTTTCCATACATAGTGCAATGATGATTTAACAGTGTGAGAATTTAAGGCTACTTATATCGAAAAGAGATTAGAGATTTAGCATGTTTTAGAACTTACATAATAATTAGAGATGAAATGGATACCCGGTACCAAACAACTATCTAGCAGGATACCAGATATTTGTAAAAAATTTAGTTAGGTTTTAGAACCACTTCACAACCACCATTTTTTTTCATTTTACAACTTAGAATACTATTTCGATTCATCGCAGTTTGCGTTTAAGAGTAGGCGTACTGACTTTTGAGCCATTAACTTGTTAGACTGATTTGTGTTAAAAGACATTCTTAAGTTCATTTAACTTGCAGCTTTGAATGTGAATAATTTCATTCAACGAAAGTTATTTACGAGGTTAGAAATAAGAGTAATTTTCTACTAGACTAAGCTATTATAGACTAAAAAGTCACTTTATAGGTATTATATTATTAATTAAAACATTTTTAGTTACCTCAAAGGTATAATTTTAAAGTGATTTTACATTAATTTGTAAATACTTAGTGTATTTTTTTATATGTAAGCAAGTTCACTGCCAGTTTTTGAAACCGCTAATACAATAAAATTCTTTATAAATAATTATACACTTAAGTCACGAAATATATTCGTTAAATGCACTTAATACATATAGTTTAAAAAAAGTATAAATTACACATAGAAAATTAATTTGTTTACTTATAAAATAGTTTTAAGATTTTTGTGATTGTCTGTCCGTCCTATTGTGCAATGTGTCTTTATGATGTGCCTTGAAGGAGTTTTGATAATAAATTATTTACATGCATGTAATGATCAAATAAACACTGGAATTTGAATTTGGTAGTTTCACTTTTTAAATCCAAATCGAAAGCCAATACATAGTGGCATAGGGCATACCGCTTCTTCCGCGTGGTCATACCATTTTGTCATATTAGTTGTGCCTACATGCCATTAAGTTGACGGGGTTTAAAAACTCGCATTAAAATAGTTATCGAACTGCATAACACAGATAATAAATTATGCCGTGGGGTGGCGATAGTAGAATGTTGCTGCTCCTCTCTTGTACGTGGATTCAATAAGAATCTGCTGAGGCATACCTTTTGGTTTTTCATTTTGATGAAAACGCATCGTTACTACTCATCATCATCATTGCTATTTATTAGTTCTGTAAAAGAGTATTTGATTTCGATTCTGTTGATTTGTCGTCCTCTCATGCACCATGTATCATACATACAGCTAGGTACGGGGGTACCAGAAAAGGGGGCGAAGGCCTCAAAAGGTCACCAAAGGTCAAAAATGGCATTTTTGGGTTTTTGGACGTTTTCGTCCATTTGAAGACTTATTTTTTTGGTGACCTTTTGAGGTCACAATAACTCCGGTCCCTGTGACCAAAATCAATCAGTACCCTTCTCTCAATTAGACGGTCATCGCGTTCGGTTGTAATCGTCCCACACACAGACAGCGCTATGCATTTAGGGGCATAATGGTAATTAAAACAGTAGTCAATATTCAGTTCAATTACATCCTTTATTAATCTTCATTATCACAGGTCTTATGTGAGTTGAGCCGCTTTGTCCCAATGCAGAGTAGTCCCTTGAGATCAGGTCTCAGTTCTCACACCGACACACCTCCGGCAGCGTGGCAGCCGTGTACCTAGGCAGGCAGGCAGGCCCGCACACCGTCCTCGCTTCCACGCTGCCCAGCGGCAGAAGCCTGCCTGGCGACACGACCAGGTCTACGACGTAGTTGGCGCGTAGCAAGCCCGCGGGAAAGTTCTCTGGTTCTGCGTTCTCGTCTTCCTGGAATGTTAGGACATTTTTGACTTAGAATTTCGATTACGAACATTCTAACCTTGCAGATTTTTATCGTATATTTTATTCTATAGTTAGGTTCCGGAACAAAATAGTAAACAGAAGCCTCTTATGGGGAGACTATGACTGTGTCTGTCCGTCTGTTGATCACAGGTGAATAAATATGTCTAATATTGCAATTTAAATGTTGAAAATTGTTCTTATTATGATTGAAAAGGGAGTCTTGATTTTTTTGTACAATTACTAGGTCATGTGAAATAGCTTCATTTGCACATAAATAAATAGTATTTGTTTTCCTTTAACCATCAAAGCCTTCTTATGAAATGGAATCGTCAAGGATGGCGGTGTGGAGGGTGGACGATTTTCACGACCTCGAAGCACTAAAATGCGTGTTGACAATGACATTCAGAGTGTAGTTTATTTTGTTAGGGATCACTCGCCCCCTAATATGCATTAGCGCCGTCTGTCTGTGTATTTGACGATACAACCGAACGCGTTGACCGAATTACATGAAACCTTTTTTGTTAGCACCGCCTTATTGAGAGAAGGTGACTGATTGATTTTGGTGACCCTAGGGTCACAGGGACCGGAGTTATAGTGACCTCAAAAGGTCACCAAAAAAATAAGTGTTCAAATGGCCGAAAACGTCCAAAAATCCAAAAATGCAATGTTTAACTTTTGGTGACCTTTTGAGGCCTTCGCCCCCTTTTCTGATATCCCCCGTACCAATGATTGTTGTATTATTTGTGTGTGTCAAATATATACATTTTATTACCAAGGCAGACCCGCGCAGGCTGATTACGTACCTGGCGACAGGTATGCAACAGGCGTAAATCTCGCGATTATCACTGTCAAGGATCAATAATTGCGTCTTAGTTAGCAGCAATGAATGGACGTTTGACAGCGACGCGACAATCGCGAGGTTTACGACTGTTGCAAACCTGTCGCGAGATACGTAATCAGCCCGCCGGATTTAAAAGTATAGTTACCGGCGCTAGCTCCGGCACCGCGACCTGGCACCACGCGTGCGCGCCGCCCGCCCGCTGCAGCGAGCACGGCATGCCTATCCGGTCAGCCAGCACTTTGAACAGCAGGGCTCGTTCTAAGGCGCCGCCACAGCGGACCAGGCCAAGCCCTATCACGGGCGAGTGCAGATCTGTCTGGAAAGAAAATGCGGTTATACAATAACAGCATTTATGTAGTCATGTGAAATGTTCGCCCTTTAATGGATATTTTAAGCAACTGATTTAACGAGATTTTCAATGAGTTAAACGTTTGTAAAAAACCGTTCTATCATTCAGATTAAGTGAATGAATTGAATACCTACTTGCCACTAACATGAGAATAATTATTGGTAACAAAAATAATTACAGGTAACACTTCACTCGCTTCGCTCGCTCAATCGAAAAACAAAAGTATAAGGTATAGTCATGTGGTTTCCCATATCACAAGCTATGATAGTTTGAGGGCTAGATAGTGCTAAGTAAAATGTCCATGACACGGTTAATTCTTCCCCTCACTTTAAATCAGTTTATATTTGAGCAGCTCTTAGTCTCAAATACATAAGAATACGGGACGTCCAGTGTTGCTTGCTCTGGAATCCATTGGAATTAGAACGAGGTACTGTGCGGTAATTGCCATGGGGAACCGTTAGTAGCCTCTTTGGCCCGTGGATGCAGTAAGAATCAGCCAAGGGTTATCCCTTCCGGAGGTATCAGCGTCTAATCGTGTATCAACATCCCGTGCTGCGGTCGCCAACCCGCCTGCCTAGCGTGTTGAATATGACAACAACCCCATGATCAGTACTTGGAGATCCATAAGGGAGCCCTATGCCCTGAAGTGGAGACTACAAACCCTCACCATCAAATCAGCGTCAACCTACATACATCCTGCTCCTAGACGAGCCCCAACATCTGCGCGCCCACAACTCAGTCTCACACTCGCACTTTAAGTTTCAACTAGTCGCGGAGGCAAAGTCGTCAGTGGGCGCGGCCTAAATGTATGCTATCTCACCTGACATAGTGTATTTACCCGCGCGCTAGAATGAAATGCACAATGATTCATTCCTAAAACGACAGCGCAAAAATATGCGAATGGACTTTTTGCACAAGGATTATTATAGAATACTTGAGTGTAATCTTTTCAAAATAACATTTATTTCAACTTTTGAATAATTAAACTATGTTACGGCTATGAACGGCGTTTATTTTTGAGTTTTCTTTCTCCGTATATTATTTAGTTTCGTCCAAAGTTGGGCTAAAATCAGTGTTGAAATACGAAAGTTTATAAGCTTGTATTTTTGAAATAAATACTTTTTTACGGTTTGGGGTGTATACAAACATAGATTATGACGAGATAAATTGATATAATCCTTAGTGTTGGATGGTCCACGTGAAACAGTGGAGTAGTTACCCATCCACGTTTGTATGGAAAGATGGGCGACTCGTTGAACCTTAAGATAGTAGGTGCACTATCGCTAAGTACCGCAGGCTGATTACGTATCTAGCGACAGGTTTGCGACAGGCGCAAATCTCGTGATCATCGCTACGTACATTTCTGATTAACAGGTGTTGTTGTATATATTCTTAAGTAATACAAGTTTAAGTCGCCATCTTCTCTATGTAGGAGTGGGAAAATGCACAATACAAACACACTGATACGGGAGAAATGGGCAGGCTATGTGGCTCAGCTCTATCAAGCCCAGAACAGATGGCAAGTGCCACGGGCCGGCAAGCGCAGCTTTTATGATATTCCACAAGATGCACAGACGACCTGGTGAATGCCACACGTTGGCGGTGGATGCAGGTCGCTTCCAACCACAATACCAGAAAATCCATGAGAGCACCTATGTCGAACAGTGGACGTTCTACGACTGTGACTTCAACTTGGGACCGAATCTGCTCCAACTCCGTCAAACGTAACATAAGACAAAAGCAAACTGTTAAATGATGACTATTACGACCGAGTTAGGTTCTTCTGTTCGCATCTTTTCCCATCTCGCGTGTCATCGAAGTGAAAAGATTCAATTATGTGATTTATTCTATTAATTTGTGTTGTTTTATTTTGTTATTTGTGACGCGTCAATAAGGTATCTACATGCCGGTGAGCTGAATAAAGTATTTTTTAAGTTTGAGTTTGAAACCCTCACCATCAAATCGGCGACGTGTTGGTTGACGCTCGGCATAGAGTGGACCCCGACATCTGGGCACCCACGAATTCGCCCAGCAGACGCGCGCGTGCCTTCAGCCATGACGTCACCGCGTCGCATTTGTCGCGGTGCTTCACTTTAAATGCACTTCAAGTTGGCGTTACCTCATTACCGCTGACGTCACTTTAAGATAGTAAACGCACTATCGCAAATTACGGACTTGTGTGGACTATTTCGTGCTCATACTAAATGGCGCTGCTTGTTGCGGCATCTTCTCGAACTAGAGTTGGGGTGGTTAGCGTCGGGGCAGTCGCAGTGAGACAATGCACAATACATACACACCAATACGGGAGAAAGAAGAAGAAATAACTATAGTAAAAAAAACTGACTTATTTCTAATTTTAATCTAGGAGTACCTACTCAGTTAAATATTCTGCGACACAGTGACAAATAGATGGTAAGCAGCTCACTCAGCGGGTCAAAGCAGAATGAATACTATTTCAAGTAATGAGTTCACAAAGTTGTGTGAGTCCAAAGGGGCCTGACTCAGCATTATGCTCCCACACATAAGGAATGCTAGGAAGCGCTGGTTTTCAGTCAGCATTGGGAGCAGGCCATGTAGCTCGCAGAACAGATAGCCGATGGTTCTTGAGTGCCACTGCCACGGCCACCAACAACGGGCAGACGACCTGCCGAAGACCGCAGGTCGCTTCCTACCGCAATACCTAGAAGTAGACGCCCCCCGACTGAGAGAGACCTCGAACCCTCACCATCAAATCAGCGACGTGTAGGCTGACGCTGGGCATAGAGCAGTCCCGCTCCTGGTCGAGCCCCGACATCTGCGCGCCCACGAACTCCGCCAGCCGCCGCGCGCGCGCCTTCAGCGACGACGTCACCTCGTCACATTTGTCGCGGTACTTCACTTCGTAACGCGCGTCGTCTATCTCGAAGTAGTGGACGGATTTTGTGCTGCAAGGTTAAGATGTAACGGTCAGTTTTTAATGGGAAACTGGATACGGAAACGTTGGTCGTCCTATAGAGATGGGCACGAACTAGGAAGTGGCACCCAACAGTGGGTGAAATCGAGCCGCCGATGATGGTGATGTATGGGAAATCGGTTAATGTTAATTTAGCCATTCGTCCCTGTGCTGGGTATATTTATTTAATTCTTTATTGCACAAAAATACAATGATTACACAAATGGAGGACTTAATGAAAAGCATTATTATTCATCTTATATACCTAGGTACCTATCTCTTATCTTTTATTCTTACTCATATTATTTTCTCATTTCTCTTCGTCTATCATTCTCTATCTATTCATAAGATCTTATTAGTATAAGAAGTACTAACGGATCTCCAAACCATACTCTCCACTTGTGCAGATAGGAGCGTAGGTTGGCGTCGTCCGGTAGCGTTGCGTGGCGCAGCCGGCTGGATAGAGAGCTCAACTTTCGCTCAGATGCCTCCGTGTCTGTTAACATAATGTTTACTTGTTTCGTGCCTCATTATCAGTCGATAACACTATGTATGTTGTTTTCGTATACCATTTGAAGTGCTTAATAGATCAGATAAAGATTTCACTTTCGCAAATAATATGCATACAAGAAGGTGTGTGGATGCTTATTCCTTTATCCGGATACAATGGCATGCGAGTTGGTGAGCGCAGAACGGGATGCTGATACACGGAAAAACGCTAATGCTCAGTTTCCTTTGCAGATTCTTACTGCATCCACGAGCAAGAGAGAAGAGGCAACTTTCTACGCGACGGCAATATCAAATCATCTCAGCTGTAGGACTGATGTACGCGTCCACTGCTGATCATGAGAGGCAACACGCCACGCTTGGCAGGCGGTTTGGCGAGCGCAGTACAGGATGATGATAGTCAAGTTAGAAAGTTAATTTAATAATAAATAAAACATCTCGATTCTCCTGATTTACTGACCCAAATAAACTTCAGTATTAAACCCAGATCTCGTTATCCCTTCCTAAACACCTTTGCTCTGCAAGTCTATACGAACAACACATCTTTTTACAATCGGTTAACTAGAATGGTGTCGCCAATACAACGATTTGTTAGTACATAACAGTAATAAGATTGATATTTTCAACAATCATTTAACTAAATTTAGAAAAGACATCTTTGCCACTCTTTTAAAAGAGTGAATATGTATAAGATGTGATTTGTTAATTGTAAGTAAATTTTTGTTTTTCTTAGTTAGGTTTTTTATTTTTTCTCTGATACTGCTTGTTAATAATTTAGACATGGTGTGTACACATATTTTGGAGTGCTGTCTAGCCTTAATAATATTGGTTATTTCTATGTTTTGTCTACTAACGACTGTATTCTGTTTTGTGTGCCTAATAAATAAATAAATAAATACATACATGGTGTTCTAATGCCCACATCAGATTGTCGCGAGAACGGCGACTGGCGGAACATGACGACATATGTGGGACTTAAATAGGGAGGCTTCTGAGAGAGTATGTCTGCCATTGTCGGGAACGTGTCGCCTAGACGTTTTTGCACGTAGAATCCTTCCTGGAATTAGAGGAATTAGAAAGGTGATTTTAGTTACAACGGAATGCAATCAAAACTCATAACACAAAAATACTTTATTCAGTGCGACCGAAAGGATACAGTGCATAGTGAATATACTGTTAGTGTTGTGTGCCGCAATGTAAGCGCGGCCTTGCCGAGTTCTAAAGACAAAGTGAGGGTAGTTGAAAAACCACCATTGCTTCTTGATGGACACTCCAATGAAATTTCCAGTCAACCCGAGACCACGACTATTGAAACACAGTCGAAACGTCGGGAATAATCAAAGGTATCACGCGATAAATTCCCATGTTTTTTATTTTTATGCGTCATACATAAGGATGCGCTGATTAGTAGAATAAAGGTTAAAACTAAAGTGCAAAGTAGCTAAATAACGTTTTCATGTAATATTCTTTCTAATTAGTAAATAAAGGCTTATTATTATTACGACCGAAAGGAGCTTGACGCGTCAATAAACGAAATTAAACTACACAAATTAATAAGGAATAAAACACATAATTGAATTTGTTCGCTACAAAAAGATATTTATATAAATACTAGCCGCACCCCGCAGTTTCACCTTCGTAGTTCCGTAGTGCACCTCTAGGATACTCAAGGTATATGTGTGCCAAATTTCGGGTCTCTAGGTCCAGTGGTTTAAGCTGTGCGTTGTCTGTCAGTCACTCAGTCAGTAACGGAAAAGTTTTATATAAATTGATTGAGAGATTATTTGCTATCGGCGACGCTGGATGCGGCAAGCGGTAGGCAGTGATTATTTGCTAACGTCGCTGGCAGACGCTGGATGCTGCAAGCCGTAGACAGGGTAAAATGGTGCAGTTTTTGGGAGGCCTATGTCCAGCATTGGAATAGTATAGGCTGTAATGATATTGCATCTCTTTAATGAGAATCAGGCCCTTGAAGCTAGTATCCAATGAAATCAAAATTATAAGCATATTTGATTTTTCTCATAACACACCTTAAAACAATCATCATCATCATTTCAGCCGTAAAACGTCCACTACTGAACTAAGGCCTCCCTCATGGATCTACATGAGGGGTAGTTGCCATTCTCACCACGCTTGGCAGGCGGGTTGGCGAGCGCAGTACGGGATGTTGATACACGGAAAGTCGCTGCTGCCCATCTTCCGGAGGTATCCCTTAGCAGGTTTTACTGCATCCACGGGCAGGAGAGGAGGGGTAACATTTTATAGCCGGCACCCCACGGCCACAGTAGATACTCGCCTGCGTAAAGTCGTTGATCTCCAGCCGGCCGGTGTAGGCGAACTTTGCAGACGGGTGGTGCTTGAATATAGCCTCTAAGGCCGGCTCCCACGCGCCCACCACGTACCGAGCTGGCTTGTTCCCCACCATGCTGTAATTTAAAGGCAAAATCTAATTCTGAAACTATCATGGTTGTTATTTATTTATTAAAAGTACACTGACATCGAAAGTATTTACAAATTTGACGACCTCTGTGGCGCAGCGGGCGAAGGTCCGCCTGCGACGCAAGAGGCTGCGGGTTCGATTCCCGCCTCGGAACAAATGTATGTATGATCTGCAGATATTTGTTCAGGGTGTTCTGGGTGTTTTTTATATATATATAATAAAAAATATCTATCTATGTAGTATAATGTATTAAGTTTGTCATCTAGTACCCATAACACAAGCTCTGCTTAGCTTGGAGCTAGATGATGCTGTGTGAATTGTCCAGCATTATTTATTTTATTTATTTATTTATTATAAAAACACATGCATATATGTAGGTATTAATCTGATACAGACGACAACTGAAGTATACATAGCTTACTCTATTATGTGCGTTAAGAGAAAAAGAAGAGAAAAAAGAAGAAGAATTAATATACAAGTCAACATAAAGATCAATTTAAAATATAACAAACATTACCAAAAACAACTAAAGCTAAGACAATAAAAATATAAGGTAATGTAAATAGGTATGTAGAATTTGAATAACACAGGCTAGTACTTAAAATGAAACATAGGCGGAATGTTATTCGGTTGTTAACATTATATGCAATATTTACGTGATATTTACCATGATTTGAGTCTGTTTGAGTTTCCCGATATTTCGACGCAGTTTCACACGTCATGATCACGGATAAACTGATAAATATCCATATATTTATCATATCACGGTAAATATCTCGTAAATATTGCATATAAAATCTCTTTTATCGGGGAATAATAAAGTTAATTTACGCGATGAATACCCGGTTACAGATAATTAATATAGAATATATTTTTTTGTAGCCGTGGGGCGCCGGCAGTAGAATTTTACCCCTCCTCTCATGTCCGTGGATGCAATACGAGCCTGCTAAGGGATACCTCCGAAAGATGGGCAGCAGCGTCTTTCCATATAGCAACATCCCGTACTGCGCTCGCCAACCCGCCTGCCAAGCGTGGTGAGTATGGCAACTACCCCTCATGGAGACCCATGAGGGAGGCCTTTGTTCATTAGTAGACGTTTTTTGGCTGAAATTATGAAAATGAATGATATTTTTTTGTAAATACAAACCAGGGTGGTTGCTGATGCGGTTTTTTGACACATCATCATCTGATTTTTGATCTTGACATCAGCGGATGCTGATGCTGATTTTGGCCAAGTGCGTGTCGGGCTCGCAAACTTAGTGTTCCACACTTACTTAATGTAGGTGGTTCTTCAAACAGAAACCGAGTCTCGAAAAATCTTGCATTTTTTGAGGGTTTAGTACACAAAGGGTAGCACAGGGAACACCTTTTGTGTGTTTTTTGTACTTGTTTACCTAATTTGTACAAAAATGCGCTTTAAGCCCCGCCTCTTCGGGTCATGTCGCGACTCGAACATCAGCATTGAAAATCAGCATCGGTCAATGCGGATGCTGATGTTTAAATCAATGCTGATCATCAGCGGATGCTGATGCTGATATTCGCAACAACCCTAATACAAACTTATCATACAACTCTTGTTAAGCTTCATCATTGTTTTAAAGGTGACTCACTAGTGTACAGTGCCTCGCTCCACATAGACGTGCGCGCCGTCCTCAGTGACGCTTGTCGCGACGAGAGTACAGAGCGCCGTGCGAAGCCCGATGTGCTCTATGGTCAAGTTACTAGACACTGCCTAGAAACACGACCAAATTAATAGCTTAATACAATTTAATATATACTATTAGATAAAAAAAAGATAAAAAATATGTTTATTTTGTCACTTATTACAGCGATGCGAACAGTTAACAAAATTATAAAATTATTCTTAGAACTAAGTCAAAGTGACAAAAAAGGTCACCATTCAGCTTGTGCTGTGGCAAAGTAAATTAAACCACAGCGCCGGTCTTCCACGGTCACCTTGTTTGTGATAGATGGCATATCCACTGAGCACACGCAATAAAACATAACATTATATAAAAGGTATCAAAAAATAATTATATCAAGTACAGAGACGATATCATTCATAGGTAAACGCATTTAACAGTAAAAGGGATATAGGAGTTTATGGTTAATAATTTAAGGCTATTAATTTATAGAGAAAAGGTTTTATGTTGTATATTGTATTTTTGTAACGAATAATCTCAAAAACTATCAAGACCGATTTTAAAAATTCTTCTACCATTAGAATGCTACATTATCCCTGAGTAACATAGGCTATATTTTATGCCCGTATTCCCACGGGAACGGGAACTACGCAGGTGAAACCGCGGAGTGCGGCTATTTTTGTCATTAATTATCTACCTTATATACTTGTTGTTATTATATCCTTATATTTTTACTTTCTATGGTGTACGTACAATAAAGAGTTCATCTATCTTATATACCAGTTCGTATCTTAAATCCACCATGGGGTGCCGGCAGTAGAATGATACCCCTCCTCTCATGCCCAAGGATGCAGTAAGAGCCTGCTAAGGGATACCTCCGGAAGATGGGCAGCAGCGTCTATCCGTGTATCAACATCCCATACTGCGCTCACCAACCCGCCTGCCAAGCGTGGTGAGTATGACAACTACCCCTCATGGAGATCCATGAGGGAGGCCTCAGGATTCAGGTTCATCAGTGGACGTTTTATGGCTGAAATGATATACCAGTTAGTTTTTATTAACTATAAGATTTACCTTACATTAACGATATGAATTATGAGTAAATGAAATATGTTTTGCCAGTTTTTATTACGATGAGAAAAAGAGGGGTGGGCCGAGTGGTATGCACCCCCGACTTTCAAACCGAAGGTCGTGGGTTCGATACCGGGCGTGCACCAATGGATCATTCTTTGTTGCCAAGTGTAACAGCACTGACCTCCTCGCCTTTGCACGTTGTGAAGAGATGCTTCGCGGCGTCCTCTGCCATGAGGCCGGAGAGTACCGTACACGTCATTATCTTGAGGCTGATGTCGATGCGCTAGAAAACATTTTTATTATAAGTATACAATATCCATAGCTCGCTGGCATCAAACTTACGGACCATGTAAGGAATACGACACTGCGCTCGAAATATCAAATAGTCAACGTAGCTCACAAAGCAGGCCAGCTCAAGTGGGACTGGGCAGGACACGTGAGCCGTACGCCCCAACAACTATGGGCAAAAATCACCACCGATTGGGTTCCCCAACAAAGACGACCACGTGGTAGACCCAGGCGACGATGGCGAGATGAGCTAGACTCCTTTAGTATAGACTGGCTTCAAGCTCGACAAGCTCAAGACAGGGATAAGTGGAAGGAGGGAAGGGAGGCCTTTGCCCTGCAGTGGGAAACATCAGGCTTATAAATAAATAATACAATATCCATAACATAATAAAATAACGCATAAAAAATGCATTTTAGAATTACGATTAGAATAATATTTTGTTTGAAGACACTTACTTATTTTATTATTTTTAGTGAGGATATACTAAAACGGCCTTTAGCTCTGCATAAATGTTGGGATTGTTAATACAGACCAACGCTGATTTTCAGCTGAAACCTTTTAAGTCTATAAACTAAATTATGAATTAACGTACTGACAAGCTTCATTCAAACCCTTTCCATAGAGCATAAATACCACAGTACGTTCCATTGTAAAAACCGAGCCAGTATCCACTTAGCGCCGACGCAGAGCGCCCCACGGGCTGCCGAAGGAAATTTGCTGACCTAAAAATGTCTCGAGCACATCATCATTTCAGCCATAAAACGTCCACTGATGAACACAGGCCTCCCGGATCTCCATGAGGGGTAGTTGCCATTCTCACCACGCTTGGCAGGCGGGTTGGTGAGCACAGTATGGGATGTTGATACACGGATAGACGCTGCTGCCCATCTTCCGGAGGTGTCCCTTAGCAGGCTCTTACTGCATCCACGGGTAGGAGAGGAGGGGTAACATTCTACTGCCGGCACCCCACGGCACATAAGAAAGGCCTTTGAATCTATTATAGATGATTTAGACAGCGTCAGCAACTGGTAATCATGCTGTACGGGATGCGGCAGTGCCTGGGATATTGTTAGTTGGATTAGGCTTGCCCAGCTCCTATCCGCTAGTTTGGTTTTGCCGCGCGCCGATTACGGCGTTTTCGCGCTAAAACGCAAACCAAATGCGGTGCGTCCTTCGGCAGCCCGTGGGGTGCCGGCAGTAGAATGCTACCCCTCTTCTCATCCCCGTGGATGCAGTAAGAGCCTGCTAAGGGTCTATTAGGCAGAAATCAAATTAATCAAATCAAATAAGGGTTACCTCCGGAAGATGGGCAGCAGCGTATTTCCGTGTATCAACATCCCGTACTGCGCTCGCCAACCCGCCTGCCAAGCGTGGTGAGTATGGCAACTACCCCTTATGGAGATTTATGAGGGAGGCCTCTGTTCAGTAGTGGACGTTTTACGGTTGTGATGATGATGATGATGAAATTTCCTTATAAACGCACCGTCAGAATATTGACCAGTTCCTGCATAAACTCTGCATTGATCATGGCGCGCGCGCTCTCGTGGTAGTTCTGCAGGTTGATATAGCACTGCACCGCCAGCCTTTGAGCCTCTATCGGGTTGTCTTTGACTGAAAAAAGGCAAGGCATTTTAAACTTTAGCAATTCTGCGTTTGAGCTTATATTGTTAAATTCGTGCGTATTTTATCCGGTAGCGGGAGAGCTGAAACGTGTAAGAAACGTCGGGAAAATAATGAAAAGGAACGCGATAAAATCCTGCATTTTAAAACTAATAAAGTGACTGAATTTTAAATTTCGTCAAATTTTAACAGCTTAGGCAAATTAGGTACTACTTTAAACGCATAAAACATGAAGTCACCAATCAGCGTTTCCTGTGCCAACACAGATGCTGTCGCAGCGCTGGTTATCCGAATAAAATCAATACAACTTTTTGTGTACAAACTTAAAAGTTAGCTTAGCTTTGCTTAACAGCTCCTTTTTAATTTGAATCTAACTAAAGGAACGCAGGGCATTTCATACGTATGCCGAAGCTTTAGAGCAAAAATGGCTCTGCTGTTGAGGTTGGAAATAATCTAACATTTCTTGTTGATATTCCTCGATGTAGCAAACGTCTTCGGTTCGACGAGAAAGGCCGTATTCGGGATGATTCAGCTATCTCGGATTAATAAAAATGACCAATTTCTAAGAGAATCTTTGACTTATTGTTGGAATTCCTCAGTGATGCAAGCATCTTTGGCTCGAAGTGACAGAAGGCCGCCTTCGGAATGATTCGGCAGCATTCGGCGAGGGCGCGCAGAGCATTAATCTCTTTTCTCACTAAGTTCTGATTAAGAGAAGTTGTTGCCATACTCACCGCGCTTGGCAGGCGGGTTGGCGAGCGCAGTACGGGATGTTGATACACGGAAATACACTGCTGCCCAGCGTCCGGATCTGAGATTCTTACTGCACGCGTGGGCAAGAGAGGGGCTCGAAAAGACTGTTGGCCGCCTTAGGATGATTCGGCAGAGTTCGGTGAGCGCTCGGACCATTTTCACACTAGCTATCACGGAGTAAAAAACAATGACCAATTCCTGAGAAAATAATCTTATACTTCCTGTTGATATTCCTCAGTGCAGAAAACGTCCTCGGTTCCGTACGACTACGAGACTGAAGGCCGCCTTCGGGATAATTTGGCAGAGTTCGGCGAGCGCTCAGAGCATTTTCTTACTAGCTATCACGGAATAATAAGAATGACCAATTCTTGAGAAGATAATCCAGCTCTTGCTTAGATTCTTCAGTGTTGCAAGTCTTTTGCTCGACGAGACGATTTGGCAGAGTGTTCATACGTATTTAGAATAATAATCACGGGGCTTTAAAATGAATTGACGCCGTGGGGTGCCGGCAGTAGAATGTTGCCTCTCCCATCTTGCCCGTGGATGCAGTAAGAGCCTGCTAAGGGATACCTCCGGAAGATGGGCAGTGGCGTCATTCTGTGTATCAACCTCCCATACTGCGCTCGCCAACCCGCCTGCCAAGCGTGGTAAGTATGGCAACTGCGCCTTATGGAGATCCATGAGGGAGGCCTGTGTTCAGTGTGTCTACCATGAGTTGTCACTATTAGATCGCCTGCCGTTACTACAGTAGTAATAATACGTTACTATGACATCTGGCAGTTTTATCACTCATGGTACCAAATTCTAAGCAAATAGAGCCCAAACTAGAGTCGCTGTAGTATAGTTTACTGCGTATTTCAGTACCAAGCTATCCGCTAGAGGCGCTGTACAAGTTTTCATACATGTGTTTAACTACAGACGCTAGCGAGTATAGATTGTGAAAACTCATGGTAGAGCTACAGTAGTGGACGTTTAACGGCTGAAATGATGATGATGATGATGATGATTATTAGGATGAATAAGAATAACCGACTACAGTGGAGATAAAGCTGTATTACACTACACGGTATTCAGGGCCCGGTAGTTAGGGCGATTAGGGAGCAAGGCTTGCCGCGGTCGCGCTAGTTAGGGTCCCTTACCAGGCGTCCGTCACTCGCTCAAGGGCACGCGATAAATGCCTACCGCTTTGCGAGCAGTCCGCGATACATACGCCAGTAGTAGGCTGCCACACGCCCACTTGAGCGCACGCACGTTAAATGTTAAAACTTTCCTTTAGATGTCGAGACCGCGTAACTATTGTGCAGTGGATGGATGCCAAGGTAAAAAAATGAATGAAAAAATTGTCATTATTTTCTTTGCCGAAAGACGAACAAAGGTAAAGTAAAAGATATTTCAAAACTTAAGTTTTTAGAATTATTTTTTCCCTTTCCTCTAAAAATGGACGTAGGAAGGTACTATGTAAATATTCGTAAATAAAGAAGTTCAGCTATTAGATACTTAGATAGATAAGTATTTTAGTATTTTGATTATAGTATTTTGTACACACAGTCATCACTTTCCAGATCAGCGTTTCTTCAAATCGATTATGGCTTTGAAAACAACACAGTCCTAAACTCAAGTATTAGGTATCCACCGGCGAACAAAGATTCAAATCTTTGCTGGCGAAGCATCTGAATACCTAGGTAATAGAGCAATAATAGTATAGGTGTGTAAAGTGTGGTGTGTACTTAGTTCGTTATGTCAAAGATTATAACTACTACCATAGTATACCTATTACTACTGCGTTTGGAGAGTAGGTAGGTACTTACCTCCCTGTACAAAGGTCACTGCTTTTCTTAACCGACTTAAAAAAAAAGGAGGTTCTCAGGCCATCTGATTTTTTTATGTTTGAGAACTCTGTCGTTTCTGACCTGATTATTACTATATTGGATTAACGGGTATTTATCGCGTTATTACCTTTATTATTATCCTGACGTTTCGACCATCGAAAGGTATCCATCATTTTAAAAAACTAAATCATATTTGAGCAACCAATATAAAATAGCTATTTTTTTACCACATTCGTTTTATTATAAAAATCTCTTCGTAGAAGCAGCCCTAGCCACTCATTCTATGCCGCGTCACAGATTACATGCAAGTAGGTGAGGCGGGTGAGCAAAGCAATCTCAACGATTTTGTAGGCTATTATAGCGTAGGTATTTTCGCTTTTGTATTGGAGTGATGTATCTGTTAGTTTCTGTAATCTGTGCCCTTACGCTCTAACTCTTACTACACCACTCTTAGATAGATAGATAGATAAACTCTTTATTGTGTAAATCATACAGAAAAAATAAAAACAAAAATAACTAAAATTAACTTAAACTACAAAAACAGCAGAAATACACAATGGGCGGTCTTATCGCTTAGAGCGATTTCTTCCAGACAACCTTTGGATGGAGAGGATTTAAATGGAAGAATGGGGTATAGTGTTACTATCCTAATATTTAAATCCTAACATAGATTTATAGATTTATTTATTTACGATAAAAGAAACTACAATCAGACATATAACTATCTTAAGCCTAAAAGTTAATTTAAGAATGTAGGTTATTAATAACAATGACAAATGACAATTGTGAATAAACTTACGTAACAATGTATATATGTTCATATATATCTTAGTTAGGGTAAGGGTCCCTGAATACCGTGTAATGTAATACAGGCTTTAATCTTACACTTCTTGTTGATATTCCTCAGCGCAGCAAACGTCTTCGGCTCGACGAGGCTGAAGGCCGCCTTCGGGATGACCCGGCAGAGCTCGGCGAGCGCGCGCAGCGCGTTCATGCGCGTGTAGAACCACGCGGCGGCGTCGTCGCCCAGGATGGCTGAAACAGTGCGCTGAGATAAACTACCTATTCTAGAAATGCACGCCCCTCCACCGCGGTTACACGGACACACAAAATAGGTATTTATTAGTTTTAAAATTACAAGATTTTATCGCGTACCTTTTTTATTATTTTCCCGACGTCAGTCCTCCCGCGACCAAGAACGCTGAAATGTGTTCGAAACGTCGGGAAAATAATAAAAAAGGTACGCGATAAAATCCTGTAATTTTTAAAACTAATAAATATGTTAACAAATCGCGAAAGCTTAACAAGTTATAACACAAAATAGGTGTTCTATACGCAATACATGTTCTATACGCAATACAGATAAATTAGTATTTGTCATTGGTTGTTCACACTTGTTCAAGTCACCGGCTAGACACAAACGGTATCACTAGGAAAAAAAGCTGGATCTGTCGGTCTACTGCATTAGTGTTCCGAGCGCGCGACAGAGCGGACGTGTCGCCGAAACAAGAAGCACGCTCCCGCCTTACAATGCTTACATCGCTTAATGCTTGCAAATTTTCAAAAATTGCGGTAAATTCCTCAAATATTTTGGCATTTTTTTATGCAGAAGTCTGCCGCGTAAGAGGTTTACAGCAATGATCGCGAGATTTACGCCTGTTGCAAGTCTGTCGTAAGATACGCAATCAGCCTGCGGGTTATGTGGCGTTTACAATGGGTCCTCCCTTACCTAAGGGCTACAGGTACCTATGGGTCGTGGATGATGTTGGTTTGGGTACACTTACAACACAATGCCTCGATAATGTTAGTATCGGACATCCGTACAGCAGAATTCATCAGCTGAGTCATGTTGGCGACCCCCATAGCCGCGTCAGCTAGCAGCTCCACATTGGAACTGAGGAGTTGGTGGCAGAATACTAGGTCTGTGCCTGTCTCGTATAACGCCTGGAATTAAAGAAATGCTCATTCGTAACTGGGGCAGTGGAATGTTACCCCTCGTGTCATACCTGTGGATGCAGTAAGAGTGGATGCTGCTAAGGGATACCTCCGGAAGATGGGCAGCAGCGTCTTTCCGTGTAACCACAACACAGTACTGCGCCAAGCGTGGCAAGTAGGTCAATAATCCCTGATGATCCTGGAGACCATATTATCTAGCAGTGGACGATTGTTGACCACTGTGTAACAGACCACAATGTAAATTGCAATAATTTATGTCCAAAAGTCAGTGTTACAGAAAGCACGCAAATTTTAAGATACAATTTGTTTTAATCCCTTCTGAGATCCTTATTTTTCTGATGAGTATCCCTCATCAGAAAAATAAGGATAAGAAAACAGGACAAGATCATCATCGCTAAATAGGTTACTATATATTTATTAAGTGCTGAGTTTAAATATTTTTGATGACACCGTGCTTTTTTCATTCTTGTTAGTTAAGTCCATCCTAAGGTTGCCTGGAAGAGATCGCTAATAGTGATAAGGCCGCCCATTGTACTTCTACTTTTAGTTTTGTAATTTTCTGTCTATGTTATAATATGTCATGTGTTAGTATTAAGTTAAGTACCTACATTATTATAATCTTTTTTATTATTATTTGGTTCACAAATTGAAATCTACGCTACACTTATGAACTAAAAGAAAGAAAAATGAACTCTATGAAATTATAGAGTTATCTATTTATCTATCATCATCACAGTTTGTTTACGTTTTGTACACATCGAATTTGGCTGGAGTGCAACGGAATAGAGCTTGGTAGATGTAACGTTACGCTAATGTTGTAATGTAACGAGTACACGGCTATGTCCAGCCGCGCGATCCGAGCCGAACGCCGCGCTCAAGCTAGTTCTCGTCCCGCGGCCCTCGGAGGCGGCCACGGTGCCAGGTGCTCATGAATGGTCTACGAAACGTCAGCAAGATGATAATAATTTAGGTACTTGGTGAAAGCCGTATTATATTCATGAAATTATGTCAAGCCACGATAATTTCAAGTGAGTATATTCGGTTTAAAATACGAGTAAACAAATATATTGCACGCAGCACGACTGGTAGAGTTGAGTTGTGTCCTCCTCTTAAGATGACGCATCGGGCCGAGAAACACGAAAACGGCGAAAACGAGTACTTTTTAATGCGCGATGTGAGAGGATGAATGATATTGATTCAAATTTAAAAAATGTCATAGATAAGGGAAAATCTTGAAAAATTTAATGAACCGGACAAAATTTTGAAAAGTAACCGGCTTTATCAAAAAAAAAATACAAATTTCTCACCAAAAAAAAGTTTAATAATTCGAATGCTCAGAATTATCCGCGACAACACCCCATTATTTTTTACGAATAAAATAGCCAGATTACTTTTCTATTTCATAGTTCGAGAATTTTTTTTTTAATGTGTATATTATGATTAATTAATTAAAAACTCAATCAAATCCATTTGCGCCTACTCTTGTTTACTCTACCCAACAGTGTTTGCTCAGAAAATTTGATCAGGCGCTATCTGGGCCGCCGCGCGCCGGCGCGCACCGGTGCGACGGCGACGTTGCGACTCCGACGAACGCACGATTGCCTGTTCGCTCACCGTCGGGCTGGCAACGCCGCACCGTACGGACGGCGGCGGCGCGAGACGCGTGCTGTTTGTTTTGGTTATTGTCTTGTACTCTGTGCGACGACAAACGAGTGATTTACTTCAGAATTATTTTCAAAATTATAACTTAGACTTTAGTGTACCTACTATATTATATTGTAGCTTCAGAACATTATTGGTAGTAAGTTAGGTAATATTTTTATTGACGATGGTCAACCCACATCCTCAACAGAGCCAGTAGATAGAGAGTGAGTACTGAGTAGGTACCTAATACCTATTTATCATTTCAGCAATCAATTTAAAGTACCTATCTAATAATAATACTCCGTCTATTTTTTATTTTCAAGTGTGTAGGTACTAAGACTTGTCTGTACAAAGTAACCATACTGTAGGAAACAAATATCAGAACAAAAAGCTATGGAGTCGTCTCTTGATATTTTAGAAACCTATCTAAAATAATAATATTTATTAGTTAGGTGATGTTCTATCACCTAATAAATATTATTCGAATCCGACGGTTATTGTGTTAGCTTTAACTTTTTAATAATTATAATGTAATTATGACCTTATTTATAAGGTCTATTTATGGAAAAAACCCGAAATCCCGAATTTTTGGATTAGGTCACTATATTTGTGAAGGTGCGATATAATTACATCATTTTATTTTGTAGCCACCCAGAAATATCACCAACTTACGCAGAGTTACACAATGTGTTGCCGACATTTGAGGATTCAGAAAAACGGTAAACTTAACACTTTTTTTAAATAATCACGGTTATTTTATTGTCTTTTTACCGACTTCAAAAAAGAGGAAGTTGTCGATTGGGATATTATTTTTTCCTCTTTTAAATAAACGAAAGTAAAATTACTCTCACTTATTTATCACAAAGATTTTCCAGGTATTTAGTAAGTATTTAGTACCCATCCCTCCGCCACTGTACTCTAGTCATATGGTAGATGTCTACTTCCTTTAATAGTACTGTAAGTAATTTTGTTTCAGTTAATAAAACCAAATCCTGAAAATGAAGAGTTACAAAATGTGTTGCCCACATCTGAGGATTCGGGAAACGGTAAACTTAAGTACCTTTTTAAACTATAGCGATTATTGTCTTGTCTTTTTACCGACTTCAAAAAAGAAGAAGTGGTCGATTTGGTTATATTTTTTAAATGTCGTTGACTGAATAAATACTAAAATATGTGCTTAAATGTCAGATTCAAACAGAAACACCCGACTTGGGGCATCGAGTAATAGATGTTAATCATTTTACATCACAACTAATACAACTCTCTTAACATGAATCTCTGTTTGACTGCGGATCAGCCTCAATTAAATTAGTTTCTGAACATCGAATAGGATTACAATCGGAATTTACATTTGTCTGCTCTATGTGTAATTATAAAAACAAAATAAAATCTTTGGCTGATGTAAACAAAGATGCTGTTGCAGAAATAATGGCAGCAGGTTGTGGTCACGCGCAACTGAAGCATTTTTCCGCAGCAGTAGGATTACCCATTATATCTGAACACACTTACAATAAAATGCAGGACGATGTTTGTGTCGATTGGGAAGAAACTGCCTGGGAGGAAATTAAAATAGCCGGAGAAAAAGTAAAAGGTTGTATACTTTTAGGGGTTTATTTTGTACATCAAAACTAACAACATTTGTTCTGCGACTTTTGTCAAAAGTAATAAAATAAAACCGGGCAAGAGCGAGTCGGACCGAGGGTTCCGTGCCATCATACAATATAATATATGACAAAGGCGGTTTTATATTTGTTGGAGAACCTTGACAGCGCCATCTCTTGTCTGATAGTGAAACTTATGTAGATTTTTTACACTTTCGATGATTTCTAAAAAAGTATGCTATGTAGAGAGATTGTAATAAATTTCCTCTAATCTTTACATACACTTCTAATAGCAATAAAAGTTTCAGAGGTTTATCTCCGCAAACTTCGGAGATAAGGGGGGGAACGCTATTTTTATTAACATTTTTGTAAATGACTCAAAAACTATACGACTTAAAGGAAAACTAAAAACTGTTTATTAATGTGCAAATAAATACCTTTGATATGATACCCCACACGGCCTAATAACTTTACTTAAAATTTTTGAAATCCCCTATCCGCCCCCCTGCAATCAAAATAAGAATGTTTTTCAACATTTTCATATATGCTATATTAGTAAAAAAAGTGTTGTCTTTTACCATTTAAAATTTCAAGTTGATAGCATCAGTAGTTCTCGAGATATCCATTTGTGACAGACAGACAGACAGACAGAGTGATTCTATAAGGGTTCCTTTTTACCATTTTGGTCCGGAACCCTAAAAATCAGCTGTTCCATACATTTTGTCGCGGGTGAACGATATTTTCTATGGAACAACAAAAATTTTTTTGAGTTTTGACAAAAGTCGCAGAACAAAAGTTTTTAGTTTTGATGCACAGAATAAGCCCCTAAAAGGATGCTAATTGATTAGAAATAAGCCTGTATTGTATGAAAAAAAAACAATCATTAAATAGTTCAATAGAATTTTTGCCTTTTTAGGGTTCCGGACCAAAATGGTAAAAAGGAACCCTTATAGAATCACTCTGTCTGTCTGTCTGTCTGTCACAGATGGATATCTCGAGAACTACTAATGCTATCCACTTGCAATTCAAAATGGTAAAAGACAACAGTTTTTTACTTATATAGCATATATAAAAATTTAAAATAATATTCTTATTTTGATTGCAGGGGGGCGGATAGGGGATCTCAAAAATTTTAAGTGAAGTTACTAGGCCGTGTGGGGTATCATATGAAAGGTATTCATTTGTACATTAATAAACAGTTTTTAGTTTTCCTTTAAACCGTATCGTTTTTGAGTTATTTACAAAAATGTTGAAAAAACGACCGTTCCCCCCCCCTTATCTCCGAAGTTTGCAGAGATAAACCCGTGATACTTTTATAGCTAATAGAAGTGTATGTAAACTTTATAGGAAAATTATAGCAAACTCTCTAATTTGCATAGTTTTTTAGACAAGGGGGGTGGAAGGGGGGTTTTCAAAAATTTTGTGAAGTTAATAGGTGATGTGGGGTATCATATGAAAGGTATACATTTGCACATTAATAAACAGTTTTTAGTTTTCCTTTAAGACGTATTGTTTTTGAATTATTTACAAAAATGTCGAAAAATTGACCGTTCCCCCCCCCCTTATCTCCGAAGTTTGCAGAGATAAACCCGTGATACTTTTATAGCTTATAGAAATGTATGTAAACTTCATAGGAAAATTATAGCGAACTCTCTAATTTGCATAGTTTTTTAGACAATGGGGGTGGAAGGGGTGTTTTCAAAAATTTTGGAAAGTTACTAGGTTATGTGGGGTATCATATGAAAGGTATTCTTTAGCACATTAATAAACAATTTTTATTTTTCCTTTAAGTCGTATAGTTTTTGAGTTATTTACAAAACTGTTGAAAAAAATAGCGTTCCCCCCCCCCTTATCTCCGAAGTTTGCGGAGATAAACCTTTGAAACTTTTATTAATATTAAAAGTGTATGTAAAGATTAGAGGAAATTTATTACAATCTCTCTACATAGCATACTTTTTTAGAAATCATCGAAAGTGTAAAAAATCTACATAAGTTCCGCTATCAGACAAGAGATGGCGCTGTCAAGGTTCTCCAACAAATATAAAACCGCCTTTGTCATAAATTATATTGTATGATGGCACGGAACCCTCGGTGCGCGAGTCCGACTCGCTCTTGCCCGGTTTTATTTTAAATGGTTGAATAAGAACAAGGCGACTCCATGATTATCAATGCTCTAGGCAAATCGAGTTGACGCGTGCCGCCGCCGCGCCGTTAGCAGCGCCACGTACGCTAGACTAGCGCTGCCGCCCGCTGCTAGGCGTGATCCTGTCGAGTGCGACCGCGTAAAATTTGTCCGAGTGAAGGGGCGCGGTACTCGATTTTTGAAACAATAGTTTATCAATGCGTCACCTTAAGTAGTTAGCGTAGTACGCCGAGCGCGGTGTGTTGACGTCGGTGAATCATTGACTTTTATTTATTTATAAAAAGGAATGCCGACAGCATATATATAAACACATTCAACAATACAATTACAAGGATCAGTTCTTATATATGTATATGCCCATTACAGGCGAACACAACACTCTTTATATTTATACTAAAAGTAGGTAACTAAATATGTATATCTATATCACATTTATATACATATGTTAACTAAATTATAATGAGATCATCATTAAAACAAAAAACAATAAAATACTTTAAAAAAAATGATAGTGAAAAACGTTAAATTATTAAATAAGTATGTAACAAATGTTAATGATGTATTAATCTCATGTAAATACTCCACGTAAGCAGACCTTGTCTGCAAGGTTTTCGGTTTTCGGTCTTCGACTGTGTGGGTACGCGGTTGCATTTATGGCGTTCGCCCCTTCTGGATAAGCCTTAAAGAATGCCAAAGTTACATAAATATTATCCACTTACATTTCTGCCGTCAGCAGTGAAAGATATCTTAGTGAGCACGGCAAGACAGTGAGGCTTCATAGCTGGTAAAGCCATCTCTAAATACGCCAGCAGGCGGAGAATGCAGCCGGATTGGTAGAGGTGTGCCGCGTTCTCCTCGGTCTCTACGTAGTTGCGTAGTACGCCGAGCACGAGGGTGTGGACGTCACGGAACTCGTACGACTGTAAAGACAAATCGTTATCTATACTTCTATATTTTACCTCTTTATAATATTAGTTTATAGTATATTTTTAAAATATAAATACATACTTTATACTAATATTATAAAGAGGTAAAGTTTGTGAGGTTGTAGGGGGTAATTTCTGGATCTACTAAACCAAATTTGTCCTTCTAATTGTTTTAATAATAGAAAGCCACATTACTGTGAGTTTCATAGGCTATAATTATATTAACCCGCAAAATGAAAAGACTTTCGTGGTGGTCAGATTTGTTACCGCCCAACGAAGTGGGCACGGATTAGCTAGTACCTAAATATACTGGGTGAAGCAAAATTTTGGCACCTCGATGGTAGGTAGCTACTGAAAGAGAAAAAGAAGAAAGAAAGGAATTGTTTGTTTTTAAAGACAAAAATAACGAATATTTGTGAAACAAACTGTCGCATTCCGCGTTTATCCTCCGTCGTTCCCTCGTTACAGGGGATCGTAATTCTTCTGTTGAAGTGAAAGTCATTAAGTGTTTATTCGATAGAGCAAAAAGCTACATAGAAGTGGCTATCTCTACTACTACTACTACTCTATCATGATTCTACTCTCGTCTTACAATATCATCTTTACCACCAGCAAAGTGCTACCATCTGCTGCAGGTATTGAATGTAGAGCTGCTATCACTTCCGCCATTCTTTCCGGTACAGAGCTCCTCTGAATTTCTACAATCCATAATCATCACCAGCCCGTGTCAGTGCACTGCTGGACATAGGGCTCTCCCATGGCACGCCTCTATGCAAGATCTTCAGCTTTCCTGACCCTGCCTACATATAACAGACGCACGCTACGACTCCGTGAAAATCTTCTCTATATACCTAACTTGTTAAACTTTCGCGATTTGTTAGCATATTTTTTAGTTTTAAAATTACAGGATTTTATCGCGTACCATTTTTATCATTTTCCCGACGTTTAGAACACATTTCAGCGTTCTTGGTCGCGGGAGAATAATAAAAAAGATACGCGATAAAATCCTGTAATTTTAAAACTAAAAAATATCTTCTCTATAATTATACGACGACCTCTGTGACGTAGCGGGCGAAGGTCTGCCTGCGACGCAAGAGGTTGCGGGTTCGATTCCCACCTCGGGACAAATGTCTGTATCATCTGCAGATATTTGTTCAGGGTTTCTGGATGTTTTTCTATATAATAAAAAATATATATCTATGTAGTATAATATATTAAGTATATCAGTCATATAATACACATAACACAAGCTAAGCAGACTTAGCTTGGGGCCAGATGATGCTGTGTGAATTTCCCAGCATTATTTATTTATTTATTATAACCTCCAAAATATCACAAAGATCCAGCACGCCCGTGGAAGCCCTGAAAGTCCTCTGCACTGCCTGGTCCTTATACCGGCATACAAGTTGGTCCACCGTCCGCAGCGCCGCGTGCTGGATGGCCAGGTACTTGCTCTGCATCAGGGCTAGCACTGACGGCCAGCTGAACTGGTGGTTCTTCGTCACCTCCGATGCGCAGATCGGGTCGTCTAGGAGATTGCTTAAGGTCTGTGGATATAAGGGAAATGTTATTTAGATCTTGGTTAAGAGATAATATAAACAATGTCAGCTGATTTTTTTTTTAATTCCTCATCATGTTGTGGACATATAGGCCTAAGATAATGCCTTTCAGCACGCTCCTGAGCCAGTCGCATCAAATGACTCGTGAAGTGAATAAGCTCTTGACCTCATGATTTTTACTGAGGAAGCTGGTGTGTCCGGGACATGTTTAGATCGAATAGACCATTCCAGGACTTCATAGTTTTTATCGACATAAATAGCAAAGCTTATATCCTCAAATTCTAATACATCAAAGGCCGCTTAGAAAATTTGAGATTGCTAAGATGATTTCACCTGTAGACAGTTCTTTTGGACGTCAGGGTCCAAGCTGTTCTTCATCCTTGAGAAGAGACTGCTAAGGATATTCGCTGTGACCAGTTGCTCGCAGCCTAGCGGTTCTTTTGTCAGCTCTGACAAGACCAGAGACGCGAATTCTAGCACGAATACATCCTCCACCTGTGAAAGTGTAAGGAGTAAATACCCTGCACCATCATAGAGAAAAAATCCCAAGATCTTTGATGTTTGGCAGATAGCCTGTTAAAAAACAAAGCCAAATTTTTACCACATCGTCTAAAGATGAAAAGAAGAACATGTTGTGCCGACGTTACGCATGTAGGATAAAGAGAGGAGATTGATGATAAGACTGTTTGAACAAGTTCTAGAATCGAATAAATTCTCTCTCACGCCCGTGGATGCAGTAAGGAGCCTGCTAAGGGATACCTCTAGAAGATGGGCAGCAGTGTCTTTTCGTGTATCATCATCCCGCTTACCAACCCACCTATCAATGATCATCACATGATCCATGAGGGAGGTCTGTGTTCAAAGTGGACGTTTTACAGCTGAAATGATGATGATGAAAAAATGAGCATTACCTTCACCAACATGTTGGCGATTTTCCGGAGATTTTCCGAGTTCCCAAGTACTTGTTCAGGGCCTCTGGGCAACTGGCAGAGTTGTGCCAGAGCTTTGAGAGCGAACCGTCTGATGTTCACCTCGCTATGCTCCACGTGAGGCAGGATGTAGCGGATAGCGTCCAAATCGAACAGGACGTAGCGGTTTGCCATGTCCTGGGCCGAAAACTTTGTGATGGCGCGTAAAGTCTGGGTATGAAAATGAGTATAGGGTTTAAAATCAATATTGAAGATGTGTTTATATAAAAATAAATAAAAAATAAAAAAAATATTTGCTAGAAACAATAATGTTCGCTATTCTAAGCCTTAGGTGTTAGGTATTTGCTAATAATATAGGTACACATATCATTAAACAAAATATTGTTGAAATAAAGTAAGGAGTAGATACCTAAACAATAATTTTGCTACAAACAGTGATCGCAAATACGTAGCATGCTAGTGATTTCTACCCTCCGTACTAGTTTACGAAACTATGTTACGGTAGAGTAGCTCATCGCTCGCAGTGACCAGCATATTTATCGGTGCCTATAGGCTTTTTACTGATGAAAACTTTGTATATAAAGTGCAAATCATTCACCTGGCATAGTATTTCAGGTTCAGCAGACTCAAGCAAGATGATGGAGGTATGAGCACTCTCAGGAGTTATGTTATATGCATGGAAAATCAAGTCCTTCTTTTCTGCAGAACGGTTGTCTCGCTCTTTTTGCAATGGCTTAGCCATGGTGCCCTTGTATTATCTTGATAATAAAATAATCAAACGTTTGCGTTGTACTTTATTGATACCATAAAATGTACTTTTTACTTAGTAGGTACTCTGTCGTTTACATTTTTGATTAGTTTTGACAAATTATTTCATCGATTCTGAAAACGAAACTAGCAACCTCTTTCCACAAAGTTTTACATCAAGGTTTGCGCTGTCGAAAATTGTCAGTTGCCATATAAAATCTATACATAATCTGACAATCTTGTGATGCTTATATTTTTAAGTTTTTATCTTTATGTATAGGCGGAATATATTCGTACGTGCTTTAGGAACATTAGCGAGGAAGTTCAGGACAGTACAGGAGTTATGGATTCTCCCTTTGTGGGGGGATGGAAGACTGGCTGCTTTGCCTTTATGGGCAGTGGATACCCTGGTGCTGGTTGCAAAGCTCTGCAGTGTTTGCACAATGGCCGTTGTGAGGGTATTGATACCGCCACTCATGAAGAGTATGCACGGAGAGACTGTCTTGGTAAATAAAACACTTAATAGAATCACAGTAACAAGCAATTTGTTAAGGTTATTTTGCAGAAATATAGGTAAGTAGTTGGGTTCTTGAGTTTAGCCTTAGAAGTTGGAATTATAGCGTCGTTCCTCGCGTGTCGTCCCGCGTGTGATCAGCGCAACCCCGCATAAGTTGTTTCACATCAAAAAAATTGGATTAGATGACTATGATAAGCAAGGGGAAATATGTTGTACTTAATATAAACAGCAGGTACCTTCTGACCCACTCTTCTCGCATTGGGTAAAACATTCTCGATGCGGGCGTCGACGCTGCCACGTGATCAATTGATCACGTGTTGGTAACTTGACCGCCCTGTCTCTCAACATACGAAGGCAGCCATTTTAGGTGTCAAGGGTTTTATGAAAATCCATTATCCACGAAAACTAAACTTGCAGGTAACCGGATCAGCCAACGGTATCGGACGCGAGTTGGCCATACAGTTCGCAGAACTAGGCGCCACTGTGATCTGCTGGGACAGGGATGCAAGGAGGAACAACACCGTTGTTGATGAGATTCGCAAGAAAGATGGAGAGGTTTCTACACATTTATGTTCCTGATAAATCAACCTGCTCTAGCATGATGGGCGAAATACTTGGTAATAGGGTGGTGAGAACATCATGGCTTCGCAATACAAGATATTGAACAGGTGTTAAGAAAGCTTTTGTGCTGTGATCTGTTGAGGCTTGTACAGTCGCGCTCATAGTAAAGGATACCAATAAGGTAACACTAAGGCTTAGGGGTATCCTTTACCATGAGCGCGACTATACTAGACAAGGAAAAATTTGGTAAGATAACTGCTGACCTCTAGTAATGAAGAAGCAGTTAAAGAAAAATATATCAAGACGGTCTATTTATTATCTGTAGGAGTTTGTTTTATTATGAAAACAATCTATAAGCTCAACTCATTTATCTTGTCACAAGCTTCAACCACGATAGATACCTAGATGACCATTATGTGTTAAACTTCTAGTGATGCATTTTTACAATAATAAGTCAGGTTTTTAGTACTTTCCCCAGGATCCACTATTGCAGATTTCACAATTTCCACTCTTTACTTGGTACCCTTATATTTCCAGTGCTACGGTTTTACAATAGACGTGACAGCGCATGATCAAGTGGCCGCCCTGTCGCTCTGCATACGGAGGCAGCTGTCGGAAGTGTCGATGGTTGTCAGCAACGCGGGCGCGATGACGTGTGCACCGATCAGCCATATCAGGCCTGAGGCTATCGCGAATCTCATTGAGACCAACTTGCTGGCACACTTTTGGGTGAGGAATGAACTACTCGTAGCTAATAAAGCATTTGCATGAGTCATGATTACTAACACCTTGTTACGAGTGTATCGTTGCCAAAGTTTAAGTTTCGTAGGGGAACCTTTAGCTACGACTAAGACATGTCTACTAACTCTACTTGGCTTGAGCAGATGGATATCAACTCTGACCCTGGAAGATGAAGATTTTTTGACAAGGACCTGAGAAATCATGGATGGACGTGAATAGTTATTGAATACAGTTCTGTTTTGATCATGAAACTGTAGCATCTTCGTTAATACGAGATTACGTAACTTTTCATTATGTTCAGAAGGCAATAATACATTTTCAGGTTATTCAGGCTTTTCTGCCGAGTATGATCGAAAGACGACACGGTCACATTGTGGCAATCAACTCCAGTGCAGGCTTGATGCCGTGCGCCGATATGATACCTTACTGCGCGGCTAAGTTTGGCCTAAAAGGTAAACACCAAAAACACAGCGCCGTCTAGTCCCAAGCTTTTATATTTTTTTTATAAGTATTATCTAGTAACGAGACAAACTGAAAGCTCTCCTGCTGTTAAGCGGTAACTTCTACCTACAACTTCTATACTGCGGTTATCACGTTCACTAAGCACTTGACCAAAGCTGCACTGCAATGCGCCCGTCACCCTGAGCCAGTTATGAGGTTTCATGTGCCGGTAATTTCACCGGCCCACTTAACCTTCAAGCCGGAACACAGCAATGCAGACATTACTGCTTGGATACAGAAATAGGTATGGTCGTAGAACCTCCTCGTAAAAATAATAATAAATCCCATATAATAAGGCCTTCTAATCTTTAGTAGAAGGCCAATTTACTTTACTGGTAATTGGTATGCGCAACCCAATAATTATTTAAAGACTGTAAGGCAAGTTTTAAAATACATTCGCCCTTTTTAATCTTTCAGGGTTAATGGATTCCATGACCGAAGAGCTCCGACTGGATGCATGGACGAAGAACATCAATATAACATCGGTGTACCTAGGCACGGTATCCACTGGGCTCTACCCGACGCCAAGGCATCGCTTCACCGCGTTCTACAAAGAGTACACGGCAAAGGAGGCTGCTAGGATAATCATAGAAGGTAGACAGATATTTAATCAAGGTCGCATCGCCAAAATCTATCCGTATAAAAATATTCTTTAAACTCTAAAGACAAAGGACCAAAAGTAAAAAAATATAATCTAAAAGGTCAAAATAAGCCAGTATGGCTATTTTATTTTGAACCCCGACACAAAAAGAGAGGTTTATAAGTGAAACCGCTATGCGTGTGTCTGGTGGCACCGTAGCTCTTAAACGATTTGCATGCAGTTTTTTTTTGCTTTTATAAAAGCCAAAAATAAAGTCGGAAATTATTTCAGTCTATATGAGCGACCATTGTCATATCACCCGCCTGCAGAGCGCATGGCAGTATGGCAACATCTGATGATTAGAACCTGGCCATGAGGAAGGCCTTTGTCCAGCAGTGGACGTCCTACAGCTGAAATGGTGATGATGATATTAGCGACTATATTGGTAAAATATTGACGATAAGGCTTATTTGTTTACTTCTGGTCCTCTTAATCTTGTACGGATTTCAGAGCGGGAGTTTAAAAACATCGTGATAAATTTCTCAACTCAGCAAGTTGTGTAATGACATCTAGTTTGTTTCCTTCTATTGTGTAGCACTACCAGTAGTTTTGTGGAAGATTTTTGTCATATCTAATCTACTATACAGACTTCCCAGTTTAGGACTTTCACTGTTGGGTACATACTCTTACCTTCCTCATGGATCTCCATGAGGGGTTGTTGCCACACTCACTACGCATGGCAGGCGGGTTGGCGAGCGCACAACGGGATGTTGATACACGGAAAGACGCTGCCATCTTCCGTAGGTATCCCTTGACAGCTTCTCAATGCAGCCATGCGTTACCCTGCCTTCTGTGAGACATTGTTGGAAGTTGTAATATTTGATAATTCTTTCACTTCTTTTCTTTCAGGCATTCGCAAGAACCACAAAACAATTTGTATACCAAAATTCATGAAATACCTTACTGAGCTGAGCAACCTTATGCCATATAGGATAAGGATCATTTTCACTGATTTTTTTAACTTTGGCCATAGAGGATGGTTTTGTTTTTGTTGAAGGCTAAATTCCGGTGATTTTTGATGTGTTTACTGATTAGTAACATAGTATTTAGTATTATGATTGATATTAAGATTTATTAATTTAGGTATCTTTTGAATTCAATAAATCAAGACAAAAATGTAATTCTTTCAATAATTTATTAAGCCCCTCAGTGCCGGATTTACCAATAGGCTAAGTAGGAGCCTAGAGCGGCATATATAAGGGGGCGAAAAATGCAGACCATTTTTTTAGTCTTAGAGAAACGATAAGAAAATCGCGTCTCGGAAATTTCACAAAAACTTATAATCAGGACAACTAACCTAAATAGGGGTACATTAAAATTATGTAGTCCGCCATCTTGGGTGTTCCGCCATGTTGGATTCAGAGTGACGTCACATAGCTGACCATGCATTGTCATCCAAAGTAAACATGATACCAAATTTCAGCTCAATTGGTTGAAGATATATGCTTCAAAATTAAGTTGCAAGATTCCGCAAACAAACAGTTACATAAAGGGCAAGCTAAATAAAAGCTTGTAATTTAGAGAGAGGCATGTGTCCTGCACGCAGCCTAAGAGTTGTTACAATGAGATATGTATCTCTTTAAGTTTTCTATTTACAAACCAAGGTATAGGAGGGGGACCACTTTGTACAATATGATACCAGATTCCTTTTATTTCTGAAGTATTTTGGTATAGTAATTTCCAATTTTAAAAAATTTAATATTTTTATTTTAATAATATTTCTGTATGTACAGTGAAATACCATTGTCAACTTATCGACCTCCTCGTTACCCAGGATACCAACATGAGGGAGGGAACCTACTGCAATTTCTAATCAACACCACTATTTAAGAGGTGTATAACCTTTTTAAGTATAGCATACGCCATTAACCCAGCTCTAGCGCCACATATGATGAGTGTGATATGCTGCAAGAGGCTTCTACTATCTGTCAGTACGACAAGTTTACTTGACTTCTGTGTGATAGATAGCATACGAAAGTTCTTCTGAAATTGCAAAGAGTTCAACAGACATAATAGAGTTCAACTCGGACTTAATTTTAAACATCTCACTGTTGCATCTTATGAAGAAATCAATTACAAACTATCCTATCCTACTTTGTGTACACAATTCCTATGTAGTTTTTCGTTAGAGAAACAGAGTAGGTTAATAATTATTACATCATAGTGGTAATATATAGTTTTTAATATAACATGCCAAGAAAAGTACATGCTAAAGATATCAAGTACTAATATGGACACTACAACATGTTTTAGTGCTATCATGTTATTTTAGCCATAACATGATATAGAAAAAACCCAGCTTAGTCTTAATACAGAGTTGAACAGAGATTACTTAATGCATGTTGATAATTTTAGGAAGACAGCAATTTAAGCTACGTGAGATATAGACTTCATAGTGATGTAGGTATAATAAGTTTTAGGCAAGTGGAGAACAAAGGACTTACCATGCTGGAGTAGTAGCTTCCTTCAATTTATCACAAGCAAGTATGAACTTGCACTTCATAGGTCTTCACTGTCTTGCCACACCGATCACACATTACAACATCATTGTGTATCAGTAAATGTGCCTCTTTCGCTTTCAGGTTATTAAAACTTTTTTCACATATGTTACATTTAAACTCTTTGCTGTGCTGTTGTGAGTGGCGTGTGAGTATAGCTTTAGTCGAGAAGCTTTTGCCGCAGGATTCACAGAGATGGAGGGTTGGTTCAGGTTGGGCGGTGTGTCCTTTTACATGGAGGTACATTTCCTGGTGATTTGTTGATGTTAGCTGGCAGACCTTGCATCTGGGAAGAAATACAGAATGAGCGTAGCAATGTAAAAACTACTTATAAATTAATTATTGAGGTGGGGTGAAGTTCCAGCAAAATGTAAGGTTATTTTTTAGGAATAACTATATAATGTTTGTGTTTTAGATCTCAAATGTGACGGTTGTGATGTATCATTTTTGTTATCATACTTCTGAGTTTTTTAGTGTAATATTATTAAGTTGATAAGCAAAAAGTTTCATGTTACCTGTACATTTGATTTGTTTGATGTTCTTTCTTATGCTTCACTAAAGCATCATTACCTTTAAAGAAATGGCCACATATATCACATTTTCTCTCATCAGCTTTTGTCACATGGTTTCTAACATGCCTGTACATCTGAAACCTGTCTTTAGACACTTCTCCACACTCTTTACATCGGAAGGTACAGCCTGTGTTGTCACTACGACACGTTTTTTGATGCTGTATTAACTTTTCTGCTGTGACAAATTGTTCTTTGCAGTTACAAGTGAGTGATAATGTGTGGGTCCTGGAATGCTCTATCATCTTCTGCCGAGAATCAAAGAGAGAATCGCATTGTACACAAGTTCTTGATGCTGCATCGCATGTGCTGACATGTTGGCAGAGTTTCTGAATATTTTCTAATTTTGTTTTACAGCCGTAGCATGTTTGAAAGTTTACTTCACACTTCGCTGGTTTTGGTATGGCCTCTTTGAATATTATCTCCTTGACTATTTCAACATCTGAATCTAGAACATCTATTTCCATTGCCACTGGCTTTTTCTCTTTCTTTTTTGGGCTTGGTTGTTTAATAGTTTTAAATGCAGTCAGTTTGCTGGCTTCAAAAACTTCATTTTTATCAACCATGTTGACTATGCACGGCATGTCTTCCTTACCCAAGTTGTTAAGATACTCCTCGATGTTTGCTGTATTATTTAGGAACTCCAGAAGGGAATCTGAGTTGTATTCCGAGGCTGGTAGTGGTTGTACAGGAGCCTTCGAATCTCCAGACTTTTTGGACTTCTCATGTAACGTAGACTCGAGCCAGTCTTGAGAACAACGAGCGTTTATTTGGAAGTGATAGAACTGACTTAGCTGTGAGACACAACACATACAGATATCGGTCGGCAGAGGGTCGTTTGGACCCACGGTTAACGAAAGGCAGGACTTCAAGTGTAAACCGATAGTTGGATCGCCGAAGATAGAAACATGGCTAGATTCGACATCTAAGCATAGTCTGCAGCATTTTATGATATCGTCACACATTTTAAGATATACAAAGTTAAAAAAATATTTGCAGTTCAAAATCAAAACAAATTATCGTGATTCTTCTTCTTTTCTTTTTAATGGCTGATGCATGCCACTTGCTGCAACTCGGCCAGTGTCAGGTAAAAGTATCATAAATTGGAGTGTTCCATGCCGTGTTTTCAGTGTGATCATCTTCTTCTTCTTGTATTGTCTTGTCTTTTTATATTATGGCTTTTTGTGTTTGGTTTTACACGATTCCGCTAGTGTCAAGTTTATAAATTCTTATGTTATTTGGCTGGCCATGTTGGCGGCCAAATGCCCGTCCCACTCGTCTTCTTTTCTTTCTAATGGCTGATGCATGCCACTTGTTGCAACTCTGCCAGTGTCAGGTAGGTAAATGTTGAGAGAGGGTTAGGCAATTTTAAGCCACAACATTATCAGAAAACAAAATGATTATAAAATCTTGTGGAATATACAGACGTTGGCTTGGCAAAGTGGTTGAATATCTTTTCTGTCACATACGCCATTGACAAAAGAAGAAGAAGAAGAAGAAAAATATTAAGGGCTTCACACACGGCAGCTATATTGTACAGATGTACATTTGAGCATGATACATTTCATCAAAGCTTTCCAAAGATATCTTCAGGAGACCACACACCAAAGCTATAATCATTATAGTATAATGTACATTTTTACATTTTCGTATTTTAAGATACAGAGCGATACTAAAATATACATATATAATTCGTTACATCTCAATACATTTCCGTATACCTACTTAACTCTTCGAAAAGGATGTTCAAAAAGTTTCTGTGATAGACAAAGAAACACACAGTACAGTCTGTCTCAGTCAATCAGTCTGTTGACTGTTCCCAAAGTTCCCATCCAGAGCCTTCGAAGAGCGCACACAGCAAGTCGTTCTTCGGAAGATATAATTTTTCGCATGTAGGTATTATTTTGCTTAATATCTTCTTTATATATCATGAAGTTCGGAAAGCGTTGATTTTGACTCCCGGAAAGAATCACCAAATTTTCTGTCAGATAATTCATCATATATTTTAAAGCTGTATTACACTACACGGTATTCAGGGCCCGGTAGTTAGGGCGATTAGGGAGCAATGCTTGCCGGCGGTCGCCCTAGTTAGGGTCTCTTACGCTGTAAGTCTTATTACACCACTCTTAGTTAGGGCAAGGGTCCTGAATACCGTGTAATGTGATACAGGCTTTAAACTCTCCGGAAGTTTCCATATACTTTATGTGATCTTCAATCCACATCGTTCTGTTTTTAGCATATGTGGCAATACGCGCGTCAAAATCACAATCCGAATCATCTTCTGATGAACTATCAAGTAAGTAACTCGACGCCTCGACGGGTTCATAATATTATTACATTAAAAATATTTTTTTTTATTTATTTTAGGAAGACCATCAGCATAATAATGCTAATAGTAACAAGGTAAAACAGTTTATGAAGCCATTTAAAGGTCTCCACAGCTAGAAAAATGTAAGAACAACCTTTATTAACACTTTAACAGCTGGAGAGTGCTTCAGTCGGGACGTATATCAATGCAATGGAATGGAGGGAAAGATACATTACAATTACATTACCTGTTGTGTGTGTGATACAAGATAATTTAAAGCTATACATCCCGGGATGTTATGTACATACATTATTATACATATTATTATAGCCGTGTGTGAAGGGCTTAATGCGATACCGATACGAAATGCGAATTTCCGAATAGTTACGAAAAGCTGCGGTGCGTGCGTGCAGCAGACCAGCAGTGCAGACAGAGTGCAGTTGAACTTTGCGAATAGCAACTTCCTTTGAGTTGCAGAAGTAAAGGGTACAAGTCGTGGTGATTTTAGCCGGTTGATATAAACCTGGAGGAGCCATTCACATTGCGCATCGGTTGCTATGTTAGATCAACTTTACTGACACGATAAATAATTGTTTACTGACATGTAAACCACGGTCCATTGGTTGTATCAAATCGTGTGCGACAGAAATCCAACACTTCAAGGACCCAGCTGCCGAGATGTCCGAAGAAAGTAGTTCTGATTCTCCGGGGCTCGAGGCGGAGGAGTCCCTGCTCTATTCAGCCAGGCACGGCGAACTTTCTGTTGTAAAAGCTTTGCTGGAAGCTAAGAATGAAGGAAAGCTCACGTTAGATGTGAATTGTAAAGGTAAGTTTAATAATAGCAAGCCATTTCAATATTTTCATTTCTGTACCTATGTTTTTTGTGTATCCTCTGTTGGTGGCTCAAATAAATAAATATAATGTTACAAAAATCTACACTTATTAAGCCTAAGCACCTACAGGTATTTATTGGGCCCCAGCAAAGTAATTTTTGTATTCTTTCGGATCCCCGCCTCACCATTTTCACCCGCCGGAAATACTTTGTTTCCTTGGAAAAAATAAAAAACAGAAATTTGTAAAAAAATGTTTATTCCACTTTTCATACCTGTTTTGTTGCTTTTATTAATTCCATGGATGGATCTTTCCTGTATTTTACGTTATTTCGCCGCCACAAATATTCAAAACTAACATCTGCAAAATTTTCTGTGTTATTAAAATTGTCCTTCCTAAAAAATCATTTAACAGGCCTCCACTGGGACTCAATTCATTGAGTATGAGTCCCATCTTCAGCTATGAATGGGTTGTCACGATCCGAGTGGTTGACTTTTTTGTGTATGTAGCCATGTTCTGACAAGCAATCATATGCTCTCCAAAAATCAGTGTGAATGGTGGTGCCAACTTCCACATTCTTCAATATAAGTGGCACCAAAACCTCAGCAGAGCGAATATTGTCTGGGCACACTTCTAACCTCAGATCTTCAGATCCATCCTCAATCATGCCAAGAACCCAATGGTCTTCAATATGCCTCTCAATAAAAACTGGCTTCAATTATGAGTTTGCTATGCGGGGCTTCTATTTCTGGGTGGTTTCTGGTACAGGGGTACCAAAAAAGGGGGCGAAGGTTTCCGAAAAATGCCATTTTTGACCTTTGAGGTCATAATAACTTCGATCCCTGTGACCCTAGGGTCACCAAAATCAATCAGTAGTATCTCTTCTCTCATTAAGACAGAGCTAAAAAAAGGTTTCATGTAAATTGGTCAATGCTTTCAGTCGGTTATAACCATGTCATGCACATACAGACAGACAGACAGACAGCGCTATGCATAATAGGGAGCTTCGCCCCCTAATAAATAATAGAAATGTTTATTTAGAACAAAAACATGTGAAACAAAAACAATGGGAATTACTGCAAATACTGCGGGTTGAACTACTGCAAAAGTTAAACAAAACTATGTTGCAGAGTCAGCACACCTTGGAAGATAACAATCATAAGTTCCACAAAGAAAGAACTAATACTTTAAAATTTCCAGGAAAAAGCAAAACACACCTTGGAAGATAACAATCATAAGTTCCACAAAGAAAGAACTAATACTTTAAAATTTCCAGGAAAAAGCAAAAGTAATCTAGGATGGACACCGCTCCAGCTAGCTACCTACTTCAGGCATGTGGACGTTGTGCAGGAATTATTGCAATCCGGGGCAGATGTTGACGAGGTCAATGAGACGGGGGACACAGCATTGCACAAGGCATCCTTTATTGGGAATGAGGTTGGTACTTATCTTATATTTACTGCCTCTGTGGCGCTATTGGTCTAATAGCCAATTCTGATTCAAATAATGTAGCAGGTTTGATTCCACAAATGTCTTTACTGTCTTTGCATCTACTATAGATGATTTATGCAGCGTCAGCAACTGGTCATCATGCTGTACTGGACGCTGCAGTGCCTGGGACATTGTTGCTGGATTAGGCTTGCCCAGCACCTCCATCCTCTCAGCTTAGTCAACTATTTAGTCAGAGGAAAGAACAGGTCAATAACGTCTGAAGTTAACTAAGCCGCGGGTTTCCTCACGATGTTTCCATCACCGTTAAATCACGTGTTAAGTGTGCAAATCCATTTTTCAAGAAAGAAAAATGCATTGGTACACGGCCGGTATCAAACCGGAGAAGTAAGACTAAAGATTTGCATTAGTTTGTATTCAAATTACGACCTTTTTTACATACAGCATGAATACCAGTTGCTGACGCTGTATAAATCAAGCAATAGATGCAAAATGCTTCCTGATAGAATACCTGTAATACCTATTATACTTGGTGAACGGACTGGTTTCCGCAACTAGGCTGCTTTTTGCGTGTCGGACGGCGTTTGCTTAGTCCTATTAATATTATTATTTATATTCATCATCATCATTTCAGCCGTAAAACGTCCACTACTGAACTAAGGTCTCCCTCATGGATCTCCATGTGGGGTAGTTGCCATACTTACCACGCTTGGCAGGCGGGTTGGTGAGCGCAGTATGGGATGTTGATATACGGAAGGACGCTGCTGCCCATCTTCCGGAGGTGTCCCTTAGCAGGCTCATACTGCATTTACTGGTAGGAGAGGAGGGGTAACATTCTACTGCCGGCACCCCACGGCTAATACCTATTATATATTATTATTTATTATTAGCCATTGGTGTCCCACTGCTAGGCAAAGGCCTCCCCCCATTCTGTCCAGACGTCTCGATCCAGAGCTACGTTGGTCCAGTCACGAAGAAAAGTATCGAGCACGTCCCGCCTTAAAGTAACGAGCCCGTCCCGTCATAAAGTATCGAGCTCGTCCCGCCATAAAGTATCGAGCTCGTCCCGCCATAAAGTATCGAGCTCGTCCCGCCATAAAGTATCGAGCTCGTCCCGCCATCTGCGTTTTGGTCTGCCGCGTAGTCGCCTATGAATGAATATTTTTTGTCCAGGAACTAGTTATCCTTCTACTAAGCCACAAAGCCGACGTGAACATAATGAACGGCGAAGGACGCACCGCGTGTGACGTTTGCAAGACACGTGACGTTCAGAGGCTGCTGGAAGCCGCGCTCAGGTCTGAACGGAACGAGAGAGAGAGAAAGATGCTCTCTGCTGCGAAGGAGGGAAGGATCGACCTGATACAAGAGCTGGTAAGTGCATTAAACTTTTCTTACTAGTGGGTCCATTTTACCCCTACTAGGTTATGTACCTATAATTTCGGCCGTGAAACGTCCACTACTGAAGACAGGCCTCCCTCATGGGGTAGTTGGGATAAACTTTCCAATAAGGACCATCGATTTAAAAGTCCATATTTTTTTGTAGATATTACTCATAAAAAGGAAGCGTTTTGCCAATTTTCAGGTTGCGGAAGTTTACGGTTCATGAGATATATTTTTTTTAGTTTTCATACAAATAACAAGTTTTGCTGTAAGGCGTGTAGTTTTCGATTTATTTACAAACACGTTGAAAAAAAATAGCGTTCCCCCCTTATCTCCGAAGTTTGCAGAGATTAACCCCTGAAACTTTTATTGCTTAGCAGCGGAATTGCTTAGCGGAACTTATGTAGATTTATATAATGCTATGCTTAATATTATATATTTATACTATGCTAATAGGGGTGATGTAAAGATTACAGGAAAATTATAACGAACTTTCTTATCTGCATAGTTTTTTTTATAAATGATCTCAAGTGTAAAAAATCTACATAAGTTCCGCTATCGGACAAGAGATGGCGTTGTCAAGTTTCTCCAACAAATATAAACCGCCTTTATCATTATATTGTATGATGGCACGGAACCCTCGGTGCGCGAGTCCGGCTTGCTCTTGCCCGGTTTTATTTCTTAAACAACACGTCAATCTTTTACTTAAGGCTACAGTATCCTGTCAAGATCTCTTTTGCCCTCACTATTAATAAGTCCGATAGGGTCAAGTGTTTAAAACAAAAGACTTCCCTTTTATTGAATATAATTTGGACAAATAGTTATAGAGATAAAAAGACATAGGTTTAGAACCGCGACCGTGTCGTAATCTATTGACTGACATTTCTATTAGACGGCTTTATTCTTAAACAACACGGCGATCTTTTACTTAAGGCTACAGTATCCTGTCAAGATCTCTTTTGCTCTCACGATTAATAAGTCCCAGGATCTTAAATTCTCTGGTGGGTATTTGAGAAAACAGTGTTTTCCCCATAGGCATAGGTATGTAAGTTGACTTATATCTCGCGTTGGAACTCCTGAAAGACAATCATCACAAGTAAAAATTTTTACCGCACAACGAAGTGGGGACGGGTCAGCTTGTTGTAAATAAATGTGAAACTACACTATTGCATCGGGTGTCACTGGTGTCATCCTGTACTGATAGTTGTAAATTATAATAATAAATCAATATATATAAAAAATAGCATTCTTAGGGCTGTCTCTGACCAAGTATTTAATAACGGTATTTTTAAGTACTGGATTTCTCTTCACATGGAGAGAAATAGAAAGTGACGACACAGCAGCTTAACGCTCTGTGTATTTTTAAATGACTGAATTTCATGTTTCATGTTTCTTAATATTTGTGTGTTGTTTTAGGTTAAAATTTGAATATTGTGTTTTTTCAATGTGTTTTTTTGTAATATGGGTCATATTGCCTGAAATAAACGAATTTTATTTATTTATTTATTTATTAAAACTCTTCCGTTACTGACTGAGTGACTGACAGACAACGCACAGCCTAAACCACTCGACCTAGAGACTTGAAATTTGGCACACATATACCTTGAGTATCCTAGAGGTGCACTAAGGAGGGATTTTTCTAAATTCCCACGGGAACGGGAACTACGCGGGTGAAACTGCGGGGTGCGGCTAGTAGATAAATAAAATCAAGGCTGCCACTTCGGTAAAATAAATTTTATGATTCTTTCAGCTGAGCAGTCCCCACCCTCCGAACATCAACTGCGTGGACGGTCAAGGTAACACGTGTCTCCACTGCGCCGCCTACAGGGGGCACGCGCGCCTGGCCGTGCTCCTACTGCAGAACGGAGTGGACACCACGCTCAAGAATAGCAGAGGTAGGGAAAAATCTCAAGTTAAACTCGGGCTCCTTTTTGTGGCTAGGGGGAAATCTGCTTAGAGATACCATGCTGCGTAAGGGCAGGGCATGGTTATGTGAGGTTGTCTCGCGACGACTCACTGTAACCCGTTCTTCACTGGCTCCGTTTCTTCGTAAAGAACACTCCGGAGCCCCTATTGCACCTTGCCTGAGCACGTCCCGGAGGTGTCCACAACTAACGCCCCCTACGTATCGCGGAACTTAAGATGGTGCATCGCTATAATGCACCATCGCCCTCGCTGGGTCCGTCTGGGAAACTCGGGCTTCTAGCATAAGGCGACGCCTTAAACTATAAACAAGTATTTAAAAAGACCTAGAGGCTGATCTAACCGCTGCGCTGATGTGGAAAAAACTTACTGGACTTCCTTTTTGTACCGCACTTAGACATGATCAAGACAGGATAGCGTGGAAACACCTCATAATGCTACTCCACCAAGGCCTTTTTACGACCATAAGCATGAGCTGCGGTCACGAAGGGAGCGGCGCGTTCCAATGAAGTGGTCTCGAAGTCAGATCGCGCGGCGCTAGAGCGGCGTAGTATTGTGTTTATGAGAAACTAGGGTCTTTGTTCGTAAACGAAATCTCTAAACCAGACATAAAGTAAATGTTTTGAAAAGTCGCGGCGTCGGTCAAAACTAGTAACTTCACTTAACATTTTTCAGACCCCCTTTCTGGCCCCCCTTGCAATAATAATAAGAATATATTTGAAGATTTTTATATATGATTTATTAGTGAAAAAACGTTATATTATATCATTTTAAATTTCAAGTTTATACCATCAGTAGTTCTCAAGACAAGCATTGTTACGGGGTACTAGAAAAGGGCCTCAAAAGGTCACCAAAGGTCAAAAGTGGCATTTTTGGGTTTTTGGGCGTTTTTGGCCATTTGAAGACTTACATTTTTGGTGACCTTTTGAGGTCACAATAACTCCGGTACCTGTGACCACATTCCCGGTCACCAAAATCAATCAGTCACCTTCTCTCATTAAGACGGTGCTAGCAAAAAAGGTCAAACGGTCAACGCGTTCGGTTGTAATCGTCAAATACACAGACAGACAAACAGACAAAGTTACACCATAAGGGTTCCTTTTTACCATTTTGGTCCAGAACCCTAAAAATAAAACAATGCAGACGCGCGGGCAGCGCATCGTACGCCGCTCCTCGCGCCGCTGCCTTCGAGACCAGTTCCATATAAATGTATGCATAGAAACGCGCCGCTCCCTTCGTGACCGCAGCCTAAGCTATGAAGAAATGACAGCAGAAGGAAGTTGGTTACTAAACAAAAGTTTATACTCCCAGGTCAGCTCGCCATCGACCTAGCACGGGACACGGAAATGCGCGAAGTGTTGAGCGTGAGGCCGGTGCACCAGCTGCAGAGGACGGCCGCGCGGTTCGAGGGACCCCTACTGAAGAGGTCACGATTCCTCGGCTGGCGTCGGCTTTGGGTACCTACGCTTTGTAATTTATTTAAATTTTAGAGGTAGGAGAAGTTGAGTCGTCGATCATTGGTTTGTGACAACTTCTAAGGTGTCGTCTATTTAAACTTATATTTGGTCATGCATCATTAGCAGCACTGTGAAAATTAAATTCCACTATTATGACAATAAAATGCAATGAAAATATCTAGTTTTAATTCCGCTAATGCTGAGATGCATATGCACCGCCCTCCCGCCCGCTAATTATGCACGTGCAGGGGGAACCAGGCAGTTAGTGCAACATGCATACCCAAACGTGTGGGGATGGTTCCCCCTGCATGTGCATCGGGCGGGAGGGCGGTGCATATGCATCTCAGCATTAGCGGAATTAAAACTAGATATTTTCATTGCATTTTATTGTCATAATAATATGGATTTCCGCAAAGTAACGCCTGATTCTATTAATTAAATTCCACTATGTTTAATGTACGACTATACTTAAGGTTTTTCAGGTAACTGTACTTATATGAGATATTTGTGGTCAGTTTGGGAGCTAAGATACAATTGACGCTGCAGTCGGCGCCAGCGTATACAAAAGTTCATTTTCATCTACGCTACCAGCCAGAGTCACCATATTGATCTCTAAAGTGTTCAAAATATCAGCATCTAATATTCCCCATCTCAGCTGACAGGGTTCAAGGAATATAGAGAGTTTGTAAAAGATTATGTATGAAGTTCAACTATATACGCGACTCCGTCGGCTTGCGCCGCCGCGCCGCTATGCTCGCCGCGCCGCACGCTAGTACTAAGCTGCCTAAGTTTACCCCCTCGTCACTCGCTATCTGCCTGCCCACATCCTGTGGGAACGCCCGTTGTACGCGGAAGCGAGAAGCACGATGTAAGGAGGGGTTAAGAGGCAAGAGTATAAGTAGCGAGCATAAAGTAGCGAGGCGAACTTCTGACAGCTGAAAAGGTTCGCCAGGAGTTGGCATAAATCACGGCGCGCTGAGGAGCGCACATTTTTGAAAAGGGTCGAGGGGGGAGGTTTCTCTGTGTTGTAATTGCAAACTATGGAAATAAATGAATGAATTTCTGAATTTCTGGGGGACACAGAGGTAGAGGCTGGAGGGGAGCAGCCCAGCGATGAAGTCTGTTCTGTGATTAGCATACTCCAGAAGGGGGAGAGTGCTGGGACACGTGTGTTAGGAACTATCCTATCAATATAAATACCGTACCGGGGATTCCAGACCTGCGATGAGTATTCAAGAATGCTTCGAACAAAAGTACAACACAGTACTTTGAATGTTTTGGCTTTACTGAAACTAACCGAACTCCTCATAATAAAACCTAACATTCTTGAGGCCTTGGTTACGATGGCATCAACATGTTTATCAAAGATAAGTTTCGAGTCATGCATGACACCCAAATCCTTTACGGTGGTATACCTTTGTAGTGTTTCGTTTTTGAGAATATAAGTTGATGGCGTGGTATTCCTTTTTCGGGTAAACGTAACAAGAGAACATTTTGAGGGATTAAGATCTAGTTTGTTAACCATGTAAGTATGGAGTACTGTAGGGAAAAAAACTATAAAATTGCACGCTGAGTGTATATGTTCGTACAAATAGCATCGCATTAGGATTAACCTGTAATGCTGTTATTGGTCAAATAAATAAATATAGCTTTTTCCTATTGGCAGGCAGTACTCCAACGTGGCGTGCTACTCTACTACGGGTCCAGGGCAGAAGCGGCGCGCGGCGACTCAAGGTAAATAACAAATTAAGAATAAGACTTCAGGTATAGTTAAATATTAAAAAATAATGAGAGAAGACAATGATGCCGTGGGGTGCCGGCAGTAGAATGTTACCCCTCATGCCCGTGGATGCAGTAAGAGCTAAGAGATACCACCGGAAGATAAGCAGCAGCGTATTTCCGTATATCAACGTACCATACTGCGCTCGCCAACGCAAGCGTGGTGAGTATGGCAACTACCTCTCATGGAGATTCATGAGGGAGGCTTGTGTTCAGTACTGGACGTTTTACGGCAGGAATGATGATGTATGAGAGAAAATAGGAAGACGACTTGAAGAGAAAAGAAAAGAGAAAGAAAGAAATATTATATATAGAGTCAGTGGTTAAGTAAGCGTCAAGCTAAAGCAAAAATCAGTCGTCATTGTAACTTTTTACCAGGTTGTTATGTTTGCATTTTATTATAATAGGCTTGATCGAATTCAGATGTTAATTGTAAGTCCGTCATGTAGAATAACAAAATCTATTGGACACGTATATTTCCTTTTTAACGTAATCCAAAAATAACTGCGATACATCATATCGAAATGTCGCGTGAAGTCCCTCGCTGGTGCGTGCAGAATGATGACGTCACTGGCCCCCACTCCTGAAATTCAACTCGCTTTGTCTAAGCATTGTTTCATTCAATTGAAAATGTATAATAAGTGTCTCTTATTTTCGTATTATCCGACGGACTAAATATAATTTGGATTTCCATTCCCTAACAACATGCCTATTCGATGCTTAGTGCTTATGAGAAGTGTTTTAAAGATGGCGCGGCCGGAAGTACCTCGACGGCGCGTCCGTGTCCGTGTCCGCCACGGCGCCCGCGCTGCTGCTGGTCAACTTCAGTGACGGCGACATGCAGCGGCTGGCAGTGCCGAGTGAGACCGACCAGGCTCGGATTAAGCAGGTGACTGATAAACACTGGGAGGCTGGCTAAATACCTACTCTAGATAGATCCTGCAACTCATAAATGTATTTCATTATTTACTACAGGTCAACTACAACAGAATTTACAACTACTATACAATTTAAACATTGTCAGAGTAGCGGGAAGACAATGGATGCGGTTGGTGAAGGGTCAGAAAGAATGGCGTGACAAATAGGAGGCTTATACCTTATAACCAGAAGTGGGTGAATCTGGGCTGATAGATAGAGAGATACAATTTAAACAGCAGATATAAAAACGAAGAAGTAAACACTGTAACAAAAAAAAACTTTAAAGGTGCCGGCAGTAGAATGTTATCCCAACTCTCATACCCGTGGATGCAGTAAGAGCCTGCTAAGGGATACCTCCGGAAGATGGGCAGCAGCGTCTTTTCGTATATCGAAATTCCGTACTGCGCTCGCCAACCCGCCTGCCAAGCGCGGTGAGTATGGCCACAAAACCACCTTACATGATAGTACTTAGTGATCAATGAGGGAGGCCTTCCTCCAGCAGTGGATGTGCTACGGCTGGAAGGGAAGAGAGAATCATGTATGACTTTGTTTTAGGCGTGGATCACCGCTTTCAACGAGCACATCGCCTACTCAGGCCACTACCTGTGGGCCGGCGCCTCGCCCGACTCCGCCAAGGAGGCCACGGAGGAACTGGACATAGAGTGCAAACCATTAGGTAATATAAATAAATACATAAATAATGCTGGACAAATCACACAGCATCATCTAGCCCCAAGCTAAGCAGAGCTTGTGTTTTGGGTACCAGATGACTGACATACTTAATACATTATACTACATAGATAGATATTTTTATTATATATAGAAAAACACCCAAAACACCCTGAACAAATATCTGCAGATCGTACAGACATTTGTCCCGAGGCGGCAATCGAACCCGCAACCCCTGCGTCGCAGGCGGACCTTCGCCCGCTGCGCCACAGAGGTCGTCAAATCACAAAATATCACTATCACAAAATATTGTGGCCGATTACTATAATGTAACTACTTCTGACCTAGCCGTGGGGCAGTAGAATGTTGCCTTTGCTAAGGGATACTTCCGGAATCTTTCGGAAGTATGGCAGATTCTTACTGCGTCCACGGGCAAGAGAAGAGAGGCGACATTCCGCATTGAGCTATCCGGCAATCCAGGCAATCCGGAATGCAATCCGGCATTTAGGTTGATATCGCAAGAATAAGTACCATTTGTTAATATTTTATTGTATTTTTTCTGTTTTATTATTATGGTGTAAGATGTTTGTTATTTGTGTAAATTTCATTGTTTACTTTACCTTATGTATAGCATAGCGCATTGGTTGTACTGTAATGCTGTGTTATTTCTTGAATAAATAAATAAATTCCACGCGGAAAGACGCTGGGCAGCAGCCCTTTAAACTTGTGGCTGTTAGCTTGTTTTTTCAACAGATCTGATGATGGGATCCAGGATAAATCGAGGAAAATACTCAAATGTAAATGGGAAATACGCAAACTATATTAGACAGCATCGATTTATGATGATTTAATTTTAAACTCGATATTGTTGAGATTAAAAAGCAAGAGAGTTTGCATATTTTCAGCAATAAGTCAAGGACTTTATCATTGAACTCGGTTAGTTGAAAATAGAATTACTTGTTCGTAGGTTCAATGCAAGACGCACTCACCGCGGCGGGCAACCACATGGCGCTGCTGGAGACGCAGCTGCGCGAATGCTCCGCCATACTCGCTGCGCTGAACAATTCTACCACCATGGCGTCGTCGCTACACCACTCCGCTTATATGGTTTGCCTTTATATAAAACTCTTCAGTCGTAAAACGTGCACTACTGAACACAGGCCTCCCTCATGGATCTCCATGAGGGGTAGTTGCTATACTCGCCACGCTTGGCAGGCGGGTTGGCGAGCGCAGTACGGATGTTGATACACGGACACGGAAAGACGCTGCTGCCCATCTTCCGGAGGTATCCCTTAGGAGGCTCTTACTGCATCCATTACTGACTGAGTGACTGACAGACAACGCACAGCCTAAACCACTGGACCTTGGCACACATATACCTTGAGTATCCTAGAGGTGCACTAAGGAGGGATTTTTCGAAATTCCCACGGGAATGGGAACTACGCGGGTGAAACTGCGGGGTGCGGCTAGTCTGTTATAAGTAGGCTTTTAGTTTGTTAAGCATAATTGAGCCATGAGGAATTAAATAGCTGTGATAGTTGACACTGGAGTCCCTCAAGGTATAGTTTCATGCCCTAAACTTCTATTTTTGTTTGCTTGTTTTTGCACCCAGTTCTGATGATGGGATCCTAATAAATCCAGGGAAATATTGCGTTTGCATGGAAGTAAAAAACGTAACGATTTTGATATTTCTTTTTTTGTTGGAAAGAAACCATTTTATAAAGTCCGTAAACTACTGTGATTTTCCGGCTTGATCTCATTTATAATTCTTGGCTGACTTTTCTGTTTTGTGAATCATTCAGAAATAAAAGTGCGAATATACAAGGTGTTTGTTTGTTTGTAGAGGTTCCAGCACGCGTGCGGCACGGGGCAGGAGGCGCTGTCATCCCTGCGGCACTGCGCCGCCCTGGTCGCGCAGGCGCGGGACGCGGACGCGGCCAAACTCAACCGAGAGGTAACTACACTTGGATTGTCATTTGTAGAGGCTGCAACACGCGTGCGGCACGGGGCAGGAGGCGCTGTCATCCCTGCGGCACTGCGCCGCCCTGGTCGCGCAGGCGCGGGACGCGGACGCGGCCAAACTCAACCGAGAGGTAACTACACTTGGATTGTCATTTGTAGAGGCTGCAACACGCGTGCGGCACGGGGCAGGAGGCGCTGTCATCCCTGCGGCACTGCGCCGCCCTGGTCGCGCAGGCGCGGGACGCGGACGCGGCCAAACTCAACCGAGAGGTAACTACACTTGGATTGTCATTTGTAGAGGCTGCAACACGCGTGCGGCACGGGGCAGGAGGCGCTGTCATCCCTGCGGCACTGCGCCGCCCTGGTCGCGCAGGCGCGGGACGCGGACGCGGCCAAACTCAACCGAGAGGTAACTACACTTGGATTGTCATTTGTAGAGGCTGCAACACGCGTGCGGCACGGGGCAGGAGGCGCTGTCATCCCTGCGGCACTGCGCCGCCCTGGTCGCGCAGGCGCGGGACGCGGACGCGGCCAAACTCAACCGAGAGGTAACTACACTTGGATTGTCATTTGTAGAGGCTGCAACACGCGTGCGGCACGGGGCAGGAGGCGCTGTCATCCCTGCGGCACTGCGCCGCCCTGGTCGCGCAGGCGCGGGACGCGGACGCGGCCAAACTCAACCGAGAGGTAACTACACTTGGATTGTCATTTGTAGAGGCTGCAACACGCGTGCGGCACGGGGCAGGAGGCGCTGTCATCCCTGCGGCACTGCGCCGCCCTGGTCGCGCAGGCGCGGGACGCGGACGCGGCCAAACTCAACCGAGAGGTAACTACACTTGGATTGTCATTTGTAGAGGCTGCAACACGCGTGCGGCACGGGGCAGGAGGCGCTGTCATCCCTGCGGCACTGCGCCGCCCTGGTCGCGCAGGCGCGGGACGCGGACGCGGCCAAACTCAACCGAGAGGTAACTACACTTGGATTGTCATTTGTAGAGGCTGCAACACGCGTGCGGCACGGGGCAGGAGGCGCTGTCATCCCTGCGGCACTGCGCCGCCCTGGTCGCGCAGGCGCGGGACGCGGACGCGGCCAAACTCAACCGAGAGGTAACTACACTTGGATTGTCATTTGTAGAGGCTGCAACACGCGTGCGGCACGGGGCAGGAGGCGCTGTCATCCCTGCGGCACTGCGCCGCCCTGGTCGCGCAGGCGCGGGACGCGGACGCGGCCAAACTCAACCGAGAGGTAACTACACTTGGATTGTCATTTGTAGAGGCTCCAGCACGCGTGCGGCACGGGGCAGGAGGCGCTGTCATCCCTGCGGCACTGCGCCGCCCTGGTCGCGCAGGCGCGGGACGCGGACGCGGCCAAACTCAACCGAGAGGTAACTACACTTGGATTGTCATTTGTAGAGGCTGCAACACGCGTGCGGCACGGGGCAGGAGGCGCTGTCATCCCTGCGGCACTGCGCCGCCCTGGTCGCGCAGGCGCGGGACGCGGACGCGGCCAAACTCAACCGAGAGGTAACTACACTTGGATTGTCATTTGTAGAGGCTGCAACACGCGTGCGGCACGGGGCAGGAGGCGCTGTCATCCCTGCGGCACTGCGCCGCCCTGGTCGCGCAGGCGCGGGGCGCGGACGCGGCCAAACTCAACCGAGAGGTAACTACACTTGGATTGTAAATTTTTTGAAGTGATAACTTCTTATGGGAGGGTAAACCGCTTCGTTACGTAAGGCGTTACGGCGCCAGTCTGTCTGGCTTCCCTTCCTCTCACGCATACGGCAGCGGCAGGCTCCTCCTCTCTCCCTCTAACCTGCAGCGCTAGCCGTATTTCGGACAGACGCTTTCCCCTCTCTCTACTCAGTGTTTAGTGTGCGTCAGACGTATACGGTTACATTGAGCATATAACCTATGACTATCACCGTTTTTGAAAGTGATTATAAATAAATAGTGTAACTTAAATTACTTTAAGTTATCACTACTGTCATGCGTCCCGAGACGAACACGCTTTTTTTATACCAATTAATGACGAGACAAGCCCAAAGCCCATCTGATGTGAAGCGGTAACCTCTACCTATTACATATGCAATGCCGCGGTGATCACGTTCATTAAGCACGTGACCAACGCTGTACTGCATTGCGGAAGTGACTAATAAATAGAATTTCCAAAGGGATATCTCCGTATGGTGGGCGGCAGCGTCTTCCGCGCCTTAACTGCGCTCGCCAATCCGCCTACCAAGCGTGGCGAGTATGGCAACTACCCCCATGTTGGGTACTTGTCCAGCAGTCAATTTAGACACATCAATTCAGAGTAGTAGATTTTTTTGTGAAGATTTCGTCCGTGGAAGTGCTATTACCATATTAATTTCTGCCGCCAAGCAGTAATGTCTCCATTGCTGTGTTCCGGTTTGGAGTCCAATGAGACCTTACAACTCTGTGCCAGGGTGACGGACGCAATGCAATTGTAATAGGTGGTCCGTCGGCTTGTCTTGTCATTAAGTCGTATAAAAAATCACAGCATTCGTCTTTCTTTATGAAACACATCTTCATGCATATATTTTGAAGTAAGTGATTTTAAGATAACTCCTTTTTTACAGGTCGAGAGAAACCGAGTTCTCGAGGAGGCGTTAGCGGCGCTCGCCAGGACGCATCACGCGCTCGAAATGTCAGTGGCCGAAGAACTTACAAAGGTAACATTTACTATATAAGTATAATAACGGCCTAATATATCATATAACTAGCTTTTGCCCGCGACTTCGTCCGCGTGGAAGTCATAAAACGCAAAATCCTCTTTTTCACGCAGAGAAAATATAGATCTCATTTATTCCCTATCCCGTGGGAATTTCTAAAAATCCCTTCTTAGTGCACCTCTAGGATACCCAAGGTATATGTGTGCTAAATTTCAAGTCTTTAGGTCCAGTGGGCTGTGCTGTGGAAATGTGTGTGTGAAATTATTTTTTTGTGTTTAGGCTGTGCATTGATATATCAGTCAGTCAGTGAGTGAGTCAGTCAGGACTTTGAATTTTATATATATAGATAATGCCGTGGGGTGTCAATGTCAGTTCTCCTCTCATACCCATGGATGCAGTAAGAGCCTGCTTAAGGATACCTCCGGATGATGGGCAGCAGCGTCTTTCCATGTATAAACATCCCGTACTGCGCTCACCAACCCGCCTGCCAAGCGCGGTGAGTATGGCAATTATCTCTCACGGAGATCCATGAGGGAGGCCTGTGTTCAGTAGTGGACGTTCTACGGCTGAAATAATGGTGATAATAATAAATAGACTCAATTTATATAATTGTGGCTTGACAACATAGGAAAAATATATAACGGCTTTCACCGCGTACCTAACTTATTTATTATCATGTTGCTGGCGTTACGTACACCGTTAAACAGTTGTCGTCTCGCGGCTACACAAGCCCTGCTTACTTGGGGTCTAGACGGTGTTGTGTGAAATATCCAGCATTAAAGTTTTTTATGGGCAAAATTTCAATGTGCGTGCCATGTAGCTCGCAGGAGAGATGGCCGATGGGGCCGAAAAGTTCTCGAGTGGAGGCCACGGACCGGCAAGCGCAGCGTAGGACGTCCACCAACATGGGCTGACGACCTGGTGAAGACCGCAGGTCGACGGTGGATGCAGATCGCTTCCAACCGCAATAACTGGAAATACATGGGGGAGGCCTATGTCCAGAGTGGATGTCCTACGGCTGAAATGATGATGTTGAAAGTTTTTTATTCGAAAAAAAGTTATGTGCATTTCGGCACATAACTTGTTTTCGAACAAAATTTTAAACTATACTTTGTTTTCAGAGCAAACGAAAGAAGAAATCAAAGTCTTCATCCACACTGAATGAATCGAAGGAGAACTTCTTTGATGTGTTTGAAGGTATGACTCTGTGTTTATCTATGCATGTTCTCAACATGTTAAAGCGCGCCTGAACCGACTAAATAAGAGGTATCAAATACTTTAATAAATGTTATAAAATTGTCAATGAAAGTAAACATTTTGTATGTTGTATTATACTGCCCTTGTAACGAAAAAGGGCACAACTAACATTTTTTTCAAAATTGAGTTATATACATATTTGAAATCAGGAGAAAAAGGCCTACCTGCCAATATTTTTTATATAATTTTACAAGCACGATTAACAAAAGTACCATAAGCTCAAAGGGCACAACTGAGCCATTTTTTCTGTGATAGTACGTAAAAAGAGCACAACTAGCTTAGATTACGTCAAAAGGTTACAAACAAGTAGATGTGGTTTTTATGTTTTAATAATTATTAAAATTTTCTTAATTAAAAAGGCATATATGGCAAAAGTGCCCTTTCATTTAAACATTTACCGATACCTCATCATAACATTTAATTTAGAAGAAAAGTCACAACTGGCAGTTATGCCTTTGCTACCAAACATTTTTGAATAGAGGTGAGGTGAGGGGATTGAGGTATCAAACGAAACGCGTCAGTTGTGCCTCATGTGTATCGACGAGTCCACGCTTGTCTAACAAAAAAATACATGATGTGGGTATCTTTCAGAGGGCAGTGTACACGCTTCTTCAATAAAATTACTATAGAAATGCAGCAATTTTCTATAAGTTTAAAAAAAAAATATAAAATGTAATGTTCACAATAAAGCTTACTTCCTACTATTAAAATATCTGATTGATTATCTAGAAGACAAAAATGCTTTAAATTAAATTTACTCCAACTCCGAAACAACAAAAAAATTAACTATTAAAAGGAACTGTGTTTTCTAATCGCTTCTTATCACAGTGCTTAAAACAGGGAAGCGAACAGATTAATTCATTTACCTTATATTTTCCTGTTAACATAACATTAAATACATTTTTTTTTATTGTAAGTTGACGTGTCTATGTTTTGTAATTGCAAACTAGGGAAATAAATGAATGTATTTCAAAATTTTTTAAACTTTCTTATTTTATGGTTTGAAGGAATATGCCTTCGTGCCATAACACGACTGTGCCAGATATCTGGCAGAAAAAAAGAGGACATTGTAAGTTGCTACAGAGTTTTATTTATTGAAAACCGATATTTAAAGCACATAATTTTGTAGCATAACTGTGCTGCTTATAATAAAAATGTAACGCTTTGTTCTTATTTGACATGTTTGAAAGCAATACTTTGCGTTACTTAGAAGTCGGTCACACTTTCATGGCTGCAGATGAGTTCCACCATAGAGTAAGAAACGCATATACGACTTTGAGGACTTCTGCAAAGCTGTATCTGATATTGGCACTACCGTAAAAAGATGACCGTTCAAGATTTCCATAATTTTGAAGACTATTCTTTGAAGAATGTTGACATTTAAACTAAAAAATCCTTGAGCTTCATGAATGGAATTTCTGAAGCAAATTTTAAAAGAGGACCCAATTCCATTTTTTAACAAGAATAGCCATGACACTGAAGAATTAGATTTTCTCAAGTAAAAAAATCTAAAACTGGGTATTGCACCACCATGCTAAAAATTTGCAACGATTGACAGAAAGTCTGCTATACTCACTAAGCTTGGTCCACTGGTGCCTATTAATAGAAGTTTTTTTGGGAAGTATTGCCTGTAAATGATAGCACAGCTGATCTCACGGAAACCTATGAAGATCAAAAACAAGACTGAATTTCATAATACTTAATAATTTTCATTGAAGTTCTAGAATTAGAGTGTCTTGTTGGTTATGGTATCTACGAGTATGTATAATATACATTATTATGAGACGAAAGGGTAATTTATTTCTTTTGAAAAAGTTTATTTTATTTTGATTAAGTTTTATTTAATTTTTGTATTAATTGTGATAACTGTAAATTTAAGAGAAAGTGCCATTTAGTTACCAACATTTTTTTAGTTCCTATTATTAGAAGTATTTTTTTTATTAAATACTTAATATGATTTTAATAAAATAAGAAGTACCTCAATGAGTGATTATTACAGTTATGTACTTTAATACTTTAAAAATATATGTTAAAATTTTGTTCTTGTTTAAATAAATGTTTTATATTTGCTAGTTGTAATTTTTTTTGAATAAAAAAATAATCTCCTGTTAGGTAGGTAGTTGAAATATTTTTCAATATAATAATAATATGTAATTGTACCTCTTTAAGTAAAATAATTTCTAAAATAAGCTGTTATGATATTACTTTAAAGACACAACTGCGTAGAATGTGACCTTTTATTGTAATATATAAAACAGTATTACATTAAAAAGTCGCATTTGGCTAGTTGCGACTTTTTGATGTAAAATTGATACCATAATTTAATTTTTTGCAGTAAGTTAAAAGGAAAAATCATGATTTTAAAAATAATGCGATTAGATAAAAAAATAATAAAACTATGTTTAGGTAGATCTTATGTATATGCAACTAATTGCATTAAAATATTTTATAAATTCATTATTAAAAGAATGTTATGTAAGAAAAACATCAAAAAACTTTAAACCCATTTATCTCGACTTTTACAATTTGTTAGTTGTGCCCTTTTTCGTTACAAGGGCAGTATATATCTCCAAATGCACGCAAACATTTATTTTTTATGAAAAATAACTTTGGAGGTCAATAAATAAATAAATAAATAAATGCTGGACAAATCACACAGCATCATCTAGCCCCAAGCTAAGCAGAGCTTGTGTTATGGGTACTAGATGACTGATATACTTAATACATTATACTACATAGATAGATATTTTTATTATATATAGAAAAACACCAACAATGAGGGAGGGCTGTGTTCAGTAGTGGACGTTTTACGAAATGAACAGTTATCCTTTAAGAATGGTTATATGCATAGCGCTGTCTGTCTGTGTATTGGACGATTACAACCGAACGCGTTAACCGATTTACATGAAACCTTTTTTTGTTAGCACCGTCTTAATGAGATAAGGGTCCTGATTGATTTTGATGACCCTGGTCACAGGGACCGGAGTTGTTGTGACCTCAAAAGGTCACCAAAAAAAATAAGTCTTCAAATGGCCGAAAATGTACAAAAACACAAAAAAATAATTTTTGACCTTTGGTGACCTTTTGAGGCCTTCGCCCCCTTTTCTGGTACCCCCGTACCAATGCCTGTTACACTTTACCATTCCCAAAAACACGTGAATGTTTGTACAGACACGGAAGACGAGGACGACACCCTGGTGACAGCGGGCCTGTCCAGTCCGCTGGGCGCGCTGAGTCCCTGGGGCAGCAGCCCGGACCTCGCCCGCCGGACCCCCATCGGCAGCGTGGATGGTACGTCGCTTCATATGAATGTTTGTACAGACACGGAAGACGAGGACGACACCCTGGTGACAGCGGGCCTGTCCAGTCCGCTGGGCGCGCTGAGTCCCTGGGGCAGCAGCCCGGACCTCGCCCGCCGGACCCCCATCGGCAGCGTGGATGGTACGTCGCTTCATAATCTAAAGTATAGTAGAACTCTTTGTGATGAATCCATCCGGGGAAGTACTACCACCTTGCCTATTTCTGCCGGCAAGCCTAAATTGCTGTAATTTTATACAAACACATCGCAGGCGCCAGTCTCACACAATATACCCAAGAGGACCTAGATTAGATAATTTTAAGATAAGACACACAAAAAATTATAATTAATGGAATCAGGCGGTACTTTGCGGAAATCCATGACAATAAAATGCAATAAAAATATTTAGTTTTAATTCGACAAAATTTCGTATAGGTTTGGGTATGCATGCTGCACTGACAAACTAGTTCTCCCTGCACGTGCATAATTAGCGGGCGGGAGGGCGGTGCTCCTGCATCTCAGCATAAGCGGAATTAAAACAAAATATTTTTATTGCATTTTATTGACACAAAAAATTACAAAATAGGTAAGTATTTAAAACTTATTTAAATATCAGTTTACTGCTATTTTTTAGACACATGCTATTCGTATCACTTCATTGCATATTGTCTGAGAAAATAAATAGATATTTGATTTGATTTTATTTTGCTGTGTTCCGGTTTGAAGGGTAAGGCCGGTGAAATTACGGTTACATGAGACCTTACAACTCTACGGGTGGTCTAACTCAAGGTGACGGGCGCAGTGCAATGCAGCCGTTATCACGGCGGTATTGCAGTTGGTAGAGGTTACCGCTTAGCATCAGGTGGGCCTTCGGCTTGTCTCGTCGTTTTGACGCATAAAAAAAGTATAGAATCGAGAAGACGACATTATTCTAATATTAGGCGTAGCTTTCCCTCAGACAAGGAGCCGTCCATAATGAACGTCACACGAATTTCATGATGTTTAGACCCCTCTTCTCTTTTCACATTTGCGTGGCTCTAGTCGGACCCAAGTCGGACGTCACATATTTTGGTATTTCACATCTAGAAAGTTATTAAAACTGCAGCTCTTATATTAGTTTTTCTTTTTTATTTCCATTGAATCTCTTTTTATATATAATTTTAGGGACCCCTGCTTCTCCGTCGACCTGTGTTTCTTAACGTGTGACGTAATCTATGGATGGCCTCTAGCAGCCAAGCATCGAAGCATCGCTAAGCTCACCTTTTCTAAATAAATAATGCTGGAATGCCAGCACGCAGTGGGGTAGAACACGTTTTACGGCTGAAATGATGATGATGATGATGAATGCGAGTATCACATGGCACCATCACGTTCCAAACTAAGCGTACACTGCGCCACAGACGTTCTCAATTACATCTGCTACAGACAGCACGTTTCCCACAGGTGACGTCACCCCGACCAACGAGGACGCCGCCCTTACCTCAGCGTCCCCCGTGTCGGCGGGCTCCAGCACGTCGCTGCGCGCGGCGGCGAGCGCGGCCTCGTCGCGCGGCACGCTCGTGTCGCAGGGCGGACACGTGTATAGGAACGCACGCCCCTATAGGAAACCGACCAGGCCCAGGTATGTTAAGAACACAGGTGACGTCACCCCGACCAACGAGGACGCCGCCCTTACCTCAGCGTCCCCCGTGTCGGCGGGCTCCAGCACGTCGCTGCGCGCGGCGGCGAGCGCGGCCTCGTCGCGCGGCACGCTCGTGTCGCAGGGCGGACACGTGTATAGGAACGCACGCCCCTATAGGAAACCGACCAGGCCCAGGTATGTTAAGAACACAGGTGACGTCACCCCGACCAACGAGGACGCCGCCCTTACCTCAGCGTCCCCCGTGTCGGCGGGCTCCAGCACGTCGCTGCGCGCGGCGGCGAGCGCGGCCTCGTCGCGCGGCACGCTCGTGTCGCAGGGCGGACACGTGTATAGGAACGCACGCCCCTATAGGAAACCGACCAGGCCCAGGTATGTTAAGAACACAGGTGACGTCACCCCGACCAACGAGGACGCCGCCCTTACCTCAGCGTCCCCCGTGTCGGCGGGCTCCAGCACGTCGCTGCGCGCGGCGGCGAGCGCGGCCTCGTCGCGCGGCACGCTCGTGTCGCAGGGCGGACACGTGTATAGGAACGCACGCCCCTATAGGAAACCGACCAGGCCCAGGTATGTTAAGAACACAGGTGACGTCACCCCGACCAACGAGGACGCCGCCCTTACCTCAGCGTCCCCCGTGTCGGCGGGCTCCAGCACGTCGCTGCGCGCGGCGGCGAGCGCGGCCTCGTCGCGCGGCACGCTCGTGTCGCAGGGCGGACACGTGTATAGGAACGCACGCCCCTATAGGAAACCGACCAGGCCCAGGTATGTTAAGAACACAGGTGACGTCACCCCGACCAACGAGGACGCCGCCCTTACCTCAGCGTCCCCCGTGTCGGCGGGCTCCAGCACGTCCCGGCCCAGGTACGTTAAGAACACTGTAGGTTCTCATAAACCGAAAAGTGTCATTCAAAGGCAACCTCCCTTTACTCCGTGGAACTTTGTCTTGATCGTTCCATCTCGACTCTTACGACCTCTACGAAGTCACTAGCTAGCAGAACTAGCTTGTCGAACAGCGAAGTCTTTCAGAGGTTGGTGATAGAAAGTGACCTTGACATCGACCCCTATTGACTCCATCGCCCCCCTTGACTTGATCGATTCCCTCGAGAACACAATACCAATAACTCCACCTATGCAAAAGCAAACATAATCATAAAAAGTCATGCAAAGGTAAGAAACGCACAAACCCCCTTAATAATATCCTAACGATCCTCCTCCCTACTTAATGTACCTTTCCTGGTTATTCCAACAATCACCCAGACAACACAGCATCTACAATTATCGAAACCTTAAATGTTGGTTTTCCTTACCATCAAGAATATCCTAAAAATATACTTGATCACAAAGCAGGTATGGCAAATTCTTGAAGCGATGATTTTGATAGCGGTGAGATGATAGTGAGAGGTGAAACCAAGAACATTATTTAAAAGATAAAATAAATTTAAATAGAGAAAAAAAGTAAGACCTTTATTATAGATGATTTATGCAGCGTCAGCAACTGGTAATCATGCTGTACGGGACGCTGCAGTGCCTGGGACATTGTTAGATGGATTAGCCTTGCCCAGCACCTATACCAACCTCTCAACTTAGTCAGCTGTTAGTCAGAGGAAAGAACAGGTCAATACGTCTGAAGCTAAGCCGCGGGTTTCCTCACGACGTTTCCTTCACCGTTTTAAGCACTTGTTAAATGTAAAAAAGAGAAAGAATAAAATAGAGAAAGATACTAGATATTTATAGCAAGCAGTAGTACACAGTAATATACGGGAGCTGTATATGAACAAAAGATATATAAACATACATATATAAAGATATATAACCAAATAAAGATATATAAACATATATAAACGCGTGCGCGCTAGACTGAGTGCCTGCAATCGAAGTCTGCATAACCGACGGGCACATACCCGCCAAAGTTAAAAGTCGGTAGATTTTAGATAAATTATGAGAAAATTTGATTGACGATGCTCGGAAGACCGTGGGTTGCACCTGGCTAAGAATAGCTTATGACAGAGGCGAATGGCAAAATCAAAGGGAGGCCTATGCCCAGCATTGGATCGATAAAGGCTGATGATGATGATGAGAAAATTTAATAAATGCATTTTAGAGGGCCCAATCCAACTTACTTTTCATACACCGCTCGTACGTGGGTGTGGCGTCGTAATAGATCTATGAAACTTTTGATCTGATAGGTATCTTGTGCACTATATCTAGGTTTCTATCCAAACAAAAAATCAAAATTTGGAAAAACAAATTTTGTACTGAATTGGTTTCTCCAAATTTTGTTTTTTTGTTTGGATAGAAACCTAGATATAGTGCACAAGATACCTATTAGATCAAAAGTTTCATAGAAAGATCTATTACGACGCCACACCCACGTACGAGCGGTTGTATGAAAAGTAAGTTGGATTGGGCCCTCTTAAGTTAGTAATGCACATTTCGGATCGGTATCGAGTGGCGAATGCGCCACAACTTCTTATGTTTGCTCCCCTCCTATTTATTTATGTTTTAGATTCTTTAATTAATTTACTTTATTTGTGTTTGTTTCAGTTCCCAATGGTCGATTTAAGTTGTATATTCTGGTCAGCACAATAATGCACAATTTTTGACTTAAGCATTGTGATATAAGTGCCTTATTTGAAGTTTACATGTATAATATTATTTTAACGTCTATATAGACTGCTTTAATTAAAAAAATATTTACTAATCCAAAGATAGTACAAAAATGTTATTGACTATTCTACCATCTACAGGCGCGTTGTGAATTTTATGTAAACGCTATAGAACTATAGCTTTAATTAAACTAAGCTTGTTCCATCACCGCGTACCGTCTATCAGTTAATGCTTTTAAATGTCACATATACTAAACTGATATTATGTTGAAGGCTTGATACACATAGAGACAGATTGCATGTCTAAATTTTACCTCAATTGAATATGTACAAATGTAATAAATATACAAAATACCCAAAATTTTATGAATTTTATACCTATTCTGTATATATAGAATTAGAATACATTTTTTAAAGACTTAACGCACCGAATCTCAATTTACTTACTGATATATTTTCAGAAGTTAAAAATTATGTACCTGACACAGCTATGTTGAATATATTGTGATAATTATGACCATATTTTATAGGTTAAGTATATGTATTTTTAGCTTATTTTTATGACCTGTGTTTTTTTTTGCATATTAAAACATGTATTTTTTTATATTTCGTTTTATTTTACCTGTTTTGTTTGCATTAATCCTAAGATGTTTCCGAAAACCTATTAATTTTTCTACATTAATTGCCTTATTAGTAATTTTAATAAAAATCTAAAGTATTTTCTCTAGTAACAATTATTCAATATAATGTAGCAGTGTCTAGTTATCATAGTCCGGAATATCCTTCAACAAAACAAGACAGTGCCATAACTTTGAATCGTTAAACGGGATTTTTAGGTAAAATGTTGCCTCTCCTCTCTTGCCCGTGGATGCAGTAAGCATCTGCCAAGGGATACCTCTGGCATCCCGTACTGCGCTCGCCAACCCGCCTGCCAAGCGTGGTGAGTATGGCAACAACCCCCCAATTATATTGGAGGCTTATGCCTCTCATGGATCTCCACATGGTGCACATAGGTCCAGCCGTGGACGCGGACGGCAGGCCTACGGCTGATACGATGAACGATATTTTATGGCGCAGTTGTCTTATTCTTATTATCTCCACACATTATACGGATAGCCGTGGGGTGCCGGCAGTAGAATGTTACCCCTCCTCTCCTACCCGTGGATGCAGTAAGAGCCTGCTAAGGGACACCTCCGGAAGATGGGCAGCAGCGACTATCCGTGTATCAACATCCCATACTGCGCTCACCAACCCGCCTGCCAAGCGTGGTGAGAATGGCAACTACCCCTCATCCATGAGGGAGGCCTGTGTTCATCAGTGGACGTTTTATGGCTGAAATGATATACGGATATAGTCACGAGTGGACATGATTCCAAGCAGTCCCAAGTTAAAAGATTTGCTGTAGAGAACCCTGTAAATGCCGTTCCAGGAGTCGTATTATAGACGAGCACAGTGCCGCACTGTATGGTAAATTAGTGATATACTCTTACTACATCCAGTAGACGGAGTCACGATCGCTTGAAAGACCGACTGCATGACATCTACCGGCTGACAGGAGTTCTTGATAAAATATGTCATAGCCTTGTTTGTTAGTTATAAGATCATCACGAGCCGATGAGATTCGCTTGGCCGGAGAAACATTATTCTTCTGTAGGTATCTCCAATGTTCTGCAATGATGTCGCATATGCATCGACCTTACCTATGCTATGTTGTGACAATAGCATTGCAACTAATCAATACTTTGAAGTTTCAAACCTTGACCTTGAAACATGCTTATAATAAATCATTATAATGCCCCTCGTTGGGCGCCAATGCACTGCGCCTGCGCGAACGAGGGGTGGGGGTGGGTGTCGTCGCCCAGTCTCGCTGGAAACTGCCAGTTGCGCCGCAGCGTTTGCCGCGAGAACGTCCGCGTAGCGCTCGCGATCACATGACAGCCACTGATTTGTGAGTTTTATCTGGATATTTTGCCCCATTACACAGAACTAAAACATTCATAAATATACTGTACAAACACAAAATTAAACACACGTGGATAATAAATTAATGATTACAGTTACATAAATTATGAAAAGTATAGCGGTTAGGTAATTCTAGTTTTCAAGCGAAATTGTATAACAAGTTATAGGAACTTAGATGGTGAAGCGCTGAGTTTCCGAGCTTTGAAGATGATATTATAAAGTTTGACAACCTATACCACGGTTTTATCTTATACGTTAGGTATGTTATAGAATTCAACGCGGCATTAAACGCATTTAAATATTCACGTTTAATTTAAGATAGAAAACAAAATATTCTTAATCTTAACACGTAAACTTATGTAGCCACATTTATCCTGCTTTGATTACACTGAATAGGTATTTAACGTGTCGTGAAGCCAACATGAATTTATTGAACTTCAATACGTAACTGTTACTGCCTTACTGTTACTTAGTACGGGTAGGTAGATTAGAGTTCCAAAAACCATAAAACTAGGTTGCTTATTGCCTGTTTCACGTCACATGTGCGATGTGAAACTGAACCACAAAATACGACCAATCAAGTAATACGATTAATCAAGTAATACCCCAAGGCCTCTGCGGTCGGCTTTGGATAATTAGGCACCCATCCATTTAGTACCCTCTCACGACACAACGTTATCCACTTATACTGTGCTTATACCGAAACATTTTGCTATACTCTTGTACTACAACCTACAAGCATTGGTACGGGGGTACCAAAAAGGGGGCGAAGACCTCAAAAGGTCACTAAAGGTCAAAAATGGCATTTTTGGGTTTTTGGACGTTTTCGGCCATTTAAAGACTTATTTTTTGGTGACCTTTTGAGGTCGCAATAACTCCGGTCCCTGTGATCCTAGAGTCACTAAAATCAATCCGTCACCTTTTCTCATTAATACGGTGCTAACAAAAAAGGTTTCATGTAAATGGCTTCGCCCCCTAAATAATACTATTTATTGTTGCTTTCTTATAGTCGTGTTGGCCGAGTGGTATGTAGGTACATACCTACCCCGGACTTCCGTAGGTAATGGGTTCGATACGGTTCTCTATTTTGTCTCCGAAATTTTATTTTTATTTATAAGGAGCATTAGGATGAACAATATCTTATTGAAAATGATGTTTATGGGACCATAATATTATGGATGGTGATGTTTCGGAGACACTTGTTATTGATTGTGATTTTCGGACAATGGTTTTTCGGAGACAAAATGGGCCGGGTGCCCATTTTGTCCTTTTTCGATACTTATCCTACTAATATATTAAAGAACTTGTATCCCTTGGCAGATTCTTTCTGCATCGACGGTCAAGAGAGGAGAGGCAACATTCTACTGTCGGTGCCCTACGGAGGGAGGCCTTTGTCCAGCAGTGGACTCTTACGGCTGAGATGAGGATGATGATGTTAAATTCCATATCTAAAGTTATAATTACACTCGTATAACAACTTCGAAACCATTATGTGGGCTATGCTAGACTTTTTTATTATGACAATATTATATATACTATTTCTTAGTCTCTAGTCATAAAAAAAGGCGTTCCATAACTATCCATAACCATTCTCAAAAAAGTGCTACGGCGTAGGCGTTCGTAGCAATTGACTACGAACTGTGATTGCCAAACTAGGTTCCACGAAATTGAAATTCCTTGGAGTTTTAAGTCATTTATTCTTAGGACATCCCTGTTTCTCTTGATAACAAAAAAATATTAATTCTCTTCATAACAAAAAAATGTTAATTTTAACCTATTAAAAAGTTTTACTCTCCTAAGAGTAAATTTTACGTAATTTGGTAAACTTGATAAAAACAATACGATTGTGAGTACACTTATACACTTACACTTATTCATATATTTCACATAACAGCACGAAGCATACAAGACGAGCGTCCGCGTCGAACGCTAGCACGAATGCCAGCAGCAGCAACCTGCGAGCGCCGCTTCGCTGTAATTAGCAGATCTTTGTGCAGCACGTGTAGCTCGTGATGTTGGGGCAACAGCAGCCGCCACAGCCGCCGCAGCCGCCACCGTAGAGTGAGTGGAGTTGCTCTAGTGTAATAACAGATCTTTCTTCGTCACTTCGACTATATCTTAGTCTCTTATCCAGTAATATGTAAAATGAGGACGCCGAAAGGTAGAGGTGCCTCGACTCCTGTCCGTGTGTCGCAGGTGTACTCGGATGTTCCCCTTCCCCTACACTCCCAAAACGAGAAGCCCGCTACTGGTAGCTTGCTTGGTTCCCCGATCGACGCTTCCAAACCTTGCACGCCAGTTGCGGAGGCCACGATACTGGACACGAGTTACAGCTGGCGACAAAAACTAACACCGAAGAGCTACTTATAGAATTTATATCTTATAGAATTAAAGGCGTTCAATAACTTTCCAAACTCTTTATCTAAAATACGTAAATGAGAGTTGAACCTATGTTTAGAGCACCCCTTAGAGAAACAAAAAAATGACGCTGTGTTAGTTTGACGCACTTAATAATTAAACAACTCATTTCAACAGTAAAACGTCCACTACTGAACACAGGCCAGAATATTGATATTCATGAGGGGTAGTTGCCATACTCACCACGCACGCTTGGCAGGCGGGTTGGCGAGCGCAGCGGGTGTTGATCATGGAGAGACGCTGCTGCCCATCTTCCGGAGATACAACTCCTTTAGATACCTCAAATACAAGTAGGTTACGGGTTGACGTAAAAGCATGAGTCATAGTTTACCTAGTCTGTGTCACCTTCTATGTCAAGGTTCTATCCATAGAGTTAGTAAAATTACATGAGTAGGGTTCTCCTAGTTCTACCTATATGAACCAAACCAACTCCGCTGGGATAATTCTAGTTCTTACATTTCTCGTGACTTTATTTGTATTTTATTCTATTATGTTAGATCTAAGGATCTCATTGGAATCATCTTTTATGTTAGATCAAGAAGTCATTGATAAATATTAAATATTACAATTTATTAATATTAAATTTATATTCCCTACCTAAATATATTGTGTTTATACACAATATATTTAGTGACATAAACACAATATATTTAGGGAATATTAATTTAATATTAATAAATTTTAATATTTATCATTACTCTCTATTCTCACAAAATACAAAATACTTTCAAACGAGAAGAGGTAGGTAATACATTTTATAAATTGGAGTCATAAAAGTAATATAAAAATATTTGATTTAGTTTATTAAGACTAGCTGAACCGCGCGGTTTTACCCGCATTAAGACCTATAGAGGTATATACACTAAAACGAAGGGATGATATTTCTAATTCAAGCTTCTGCCCGCTGCTTCGCATGCGTTGTACCCGGATAAAATGTAGCCTAAGTGTCAATCCGGGTCAACATCTATGCGTGTGCAAAATTTCAGCTCAATCCGTAGGCTAGTTTTTGCGTAAAAGAGTAACAAATATATACATATATACACAAACTCGCGCGTTTATAATATTAGTAGGATTATGAAAACATGCATTTTAATTAATCTTTCTATTTCTTTTCCTACATTATACACACTCCTTATTATAGGCGTTAGTTTAGTGGTTCTTGCTCCGTTCCTATATTATGGTGATTAATACTTTATTTGCTATAAACTTTTATCACAATGGAAATAGTATATTTGATCATAGCTGACGGCATTTAAATAAGTGGTGCTTACGACACATACTAAATATCAATAATATTCGTAACAGCAACAATTTATTGCTTTATTTATCTTCCCCTGAACTATGAGACGTTAAAATATTCGATAAATCATTTTGGCCCGCTGAGTGAGCTCTTAGTGAGCTTACCTTCTTAGATTACCAGGCTTAGGCTCTAATCATTAAAAATAGTTACAGTTACGTAACCAATGGTAATAATTTATTACATCCAATTCTTGAAATAAGACAACACTTCTGCTTGCGGTGTCACATGTTAACGAGAATTGTACAATATTGTCTAGCGGTTTTTAAAACACTAAAACTTAACAGAAATAAATTGTATAAGCACTAAAAGCTAATCAGGTAGAATCAAAACAACACAATTAGCTAACTAAATTTCTTTCTTTTACTACTAAAAATGTTATAGGCCTTTTGTCTTTTTTAAACTTTTGCGATCACAACACATTATCTCCCCGCGACCACGACCAGGTGCAATCCGGTCGAAACGTCGGGAATAAAATAAAGGTAATTACGCGATAAATACCCGATAATCCCATATTTTAATAATGTATAGGCCTTTTGTTTGTGTGTTTCTAGTACACTTTTAATACACGTCTTTCTTTCTTTCAAATATACAAATTCATTTTAGTACTACTGGGCGGACCCGACCTAGCAATGTAGGTACAATGTCTTGCAAATTAGCAACCTTTTCCCTAGAAGACCTTAAGGAATCTACAGACCCAGGCAAAAGACGAATTGCAACACAATCTTTCTTCCCGGCCTCCATACCTAAGCTGCTTATCTCTTTGACCTACTCTACAAGGACGCTACAAAATGCAAAAAGGGGACGCGGAGGATATAAGTACCCACTCGTGCCTAAGCGCAAAATTTTTGAATGTAGTTAAATGCAGTAGAATATTACCTCTCCTCTCATACCCATGGATGCAGTAAGAGCCTGCTAAGGGATACCTCCGGATGATTGGCAGCAGCGTCTTGCCGTGTATCAACATCCCGTGCTGCGCTCGCCAACCCGCCTGCCAAGCGTGGTGAGTATGGCAACTACCCCTCATGGAGATCCATGAGGGAGGTCTGTGTTCAGTAGTGGACGTTTTACGGCTGAAATTATGAAACACGTGTAAGAATTCGTGATATTTACTGAAACTGACGATACTTTGGTTAGTTAGGGAATTACATAAGTTTCTCCCCAAAGGAAATATGTAAGAATTGTAAAAAAGTCCGCGTTTGCTGGGACTGGATTGGTTTTGAACAAACAGGGAAGTCCTGAGGGAGAGGTAGTGCTCGAAATGGCAAAATCCTTTTATTTTCTATTGAGCTTACGAATGGGTACACTATTCCCATAAGGCCTACGTACATATAACCAAGACTTATTAAGCACAAATTGGAATTCAAACCAGTATCCGACACTATAATAACGTTATCTGATATATGACTAATAAAATAAATTTAACCAACCAAGAGTGAGTTGGACTCGCGCACCGAGGGTTCCATGACATCATACAATATTATTTGGGTTCAACGCGGTTGATATTTTTGTTGGAGAACCTTGACATCGCCTGTTCTTGTCTGATAGAGGAACTTAGATGTTTTAAACTTTTGATAATGTTAAAAACACATTGTAAAACCTAGATTTTTACAATGCGAAAAATAAGGCTTATAAGCAAGATTTTATCAAATGTAGGCGATTGCTAGAAAATTGTAGGCAAAAACAAGCACTGCTTATTCTCACGAAATCCAATTACAGCGCTTATTTAGCCAAGAGACTTGCGTCCGAACTTTTTACTTCACTTTACTCGCTTTAGAAAAAACTGCTCTAATCTCGTAATGAAAGAAGAATTTAATTATTCTCATTCCCCTTCTGGTTTACTATTTCACTTTGCTGCCTTCAACTGTCCACTAATTACGTGTTTATTCGGTGTGTTTAGGTAAAAGTTTAAAACTCTGGATATATTTTTTATACGGTTTTATGTTTATTTTGTTGCATGAAATGATGTTTTGTATAAAAAAGAACCGGTGTTAATTAACTGAATATCTACTCAACAGTGAGTCATTCAGTAAATTAACACCAGTTATTTTTATTGTCATTAAATGTACAGAAATATTAAAGCTAACATGATTGATTGGCTATGTGTAGCGTAAATTAAGAATTGTGCCAAAATCTCTCTTTTTTTTCCATGGATAGACACATATTTTGAATTTAATGTTTAACCTCAATATTGATAAAGAATCGCAACTATTCACTAAAACTAGATATTGACTATTACTCTTGAATTTTTCAACACAAAACCGACTTCAATAAGGCTGATGGTAATGATGTTGAGTTGAAGACGATAAGTGGATATACTTTCTTTGTTTTACTTGAGATCAAAATTCTTTAATGTGGAAAAATCACAAGGCCATCTATGGTCTTCTTCATCATTGCCACTTCACTAAATCATACTTTCTGAATGCAAACGCTTGACTTTTAACTGAAGATGCTGAAAAAGCTAGATGTTTGCTGACAAGATTTGAGGAGTTACCTCGATACCTCATAGATCCCAACATCAGAACTGAGTTTTGTAAAAAAGGGAACCAAACTGGTAGTGCCAACCAACCCAACCGAACACTAAAATAATTTGCCAAATCTGTTTATAAACGACTAAAGTATCACAGATTAAAAAAAGTAATGACATAAGTATCTTCTTAATTTTTTGAAGTCAGTCTAAAAGAAAAGGAAAGTACAGGACAAATAACATCAAAAATAACCTGAATACTATTTTGGTTTTAAACGAAAGTTCGATCATGCGGCCAATCGACCCGTATTGTTGGCCCCTTGCCAGCACACCTCAGCTGACCACACCGGCCTGATTGTTGAGCCATTGAGCCATTTCACTTACCTATTATTTATTGACCACAGAATTTGCCTTTAGAGTTCACTGAAAGTGTTCTATGACACCTCGTTGGCTTATATATAGTTGGCGTCTTTCCAGTTTGTCTCAGACAATGCTGTTTGTAGCTATATTTTACTTAAAAATCAGTCGTAATTTCACCCATAGGACGTCATCAGAACATAGGCCTCCCTCATGGACCTCCAGGAACCTCAAGCGGCCTGCATCCACCGCCGACTAGCGTATAATACCTTACCAGGACGTCCACCCATCTTGTTGGTGGACGTTCTACGCTGCGCTTGTCGTGCCGGTCCGTGGCCTCCACTCAAAAACTTTTCGGCCCCATCGGCTTTGCGCCAGGTACATGGTCTGTTCATTGGCACTTCAACGTGCGTTTGGCTATATCTGTGACCCGAGTTCTTCTACGTATCTCCTCAATTTCGATTCGATCCCGTAAAGAAACCCCGAGCATAGGTCCTCTCCATAGATCGCTGAGTGACTCTTAAGCTTATTCATAAAATAAATGATTGAATAAGGCCAGTAGTGAAGGACCACGTCTCGATTTCTTAATGTAATTTCCGTAATGGTAATTTTACACTTTTGTCTTTAGACACAATTAGACACTATTTTGGACGATAAGACGTTTACCATCAGTAAATACCGTTAAATTAAATGTCCTTTCGGTCTGTCCAGCTTCGCGCATTTCCATACCTATCATACTACCATAACTGTCAGATTATGACTAATATATTTATTAATAAGTTTTCATTGGCACTTGACCTCACGTGGGGTCGATACAACATCTCATACATCTTATGTTAGCACCATGTTGCCTAGAAATTTAAATCATACATTTTTTGAAAAAAAAATGAAGGAGGCCTGCTGTGGGTGAGTTTCTGAGAGTTTCGTGAAATTCCTGTTATAATATGTTGTACGTAGTCTAGTATAGCTAATATGTTAGTTAACAGGGACCTGTCGGGTTCCCCAATAATCAATCAGTGACCGCACATGAATCAGTTATTATTACCAACTTCAAAGGAAATGTTCAATGAGTGTTCCATGGGGCGCCGGTTCGTCACATTGACCCACATCGCGTTGGTAGGTTGCCAACTCACCTCGACTGACCACTGCTTGATAATAGCCATTTCACATTGATCATGCAAAAACAAGCCCTAATAGACATAATAGTAATTTATTGGTAACAATTATTAACATTTTTACAAATCTGATACAAGTACCTACTATAAGATTTCAGAATGAACATCAAATTACACTCATTAAAATTTAAATTCAATAATTATACTATTCTATTATACTTTTTCTGTTGAGGATAATTGGATAATTATACTATGGCTCCAAAAAGCTTTTCCTCAATAGACCACTATGTGACACAATAGACACGCGCATTTAATGCCACTTACATCATCATTCATCTTTTCAGCCGTAGGACGTCCACTGCTGGACATAGGCCTCCCTCATGGATTTCCAGTTATTGCGGTTGAAAGCGATCTGCATCCACCGTCGACCTGCGGTCGTCACCAGGTCATCAGCCCATCTTGTTGGTGGACGTCCTACGCTGCGCTTGCCGGTCCGTGGCCTCCACTCGAGAACTTTTCGGCCCCATCGGCCATCTGTTCTGCGAGCTATATGGCCTGCCCATTGCCACTTCAACGTGCTAATCCGTTTGGCTATGTCGGTGACCCGAGTTCTTCTACGTATCTCCTCATTTCTGATTTGATCCCGTAGAGAAACCCCGAGCATAGCCCTCTGCTTCGCCACTTACAGCTTCTGTACAAAGAGCAGAGCTGGGGAGTCTGTGTTGTCCCTCATGACAAGTGGCAACTTGGACGATATCTTCAGTATGCACGACACCGAAGTGTTTCCTTCTAATCATGTTTTTGGTAGCGTTTTATGCATAGAGTTTGACGAAAAGTCTATGGTTCTTCCAGGTTGGACGCTATTTTGCTATCGCTATTTCGCTTATTACGATAATAATCTTTGTACGTGGCCGGATTCGAAACGAAACGTGAAAAAATTACGTGTTAAAATACGTAATAACTTTACAGAAATACTACGAAGAAATTCTCCATATTTTATCATAACAATTCCCGTTTTACCTACAACGTACGAGAAACATAGCTATTTCCTACGTGCTTTGTTACCTAGAAACTATTATCAAAGTCTTTTATAATTCCACGTCATGTTCAGGGGCTTGTAGGCTATGTAAGCCTTGTTATACATGTTTATAGGCTTGGAGCAGACGGAACTCACATCGAAGTACTATTAATTGATCTTTTGGATGAAATGTTCGACTTGTGCGAGCTAGGGAAATCAAATGATAAATAGGTAGATCATCTCAGTCGTAGAACGTTCACTGCTGGACACATGCCTCATGGGTCTCCATGAGGGGGTGTCACCATGCTTGGCAGGCGGGTTGGCGAGCGCAGTAAGGGATACACTTAAAGACGCTGCTGCTGTCTTTCGGAGGTATACCTTGGCACATTTTTACTGCATCCACGAGAAAGAGAGGAGGGCAAAGTTCTGATTCCTGCACCCCACGGCCATGACAATAGATATATATAGGTAATGATTTATTTATCTAATACCATGAACCAAATTGGTCTATATATTGGTATAGGTAAAGTAGAGGCTTAAAACTAAGTCACTGAGAGTTTTTTATAACAGGAAAACTATTGTATTATATTCTAATAGTTTGCCTGTTACTACTATTATTATTATTATTAGGAGCCTGTACTGTCCCACTGCAGGGCAAAGGCCTCCCTTCCTTCCTTCCACCTATCTCTGTCTTGAGCTACTGTTACTACTACTAATTTTTATTTATATTTTCCTTTTATAAAGGTGTATTCAATATATCCACGCGCATTATTTAAAGTTATTACCACCCATAACACAAGCTCTGCTTAGCTTGGGGCTAGATGATGCTGTGTGATTTGTCTAGCATTATTTATTTATTTAAGTTAAGTGCAATATTCTGGCTTTTTGTCCCTTTTGAATTGTCTCTTCTGGATTTTATATCAAGAACTGATCATAGAGATTTTTCATTTCACACTCTTACCAACGTATGTGTCCCTTAGAAATGTATGCAGATAAATAATTAGCTAACATGCAAAGAACTCATAACTGCTACTTTGTGTTCTGGCCCTAAGCCAAGAATGTCGCTTTTTATGCCGCATAACCGTGGTTCATTGTTAATGCTCCGCGAAATCTCGAGGATTTCTCTATTTTAATAAGGTATACTTATCAATACTTAAGTAGAGTCTCTACTCTACTGGCCTCTATTTACTCTCCGGCTACTCTATTTGGCCTCTGCCAAAGCTTAAAAACTAAGTCATTTATGGGTTTTTATAACAGGTAAACCAAGATAAACTATAATTCTTGTATAATTTTGTAGTTTATAATAGTTTTCCTGTTATATCTTTTGTTTATTTTTTATAATATTTTGTGTTCAGAAAATTATTTGCTGAAAGGGAAATTAAATGCTAATATTTTTATTTGTCTCTTACCCGTGTTGCATACATATGCTGCCAAGGGATACTTCCGAAAGATAGGCCGCATCGTCTGTCCGTGTATCAGCATCCCGTAATGCGTTCGCCAAACCGCCTGTCAAGCGTGGTGAGTATGGCAACGACCCCCTCATAATCTGTACTAAGTAGTCCAGGAGTGGACTTCTTACGGTTGAGATGATGATGATGATTCACACTAACCTGTTATGTAGTCTAATCTACACTTCTGTTTCATTCAATTAAAATCAAATCTCCCCGTGTAGGTACTTCCAATCCTAGCCTTATAACATTATCATCGGCACTCGGCACCTCTCCCCCTTGGTCCTATTTTATTCATTCAAAGTGAAACACACAGTTTGAAACAGTTAGCTGAAAGGATCCCACCTGAAACTTGCTAGCTTTGAAACTCTTGGGAGCGCCTTGGGACTACAGTTTCAAAGCTTGGTAGTTTATCAAGGTAGTGTGCGTAATTGAGAATTGATTTTGGGACTTGAGCTTTCTAGGTCTCTTCGCAAAGCCGCAGACAGACGGATAGACGTCAAAGCGAAACTATAATCACTGTTGTACTACTTGCGGAACCCTAAAAACGACCAAGAGCGAGTCGCATTCGCACACCGAGGGTGGAGGATACCTGGATCTGCACTGAGGACGTCCCGCATTGAGGTGGATTGTGCCCACCAAGGGTACCGTGGCATCATAAAATATAATTTACGGAACCCTAACTAGCTAATAAAACTGAACAAAAAGTCTTTTAAGAAAAAGTATTTGACAATTTTTGTAAATAATTCTACGTTACAATTTTGTGCCACTTATTTTTTTGATAATAGTAGTAAAAAAACAACAACCCTTAGTTATGACGTTTGACCTCAAACAAATCTTCTGTGGAAACGGTAGGGACTTAGCTTACCAATAACTTTGGCCAAATTCGATGTGTTCAATTCAAAATATTCAAAATAATTTATTTCTCAAAAGAAAAATACATTTCTCTCATATGAGAAAACTAGCTACTGCCCGCCGCTTCGCATGCGTTGTTCGCAAATAGAAGTCTGTATTATTACGTAGATAATAAGTTACATTGAATGTAATAATTAATAATATTCTAATCAATTTTAGTTCGTGACTATGCAAAGTTTCGACAGCCTTGTCACACTGAAAGCAAAGGCGGCAGGTCCAGTTGTTATTTGAGGAACTTTATCTAAAAAGTAATTAATTTTTGTTATTTTTTATACAGAACTTTGATTTATTGCAAATTTCCGAGAATTCTGACAAAAATCAATGCTAAGTAAGCAAAGCAGTTTGTTTACACATTGATTTTGGCTATAGTATAGGCTAAAGTTTTTAATACATAGGTATACAAACTTTTTAATGCATACAAATCAGTGACTCATATCATAAATATAAAAAAATATAAAAAAACAGAACTATCAATAACACTATAATGGATGTCAAATAAAACACACAACTCACAACTTCTTACCGTTGACATGGGACTATTTTCCTTTACATTCGAAGTGAAGTGTTCCTGTAAGTGTGAAAGAGAGCGCTGACCGTCGCGGAGACGGGAGAAGAGGCGCGTTGGAGTAAGATGGAAGAGAATGGTGGCAGCGGGAAATACAGGTTAGTAATTTACCTATACATTTATGGCTTTTTAAGAGCCTTGTTGGCCGAGTGGTATGTGACCCCGACTTTCAATCCGAAGGTCGTTGGTTCGATACCGGCCGTGCACCAATGGATATTTCTTTCTTGAAATTTATGTGTGTGAGGAAACCCGCGGTTTAGTTAGCTTCTAATGTATTTTCCTGTGCTTTCCTCTGACTAATAGTTGACTAAACTGAGAGGATGTATAGATCCATCTAATAATGTCCCAGGCGCTGCAGCGTCCCGTACAGCAAGATTACCAGTTGCTGACGCTGTATAAATAATCTATAAGAACAAAAAGACCTTACTTTTAGTATTTTTATTCTTATTATTATTTTTATTATATTACTCTGCGACACAGTTTATATAAAAACTACTGCAGGCATTATCAAATTCCTTTATGTTGTAATTAATCACTCTTACTATGTGACTAAATAAATAAATTATCAAATTATTTTAGAAGGCTGATCGATGCCTACATAACATACATATTTATATACTACACATAACATACATTATTATAACAAGGGCACACGTGCCGGCGCTTGTACCGCCTGATCTTGAACTGGGTTTATCTGCCATGCCTGAAATCGACCTGGAAGGCTTCATGGCACCAGCTCCTGTGACTGTATGAGCTTCTCTCACAATCTCCTGAAAATAAAACTACAAAATAAATAACGTCTCATCATTGGGCTCCAAGACATTGCCTCGTAAGACTGCATTCAAGAAGGCGATTAAAATAGCCAAACCGCTATATGTATGCTTACCTTTGAGTAGTTCCCTCGATTTATTATGGATCACACCATCATCAATTTGGTCTTAGAAATTCATTAAAGAAGTACCTTCTACATACTCAAAAATTTGAACAAAATAATCATTTTGTGCTTTACTTTTACTTTGATTTTCATATTTAGTTTAGATCCGCAGTATTTTTTTAATTGTATATTACATTGCATGCAAATTGTTTTTGTTTAATTCATTTGAAATGTTATACTTTATCCATATCATTTTATATTCCTCTTTGTGAAAATGTTATATATATTTATTTTGTATTTCATCTATTTCTTTTTCATTCCATTTTAATATGTACCTACTAAATATTTAATTAGCGTGCATTGCGGTAGCACCAACCCCACATCTTGGTTACTGCGGAAGACCAGCGCTGTGGTACGACTCGTTCTGCCACAGCACATGTTGAGTAGCGACCATTTTGTCATTAGGTTTTAAAACCAAATTGATGTTTTTTATTTGATTGTACAAATGTGACAAAATAAACGTTTCTTTATCTTTATCTTATCAACTGGTATGATAAACAAAGAAAAAAAAAATGAGAATGAAAATGGGCGGGAGGGCGGTGCATATGCATCTCAGCATTAGCGGAATTAAAACTAGATATTTTTCTTTGTTTATCATAATAATATGGAATTCCGCAAAGTAACGCCTGATTCTATTAATTATCTTATCAACTGGGTTTATAAGCAAGCTAATATTATAAGGTGAGACAAAAAACCCAATCGCAAGTTTAAACTCAGGCCTTGAAGGACTCCAGACTATTCCGATTATTGATTTCCATATGGGCCTTGTTATCAGAACTGATCTTTGAAAAATGGAACAGACACGAAAGTGAGTATAATCGAGCGCAAAGAATTCTAAATCATTTTTTTAACGACGGAGATCTGAGGAAACATAGATTTAAAAAAATTAGACAACTAGAACACCTTCTCCTTTGGATTCCTTTCATAAAAATCTTACATTGTTATTTGTATCTAACCAATACCAGATATAGAAATGCTAGACTAAATACAGCCTTCGTCCCGAAGGCTTCGCCCAAGGGAACGTTTATAGACTTGACGGCTGCGCCTTTGGGACGGACGACCTGTGTCAAAGAAACATTCAATATATCAGACGAAATACGTACCTATCTATTCCACGATTTGCGCAATGCGCGATGTAGAGGTCATCGAGATATCTAACAGTCGTGGCTCACTTTACTTTTTAAGTCATTTTTGTAGATATTACTTTGTTTAAGTTATTTTATTTCTGTTTATTGAACTAGATGTTGCTGTATTATTCTATATTTTCTTCTTTGAAGATCGCGCTATCGAAGCGGAGTAAGGGTATACCTACCAGGAGTTTTACTTTTTGTATTGAGCTTGGCAGGTGTCTTTGGATTTTTTTTTAAAGTACCTTTATCACTAGACGCCATTTTACAATCCTAATACTTACTCCCTTTATTCAATCGTGTTAGCTAGCAATCTTTTTATGACAAAGAAAATAATAATATTCTATTTGTGTTAATTTTTTTTACATTAAGGTACCATTTATAGAAATGAAAATTGCAATTAAAATTTTGTCTACGACGGGGTTCGAACCCGCAACTTTCAGGCGAACACCTTTAATGGAAAAGGCAACCTGCGTTCGAGACAAAATTTGAATGCTATTTTCATTGATTTGAGGCCTTCGTACAGCAGTGGACGTCTTACGGCTGAGATGATGATGATGATGGATGACTAATTACTAGGATTTTCTATTTTATGTACCTAGTAGCTATCGAACTTTTTTTAATTGTACTAGTTACGTAAAAAAACATAAAATAAAGGTAATTACGCGATAAATACCCGATAATCCAATATAGTAATAATAGTTACGTAAAGTTTACGTGATCATATTATGTAAAAGGTAGTTATAACTTATTAACTATAGTTAATAGTAGTAGAGATATTTGTACAATACGGGAAAAATGCAATCACCATGCCCAATTCTGCTTTAGAGCTGATATTGTTATTAGAGATGAACTTATATACAAAATATAGTTTTTTTAGTTTCTGTACAGTAGTATTATGCTAGTAAAATAATAGTTTACATATGTTCACATAGTGTGTTATTTATTTATTTATTTTAAAGGAAAACCAACAGCAATTGTGCTGTACATATTGATGTATGTATGAGAAGTATTATAGTTAAAAATAGGAGGCCAAAAAAGGTTTCCACGTATACATACAACATGATACAAAAATGTGTGAAACAAATCAAAGCAAACAGAAAGTATAACATAGTGATGGAACCTTACCACTAAAGATCAGCACGAATTATTAGTAATAATAGTAATAATTATCCCATCAGGACATAAATAGAAGACGATCTTATTGATCAATAAGTACAAGCTGTTAAAGACAGATATTGCTGAATAGTAGCGATTTATAAACAGAGGAATTTCCTTTTAGTATAATAAATGTTGGTAAGCTATAAAAATCAGACGAAGTCTTCAAAGCCTTGAAACACAATCGATCTCATTGGATACTTTACGTCACCGGTGCTTACAGTGCTCAGCGATGTATTATTATCTATTCTATTGTTCGCCCAAACAACAGCTTTGAGTTGAATGAGAATGATGTTGAAGCGAATACCTGTTCAAGGGAAAAATTATTAAAACATTTTAGCTATTAATACAACATTGTTTTACGGACTCGTATGTTTGACGTTTACAAACCTTTTTGCTTGAAACGTGCTGATTTTATATATTGACGAGCTCTGTGGCGCAGCGGGCGAAGGTCCGCCTGCGACGCAAGAGGTTGCGGGTTCGATTCCCGCCTCGGGACAAATGTCTGTACGATCTGCAGATATTTGTTCAGGGTGTTCTGGGTGTTTTTCTATATATAATAAAAAATATCTATCTATGTAGTATAATGTATTAAGTATGTCAGTCATCTAGTACCCATAACACAAGCTCTGCTTAGCTTGGGGCTAGATGATGCTGTGTGAATTGTCCAGCATTATTTATTTATTTATTTATTTATTTATTTTAAATTAAATATGATTATTGATTCAGTAGGTCTACCATGAGTTTTCACAATCTACGAGTATACTCGCTAGCGACTGTAGTTAAAAAAATGTATAAGAAAACTTGTACAGCGCCTCTACCGGATAGTTTGGTACTAAAATACGCAGTAAACTATACTACAGCGACTGTAGTTTGGGCTTCATTTGCTTATAATTTGGTACTATGTGTTACAAATCTGACAGATGTCATAGTAATGTACTATTACTACTGTAGTAACGGCAGGCGATCTAATAGTGACAACTCATAGTAGACACACTGATAACACGATGCATAGATTAAAGAAATTAATGTCACACAGTTTATTTATTTATTTAGATAGGACATCCAACACAGGGTTACACATAATACTAAGGACTAAATCTTAATAGCCTGGTGCTCCCGTAATTACAGGACGTCACAGCATGTACAAAGTTAGAGCGAAAACTGATAAAAAGTATTATTTTTAAACAGTATTTAGAACATATAAGAAAAATTGTAACATAAACTTTATGTTAATAAAATTTTAAACAGTATATAAAGCAAGTATGAAAAATTATAACATAAACTTTAGGTTCATTAAGATCAATCATTGAAGTTGAAGGTTAGAAAAGAAAACATTTTAATTCAAATTAATAGTAAAGAAATAAACACAATGACAATATGTTGAGTTGGTACGTAAATATTTAAAAAATAAGTAAATTTAAATGTTTATGGTATCATTTATACCTGATGATCTTGGATAGTTGTTTTTTGAAGTTATGCACTGAATCTGAGATGTCTAGATCACTAGGTTTTGACAACATATTGTATTGCCTACAAAGCCGCGACATGACAGCCTGTTGACCAAGATTCGTTCTAGAGTAGGGTACGTTAAAAAAGTTGTAAGCCCGTATTCTTGGTAGTCTAGCTGGTGCAGAAATAAGAATTAAGTTGGTGAGTTCCACTCATTTCATTCAGTTCCAGCTAGTCACACAATTTTTAAACTATAAAGGAAAATTTTTATATAAGATGATTTTATTTAAAGGTTTTAGTGATATTCCATAACATAAGTGAGTAAGTACGACCAGTAAGGAACAGGATACTAGTAGTTTTCTTCTCTGTGCAATACACAATAGTCCTAAAATCGTATTAAAGCCTTCAAGACATTTTTCATTCAACCACTATATTATGCTAATATATTTGGAGCAATATTAAAAACATTTCCATAGTTGACTATTTTTTATGTCCTAATTTTAAGTCCAAGATAAACGCTCAACAAAGCAAATCTGATTACAGCAGACGATATTTAAATCCAGTGATCTATTCATCATCACAATTCGGCTATAAACTCACAAACTGGCAATACGTAAGCCGTTCAACCTTTTTAATCCTAGCAACACCCAGTTAGCTTTTTTCATCACAATGTGTTCTCATCTCAAGGTCGGTATCGATCTGGGGTCCCGGGCATCCATTTAGAAACAAGACATTAGCTGGAACGAGACCATTCTCATATTCATTCTCATATGGTATATTTATATGGGCCGTAGTTTTAAGTATTACAACATCTGTAGCCTGAAATAAATTTTATATTATTATTATTCCACATAATTTATTTGCTAACTCATAAAAATAAATGTTTTGCTATAAAGAAATATATCTTGATTATTATATTGTACTAGCCGCACTCCGCGGTTTCACGCGCGTAGTTCCCGTTCCCGTGGGCATACGGGTATAAAATATAGCCTATGTTCATCAGAAATAATGTAGGATGGTGAAAGAATTTTTCAAATTCGTCCAGTAGTTTCGGAGCCTATGCAATTCATACAAACAAACAAACAATCAAAACTAGCCTCTTTATTATTAGTGTAGATTTAGGAGATGAATAACTTTTGGGTATTCTGAAAATTTGCATTAGAAGATTGCGCTTGAGGTTTCCACGATTATTCGTAGCATGGCTTGAAAATGGCTACGATGTCCGCTTTGTAGCTTTCTACAGCGTAGCAAGAGCTACGACTTAGCTTCAGTATTGTGTGAGAGAAATTGAGAAAAGATTATCAGTTGATAGCGTGATGTCTAGGAACTTCTCTTTCAAATTGTAGACTCTTTGTCTCTGTGTTTACTAGGACACACTCTTAGATTTTTTTATTCATAATATCATTAAACTTTACACAAGAATCGAAACTTATATAAAACTAACAATATGCCTCCTTTTATACCAAGAGCATGTGTTATGTACGTACATAGATACTTACAAAAAAACAGTAATATCTTGACCTAAATACGTTAGGTGTAGCAAAAGTTTAAATGCAGGATCAAATTCAGACCAGACGGCTTCTTGCTTAAATCCTAACTAATATTATAAATACAAAATGTGAGTTCAATACTCCTTCACGCTTGACCACTGAACCGATTTTAAAATATCTTTCACCAATGGAAAGCTACATTATCAGGAAGTAACAAAGGAAATGCTTTATCCCCATATTCTCATAGAAACGAGAACTACGCGGGTGAAATCGCAAGGCGCCGCTAGTTATAAATAATTTGAGATGACAAATTGAATTGAAATTATCGTGGCTTGACATCATTTAATAAATATAATACGGCTTACACCACGTACCTAACTTATTATCATCTTGCTGACGTTTCGTAGACCATTTAGAGGCCCTTCTTCATGAGCTTCGTTCGTAGCCGACTCCGAGGGCCGCGAGACGAGAACTGGTTCTCGTCTCGCTCTAAATGGTCTCTCTAAATGGTCTACGAAACGTCAGCAAGATGATAATAAGTTAGGTACGTGGTGTAAGCCGTATTATATTTATTAGACGAATTGTTTTTTATTGTATTTTTCGTACAACATCCCACGCATTTTATTTAATATTGTTGCCGTGTCATTGTTTTCCTTTTGCTTACGTGTAACGTGGGCGAAGCTTTTATGCCAAAGCCTATCAAAATGATTAATGAGAACGTTCTGTAACCGAGCGCTCGGAGACAAATACGCACATCCATTTGTGGGATCCCACAAGGTACCTTAGCTTTAAGGTTATTATTAAGCGAACCAATTCAAAATTCGTCTTTTTTAAACTTTCGCGATTAATACACATTTTAATCAGGTATTTATCTTGCTATTTACCATAATATTGCTCGACATTTTGACAGGATTGCACCCATCGTGGTCCCGAGTAACATGAATGATTTATTTACTATTACTGCAAAATACCGCGAATGATTTCACATTTCAGATTGAAAATAATTTATCTTTTGGAAGAAAAGGGTTTTTTGGTATAAGTAAAAGTCACTGGTCTATGGTACGGACTTCACTATATTGTCCCTTTCCTTATTGGTAAGTGGTAAAATGGTATGAACTCGCGACGGTGATGGTTGAACGCGAACTAACTCAAAGCGGGTGAATCGCGGCGAATACGTATGCCAATGCAAGCGCAGCAGAATGCGTATTCGCTGAGTGTTCGGTTTACCCGAACACAGATGCACGCGGGGCAGGGAACACAAGAACCTAACTCGGTCGTTTTTTAACTACTTAATCCACAACTAACGCCCCCTACGTCTCGCGGAGCTTACGATGGTGTCCGTCTGGGATAGTCCGAGCCCTCACTCTGACTACTCCACAGACACAGGTGTTCCCCTAGGGGGATGCCGCAGCCCCATGACACCGTAGCCTTACGGGGCAGGCGGTGCGGGGCGGCCGTTGCCTGCACCCCGCCGCCGCCTTCTACGAGCGGAATCAGCCCTCACGCTCCGCGGCCTCTTTCCGAACCATTACAGTCTCTCAGAAAGACGCCGCCGCCTTCCACGCCGTCTCATCTACCAGTATAGCCGCTACTACGCTGGGCAGAGAGAGATCCTGCCCGATCCTGAGTGCCAGATTCCGCCTTTCCACGCACCACGCCGAGCAATCCTCGAGCGTGTGCTGGGCGGAATCCTGGCCCCACCCACAATGGTGGCATTGCGGTGTCGGTTCGCGTCTGATCCTTCTCAGGTACTCCCCGAAGCAACCATGCCCATTGAGTACCTGAGTAAGTCGATAGGTAACGTTACCTAGCCAGGCTTTGAAGCTTGGCAGAACAGCGCCGACGGCGCGATGGCGCGTGATTTTCGACTCCTCGAGCCGCTCGCGCCACTTCCCAAGTGCACGTCTACGTTCCTCATGCCGCACTTCAGCTGGCGCAGCCCCACCCTCGCCCTCGTGCCTGAGAAGAACGTACACACGTGCGTCCAACTCCGCCAGGACTTCGAGCGCCGGGAGTCACGCCAATAATGTCGCCGGCTCATGCAAAATCCTGCGGTAACCGCGAACGCTTCTGATGGCAATAGAACGCTGCAGGCTACTAAACATATAAGCCCTGCAGCGCCTAACAGCCGTCAGTCTTTTGGACCAGACAGGAGCTCCGTAGCGAGCCATCGACCGCACGACACCCGCATAGAGGCGGCGAACGCCCTGTCTTGGTCCCCGGAGATGGGGTAACAGTCTGTGCAAAGCACCCACTACCCTCCGGATCCCGGGGACAAAGGGCCCAAGTACTTAAGGTACGGCCCCACCTGGACGTCAACGTCACCTACGCGAACCGACAAGCTGGGTGGTTCCCTTCCCCTCGGGAACTTGTGGAACCATAGTGCCTCGGTCTTCTTCTCGTTCGTATCCTCACGGCACTACCTTGACTCAAAGGAAGCCCAAGGAAATCCGTCTTGAAAGTATAAGTTCTGTGTTATGAAAATATTTGTACCTATTTACTTAAATATCTAACTCGCTGGCAGTTCTCGGGAATCATATAAACCGTAAGAATATTGCACTGCATTCTAGTGCAGTATGCATTTTGCATGAGGCCTGTAAAGAATAAGTAATTTATTATTCAGTGTTCAGATAGACAGACAGAGTAGTACAGTTGCCGTAAATGTAACCATTTAGTTTAGATATATTGTGATTTTGTGGGGCGATTTATTTCACTTCATCGACACAAATCGGCAGGCTGATTACGTATCTCGCGACAGGTTTGCAACAGGCGTATATCTCGCGATCATCGCTGTCAAACTTATGTTTTTTGAGATTCGTAATCATGTGTGCCTTCGGCTTGCCGAGTTGTCGCACCATTAGTTAGTAAAAAAAAATGTATTTATTTATTTTATTTATGAGCCTGATTCTTCCCACTGCAGGGCAAAGGCCTCCCTTCCCTCTCGCCACTGATTGGGCTCCCCAACAACGACGACTACGTGGAAGACCTAGGCGGCGATGGAGGGACGAGATAGACTCCTACAGCGAAAATTGGCACCAGAAAAAAAAATATACTAAAAATAAGGATATCAGTTACTCGTATTCTTTCAACAAGTACCCAGCTGTCCAGCTTAATTTATTGTGTGAATTCAGATGGTAGTGATGGTTCCCGAGATACAGTTGATGTTTAGCTAGATCAGTGCTAGTACGTTGTATAATAATATCTGCTGCAGACTGCAGCAAAATCGGCTTCAAAAACCTTTAAAAGCACTTGCTAGTAAATGTTAATATACAGTTAAGGAATTTTTAAATGACAAATTTTTTGACAAATCTCACTTATATTATAAAGCCGAAAGTTTGTTTGTATGGATGTTTGTAACCTCTTCACGCAAAAACTAGCTTACATATCGAGCTGAAATTGTGCAAGCGTATAGATGTTGACTAGGATTAACACATAGACTTTTTATCCGGGTACAACGCATGCGAAGCGGCGGGCACAAGCTAGTAATACTACATATTTTATTTTCGTTCGTTTCAGCCGTAAAACGTCCACTACTGAACACAGGCCTCGCTCATGGATCTCCATGAGGGGTAGTTGCCATACTCACCACGCTTGGCAGGCGGGTTGGCGAGCGCAGTACGGGATGTTGGTACACGGAAAGACGCTGCTGCCCATCTTCCGGAGGTATCCGTTAGCAGGCTCTTACTGCATCCATGGGTATGAAAGGAGGGATAACATTCTACTGCCGGCACCCCACGGTGCTATATTTTATTTTACTTCTTTTTAAATTTCAACAATTTTGTTGCTATGAATCTTTTTATTTTATTGAATGATTATTATATGACATGCAATGCCTGACAAGGCCTCCCCTCAGTAGGCCTTCGTCCAGTAGTAAACGTCCAAGAGATGATGATTTTTCAACAGTAAACAGTAGCAGGAAATCAATTTAAAGAACAACGTTTTAACTTAACAACAATAAACCCCTGGGCGCATAAACACAGCCATTAATAAGTAGAGCGGCTCTTTGATTAGCAGCGAGCTGCCAGCAATATAATTTCCACCCTATTTCTCCCCCCTGTAGCACCCGCTTTATCCCTAGGCTACAGAAAAGGGGATGAAGGCACTGAAGAGTTGCCTTGCGGTAATCTAGTGAGCTTAGTTTAGTTGCTTATACTTCCAAGCTTCGAGATGTATTTAGTTTCCTGGTTTTTTATCGTTTAGCATAATAATTATGTACAAGTACGTTATTATCCAAACATTTTTACTGATTGATTATAAAATCTCAGAATGTGTATTTAATTTACACTTCCTTAGAATTTAGGACAAAAAGAAATAGAAATTTAGAATATACCGCTGCTGCCCGCGGATTTATACTCCTTATAGCTCAAATATCTGCTAATTAAAACTCCGTCAAATCTGTCCAGCCATGCGACCATCGTGTGGTCGCGAAACATTCTAGTCGCGCGTCCGCATCGCGCGAATGCCGGTTAGGACACCTACCTATTCCATATCAGTATGTTTGATCGCGGATTCGTACGATTGAAAATCGCGCGATCTTGCGATGATCGCTTAGTCGCGTTCTATTAGGACGATGCCTAGTGCTAGCCCACTTTTGGAAAAAGGGCTTTAATTCCGAGCTTTAGCGTTTTTTGCTACGGGTGGGTACATGTGTAGAGGGTGGAAGGTAGGGACTGTAGCATTACTGTTTAGTAACTACAGGCTACAGGCCCTACCTTACAACAGATTTCTGTGTTGAGGTAACAAATCCGCCTGGCTAAGATAATATCGATTAAAGAATAGATTTAGGTATTCAAAACATATTTTCCCGCCTTTACACATAAAAAAACAGTTTTAAATCTAATGAAAAATTCAATAAAAGATAATTTATTTCACCCCGAACGCCCACGGGAGTCATCTTGATTTTTTCTAACCAGTAACATCAACCTTAATACCTACCAAAATGTACGAAATGGAAAAATATCGTGTTTCCGTTATTCATGGTCCATTAGTTTCAAGGGTGGGCCAACAGCTGGAATGAGACCCAGATTAATAAAAAGTTTGGTAGTATTGGCCACTGACGGCATTTGAAATATCAAGTATGATATTCTCTGCCGTAGGACCTCCACTGCTAGACACATGCCTCCTTCCTTATGGATCTCAAAACTCACAAGAGGGTTGTTGCCATAATCGCCCCGCTTGGCAGGTGTGGGATGGCGAGCGCACTACGGGATGCTGATACACGGAGAGACGGAGCTGCCTACCTTCCGTAGGTATCCCTTGGCAGATTCTTGTGCATCCAAGGGCGATAGAGGAGGGCCAACTTTCTACTGCCGGTATCCCACGTCAAACAGAACATTGTTAAAGCCGTCGAACTAGTCCCTGCTACTATGTGCTCTGTAATTAGCGTTCCACGAGCACAAATTCTAATGACTATAACAACTACTAAAAGACAAACAACAACTATTAACATATAATGAAGATGTCGATAGTTTGTTAGCAAACTCCGCTTCGAAAGTTTTTCAACTAGCCGTAGAACTATAGGTACACTGCAGGATATAAGACGTCCTCATAATTCTCCAGGATCATGAGGAGGTTGTGTTACCATACTCATACGCGCCACGCTTGGCAGACGGGTTGGCGAGCGACAGTAGAATGTTACCCCTCCTCTCATGCCCGTGGATGCAGTAAGAGCCTGCTAAGGGATACCTCCGGATGATGGGCAGCAGCGTCTTCCCGTGTATCAACATTCCGTACTGCGCTCGCCAACCCGCCTGCCAGGCGTGGAGAGTATGGCAACTACCCCTCATGGAGATCCATGAGGGAGGCCTGTGTTCAGAAGTGAACGTTTTACGGCTGAAATGATGATGGGCTATGGCATTCTAAGGCTTATCCCACCGCAATAAAAGCCTCAATGCTCCGGGCTAGATGCAGAGCGACAATATAACTTAACAGGTACCTATATTGATCGGGTTTGTGGCCTTGAACGCGCTACCCGGACCTTAGCCGGGAACCGTGGGAAACGGAATTCACGGCTGGATAGAATATTTTAAGGATTTATTGCACACTAGCCGCACTCCGCGGTTTCCCGCGTAGTTCCCGCTCCTGTGGGAATACGGGGATAAAATATAGCCTATTACTTAGGGATAATGAAGCCCGGGTATCTATCGCGTAAATTACGTTTATTTTTTCCCGACGTTTCGCTTGAATTGCAGTCTTCCCGGGACCATGCTGGGTGCAATCCTAACGAAAGATTTTTTTTTAAATAATGTTAGAACAGAGTGGCGAATTACAGACCGGATTGAGCTGTAACTTGGCAGAAGTGTTCTGGGGCAGATTAGTATCAGCTGTTTAAGGCGTGGATATATGTAAATTTGGTTTTCAGAGAAACCAAATTTACATATATCCATACGCTCCACACATCCATACACATTTACATATAGGTATACCTACAGGTTTCAGAAAACATTTTTACTACATAATATTTATGGACAAAGGTTTGAATACATAATTATAATAATCAATGCTTTACAAGGCTTCTTTTCTGTTTCAAAAAATAAAAATAACCATATTGAGTATCTAAAATAATTGTGAAAAGTACCATCTGTTTTCACAGTAACTACCTTTTATCTCCTAAGCTTTTACTCACGAGATTTTTCATTGTGGCCACTTTAAATAAAACCGGGCAAAAGCGAGTCGGACTCGCGCACCGAGGGTTCCGTGCCGTCATACAATATCATATAAATGATAAAGGCGGTTTATATTTGATGGGGAACCTTTACAGCGCCCTTGCTTAATAGCGGAACTTATGTAGCATTTTTGCATTTTAGATTATTTCTGAAAACATATGCGAATTATAGAGTTCGTTATAATTTTCATGTAATCTTTATATAATTACACTCCTATTAGTTATACAAATTTCACGGGTTTATCTCTGCAAACTTTGGAGATAAGGGGGAACGCTTTTTTTTTCAACATTTTTGTAAATATCTCGAAAACAATACAGCTTAAAGAAAAAATAAAAACGGTTCATTGAGGGCAAATAAATACCTTTCATATGATACCCTATATGACCTAGATACTTTACTAATATTTTGAGACCGTCTTTCCACCCCCCTTGTCTAAAAACTATGCAAATAAGAGAGTTTGCTATAATTTTCCTGTAATTTTTACTTACACTTCTATTAGCTATAAAAGTTTCAGGGGTTTATCTCTGCAAACTTCGGAGATAAAGGGGAACGCAATTTTTTAAATTATTTTTGTAAATAACTCATAGATATAGAGATAGATAGAGAGAGAGCTCTTAAAACACTGCCATTTAGATTGGAAGCACCCAAACAGGTCACAAAATTGCTCACGGAAGTTGTTTTACAGTCGCTATAAGTACTTTAAGTATAGCGACTACGATAGGTGCAATCCTATGGAAACGTGGCAGGCAAGAAACATGGAAACGTGGCAGGTAAAAAGCCGCGATAAATACACTGTAGTGTAGTGTACATTTCACACATCAATTTTACAATTAGTGTACTTTGTGTGCAAAAGGCACTGGTAAGAAGCAATAAAATTCTGAAATTATCAGGGGAATGGCTTTATTGTAGAAGTATAGTTTGTGGCATTTGGTATATATTTTGCTTGCACGTTGACTCTAGTTAAAACACGGAGGGGTTATAGTAGGACATTAGGTACTGCCGTTTTTCTCAAAGCAAAACGTAATGTGTGCGGTCTACGTACCTACATACCTATTTAGCTTGTCGGTTTATGCAGATTCCGTTTGTATGTCTTCGCCGAAATGTATTTTGCTTCAAGTTCAGTTCAAAGATCTTTATTAACTCATTTACAACAATAGTCACTGTTAATATCTATTAACAGTGACTATTATTGTAAATGAGAAAATTAGTTTAGCAGAATTACATTAAACCAAACATAAAAAGCCATAAAATAAAAAGAGGAAGACCATCAACAATAGAAATATAAATAAAATAAAATGTATTAATGTACAAGTTTTTTTAAGTTTCTCTTGTTTGACACAATTCTGCCAGTGTCATGTAACGTAATCTTATCGTAAAAAAGTCAAATGAGAGGTAGAAATAATAATTAATTGTTACCTTGCCACTTGTAAGTATATCATTACCTGCGCATTACCTACGAGTACTTCACACCTATGTTACGTAGAACAGTTGAACAATAGGGTTGGTCTGTATTCTGTATAAATAAATACCTAGATCTAAACGAAGTAATTTCAAGAGGTGAGCGTGGTACCTACATCAACGTCAGCTCACAAGAGCGAATCCATAATTTCAATTATTCATGGCGCCTACGAAACCTCCAACTGCCTGCCTCTTAATTAACCCACAGAAGTGTCGGAACAGCCGCTTCTGATGAAAATGTTCTGGCAATCAATCAAATTGATTGTAGGTTTGAATTTCAGTTTAGAGCTTTTTTGGGTTGGTTTGGACGGAAATTGGTTTATTCAAGAACAAAGTCCACGAAGTCTGACGGAGGTTATAGAACATATTTCATTTAAAAATAAATAATGCAGGACACACAGTGCCAGCATCAGTGCAGTTGCTTCTCCTCTTTTACCACTACGGGAAATCTTACGCAGGTATCCCTTGTCAGATTCTTACTAAACCTGTTATTTCTGGTTAATTATGGTGTATATACAATGAAGAGTTAATCTACTTATAATCTAAACGACCTCGTGGCGTACTTAGTACCGCGCTGAGAAGAGACAAATAAGAGGATGGTTCGTATAAATATCATAATACGAGCAAGTACCGCAAAAATATAAAAAAAAGCCGCGAACAAAAGCCACGTTCTAACCCTCGAGTGAATCTCACCAAGGCCAAGGGCACGCTCCCTTTCAAACGATTGGCTTTACTTCCCTCCCCTTACAAAATGTCCATAACCTACCCTTCAAAGGTTTACGTTTCCCGGGAAAATTCTAACATGGAGTTCTTATAAATGTAGCATTGAGTCTGTTACAGTTTGTGATTTCTATAGCTGAGCTCGAAAGCACTCGCACAACGCTCAGTCCATTTTATATTATACTATGCTAATATTATACAGCTGAAGAGTTTGTGTGTTTAGTTGAACGTGCTACTCTCAGGAACGGTCCGAATTGAAAAATTATCTGTGTTGGATAATCCAATTAACGAGGAAGGCTTATTATAGGCTACATAACATCGCTATGACTAAAATAAGCGGAGCATTATTGGAAAATGTTACATAAACGGGGAAAATGTATTTCCTTTTGAGAGCTTCCGTTGCGTACGCTGCGTAAACGTTTAAAGTTACGCAGCTATTAAATATGGCGGATTAGTTACCTTAAAAAGATCCAAAAAGACTGCAATAGGATATATCTATCTTTTAGGGTTGACTTACTAAAACCTTTTTAATGGTAATAAAAGGAGTCGTAAATACTCGTAGATGTACGGGACTGTTGAACTATATACATAAGATTTGATTCGGCGATGCTACGTTTGAAATTCACTTAAAATGTTTGTGCGTAATAATTTCAGATAAGTAAAGTACAAAGTGACAACTTCATAGAATATGAAATAGAGATACGGAACTTCTGAGTAAATTAATAAATAAATAATGCTAGACACTACACACTCAACACCATCTAGTCCCAAACTAAGCAAAGTTTGTACTATGGAAAAAAAATGATTTATACATATGTACATATTTTTTTTTTCTAAATACATACATACTTAAAGAAAAGTGTCCAATACCGTGGCGGGAACAATCAACATCTTGTCTTGTCTTTTTATTTTATGGCTTTTTGTGTTTGGTTTTACACAATTCAGCTAGTGTCATGTTTATAAATTCTTCAATCAAATATGCGATTTTTGACAATAATCTCATCATTTTGTGTTTTAATTTTTTATGTCGATCTCTGTAACTCAGTTGGCTAATAACCGGCTGAGACACATCGCGGGAAGGTTCAATTCGTCTTGGCTTTCGTTTATCAGGGATCATTTCTTGTATTTTACTTGTATAATTTATCAAAATGATGTATCTCAATAATTAATTTCTGAGGCGTTTTGTCGAATAATATTTTTATCTTGTAATTTGGATGCGTGGTGAGTATGGCAGACAACGAGTGCCCATTTTGTCACCGAAAAACGATTGTCCGAAAATCACAATCAATAACAAGTCTCTCCGAAACATCACCATCCATAATATTATGGTCTCATAAATATCATTTGCAAAAAGATATTGTGCATAAAATTATTTTATAATTTTCATCCTATAAACATAGATTTGTGTCATAATAATAACGAATCATAAAACTTATTATCACGAATATTTTTAAAAGATTATTAAACCTTCCAGTGGAAGAATCGAGACGGAAGGACAGTAGGTTATTAGGTTTTTTTTAACAACTATCTGAAAACTGCCTGGGACGGAACCGAGATGGAGAGACAGTAGGTTATTAGGTTTTTTTTTTAAGTATCCGAAAACCCTGCCTGTAACAGAACCGAGATGGAGAGACAGTAGGTTATTAGGTTTTTTTTAAAACCATCCGAAAACCCTGTCTGTGGCAGAACCGAGATGGAGAGATAGTAGGTTATTAGGTTTTTTTTAAAAGTATCCGAAAACCCTGCCTGTGACAGACAGAACCGAGATGGAGAGACAGTAGGTTATTATGTTTTTCAAATGACAAGAAGTGCTAAAAAGTGTAAATAAGTAATAGCCTTACTACGTACGTACTACGTAAAAAAACTACGCGACAGCTGCAGCGGCCACCAACAAATTATTATGGAACATGAAAATTATTTAAATAAATGATTATGAGAATAATGTTTAAGAGTTATTCATGTTATGGATTTCTTTACTTATTGCGGATCACATTATGGATTGTAATCGCTATGGATACCGATATTAGTGGAAACTATATTAGGGATCCTTATATTATAGATTGTGATTATGCGGCAATCGATGATAATGAAACCATTTTGTATGGATATTATTATTTATTATATTAGATATTAGGGAAATAAAATTTCGGACAAAATAGAGAATCGGCAGGCAACCGGCAGACAACCCCTCATGATCCGTACTTAAAGATCAATGCTGGACATTTAGGTCGTCTTACGACTGAGATTATGATGATGAGAAAACGTCCTCTGCTGAAGACGCTTGGCAGGAGGGTTCTATATAGGGTTCTAAATCTAGTACTAAATAAGCCGTAAGTGGGGTGCCGGTAGCAGAAAAGTTGCGTCTCCTCTCATGCCCGTGGATGTAGTAAGAGACTGCTAAGGGATTCTTCCGGTAGATGCAGCAGCGTCTTTACGTGTATCAACATTCTGTACTGCGCTCCCCAACACTTTTTTTTATTATTGTATGATTTAATAAATATAATACGGCTTTAACTACATACCTAACTTATTATCATCTTGGTAACGTTTGTAGACCATTCAGAGGCCATTTAGGGTCGCGAGACGAGAACAGTTCATCTCGTGGCCCTCGGAGGCGGCCACGAACGGTCCTCATGAAGAAGGGTCTCTAAATGGTCGACGAAACGTCAGCAAAATTATAATAAGTTAGGTAGGTGGCGAAAGCCGTATTTTGTATAAAGCATTTACAGATTGATTTTATAATAATAAGACAATGTTGATCTCAGTGAGTACAAAATGCTTCTAGCATATAAGGTTTGATATGAATGTTTAAAAAGTTATGTTTTCTGTTGATGTTTTTTAAAGAAACTTTTGTTAATTATTGATGCGCAAATATGCCAATAAAATAATAAATTATTGATTAATTTAAAATTACTTTTTTTCTTAGTACAACAGTCCCCTGAAGCCTCAAACATTCCCCTGTCATGATTTTTTGGAAAATTGCTAATATCTCGAAAAATACGTATAATTTCAGTGGGCCCCCTTATCTAACAGAAATAATAGTTAATTTTCATCGAAATAAAACTAAGTTTTTTGGCAATTGTTAAAAAAAATTGCTAGGACAGCATTTGTTGGGACCTGTACAAGCTTACAGAGAAACGCCCTAATAAATGAAATAAAGCCACGATAATTTAAATTCAGTGACTGTATGTTTTGTCCCCAGAGCCACACTCCCCGTCGCCCAGTTCAGTCGCGGCGACTTCTCGCTGTGGTCCGTGCTGAAGAACTGCGTCGGAAAAGAGCTCTCCAAGATCACGATGCCGGTGGTCTTCAACGAGCCCCTCTCCTTCCTCCAGAGGATGCTGGAGTACCTCGAGTATGCGCACCTTCTGCGCATGGCGGCCGAGCAGACGGATCCTGTGCATAGGATGGAGTATATTGCTGGTAAGGAACTGAGGGTTCAGTGACGCTTGTTAGTAAAGCACGCAATGTGACTCAATGCTTGTTCAATACCCAAGAGAAGACCGTTCCTTCTGAGGCTGAGCCAACGGAGCCTGTGTATAGGATGGAGTGTATTGCTGGTAAGGTATTGCTGGTAAACTGGGAATTCAGTGACGTTTATTAGTAAAGTCCGCAATGTAACTAAATGCTTGTTAAATACCGAAGAGTAGACCGTTCCTTTAAAATATGCCTAGTTTCCTAGTTGTCTTGTATGATGGATGAATCATAGTTTTGAACATGAAGATTCAAGTTATATTACGAGGATTTACATAAATAAAGTTATTTTTTTTTTAAAAACTGGATCTACTAGTGAAAACTCTCACGAGATCCATAATTTAATGCTGTTCTAAAATCTGGATATACTAAAAGTGATCCTCTTTGACGGATGGCGTAAAGAAGATTACGTTTTGGGCACACTATTTAGGATACTTTAGCAGTTCCCTTCCTATAACAAGTTTGACCAAAGTGATTTTATTCTAGCCTTTGCGGTCAGCGCACTTGCATCGAACTGGGAGCGCCTTGGAAAGCCGTTTAACCCTCTCCTCGGAGAGACCTATGAACTCGAGAGGCCAGAGTTCAGAGCAGTTTGCGAACAGGTAAGAATCTGTTCCTACCTGTTTACCGAGGAACGAAAGAAAGAGCTCTACATAACCAGTACCTAGGTAACTGCCGTGGGGTGCCGGCAGTAGAATGTTGCCTCTCCTCGCTTACCCGTGGATGCAGTAAGAACCCTCCAAGAGATACCGCTGGAAGATGGGCAGTAGCGTCTTTAATTATATCAATGTCATATACGCCAACCCGCTTGCCAAGTGTGGCGAGTATGGCATTGTTGCCATACTCGCCACACTTGGATGAGGTTGCCCCATCGTGATCTTGGAGGTCCATGAGGGAGGCCTATCTAGCCTAAGAGAGGTGATGGAACCAAGTAGGTGTACTGTCGAAACTCATGACTGCCTTCGTGGATATGGCTAACTTATACGCAGGAGGTAGCGGTAGCGGTAGGGGAGGGTTTGAATCCCGGTATGGACAAAATGTGAAATACCCAGGATTCTTTTTTTCTCCATATTGAGATCTCTATAGTAGAGTGACTGCGAATAATTTAATCGATGGAGATTAGAGTTGAATTGATTTACTGCAATTTCCCTGCCTTTCATATGAAATATATATGGATAAAATCGTTTCATCGCTTCTGCATTTCTATGCAGAACGCAAAAATTTGCATATTTTGTGCTACATTTCACATCCATAATATGAACACATTGTTTCGACTGCCAATTTTTTATGCATACTAACAAGGAGTTGTAAATCCATGAGGTAGGCCTGTTCAGTAGTGGACGTTTTACGGCTGAAATGATGATGTCTTGGGATTCCTTTTTTGAGCCTTTCTTCTCGGTCCTGCACTATGAACCGTTTTTAGGGTAGCAAACCGCAATAGGATGCATATTTTCTTTGACAATATTGTTATACCTACCATAACAGACATTTCGTACATTTACATATTTTTTGGTTACTGTCATTCATTACTCACTTAACTAAACCTACATTAAATACTATAAAATACAAAAATAAACTTTTCCTGACTCTTTCACTTTCAAATGATTCGTGAGTTACACTATTCATTGTTATGTTAAACGGGTTTTCTACTCACGTTAATTATTCGTTGAAAATAGGTATCCAACGCCTCCCAGGGGAACTTTCGTCAGGGAATGGAGCTTTTTTACGCGGTACCGTTCAGTGCAACGCGAGCGCGTGAGAGGGAAGGAGACGGTACCACGTAAACAAGCTCCATTCCCTGACGAAAGTTCCCCTGGGAGGAACTGAACACGTTGGATACCTATTTTCCTGACTCACCGCTAATTGAACTGAAACAATGATTTATCCGTAAATACTTCTTGTATTCAAATAATATAACACCTGCCAGATGGGCGGACGATCTAGCCAGGGTTGCCGGATGACAATGGATGAGTTTTACACGGGGATCTACTCGGGAAAACAACTTTGATCGACAAACGATGACCATTACGATACGAATCTTGCTATCGTTAGAACCGTTTATGTCGACGTGTTGAAGAGGAGGCCTACACCCAGCAGTAGGTGTCAACGGGCTGATATGATGATGGTAACAGCCCTCTCTCTTCAGGTTTCCCACCACCCCCCAGTGTCTGCCTTCCACGCGGACAGCCCGCACTTCGTTTTCCACGGCTCAGTGCACCCCAAGCTGAAGTTCTGCGGCAAGAGCGTCGAGATCCAGCCGAAAGGACACGTCACTGTTGAGTTACCCAGGTGAGGTACACAGCGAAAAGATCTCAATCGTTTAATTGCCGTGCCACCAAAAACTGTGGTCTTTAAATGTTTGTTAACAATAATGCAGACGCACGCAGCCTGGTTTTGCCAATAAACCAAGCTATTATTGTTACCATTTATTGTAAATAAATATAAATAAATATTGCACGAACTTTCGTGAAAAAAATAACATTCACCACTTCCGGCTATCACTGTGTTTAGAGGTAGACTGATTCCAACTCTGCTTCACCTGATTATATCTTTGATATACAGAAGTTCTTTGAATATTTGAGGATCTCTGTGGCTCGGTCTAAAAGCAGGTTGAGACGTAGGAGAAAGAAAGAAAGAAGAAAGAAAAAGCGTTTATTTATCTCAGGAGGGTTTGAGACCTGCCAAATGTTGCGCTTCTGCGGTTGATTACAAAAAATAAATATGTTGAAGTATTCTTTCAATCATCTGGCTGCCATAGTAGCTTTGCTTGGAACTGGATAGTGCTAAGGGAAGTGTCCAGCATTGTTATTATTAACGCGACAAATAAATTAAAACGCAGTTTTTGTAAAAATGTGCCCTGCGACTTTGCTTCAAAAGAGAGATAGTATGTTGTGACAAACAAAAAATTGTGATTTCGTGGCCACATAAAAATTACAAAAACTAAATGAAAAATCTGTGTTTTCAGCTGGGGTGAAGCCTATACCTGGACAAACGTGAACTGCTGCGTCCACAACGTGATAGTGGGCAAGCTGTGGATCGAGCAGTACGGGGCTATGGAGGTGGTCTGCCACGGCGGGGCTGGGCTGAAAGCAAACCTCTCGTTCAAGCCAGCTGGTTTCAATAACCGCGACCTGCATAGGGTGGACGGCTTTATTATGGATGCCAAGTATGTAGTATTTTTTTTAATAAGCATTTTGTGCCCCTCCCCTTTAACCCGTGGATGCAGTAGGAGTCTGCCAAAAGGTAACTCCGGAAGGCAGCAGCATCTTTCCATGTATCAACATCCCGTACTGCGCTCGCCGACACGCCTGCCAAGCGTGGTGAATATGGCAATAATCCCCTCATGGATCGAGACCTATGTCCATGTATTTATTATACTTCTTATTATCTTAATTTTATAACAAAGAACGTTCTTGCATCCTATTTGCAACCTTTAGAAATGAATAAACCTAAACAATATAAATTATCTGCTTTTAACTTGCTTCAGCCTTGATTGTCCCTGCAGTGACTGCGTGGTTCCCTTTTTCTATGTAATTCTGCCAGTTTGAGCTACTCCTTTTATGTATGTGTCTAGTTCATATGTACCTCCAAGATACTAGAGGAAAGATATATATTTTTTAACAACTTACATTAACATGTCTATTCTCTTTTACCTCATCATTTGATGCCACTTCTCATAAGTATGTGACGTTTCATCGCTCTTAGATATAAAGGAAAAGAGAAAACATTTTTTTAATTTCTGTATATCTTTATTTCTGAAAATAACATACATCACCTCGCCAAAAGTAAACCTAATAACCTAATGTTAAGGGTCTTTAGTTTTATAACTTTGTCTAACTTATATGTATACACAAATAAAAATAATATTGTTTTTATCTGTGCTGTTTTGTTGCCAAATAAATGTTTATCTTACCTTAACCTTTTCAGTAAGAAACGCATCCGTTTCCTGTACGGCAAGTGGACGGAGTTCATCAAATGCTGCAGCGCGTCCGCGCACGAGCAGTGGGCGAGGGAGAAGGGAGACGAGAGCTCGTCGCAGACTCCCTCGCACACGCCCAAGAAGGTGCTGGCTAAGTTGAACAGCTTCAAGGTTGGAGCACTGCGCTCTATGTCGATACAAGATGTGAGTACAAGTACAACTGATTGTGTTTGTATCCTCGTCCCCTAAGGTAGAGGAGGAGAGAGGAAGGAAAAAAAACCAACTTCTTTATGTACGTCGAAAAGTTAGCACTTCTGAAATGAAATTGTTTATTTGCCAGAATTATGAACTGATTGTTTTTACATCCTCCTTATAACGATTTTGTATTTATGGCCTTTGTTATAATGGGAGTCTCTCTCAGTTGGCAGATTCTTACTGCATCCACAGGTATGAGAGGAGAGGCGATAGTCTACTGCCGCCACCCCATGGAAATTAAAATAAATGTTTTAAAGCCTAAACTAATGAACTGGAAATTTTCAGAGCGACGAGCCAGAGGGATCTGATGATGTTCCGAAGTCTGACGACTCGTATAACATCGACATTCCCGACTCCGTCACTCTCTGGGAGGCGAGGCCGAGGCCGACCAACAGTGCACAGGTAAGCAGGGTACCAGGGAGCCCTTTATAATGTTCCGTTGAGATGGATGTGTGGAGTGACGATAACGGACAAGATTAGGAATTAAGTAATGAGTTTTTATGAGGAAATGTGTATGAGTGTGTGTCTCACAGTGGTAGAAAAAATTAGGAGTGATATGTTGGCATCGCACGAGTAATGATGAGGATGAGAAGGTGTGAATCACATTTAGCAAGAATAAAGTTTAGAATTAATTAATTTAGATGGAGGGGCTGTGAGAGGTAGACCAAAAAAGCAATAGATGTAGAGGTATTGTGTGAATGAGGATATGAGAAAGAAAGGAGTACCTGAAATTTAGTTTTTTTTGCCCTCAACGCATATAAAGATAAAGATAAAGAAACGTTTATTTTGTCACATTTTTACAATCAAATAAGAAAAATCATCAATTCGGTTTTAAAACTAGTGACAAAAATGGTCACTACTCAGCATGTGCTGTGGCAGAACGAGTCGTACCACAGCGCTGGTCTTCCGTAGTAACCATGATGTGCGGTTGGTGCTACCGCAATGCACGGTAATTGTATATTTATTAGGTACACATAAAAAAAAAAGGTTGTTATAAATACATATTATGTGTGTCATCGTAATGACATCGTAATGTTTTTAAACTGCTAATTTATTTAAATGCAATTTTTTTAAGGGTGATAGAGATGTACCAAGCTATGATTTAAAAATCTACGACAGTAAAATTTACCGCAAACCTCACCTACAAATCCCTTTTCAGTTTCAAACTGCTTGTTTAGTATTCTTTAGAGGTTTTCGAGATATTTCCAAGCTATAATAGAAGAAACCTAACCTACAACTCACTTTTCAGTACTACCAGTTCACTGACTTCGCGATGTCCCTTAACGAGCTGGAAAAAGGCATGAAGGGCCAGCTGTGCCCTACTGACAGCAGGATGCGGCCAGATGTTCGCCTGTTGGAACAGGGGGACATCGACGCGGCCGCTACCGAGAAGACCAGGTTGGAAGAGAAGCAACGGATGACGAGGAAAGCGCTCAAGAAGTCTTCGGAGCCGTGGCAACCAAGGTTAGTATTTTAGTGCTGGTTACACAAGCTGGTCTAGCAGACATGGCAGGCTGTTAGAACAGTTTTTGAAACGACCAGGTCAAAGGAAAAACATCTGATAAGGAAAACACTCAAAAAGCTTCAGAACCGTGGCAACCCAGGTAATCTAGTCACTAGCTGGCCTAAATTGCTGTTTGAGCATGGGACATCCAAGCGGCTGCTACTGAGAAGACCCGGTTGAGAAGCAATTTCTAAAACAGAAGCAATTAATAAGCAGCATAGTGCTCAAGAAGTCTTCGTACCCGTGGCAACCGAGGTAGGGCTACATATGAGAACGGTAACTAGTCAATCTAGCAAGCATCAAAAGCTGTTAAAACAAGGGGACATCGAAGCGGCTACTACTGAGAAGACCAGGTCAGAAGAGAAGCAACGCATTGACGAAGGAAGCGTTCAAAAATGATTCTTCGGAGCCGTGGCAACCGAGGTAAGTACTCTAGGACTGGTAACTCTAGCAGACAGTCAGAACAAGGGACATCGATGCGGCTGCTACTGAGAAGACCAGGTTGAAGGAGAAACAAAGACGTTTGGAAAGCTTTCCTTATAATCTGCATGAGAACAGCTTTCAAAAAGTCTTCGAAACCGTGGCAACTGAGAAGAGTAATATAAGTATAACTGGTTACTCTAGTCATTAGCAGGCATGCTCGTAAATTGCTGTTGGAGCAGGTGACATTCGCGCGGCCGCTGAAAAAAACCAGACCAGGAAGGGAAGCAATTTATGACGAGAAAAGCGCTCAATTTCTTGAGCGCTTTTAGCGCTTAGGCAGTCGAATGTCTATGTAGTAAGTAGGCAAATTATTGGTAAACTAATAATAATCATCTCAGCCGTAAGACTGCTGCGCACAGCGGCACCCCTCGGCAGTAATAATAACAGCTAATATTGTTTCTTCCCAGATGGTTTAGCCAAGGCCAGAACCCGTACACGAAGCAAGAAGATTGGCTCTACAACGGAGGCTACTGGGACAGAAACTACCAGCATTTAAAAGATGTCGATATATTTTAATATAACAACTAATATTCGTCAAAACTTACCGACTGTAGTAATAACTTGCAAAGCTTATTTTTTACACAGCATCATCTAGACCTATGCTAAGCAGAGCTTGTGTTATGGGTACTAGATGACTGATACACTTAATTCATATAATACATAGATAGATATTTTCATTATATATAGAAAAACACCCAGAACACCCTGAACTGTATCTGTAACAATATCTGCAGAACGTACAGAAATTTGTCCCGAGGCGATTTGATTCGAACCCGCAATCTCTTACGTCGCAGGCGAGGCCTTCGCCTGCTGCGCCACTGAGGTCATCAAAGCACAGACGAAAATAGTGAAAATTGGAGTTTGCGACAAAATATGGATTTGTTTGTGTGAAAAAATAAATATTCCTTTTACTTCGGTACGCTTAAAAACAATCTGGCTTCCATAGATACTCTCAAAGAGTAGTACTCGACTATTTATTTTATACGTCACATATGTGCGCGAGTATGTACGCGAGTATGTGCACGAGTATGTACGCGATAGTATTAGCTGCTAGGTCGTTTATTGTAGATTGTCTGTCTATACCACATTATTTCGTAAGATACCTACTATAATTAGATTTAAAGATGAAATAACGCTAAACTATAAAACTAATTGTAAGTGTTCTCCGTGTGAAACAACACATTTCATTATAAATTTGCAAATTTAAATTAGACCCGTCTGAAAAGCTAGAATTAATTAAGAAGCCATATTACATTATACACATCGTCAAGTATTTATTACGCATTTATAGGTTATTATGTGATTATGCTACCTAAAGAACTAAACATACTAACTAAATGGAAATGTGTAGAACGGTAAACTAAAAATGTCTCAAAAATTGTTTGTTAATTAACGAGTATAATGAGTTTTTAAATAAATTAGGTCAGGTGCGTGTCGGGGGCCATCCATACCTATATTACGTCACACGGGTTTCATGATATTTGACCTCCCCTCCCTCCTTGTCGCTAGACTCCCCTCTAGTGTAACGACACAGATTTTGCAATTTTGCGTCTTGAAGTTATGAAATTAAACAACAGTTCTGAAAAGTTTTATATTCACATAGTTTTTGAGATTAATTAATTATTACGTCACTAGTTTTAGGACCCCCAAAGCTTGTCACACTATGCTATCTTTCATCGACCTCCTCACTTCCTCTTGCCATGTCACGTAATTAACGCATGGCCCCTAAAAATACGTAGGTACATGCCATGTATTGGACAAATAATGGACTATTAAATTAGTTATTAGTAATTTAATTGTATTAGTCATTTTAATAGACAAAGAATGGACTATTAAATTAGTCCATTCATAGTATTATCATCATCTTGGCCGTAGGACGTCCACTGCTGGGCATATACCTCATGGACGCCAAGTAAACATGAGGAAGTGTTACCATACCACGCTTGGCAGGCGGGTTTACGAGCGCAGTACGCGATTTTGATACACGGAATGACGCTGTGGCTCATATTACGGAAGCATCCTTTGGCAGATTTTTACTGCATCCACGGGCATAAGAGAGAAAGGGCGTTCTTCTGCCGGCACGCCTCGGCATAATTTAATTAATAAGACTTTATTGTATTAATATGTTCTAGCAAATGAATTTTAATTTTTATTAACTTCGGGTGCATACTCTTGGTACAAATTTGTAGTCTTAGAATATAAGGCAGCTATTAGCTGTGATAGTTTATCTGAGTCTATGTGTGTAACTTGTTGTGTTCAATAGGTATTTGTTTTCAACGTAAGTAATGTTAAAATATTGTACTGAAATTCCAAATTCAATGTTTTAGCAATATTATTATGACGCACAATAACTACATGTTGGATTCATATTATGCCATAATCCATAAAATAAAAGTGTCCCGTGATAGGGTTTTTTTTTTATAATTTCAGGTTTAAGATCAATTTATTTCTCTTAGGAATAAAAAAGTCACCTACAAGAGAAAGCTTAAATATAGTACTTTATAAATTATTGGGCTAATCGTACAAAGTTTGCTTGGTTATATTGCATCTCCTTTGTCTCAGGTTTGCTGAAAGAAAACTCCTTAAGCTTAAGCTGGCCTTTGTACATGTTCGTTTCTTTACTCCTTTCGCAATGTTTTTTTTAATGTGCGATAAAGAATTTTAAGACCTATACCCGACTAGATATATACCCGGATAAAAAGTAGCCTATGTGTTATTCCTGGTCCACATATATACCTACGTGTGCAAAATTTCATCTCAATCCGTTTGGTACTTTTTGCGTGAAGAGGTAACAAACCTCCAAACAAACTTTCGGCTTTATAATATTAGTGGGTTACGAAAATTCCAGAATGTTTAAATTACACATATAATTACAAATATAAACGATCCATAAAAACGCAGGTATTAAAACAAATAACGCTCAATATCTATTATTTTTTATAGTTATAACTATTGGATTATCAGGTATTTATCGAGTAATTACCTTTATTTTTATCCCGACGTTGTCCCGCGACCACGATCAGGTGCAATCCGCAGGCTGATTACGTACATATCTCGCGACAGGTTTGCAACAGGCGTATATCTCTCGATCTTCGTTGTCAAACGTCAATTCTTTGGTTCTATATACTACAAAATTGACCATCGACAGCAATGATTGCGAGATTTACGTCTGTTGCAGCGTTGATCGCGAGAAATACGCGTGTTGCAAACGTGTCGCGAAATACGTAAACCCTGCCGGTTGAAACGTCGCGTCGGGATGAAAATAAAGGTAATTACGCGATAAATACCCGGTAATCCAATATAGTAATAATGTGTTGTGATGTAAACTCTTAACTCACGGGACAAATGCTAAATGCACGGGACAAATGCTTCTTTCTTTTACTATTTTTTTCTTTAAATCTACGTGAAAAGTTTCGCTATTTATGCCTGCTCATTTAATATTCATGTTACTGTCTTGTGGATGTAAGAGTCAATTATTATATATAATAATCAAAATTCATGTTACCAATAATATTTTCGTTTTAGATTTACTATATTAAAATGTAATCTAATCATGTCGCGTCTAGTAATTTCATACATTTCGACAATAGGTGGCTTTGTATTTTTAGCTTACTTCCATAAAGAAGGAGGTTTGATCATGTTCGATCTTATGTATGCTTTTTCAAAATTCTTATTTATCTTCATTGACAAGGATTATTTTTGTAACGAACGGGGACTTCTGTGAAGTTGGTAAAGATCAGATAACGGGATTTTTACCTCTTCTACTAGAGACATCAAAATTAAATAAATTATTTATCTATTGCTCTCTAAATTTTGTTGAAGTGTCGTTCCATTTGAATCACCCATATCTTCGCTAACTCGGATTTTAGATTTTTTTGTAATAATTAATGAGCGACCTGATCATGGAAACTATGAAGAATTTATAGAACTCCTGAACTCTTAAGTATTTTTTTTTACATATTATCATTCCGAAGGCAGCTTTAGAACAAAAGTATTGACAAAATATCATACTGCTGACTTAGTAGAAAAACATAGCTTGTTTATACATTTTAGTGAAAAATATAGCATGATATATTTTTAAGCAATAAAATATGTTTATCTTGTGTATATAACAAGTATTTTATCTAAGAATTGAAGTTTAGAATGCGTACCTAGTCATCTATTAGAGATTTTTGTATTGTGTAACATAAAGACCTTGATGTGAAGTAGTCAAAATATATATACTTAAACGAGTAGAACAATCGTCGTTCATAGCATGGAATGTAATCAGTTATTGATTTCAAAAGTACAGTAACACAAAATTACCTGAAACTTACTTAAAGGTTAAAACTAGTCATATAGAAACGATATATAAAATAAATGTATGATGAATGAACATGAATATCTGTCAATATTCCAACATTAAAAAATATTATATTTAATACAGAGATGTCTAGACCGTTAAAAGATATATTTGTACCTGACTGGAACAGTATAGAACGATTAAACGTGTGGGTGGAAGGATTATAAATAAAACTACAGATAATAATATAAACTAGTAAATACAAGACATTGTACAAACGTTGCTTAGTACGTGTTTGGTGAGTTAAACATTTTTTATTAAATTAGATAGTTGAATTCAACAAAATATAATGTCTGCTACAAATTTAAAAGGAATCAAGCAAACAAATAATATATAGGTAGTTAAAAATAAAAGTTATTATTCAAGCTTGGTATGGCTTGCGCTAGAAGATAATAATTGATTATCTTCGTCCTCTGAAATTATTTATTTATAAAGAACGTACAAACATAATTACAATTTTACACATATTTAACCGGTTATTTATCGCGTTATTTACTTTTATTATTGCCCGACGTTTCGACAGGATTGAACCCATCGTGGTCCCGGGAAGACTGGCATGCGCGTGTTTGCTGCAGTTACCTCCAACATGCCAGTATGTTAATGTCACCCGGTTAATTATGTGCTAATAATGTGTCGTAATCGCGATGGTTTAAAAGAGTCTAATTACACTTTTGTTTGCCAATGCGAATCTACGAATAATATTTCTGATGTAAAATGGCACGTTCCAAAATAAGAGCGACACCATTCGATTATAACACGTGTCAACTAAGAAACTCGTATTTTACTTTTATAAACCACAACCCTCCTATGAGACTTCTTATCTGAATACTCAGTCGCCATGGCCAAAGTCGACAATGCAACATCATCATCATTACTTTTATAACAAACAAACAAGAGGACGTGTAGTGTACTCGTATTTTTGAAATTTCCTTTTAGGTTGGTTCTTTGCCCAGCAATGCCTACTTTTTTATTGAGATGGAAAACTCTTTATCCCACATTTATGTTATCTTAATGTACGAATGTTTATTTAACGTTATCAAAGAGCGCTGTAGAGCTTCCGAAGGGGCAAAATTCAAATACCTTGCATTTAAAGAATATCATAATCCAGTATCTAATTTAAGGAATAAAAGTAACTAGTTTGTGAATAATATATTTTATTTATAACCTTACCTACATCATCAGCATCTCAGTCATTACTTCTGTTGACGGCCACTGCTGCCCTTGGACATAGGCCTTCAAGATCATGAGGGGTTGTTGCTATACTCACTTGACATTGCCTTTACCAAAAAAAGCCATGTTGGCCAAGTGGTATGTACAAGCGACTTTCAATCCGATACAGGAAGTCCAACAATGGATTTTTTTCTTGAAAAAATAATGTGCACACTTGCTTCATAAGCCCACTGCATACTTAGCTTCAGACGCGCTATATATTGCTATTATAAAAGATTTATAATACTGTTAAAGACCTTAGTTTTAGTTAAAAGATATTTATTTCTCATTAACAACACAATGCCGCTTACATGAGAAAATTTAAGATTTGTATTAATTAATATACTGTTTTTACGTTTTCACATCGTTAAAAGTTTTATAATAGTGAAAAAACTTTATAATCACACACCTTTAATAAAAATGGGTATATATCTACGCAGCTTGCATTTAAACACGGCGCACGTTCTAGCACTTTTAATGTCTTTAGGCAAGGTGGCTAAGACATTGAAAGTGCATAATGAACCGGGCACCTTCAAAGGTCTTTTTACCATATTCAGTTCTAATGGTAGATAGATCTAAGTTGGCTCTTTTTGGTGTTTAACCTTTACCGTAAGTTTTACCGAAAGAGTCATCATCATCTCAGCCGTAGGAAGTCCACTACTGGACACAGGCCTCCCTCATGGATCGACAAGTGCCTACTGATCACGAGGGGTGGTTGCCATACTCACCACCACAGAAAAGAGAAGAGGTTTTTTTTTAATTCATCATTTCAGCCGTAAAACGTCCACTACTGAACACAGGCCTCCCTCATGGAACTCCATAAGGGGCAGTTGCCATACTCACCACGCTTGGCAGGCGGGTTGGCGAGCGCATTATAGGATGTTGATACACGGAATGACGCTGCTGCCCATCTTCCGGAGGTAGCTCTTAGCAGGCTCTTACTGCATCCACGGGCAAGAGAGGAGGGGCAACATTCTACTGCCGGCACCCCACGGAATTTTTTTTAATTACCGTCAAGGTAATTATTTTTTTTTAATAATTCTGCCCTCACCACGCTTGGCGGACGGGTTGGCGAGCGCAGTGCGGGATGATGATACACGGACGCTTCTGCCCATCTTCCGGGAATACTCCCGGATGGGAGGGAATACCCCTTGGCAGATTTTTACTGTATCCGCATAGAGAGAGGATACCTACATTCTTTTGGACACACATATATTTTTTTTATTGAAAATTAGCAAAGTTTGTTAGAACCAACTTTGCTATTTGGGACTGGATGGTGCTGTGCGAAGTGCCAGCAATATTTTTTATTTCGCTTTTCCCAGTTTCGTAGATACACTTTTTGCTTCTCGTAAAACCCAAGGACATAACTAAAAATACTTAACTAAAATAAAATCAGCTTTATTTTTTAAGTCTAACACAATAATTCAATCACATCGGTGCATTCATTGTATTCTAACATCACAACCTTAACCATTAATTAATAAAAACGGAGTAATTAAGTGTGATTCCAATGTGTGATAAAACTCGATTGTTTTTCTGATAAATGGCACATAAATTTATAAATAAACTTTTTTGTTAGGAATAAAATGCTTGTGGCACTGCCACTAATTACAAAACGCAATAAAATGATAAATAATCTGGTATATTGCAAAATTTGTATAGTGTAGTTGTATATTTAGTCTTACATTTATCAGATTAAATTTTATTGACAGTTCTGAAAGGTCATTCATTTTTTAAGCTATCATGATTGAACATCGTAATAATACATAAGCAATATTTACAGGATATTTACCAATATTTGAGTGATTTTATAAGTACAGTCAGCGTCAAATTGATATGAGCGTCTAGAGTAGTCAAAATGATCTGAAAAACATAAAAGCAATTTGATATACGCAGTTCGAATTATCACATTGTTGCAAGCACCTAAGGTGTTCAAAATATCTCACTACTCATTGTTTCATAATTATATGAGCAGTCAGGGTGTTCAAAATTATCTTAGTAAACAAAGCTCTCAAAGTCATCTGTGCATAATAACTTATACGAAATTAGCCAATAATTATTTTAATATTCACGTTTTATTTGCAACAGTGACACTAAAAATATCTGATTTATCAGATAATGGTTATATCTATGATATTTCAAGATTTTCAAGTATCTATGACATTTCAAGTATTCATTCAAAAGAGTTTGCATACTACCTTTGAGAGCTTTGTTTACTAAGATAATTTTGAACACCGTGACTGCTCATATAAATATGAAACAATGAGTAGTAAGATATTTTGAACAACTTAGGTGCTTGCAACAATATGATGATTCGAACTGCGTATATCAAATTGCTTTTATGTTTTTCAGATCATTTTGACTACTCTAGAGGCCCATATCAATTTGACGCTGACTGTACCACGGAAAACGTGATCATGACGTGTGTCCAAATCGTGTTAAAATCATGATAAATATCCCTTATATATTGCATATAAGGTTTTAATTACACACAGCAATCCCAAAATGCTTTAATTGTTAGTTTATCGAACAACGACAAATAGATAAACTAATATCCGAGATAAATTCACCTAAGAGCACTTGGTCTACTTTGACATCTGATTTTTCAATAAGGCTATAGACTATTTTGGTCAAACGGTACAATATTAACACACAATCACCAGCATTTTTTCTTAAAGCTAAGGCAATTAACATCATACTTCATGATTCACGTTAAATTTAAAACCACAACGATACCTTAAAAATCTATCCCTAATTGTGATGTTTGATGATCTTTATTAATTCTCACTGTCTTCCAATTTTTTTCTCAATAGTTAATGAAAAAAAGACTATTCGGCAATAATTAAAAAAAAATCGAAGACAACAACGAAGTAATACATTTCGCTATGACATGACAAACACTTAGTGTTTCACAAAGTCCCATCACAGAGCTGGTCCGGTGAGGACAGCTCGCGAGGGAGATACGAAACAGTATGATTGATGATTCTTGGACGTTAAAACAAGGACCACTTTAAAACCTAACTATTTTTTTAAACCTCACATGATAGTAAAAGAACCAATGCCAAAATACCAATATTTTTTTTTAATTTTCAGAATAAACTTTATTTTTTAGAAGGCTTATATTAATTAATTGGTAATTTTTAACCGACTCCAAAAAAAAAGTTATCAATTCGACTTTATGTTTATTATGCGATTACTCCGCCACTAGACTTTGATGATTATTTTTTTAATAAGATCATGTTTCAGAGGTGTTTCCATTTTTCCCAGAACTCGATTTTGATGATAGGATCAACACTGGAGTCCGTCAAAGCATGCCCTAAATCTATCCTTTCAGTGTGGTGTTTTTGTTTCACATTACAATGTTTGCTTGTTTTTACGCCCAGTTCTGATGATGGGATCCATGATAAATCGAGGGAAATACTCAAATATAATATGTCATAAATCTTGTCAAGTCGGTTTTTTTTTAAATTTAAGAATTATGTTTTTAAATACAGTGGTGGATGTTAATACAATCTTCGACAGGTTTCAATCTCGCGTTCAGTTGTGAAAACTGTTATTCTGTTATCTACGTCAGTACGTAGAATTGATTTGGTAATAGCGTTATGCTAATTCGTGAAGGAATGCCACGGTTAAATCATTTTGTCTGTTAGATACGGAATTCATTTGGAAATATCTATTTTTGAAACTATCATGGTTGTAAAACATTGCAATATTTACGGTGAACTTACCATGATTTGAGTTTTACGTGTGAAACTGCGTCGAAATATCGGGAAACTCAAGAATACTCAAATCATGGTAAATATCTCGTTATATCTACTTCTTTATTCATTCTGCAATTTTCTATATTATATCGCACAGAGATAAACTCTCCGTTTAAATAGGTACCGCCAACTTTTATAGCAGAGATTTTTGTCTTTTACCCGATGGGGTAGGTAGGAAATGACTGTGCGTGTTATCCCGCCATGTGACGGATTAGCTAAAGACGTGACGAGAAGGGTAAAATTGCTGACGTCCAAAACGCTCCAATTCATCTCAGGCTTACGGTAGCTTTTGGATCTATCACAAAGTATTTCCTAGCAGAATTGATGCAGAATTGATGGCGGCTAATTTATTGCGGGTCAAGTCCAGAGTCCAGGAAGTCTTTGAGGTAGAGCGGCACTTCGCGGGGGAACATCCGACAGATCTGGAATCAAGTAACTTTGTCAGAAATGATTGAATTAGCTTGTGTTATCATTTCAGCCCACTACTGAACAAGGGCCTCCTTATGGATCTCCACGAGGGGTAATTGCCATATTCACCGCGCTTGGCAGGCGGGTTTGGCGAGCGCAGTACGATGATAAACGGAAAGACGCTGCTGCCTATTTTCCGGAGGTATCCCTTATCAGGCTCTTACTGCATCCACGGGCATGAGAGGAGGGGTAGCATTCTACTACCGGCACCCTACGGCAATTAGCCTGTTTTTGGCATAAACACTCAATAAATCATACTCTTTATATAGATCGAGGTATAGTTGGTATCGAATGCTTTAACATATAAATAAATAAATAATGCTGGACAAATTACACAGCATCATCTAGCCCCAAGCTAAGCAGAGCTTGTGTTATGGGTACTAGATGACTGATATACTTAATACATTATACTACATAGATAGATATTTTTATTATATATAGAAAAACACCCAGAACACCCTGAACAAATATCTGCAGATCGTACAGACATTTGTCCCGAGGCGGGAATCGAACCCGCAACCCCTTGCGTCGCAGGCGGACCTTCGCCCGCTGCGCCACAGAGCTCGTCGATCAATTGTATCTTACCATATTGACGTAGTACTGGGAGCTCGGGATGGTGATCTCGAAATAGTTCCTTCTGACGGCGTCCACGATGCTGTCGGCCGCCTCCTGAGGAGTCAGGATCTTCATCAGCGACGGGAACTTGATCTTCGGGTTCTTGCAGAGTCCAGTGTCTACTATGTATGGGCAGATTGTCGTGAAGTTGACCTGGAAGGGAGAAATATTAGGATTTCCGTGTTTGACATTAGAGTAAAACTGACATTAGGCCGTATACAGAAAGAAAGCTGGAAACTTATAAGCGCTTACCGGCGCTTGACAACGCTGTTCGTCCGTTCTACACAAAGGAAGCAGGTTGAAGCAGACCAAGCGAAATGTCGGACTCATCGGACGATGATTTGGTTTTGTTAGAAAATGTATATATAAAAATGCGCCCAGCGCTGACCAGCGCTTGTTGAAGCTTGTCGGAACTTGTCGGCACCGTTCAGTGCTTATCGGCGCGCGTTCATATATTTTCCTGTGCGGGTTACCAGCGCTGTCAAGCGCCGGTAAGCGCTTATAAGTTTCCAGCTTTCTTTCTGTATACGGCCTTAAAGTCTATTCCTCAACAGTTAATGGTGATCTGTAGTTTCACTAACTAGCTAAAGCTAATTAAATTGATGTAAAATGGACTAAAATAACATATATATTCGGTTAGTGGTGATGAAACAAATTATAATTAGAGATAATAACGTTTCTAAATTTAGGGCTTATGTCCTAAATTTAGAGGAGGGGTAACATTCTACTGCCGACACCCCACGGCTCATGATGACCCACGGCTATGATTTTGATGAATCCCATCATCACTGGGGATTTATAAGAAATCGAGCACCTCCGGAAGATGGGCAGCAGCGTCATTCCGTGTATCAACATCCCGTACTGCGCTCGCCAACCCGCCTGCCAAGCGTGGTGAGTATGGCAACTGCCCCTTATGGAGATCCATGAGGGAGGCCTGCGTTCAGTAGTAGACGTTTTACGGCTGAAATGATGATATCGAGCTAGTCCTGTTTCTTTACTCACCCCACTATAGTCCTCCTTGGCCTCCCTCAGCTCCTCGTGGAGGGCCTCCATCATGCCGCGCACCGCGAACTTGGTGGCGCAGTACGGAACCAGATTTCTGAGGCCGACCACTCCGGCCATCGAGGATAACGCCACTACGTGCCCATGATTCTTCTCCATCATTGAGGGTAGAAAGCTTTGCAGAAGCTGTAAAGTATTTAATTTATCAAACGCAATCCACTGCTCCTAAGTTTTCAGGGTTCCGGACCAAAATGGTAAAAAGGAACCCTTATAGAATCACTCTGTCTGTCTTTCTGTCTGTCTGTCTGTCTGTCACATATGGATATCTCGAGAACTACTGATGCTATCGACTTGAAATTTAAAATGGTAAAAGATAACACTTTTTTACTAATATATCATTTATGGAAATGTTAAAAAATATTCTTATTTTGATTGCAGGGGGGCGGATAGGGGATCTCAAAATTTTTAAGTGAAGTAACTAGGCCGTGTGGGGTACCTATCATATGCAAGGTATTCATTTGCACATTATGAAACAGTTTTATTTATTCTTTAAGCCGTATCGTTTTTGAGTTATTTACAAAAATGTTGAAAAAACGACCGTTTCCCCCCTCCCCCCTTATCTCCGAAGTTTACAGAGATAAAACCGTGATACTTTTATTGCTAATAGAAGTGTATGTAAACTTTATAAGAAAATTATAGCGAACTCTCTAATTTGCATAGTTTCTTAGACAAGGGGGGTGGAAGGGGGGTTTTAAAAAAAATTGTGAAGTTACTGGGTGATGTGGAGTATCATATGAAAGGTATTGATTTGCACATTAATAAACAGTTTTTAGTTTTCCTTTAAGCCGTATCGTTCTTGAGTTCTTTACAAAAATGTTGAAAAAAAATAGCGTTCCCCCCTTATCTCCGAAGTTTGCGGAGATAAACCTCTGAAACTTATATTGCTGTTAGAAGTGTATGTAAAGATTAGAGGAAATTTATTACAATCTCTCTACTTAGCATACTTTTTTAGAAATCATCGAAAGTGTAAAAAATCTACATAATTTCTACTAGTTGGTGTTATGCAAATACTAGGGTCAACCCTAACACCAATATTGATATTGATGTCGGATTGTATATAAAAAAAAACCTTCTTGTGATTACAGGTATATTTGTACCTGTTCGGCAACTCTTCGTGGAGTTCAATGACCCTGACAAGAATCAGCAGGCTTTAGGTTGTCATTATCGTATAATCAGCTGTTTAGGTTAAAACTTTTGTAGTCTTTTCTTTAATGAAAATCACTGAATCTTGAAAAGTCGTAGAACAGAATTTGTTTTTTTAGGATGGTCAGAATCACCCCCTTTCGGCATAGTACACATACACCCTCTGTATTTATTATATGAGTTGGCTTAAACCGCTACCCGTGTAAGTAAACTTTTCAAGGACAAAATTGTAATTTAGTGCAATTATACTATTAATGTATAATTACTTCAAGGAAACTAACCTTTGTATAATTACATATCATACTCAATTATGTTGAGGAAATCCTGTATTTCTTGAAGTTGGTAATATTATTAATATTTTTTTAACGTCTCCAAAGGTCTACCCAAGTCCTTCCAGGAATCACGTTCTCTAGCCAACTCCCACCAATCAATCCTAAATATCCAGATCATCACGCCAGCCTCGGCGTCTTTGCCCGTCCTTAGGCACCCACTGTGTGACGATCCGGGCCCACCTTTCCGGTAATATATATTATACATAAAAAATCTGTACACATAATGTGTCTGACATTCTGAAGAATAAATATATAATCTATACTAATATATAAAGCTGAAGAGTTTGTTTGTTTGTTTGCTTGAACGCGCTAATCTCAGGAACTACTGGTCCGATATGAAAAATTATTTCAGTGTTAGATAGCCCATTTATCGAGGAAGGCTATAGGCTATAATTATAACATCACGCTACGCCCTACGGGAGCGGAGCAGTAACCAAAGATGCGGGTGAAACCGCGGGCGACTTCTAGTAATATTAATATGTGTCTACTATGGTTTTCACTGTGATGATAATGTAAAACTGAGTCAGACGCCTTTTTTTAACTGTTTTCCCTTAGTTTAATTTGTTATCTTGTTACTTTCTCTCTCCTGTTGTGTCTTTTATTTAGTTATGTGTTTTGTTATGAGTGTTACAAATAAATGTTTTATCTATCCATCTATCTAATCTATACTAATATTATAAAGAGGAAAGTTTAGTATGCTGTGTTGTGTATGTTTGAAACGAATAAACACAAAAACTACTGATCCGGATTTCAAATTTCTTTCATAATTAGAACGCTACATTATCCCTGAGTAACAAAAGCTATCTTTTATCCCCGTATTCCTACGTGAACGGGAACTACGCGGGTGAAACCGCGTAGTGCCGTTAGTTAGTTATAACTAGCGCATATATCGTGGGGTACCGGCAGTAGAATGTTACCCCTCCTATTTTTCCCGTGAATGCAGTAAGAATCTGCCAAGGGATACTCCCGAAAGATGAGCAGCAGCGTCTTTCCGTGTATAAAGAACTCGTACTGCGCTCCCCAACCCGCCTGCCAAGCGTGGTGAATATGGCAACAATCTCTCATGATCAGTACTTAGACATTAATGAGAAAAATTTACACTTAGGTTTATCATCATCCTCTTTGGCTTGACCCTCGGCTGTTCTATTGTGAATTGTAATTTGATATAATGTTCTTTAATGCTTATTTAGTTTTTTGTAGGTATAGTAGTAGTAGATATAGGTTTTGTAGGTACCACCTCAGGTTTGGCTGGTGGAGAATGCTTTAGCACTAACTCTGCCCACCTTTTGTAATTTTGTGCAACAAAGTATTAAAGAAATAAATATAAAAATGAGTGGACGTCCTACGACTGGAAGAGAAAATGAAGAGAACTAGCGCATTACAATAATCGCTATGTATAAGTGCAGCAAGCATTGTTACGGGATACCAGAAAAGGGGGCGAAGGTTTTCAAAAAAACAAAAAAAAAACAAAATTTTAAATACTTTGAGGTCACAATAACTCCGGTCCCTGTGACAGGGTCACCAAAATCAATCAGTAGGTACCCTTCTCTCATTAAGACGGTGCTAACAAAAAAGGTTTCATGTAAATCGGTCAACGCGTTCGGTTGTAAACGTGTCATGCACAGACACTCAGACAGACAGACAGACAGCGCTATACATAAATATATGCTTTGCCCCCTAAAAACGTATTAAAAACGTGGTATTCGCCTACTTATGTATGGTATCATTCATGAAAATATCGTGTTATTAGCACGGTTAGACACAGATGTACGCCACCTGCATCCACAAGGAGAACGGTACTGTCTCATCATGGAAGATACTTTTCTCTCATCTGTGGCAATATTTACACAGACAATGACGTTGACCTCAAACTGATTGCGGATGTCTCTAATGCATGTAAGAATGCCAAGGGATACCTCCAGAAGATGGGCAGCAGCGACTTTCTGTGAGACGACGCAATCTAAGACGCAAGTCGGGCTCTTGAACCATAGAAGGAAGTAATATTCACGCAGAGTTGTGCGATGATGTTGACTTCGAATGATGATCCAGTTGTTGTTGGTCACCGACCGCTCACTTATCTTCTCTGAGTGCTTATTTTCGCTTATAATATAATGTTTAGGTACCGAACGGAACAAAACGTAACTTCACCGTGTACCAATATCTGTTTAAATTTGGTCCATGCCCCTACTTCGGTTATCTTGTCGAACGCCGCGCCGTCCCGTCGGAAGGTCGCGGTACCGCTGGAAAGAGGTTGTTGAAACCTGCTAGAGATTCAAATAGAGTCCTGGCTGGCCAAAATTAGGTACTTCTCCTACCGCAGGCCAAGACGCACGTCGGGTTCTTGAACCATAGAAGGAAGTAATAATCACCCAGAGATGTGCGATGATGTTGACTTCGAACTGATTGCGGATGTCACTCTCCGTATGATCCAGGAGAGGCTTGCAGGCCATGATGCCAGCGTTGTTGATCAGCATCGTGACGTCACCGACCTCTTGCTTGATCTTCTCCGCGAGTGCGATGATAGCTTCGCGGTTTGTGACGTCACCTCTGCGAAAAGAGACCGATGAATTAATTTTCTAGAAATATAATAGCTTAAATCCGCGATACATCCAACCCCATGTTCTCGGAAAAGAAAACATACATTAGTTCCCAACCACATACAAAGAGGATTTTAAAAATCACAGTCGATACCGTCTGTTTTCTATGACAAAGTGTAAAAATTCAAAGTCGTCTTTAGTTACAGATACAAAATAGTTTATTTCTTTAACGTTATCTATACATAACAAGTAAATGCATTTGAAATCCCCTTTTAAGTATAAGATACCTGGATCTCGCTCTTCCCTGTTAACATTTTTAATTAAGTTAGAGAAATTCCCCTTTAACTATTTTTAATTAACTTACTATAATAACGGTTTCTTATTATATTTCACGATGACAATTTTTACAGTTTCAAGTGCCAAATTATGTGAAGTAGGTGTGTTTGTGTGTGTGTGTGTGTGTGTGTGTATGTGTTTGTGTATTTTTTGTGTATGTTTTTGTTGGTGTGTTTTGATGTCTTCACGAAACAATCTCTAGAAGATTTTCAGTGTCCTGATAAGTAAGAATTTTAATATGTAAGATTTGGTTCCAATGTAACATTTGATTTTTAGTTTTAAAATTACAGGATTTTATCGCGTACCTTTCTCATTATTTTCCCGACGTTTCGAACACATTTCAGCGTTCTTGGTCGCGGGAGGTCGCTGCCACGGAGGTCTATTTCGCAGAGTCTCAATTATTGTAGGAAGTACCTCTCTTCTGAAGGTATCCTTTAGCAGGCTCTTCATACGAATGACGTTATAATCATCGGGCAGCGTAATTGCTAAGATAATATTGACCACTGCGGTTGCTAACAACAATTTGGTATTCTGATTGCTAAAAAAATAGTGTTATCTAAGCTCGTGAGATGACTGACTCAATATAAAGAACATAACCAATATTTGAACAAGTAGGTGCGTAAGACGCTTCCTAGATTAGCAGCTATTGTAAGGCAGAAGTACCAGTAAATTCAGTTCAAATTCGGTTTATCTGCTTTATCTATTACCATACTTCACACATAATATTCTTAAACTTTTTAACACCTACATGGATTCTAATGTTCATTGCGAGTCTCCTAAGCGGATCACTCAAACCATGCGGCCCTACCCTGACGAGGAACAAAGGTCCCCCTTGTAAAAAAAATATGTTTAAACCTATTATGAGTACCTTAGTGATATCAATTTGTAAAGTGCCTAAATCCGTAAATGATTTTATGAATTTTTTGACTTATAAACATTTAATTTCATAGGTATCATCGCAAGTTTTCCATTACACTGATATTACCTGATTATTGGCAAATATGCACAATGATTTAAACATACTCTGCTGGGCTCTAAATGAAGAACTGAATACATGAAAGTGCCAAATTGCTAATTTGAAATGGTTTATTGATTTCAATACCTATGTAAGGTTAGAAGATGGGTTCTCAATAAGTTCCAACCATCAAACCATAACCACTAAAATAATACATTTTATATGACTCGTCGGCATATAAAATTTATATGTGGTCTCCGAATCATTATAATTCTAGCAGAATGTTACAAAGTAAAACTTAAATTGTATCAGACAAACAAATCTTATACTTTCGCGATTAGTTAACATATTTTAGTTTTAAAATTACAGGAATTTATCGCGTACCTTTTTGATTATTATCCCGACGTTTCGAACACATTTCAGCGTTCTTGGTCGCGGGAGGACTCAACATTGTAAGATTGTTTTTGTATAACCTGTTATATTTTTGAAATCTGCTGTGCCATAAATAACTTATATCATTATTGCACACCAAAAGTAGAAATAACAACGGCAGAATATAGAGTAATATTATAAACTAATTAGCTTCTACCCGCCGCTTCGCATGCGTTGTACCCGGATAAAAAGTAGGCTATGTGTTAATTCTGGTCAACATCAATGAGTGTGCAAAGTTTCAGCTCAATCTGTAGCATAGTTAGGGTTCCGGACCAAAATGGTAAAAAGGAACCCTTATAGAATCACTCTGTCTGTCTGTCTGTCTGTCTGTCACAAATAGATATCTCGAGAACTACTGATGCTATCGACTTGCAATTTAAAATGGTAAAAGACAACACTTTTTTACTAATATAGCATACATGAAAATGTTAAAAAATATTCTTATTTTGATTGCAGGGCGGATAGGGGATCTCAAAAATTTTAAGTGAAGTTACTAGACCGTATGGGGTATCATATGAAAGGTATTCATTTGCACAATAATAAACAGCTTTTAGTTTTCCTTTAAATTGTATCGTTTTTGAGTTATTTACAAAAATGTTAAAAAAATAGCGTTCCCCCCCTTATCTCCGAAGTTTGCGGAGATAAACCTCTGAAAATTTTATTGCTATTAGAAGTGTATGTAAAGATTAGAGGAAGTTTATTTCAATCTCTCTACATAGCATACTTTTTTAGAAATCATCGAAAGTGTAAAAAATCTACTTAAGTTCCGCTATCAGACAAGAGATGGCGCTGTCAAGGTTCTCCAACAAATATAAAACCGCCTTTGTCATTTATAATATTGTATGATGCCACGGAACCCTCGGTGCGCGAGTCCGACTCGCTCTTGCCCGGTTTTATTTTTGCGTGAAGAGGTAACAAACCTCCATACATCTATATAAACAAACTTTCGGTATTATAATATTAGTGAGATTGCATAAAGGGCGCGGTCTCCTCGGTAGAAGACATCTTCCTGGTGACCTTTGTTTGGGTATGGTTGAAAGATCTGTTAAGCTATGAAATAAATTAATAAACACTCACTCATATCTGAACGCCTTGCCCTTCTGTTCCGTGATGATGTCGACCGTCTCCTGGTTGCCTTTGGCGTTGATGTCCACGCAGACGATGGTGCCGCCGAGCTTCGCGAACCGGGTGGCGGTCTCCCGACCGATGCCGTGGCCTGCTCCTGTTATCTGGTGACAATAGGGTATTCAATCGATAAGTGCCTACAAAATATATAAAATTTTACACTGTTAAATTTCGCGCGTAATTTGACGTTAACGCTGGACGCCATATTTCTCGGTGATCATGACGTCACTTAGCGTGTCCGGTATCAGTTGACACTGACACTTTTATTTACATCGTCGTATGACATAATAACACGGCGGCTACGGTTTCATGGTGTTCAACAGTCTAAAAAATCTGAAAACTAATTTAATTTTGAAATTTATTGCGTTATTGATGATGATGATGGAGTAACCATCATTACCACGAGGCAAATACTTACAAGAATAATCTCGCCCTTAACACTCTTCGGCTCCGGCGGCGCGAAGAACAGGCGGTAGAGGCAGTGGAACCACGTGAGGGTCATCTTGATGTAGAGCACCAGGATCTCCAGCGCTAGGGCGACGCCGTTGTACACCTTCATGGCGATTCCTTGCTCGTCGGTCCTGGAATACAACAGATTCACTTAAATACAAAAGAACCCGGCACGGGACGCCTGGCAGCTGTAAAACATTTTCCAAGCAAGTAGAAGAGTCTATCTAATCTTATCTAAATAGCCCCTCGGATCCCACTGCTGGGCAAAGGCCTCCCTTCCCTTTCTCCACTCGTCTCGGTCCAGAGCGATAGTCCGCCATTCTGGGCAATAGGCATCAGGTTCCGTAGGATAATAGTGTTCAGGTTCCGCCCGCCACCTGCGCTTGGGCCGGCCGCGTGGTCTCTGAATTTGTGGGTCCCACTCTGTGGCTATCTTAGCCCACATTTCATCTGACATGCGGCACACAATGTCCGGCCCAGTCCCATTTCAATTTTCAAGTAGAGGAGTATGTTATATTAATGCAATACCAACTAGAATCCGTAAACGAATACTTAGTTGTTATTAAAAACATAATGAATACTGCAAATCGGTTATTACTAAAAACCAAACCTAACTTTGCTCTATACCAATCGCAGTTAATGTATTGCATAAGCACCTGGGTTGTAGCTAAATATTCACCTACTAGAAAGAGTAAAATGTTTACCTATTTTTAAATATTATGTTATCAGGTAGTTACGAAAAGTTTATCCAGTAATTAATAATGTTCTGCGTGTTGATGTATCATGTACAAGAGACATCAACGCGCAGAACATTATTTGTGTTTCTGGTAACTTTTTAGAGTTTCGTACCCAACGTTTAAAAACGGGACCCTAATACTAAGACTCCGCTGTTCGTCTGTCTGTCCGTCTATCTGTCTGTTTTACACCAGGCTGTATCTCATAACCGTGATAGCTAGACAGTTGAAATCACATTATGATATATTTTTGTTGCCGCTTTAAATATTTAAGGGGGGCTCCCATACAACAAACTGCACTGCCTCAGGGATAAATCTAGGTATCATCGCCGTTTCACCATCTTTAAAAATCCACGCGACTATGACTCATTTGCGATGTTTCGTAGAAGGTGTAAGCAATTAATTAATGGTGATTATAACAGTTTTGTCTCCTCAGTTGAAGCCTCTTTAGGTAGTGATATTAAAAGCTTTTGACGTTTTGTAAACAATAAAAAAACATCGAATTCTCTACCCCAGACTATGAAATATGGTGATCTCATTTCATCTGATAGTAAGGGCATTTGTGAACTTTTCTCGAACTATTTTAACTCAGTATTTGAAAAACCAGGTGGTCCAATTCAGTTAAATAATGATTTACCGCCCTTTAACAGTCAGACAATTTTGAGTAGTATTGTCATTGCTGAGGATGAGATAGTTCGTAAAATTTATCGACTTCAGACTAACAAGGGCGGCGGTCCAGATGGTATTCCTCCTTTACTTGTAAAAAAGTGTGCCAAAAACCTAAGTCTACCTCTTTATCTCATCTTCAATGCATCCCTTAGGACTGATATATTTCCTTCCGCCTGGAAAACTGCCCATGTGATTCCCATATTCAAGTCTGGAGACAAATCCCGTTGTGAGAACTATCGTCCTATTAGCATTCTGTCGTGTTTTGCAAAGCTGTTTGAGTCATTGGTTTATGATTGTTTGTATAATCACTTGCAGCCATTTCTATCTCCAAAACAGCACGGATTTATAAAGAATCGTTCTACAACTTCCAATCTACTTGAATACAAAAACTATCTTTGTAGTGCCTTTGAGAGGACTAAACAGGTGGACAGTATTTACACTGATTTTTCCAAGGCCTTTGACAAGGTGAACCATGAGATTCTTTGTTTAAAGCTTTCATCATATTATGGTGTACATGGCAATCTATTACGCTGGTTAAAGTCATACCTAAGTAAAAGAAGTCAGCTCGTTGCAGTCAAAGGCTTTGTTTCGTCACCTGCTTTTGTTACGTCTGGTGTTCCTCAGGGCTCACATCTTGGTCCCCTCCTTTTTGTATTGTTTATTAATGATCTTGTTTATAAATTGATATGCCCTTGTCTACTTTACGCTGACGATCTTAAGGTATTCAATACAATTAATAGTCCAGCTGACTCTTTACGTCTACAATCGGATCTAAACTCTATAGATCAGTGGTGTGATGAGAATAAAATGTTATTAAATCCTAAAAAATGTTTTGTAATTTCTTTCACTGCCAAGAAGCATAAGCATGTATATAATTACAATTTGAAAGGTCACAGTCTGGATATTCAACCGATCGTTAAGGATCTTGGTGTCTATTTTGATGAAAAGTTGACGTTCCGTCCCCACTTTGATAACATTATATCTAAAGGTAACAAGCTCCTCGGTTTCATATTGAGATCCACCAAAGATTTTAAAGATCCCCGCAGTCTTGTTTGCCTGTATTCTTCTTTGGTGCGTAGTGTTCTGGAGTATAATGATGTTGTATGGTCTCCTTATTACAAAATCCACATTGATCGCATCGAGAGAATACAAAAGATTTTTTTAAGAGTCCTATGTTACAGAGCTTGTGTTGGTAGAGGATTGCCTAGTTATAAGGATAGATTAAAAAGGTTTGGACTGATGTCTTTGGAACAGCGCCGAAAATTCCATGATCTTACCCATCTTTATAAAATTACGCACTCTATCATTGATTCTCCCTATCTGTTGTCCCTTCTCAACATTAATACAAAACCCAGACCCAGACAACCGTTTCTTAACACCTTCGCCCTACAGGTTTATTCTAACAAAATTTCATACTACAACCCTGTCGTCAGAATGTGTCGCTTGTTTAATGAACTTTCATTGAATTGTTCCGATACATTGGATATATTCACCAGTAGCTTACCTAAATTCAAAAAAGTAGCTCTAGCCTCTCTAGCCGTGATTGATTAAATATTGTATCCGTGTATTTTATGTTAATATTTTTAATGTTTTCTTTGTTTTAAATTTATTATTATTAAAGCTTTTATTTTATTTTTTTAAATTTAATGATTTTGTAATTGTCATAATATATTTTACGCTCATACTGCTCTAATCTATAATCATGTTGTGTATGCATGTTTTGGAGTACAATCTAGTCTATAAAATGTCATAACTTTTTTCTCTATCATGTATTGATTGTATTCTGTTATGTATGCCTGATAAATAAATAAATAAATAAACGTGATTTTTTTTACAATGATGATGCCCAATTTCTCGTGGCTGAATACAAGACAAGTTGCATATTTTTGACGACGACCCATAACACTACACTGACACTGACATTTGTCTGGATACGCAACACTGTGAATATACGGAAGGAAAGGTTCTCAAGGTAAAAGAGCGTCAGAGGAAATCCCTCTTATCTCCTTCCGTGAATATTTATTTTGCTTTTGTTATTATATCTTGTTGACTTTTCATGGACATTTTAAAGTTACTAAGCCGAAAGGGGTATATAGTACAACAAGTAATAAGTACTTTGGCTTGGCACACGCGGCTTTGCCTATACTATTTGTGACTAAGATCCTCACGATGTTTTCATGCTGGCCAACATGCCATGAAAATGACTCATAAAAAAGCGCATTTGAGTTACGCCTAAAAATTTGATAGCTATTTGACCTGTAGGTGGTATAGTTACATTAGTAGGTACTTATCTAATTTAATTGATCATGACCATGACAGAACGATGCCGTGGGGTGCCGGCAGTAGAATGCTACCCCTCCTCTCCTACCCGTGGATGCAATAAGAGCCTGCTAAGGGACACCTTCGGAAGATGGGCAGCAGCGTCTATCCGTGTATCAACATCCCATACTGCGCTCACCAACCCGCCTGCCAAGCGTGGTGAGAATGGCAACTACTCCTCATGGAGATCCATGAGGGAGGCCTGTGTTCATCAGTGGACGTTTTATGGCTGAAATGATGATAGAACGAGACGCGATTTCCACAAATTGAATACAATTGAAGACGCGATAATAAAACGCTTTGGAATTTACTGACGGCTCCATTTTTGAATAAATAAATAAATTTAATTTAAAAATGTATGTTTCAAAACTCAAAAAATACTTTATTCAGTGCGGCCGCATGGACCTTATTGACGCGTCAAAAATTACAAAATAAAACACAAATTAATAGAACCAATCTTATCTGTTCACTTCAGATGACACGCAAGTTATACATAACATCATCCCAGCATCTCTAACTGTTGGACATATGTAGGTAAGTCGGAAAGGTAGCCATACTCATCACGCTTGGCAGGCGGGTTGTCTTCGTTAAAAAATACTTGTTATTAAAATTATTCATATACAAATTTATTTACACATACATACATACATGTTTTTGATTGTAAAAAAAAAACAAATTCGTTAGAAAATAACAAGTTATCGAAACTAGTTCAAACGTATGTAGCTGTATTTAAAACATCATGTATATTTATAGAAATTATATGTAGGTAAAATTTATATAATTTTTATCCTTAGTAGGTACCTACTAACTTTAATATGCCTTCTTCCGCTTATCTGGCTTATTTTTTAATAATGAAACAACATTTTTATTTTCACAATAAATTAACGAAAATTACCTACTGAACCGATTTTAAAAATAATTTCTCCGTCGAGCTGTTAAAGACCGTAGGTTGACGGTGAATGCAGGTCGCTTTCAACCGCAATAACTTGAGGGAGGATTGAAACGATGATGATTTTTTTTTATTCTCTATTTATTTACAGGACTTTTACCTTTGTTGACATACCTTTGTTGACATACCTTTGTTGGTATGTCAGTCCCATCATACCCTAAATACACGATGATGACGATCACATACATTCATAACCTTTAAACAGTCGCTAAATTCACCGTGAACGGTAAATATTGCTGCTAAGTACGTATAGTGTATAGTATAGCTAACACGATTCGTTCAGTATTTTGTAATAGGTACCTGCGTGCCCGGGTGTGGCAAGGTTTGCGTAAGCGCCGGTTTCACGGCACAACGTGGTTTCAAGTTCAAGGACAATCAGTAGCTAGAGTGCATTTTTTCGCGGTTAAGCTCGTGGTTAGACATCGACATAGACATGTCATTTATTTGCCACTTAGCACCAGAAGTGGATGTTACGAACCGGTACAAAACATGATCTATGAAATAGGCAGAAACACATTTACACCGAGAAATCGAGAATGGTTTTACTACCTGTCCTTTAAAACCTTTTTTTTCTTCAATAAATACACCATGAACTGTAAATATTGCCCAAATAAATATTGACAAACAGTGGGTACCCAGTATTTTCCTTGGTTGTGATCGTGGTTTGACCTTGGTCAAACCACAATCGATGTATTGTGGCAAATATGTTTTAATGAGTTTTAATATGTTGTATAATGTAAATAAACTCATTAAAACATATTTGCCACAATACACAAACATAAATATATACTTACACACAAAAATACACCGTGAAACATAATAAATAGTTACAAAATTTTAAAGATAAAAATTACTTGAAAAAGGAAGTAATATACAACTTTTATAAACTAAAAAAAACTTGCTTATATGCATCGCTGCTAAGTAAGTACGTATAGGTGGTATAGCGAGCAAGATTCGTTCAGAATTTTGTAATAGGTACCTGCGCTAACGTGCACGAGTTTGCGTAAGCGCCCGCCGGTTGCACGGCACAGCTTGGTTTTCAAGTTCGAGGACAAACAGTAGACAGAGTATTTTTACGTGGCTATACTCGTGGATTTGCTTTGTTTTTATATAAAAGCCAATATTTGTGTGTATATTATGTGTAAATATCTGTTATCTAGATTAATATTCTGCAGTATCCTTGTCCACATCCGATATTAGAATAGACCACCAGGCAGACCACGAGCCAGGTGGTCAAACGATATTTTCAGAGTAGCAGGCCAATGGACCCTGCGCCAACTGCAGCCAATGGATGCAGTTGCAGTTGGCACAGGGTCATTGGCCTGCTACTCTGAAAATATCGTTTGAGCACCTGGCTCGTGGTCTGCCTGGTGGTCTATTCTGTACCCTGTTTGTCTATTTACATCGAATTTGGCTGAAGCATAAGTTGAATTATTGGTCGAGTCTAAGAAAAATCAGGTAAAACAACAGCGTAGCAAGACCCGCTAACCTTGATCCCGCTGAATTAACCAGCAGCGTTGCATTTCCAGTTTTGCAAGCAAGCAGACACCTAACTGGTTCTATTTAGTTAATGAAGTTTTTGTTAAAGAACCATTAAACTATGTACCTACTAGTGAGTTTTAATAACTCTGTAATTTTTCAACAAAACAACAGACTTCAATGATAAAATATAAAATGTGGCTAAAAATACCCTAACGGCTAAATGTATGCTAATTATATTGAGTTTATCCTTCAATTTATGCTTTGATATCGCATTATAATAACTGGGTTTGAAAGCAAGCAAACAGTTCAGTGAAACTAAAAACCAACAGGCAAGTTAAAATTTTGGGCATATAACTATGCCTTGAGGGACTAGTTACATGCCCAAAATTTTAACTTGTATATGTTATGTTCCAGTAGACACTATTACAAGTATTATTATCATTTCAATGATCCTGATGATGATGATGTGTAGGTAAGTTTGATGATTAGTGGATGGATAAAAGATGTTGTCACTCGTGAATTTTGTAATATTGAAGAGTTTCATTCTGTTGTCTGGTTTTCTTCATCAGTTCCGCTTAACCAAATATTGTTTTTTGAAATGCAATAGTAGTTGTTAGTAGTTATGAGTTGAGTGTTATGTTTTCTTCATGTATCAAACCGGTTCTGACGGAAGATCATCGTCGTGCTTATGCTCATCTTCAGTGTCGGACGCCTTAATGTGACTGTTTTTTCTTAGTTTAATTTGTTATTTTGTTATTTTCTCTCTCCTGTTGTGTCTTTTATTTTTTATGTGTTTTGTTATGAGTGTTACAAATAAATGTTTTATCTAGCTATCTATCTAAATGCAAGTAAATACTTACTTGCATTTGCATTATTGTGGCATACGCCACAATTACGTGACATGATTATAAGCGACATATGTAGGTATTAGAGTACACGCATATCGCACTCTCAGTCAAACTGGAAAAACGTCGGTGATTCTTATAAAAGTCACGCGTTGTGTAGGGTAGTTAGTTACCCGAGTTTAGTTACCCGAAGGTCGACCATCACTATGAGTTTTCACCATTAGATAGACAGCCGTAACTACAGTAGTAATAGTAGGTACGTTACTATGACATCTGTCAGATTTGTAACTCATGGTGCCAAATTCTAAGCAAATTAAGCCCAAACTACAGTCGCTGTAGTATAGTTTACTGTATATTTTAGTACCAAACTATCCGCTGGAGGCGCTGTACAAGTTTTCATACATTTTGTTAACTACAGTCGCCAGCGATTATAGATTGTAACAACTCATGGTAGACCTACAGAAGTTGGTGTATGTTCTACTGCGTTTATTGTTCTTTGTAGTTTGACTGTGGAGTTTGACGGTGGGGAAAAGAAGTCAGTTTTAGTTTCTGTCCATAAATACCTACTTACTTTTTATTATTACAAGATTTTATTTAGCTTGCCCTGTATGTATGTATGTATGTAACTATGTTTGTTGGTAGAATCTTGCAACTCTATTTTGAAGCAGATATTTTCAACCAATTGAGCTGAAATTTTGTATACATGTTTTCTTTGGATGACAATGCATATAGTCAGCTATGTGACGTCACTCTGAATTCAACGTGGCGGAACACCCAAGATGTACTAGTTATTCTTAATGCACTCCTATAATATGGGTATCAAATGAAAGGCCTTGCTGAGAGTTACTCGAAAAATTAAATGACATCACTCTAAACCCAACATGGCGATATAGGTACTCAAGATGGCGGACGAATTCAAAAAATGAAATAACGTCTTTCTAAATCCAATATGGCAGAATACTCAAGATGGCGATGGATAGTTATTTTATTAATGCACTTTTACAATATGGCTATCAAATAAAAGGGCTTGCTGAATTACTCGAAAAATTATATGACATCACTCTAAATCCAACATGGCGGGCATGAGATGAACGGACAAGAAACCAACTGTCCTGTGATAACTAAAAAGTAAAAAAAAAACTTTTTACCAAACAAGCTTTTATTTAAACGTACTAAAAATAATAAAATAAACATTTTTCATTAAAGATTAATGTCAACTTAAAACGTTCTTGCACAATTTATGTGTTATAAAGCTTTTCGCGAGATTTAAGCAGGTACTCGTATACATTGTTTGAAAAAAACATTTAAATCAATTAGATCAAGTTACAAGTATACAGGTTAATCTCGCCACAAGTTTTTTTTATCACATAAGTGTGTTAAAACGTCTTGACATTAAACTTTAATGGAAAATGTTTTATTATTTTAGTAGTACGTTTAAATAAAAGCTTGTTTGTTCAAAAGTTTTTTTTACTTTTAATTTATTAGTAATTCCTTTTCAAATCTTGTAGGTATTGTACTACACGTCCGTACCGTGACTTCCAGGTCAACTATTTCTGAGACCATTCAGAGATAGTGAATCTATCCATTGTTAACTGAAGTACTAATATTGAGGCTAAATGTATTGGTATTGCTAGTACTGATATATAATCAGTTCGATTTCTGTGAAGCAGGGTACAACAAGATACCTAAGAACGGTTGTTCCATTTATTTTTAACTTAGCTTTTGCCCGCGACTTCGTCCGCGTGGGAATCCCCTTTTTTTCACGCAGAACCACTTTGATTCAAAAATATAAATCCCATTTATTCCCTATCCCGTTGAAATTTCGAAAAATCCCTTCTTAGTGCACCTCTAGGATACTCAAGGTATATGTGTGCCAAATTTCAAGTCTTTAGGTCCAGTGGTATCAGTCAGTCAGTCAGTCAGTGAGTCAGTCAGGACTTTGAATTTTATATATATAGATTAAGCAGTATTTTAGCTTCTACATGCGAGGACACATAAATGGTTACGAGTTGTTATGTAAGTATATAATAATTATTTATATTAAGTATGTAAAATTGTTTGTTTTCCAAATACAATAAAATAAAATTATATTATATGTAGATACCCACTATGTTGATTACTATTAGGCCTTTCACATCTAAAGTATATGCGTCTATCTTAACATTTTTGAATTCATCATCATCATTCCAGCCGTAAAAAGTCCACTACTGAACAGGCCTCCCTCATGGACCTCCATGAGGGGTAGTTGCCATACTCACCACGCTTGGCAGGCGGGTTGGCGAGCGCAGTACGGGATGTTGATACACGGAAAGACGCTGCTGCCCATCTTCCGGAGGTATCCCTTAGCAGGCTCTTACTGCATCCATGGGCATGAGAGGAGGGGTAACATTCTACTGCCGGCACCCCACGGCTCATTTTTTAATTAATGCCAGTTAATGTGAGCGACAAAGAAACACAAACCTCTGACAACGGGTCTACGATTAACTAAAGAACCTACAGCGCGTGTCTCGACACGCACCTGACATAATTTATAAGAATTTATTTTTGTAGCTCAATAGTCGAATTCAAAACCGATCGTATCTCGGGAGCGTTTGGAAAACTTCGCAACATCTTTTCGCTCATGTAACGAGTTTAAATAAAGATTTTAAAAATACAGACAAATGGATAACGTCCTCCTTATTTTGTAGTCGGCTAACAATTGAACTTAACTGTTTGCATCGAGCGGCTAAGGCCTGCCGATAAGAAATCGGTTTCGTTGCACGAGCAAGGCCAACAGTGTAAAACTAACATGGTTTTGAAATGAAATATTTACTTTATAATTTCAGCAAGCATAAAACGTCCATTAATGAACAAAAACCTCCCTCATCAACCTCCATGAGGGGTAGTGAGTATGGACTCACCACGCTTGGCAGGCGAGTTGGCGAGCGCAGTACGGGATGTTGATACACGAAAAGACGCTGCTGCCCATCTTCCGGAGGTATCCCTTAGCAGGCTATTACTGCATCCACGGGCATTAGAAGAAGGGCAAGATTCTACTGCCGGCGCCCCACGGCGACTATATAATAAATTTTACACATTTACAAATATAACAGCTTACAAAAAGTAACAAAAAAAACTACTTGCTTGCATAAAGTAACAGGTACAGTGTGCACAGCAACATTAAAAAAAATGATGTAAACAGAATTGCGGTTACTAAGAAAATAAAACAGTTATATTTAATAATATAAATATAACTTTTAATATATAAAGAATGTGGGTAAAAAGGTATCTATTTGAGTATATGTATAATATTATGTATCACTTAGCGAAATGCTTAATGCTACGTTCATCAGTAGGCCCTCAGTAGGTGTCACAGTCATTGAAAAGATAGACAATAGAAAGAAGATAAAGATTATAGACAAAACTATTATTCATTATGAACTATTATTTTACATACTTATAACTTTCGGACACCCTCTATAAACAACTCCAGAGCCAAATGCCTTCCTTCCATAAACTTACATAACACAACCAAAATTAATGTATAATTAATTGTGTATGCGATTAAATTCATACATTAACTCAACGCTGCAGGAAGCATACTATTTAAAAGGTCAATTATTGCAGTCCTGCTATCAAATGATTATACTTCACTTTAACAGTCATACATCTCACTCTTGTAGTTCGTTCATTATTTTATCTTTTTAATTGCTCTATTTTCTTTGTAAAATTTTTGTGTATTTATTATGTTATCATTTAATCATTTAGATTCTAGCATTTAGTAACTTTTGTAACTAGTACTATGTGGACAATGTTGTGGGCCATAGTATTATCGACCCTGTAATTTGACATTCCTTTTTCTAAAATGTATAGTATGGTTGTCTATTGTTCTTAACTAAATAAATAAAAAAAATACTGAATTAAGAATTCAAGCGTCTATGCTGCTTATACACAAAAAAGTATAGTAAGGCCTTGCCGTAGTAAGGCTTTTGCGTAAGACCTTCGGTTTGCCGACGATATTGTGGTCATGGCAAAGTCGATGGAGGAACTCGGCACGACGCTCGAAGGCCTCAATCGAGTCTCCCAACGGGTAGACCTTAAAATGAACAAGGACAAGACGAAGGTTATGTCGAATGTCCATGTGGTGCCTGTCCCAGTAGTATGGTAGGTCCAACTTCGAGAAAGAGGTCAATCGACGAATCCAACTCGGATGGGCAGCGTTTGGGAAACTACGCAACGTCTTTTCGTCCAAAATTCCTCAGTGCCTTAAGACGAAAGTCTACAATCAACGGTGTTACCAGTGATGACATATGGAACCGAGAGTGGTCATTCACGATTGGCCTCATGAATAAGCTCAGAGTCGCTCAACGAGCTATGGAGAGGGCTATGCTTGGGGTTTCTTTACGCAATCGAATCAGAAATGAGGAGATACGTAGAAGAACTCGGGTCACCGACATAGCCAAACGGATTAGTACGTTTAAGTGGCAATGAACAGGCCATGTAGCTTGCAGAACAGATGGCCGATAGGGCCGAAAAGTTCTCGAGTGGAGGCCACGGACCGGCAAGCGCATCGTAGGACGTCCACCAACAAGATGGGCTGATGACCTGGTGAATACCACAGGTCGACGGTGGATGCAGATCGCTTCCAACCGCAATAACTGGAAATCCATGAGGGAGGCCTATGTCCAGCAGTGGACGTCCTACGGCTGAAATGATGATGAAGGCCTTGATGATTATACAGCGTCAGCAACAAGTGTTTGCATGTACACAAAGGCCTTTGCATCTATTATATATGATTTATTCAGCGTCAGCAACACAACAATGTAATCATGCTGTACGGGACGCTGCAGTGCCAGGGACATTGTTAGACGGATTAGGCTTGCCCAGCACCTATACCATCCTCTCAGCTTAGTCAGCTATTAGTAGAGGAAAGAACAGGTCAATACGTCTGAAGCTAACTAAACCGCAGGTTTCCTCACGATGTTTCCTTCACCGTTAAAGCACGTGTTACGTATGCACATACATTTTTCAAGAAAGAAAATCCATTGGTGCACGGTCGGAATCGAACCCACGACCTTCGGATTGAAAGTCGAGGGTACATACCACTCGGCCAACACGGCTCTCATGTACACAGGCACTAAGAATATTAGGTTATTTCTGTTATATATAACATAAGTTTATCTTTAAAAAATAAGCTAGCTGTGGGATGCCGGCTGTAGAATGCTACCCCTCCTCTCATGCCCGTGGCTGCAGTAAGAGCCTGCTAATGGATACCTCCGGAAAATGGGGAGCAGCGTCTTTCCGTGTATCAACATCCCGTACTGCGCTCGCCAACCCGCCTGCCAAGCGTGGTGAGTATGGGAACAACCCCTCATGGAGATCCATGAGGGAGGCCTATGTTCAGTAGTGGACGTTTTACGGCTGAAATGGTCTTTAAAAAAACATTTTCAAAATAAACTTATAGAGGCCTATATATGTAACTGATGACCATCTTATGAGGATTGAGAAAAGTCAACTACCATCTTGTGCGGACATTTTTTGAATCGAGTTTAAAAAATGGAGGAGCTTCTTAATTCATCGGTATTTTTTTATTTAGTCTTTGTTACCTCAGAAGGCCGTCGTTCATAAACCAATTTGTTAAATTATTTTTAGGTTATACTTGGGATTCAATTAAGTCCTTTTTTTAAAACTTGGTTCCGAAAATGGGATCCATGGAGGATAAAATTATTGTATTTGGGTATCCTCTCTTGCCCGTGGATGCAGTTAGAATTTTCAATACTAAATACTTCCGGAAAATGGGCAGCAAGCACCGTCTTTCCATGTATCAACATCCGTTCGCCAATCCGCCTGCCAAGCGTGGTAAGCGTGATTATCGCTCTCCCTGATGATCCGTACTTGGAGATCCATGAGGAAGGCCAACGTTCAGCAGTGGACGACCTACGGCTGAGTTTAATTGTGTCTACTGGAGTACCTCAAGGTATAGTTTCGTGGCCTAAATTTAAACTTGTGGTTAGGTTTTTGTATCACTTCAATGTTTGCTTGTTTTTACCCCTAGTTCTGATAATGGGATCATGAGTATTTTCAGCAGCAAGTCAAGGTTTTTATCATTGAAATGGGTTTCTATTTAGTTGAAAAATTTAAGAACTATCACTAAAAACGGCTCATTTGTTTAAGATTGTCAATTTGTCAAAAACTACAAGTCGTTTGCGTCTACTCCGAATCTGAGCCTTATTGTTCTAAAGCGGCAGGTGTCTATAAACTTCTTGTCTTGTTTCATTGAACATCATTAAGTAATGTTCAATTATGTAAAAGGATCCTGCGAGCGGATGTCGATCGACCTTGTACCACTGGTAATGCGTGTGATTCTACCTACGGTTCAGCTAATTTGAAGATTTAATATAGCTATTGATTTATTTGTATTAAGTCTTCAATCAGTCTGTGTTACCAAATAATCAGCTGGCTGATTATTTGGTAACTAAGCAGCTGGCAAATAAGCAGCTGGCAGAATTATCTCAGAGTCGCTTAACGAGCTATGGAGAGGGCTATGCTCGGGGTTTCTCTACGGGATATGACCAGAAATCAGGAGATACGTAGAGAACTCGGGTCGCCGACTTAGCCAAACGGATAAGCTCGTTGAAGTGGCAATGGGCAGGCCATGTAGCTCGAAGAACAGATTACTGATGGGGCCGAAAAGTTCTCGAGTGGAGGCCACGGACCCGGCAAGCGCAGCGTAGGACGTCACCTACGAGATGGGCGGACGACTTGGTGAAGACCGCAGGTCGACTAGGTAAAATATGTATATTTCTACTTTTGTAAGTTGTACTCTATTCTGAATTCTTATTGTTAAGCCTGTTCAGACGTGAGTTGAATTTTTAGGGGGCGAAACCCCCTAATATGCATAGCGCTGTCTGTCTGTCTGTGTATGAGACGATTACAACCGAACACGTTGACCGATTTACATTATTTTTTGTTAGCAACATCTTAATAAGAGAAGGGTACTGATTGATGACCGTAGGGTCACAGGGACCGGAGTTATTCTGACCTCAAAAGGTCACCAAAAAAATAAGTCTTCAAATGGCCGAAAACGTCAAAAAACCCAAAAATTCAATTTTTGACCTTTGGTGACCTTTTGAGGCCTTCGCCCCCTTTTCTGGTACCCCCGTACTAATGCTTGTATATTATACTAAATGACGAGACAAGCCGAAGGCCCACTTGATGACAAGCGGTAACTTCTACCTATTAAAATTGCAACACCGCTTTGATCACGTTCACTAGCACGTGGCCAACGCTGCTACAATTTAATTAAAACACCTTCATTAAAATGATAATAATAACAGTCATTTGAACCGATTGATATATTAAACTACGTGCAAGGAATTATCAAGTCAAGTTAAATAAAAGCATTTAAAAGTAGACCGAATAAAAATAATTTAATGTATTGTAACCCACATTTAACTAAACCGGGTTTTTGTTTCGTTGCTTCTTAGTAACCTTTATTCTTTAAAATATTATTATTTTAATAAGTGACAAAGTAAAACAAAAGGCCGTCAAACTCAAGTACTTAATTAACACGTTTGTATTTCTTATGAAATATATTAATATTGTTGTATTGACGAAATTCTTAAGGCTTCATACAGACAATTATTTATTGCGGTTTTAATTATAGTAAATAAAGAAATCCAAATCTAAGGGTTTTATTAAAGTAAATAAATAAATCTAAAATCTAAGGGTTTAAATTGAAAACCCCACAACGACATTTTTATAAACCGAGTATAGGGGTTATTATATTTGTATTATCTATCATACACTGGCTTGGCAATGCTCTCGTATTTGTATTCTTTGTCCCCGCCGAACTCCCAGATCTTTTCCCATACACATCCATCATTCCCGCCTTCCCGGCTCGCATGACAGATAGATTATGTGACAGTGACAGTTCGCTAACCAATATCCGTTAATACACAGGACACACGAGACAGCGATACAATAGCATCGCGTACATTACACCGCATTGCCTCATTTGTCTAGAGTTGTTAGTAACGAAATGGCACTGATGGCGTATCATGGCATGGGTCTTTACTCTCAAACAAACAAAGCTTATTCGTTGCCCAGAAAAGGTGTATAGGAGCCATATCACAGATTACGGAACCTAATACTTTAAGCAAAGACAGCGGTTTACCCTACTTTTTACACAGGGGTAGGAATTCTGAAAACCCTTCTTTTAGCAAGGGCTAAGTATTTTACAGACGCTAGGATTATCTATGAACTTTTTTCGATGTTTTTAGAATAAACAATTGTCTAACACTCAGCACACAGGCTTCATTGAAAATCTCGACTGTCGAGAACCTATAGGGCTTTTTAGCATAACTTTAAGGACGGATCGCTGTGCTCTTTCAAGTTGGAGGTGAGTTTTAGCAGCACTTCCCCAACAAGTAACACAGTATACTATGAGTGATTGACATAACGCAAAATAAATAGATCTGAGGAGTGCTGCGCTAGCAACATTACGGAGATTTTGAAATATACCTATGACTCTTCTAATTCTTGCAGATAGGGCTACTATGGTTTTCAAAGCTTAGTTTCTCGTCAACTTATACAACTATAGATATTTAATAAAATTTGTTCTATTCAAAGTAATACAGTTACAAGAAACCGATTGGGAGCAGGTATTTTTATCGTGGATTTTAATTACTGTACTCGAAGGCATCTGTTTTATGGAAACAAACATACATAGTTTTATGCGTATTCAGAGTAAGTAAGTTTGGTATTCACAGTACGTTCCAAGATGATCCGTAAAAGATAATGGCGGTATCATCTGCGTAGCAGATGCACTCAGCAATGTCAATCGGAAGTTTTTCAATATCATTTATGTATATATTAAACAATGTAGGTCCTAAAATACTCCCCTGTGGCACTCCATAACAAATATTAAGTGGTTAAGGTATTAGTTACTTGTGAGACACATACACACTGTCTCCGCTCTGTGAGGTAGCTTTTGAACCACTCAAGTGGTATTCCACTTATACCCAGGCTTTCAAGCTTTCTTAAAAGTATAGGAACGGAGACAGTGTCAAAAACCTTAGCCAAATCCAGAAAATCTCACACACAAGAGTGGCCAGCCTCAAGTTGGGTTGCAACCGTAGAAGTTAGTAGTGACATTGCGTCTTCCGTACTCCTGCCTCTGCGAAATCAGAATTGCTATCGGATTATATTATGGAACTGAAAAAAGTGTGTAAGGCGCTTGTTGGCAATATCTTCCTTTGATTTAGCTTTGAAAATACGCTAAGCAGAGAGATTGGACGAAAATTGTCTAGGGACTTTTTGTCACCTCCTTTGTGGATTGGACATATTGATGCGAGTTTCCATTCATGAGGAAATATTCCATTTGAGATACTGAGGTTGTATATAAAGGCTTAAGGTTCGGTAATTGCTTCTTTTATGTATTTAAATAATGAGTTTTCAATACTGTCAAAGCCCGGCGCCTTACCTACCATTATTCAGATTCATAATTAATTTCCGATTCATTGCTATTTGTAGGATTAAAGAAGAAAGATGCAGCTGGGGTATGTTTAATTTTGACTGACGCAACTAAGTAATTTTCGTTTTCGTGTGTAGTTGAAAGAGTTTTATGGGCTAGTTGTTGTCCGACGGTAATCAAATGTTAGTTACACGCAACGTTGAATGACCCAATCATTCAACGTTGAGAAATCATTTCAAACCAGAGAGAGAGAGGAGTTCTACTATGGGTTCTTGTTTTTCGGACGATAGATTACATATATTTTTGACCGATCGCCATAGATTTTTCGGGTTTCCCATATTATTTTTTAGGTCATACTTTTCATGTTCTGCTTTCAGTTTACGTAAAAGAGTCTGTTGTAAAAAAGTTTTGATAGCGGCTGTAAGTTATGTATTTCGTTTTTGGAATCCCTTTCAGCTCGGTGATGAAAACGATCACGATGACGCATGTAGCGCATAAGTCCCGGAGTTATCCACGGCATAGAGTTATACTTTGATCTACTTATTCTAGTCTCAGTTGTGTGCTTTTTATTGTCTGTCAGAATTTTTTTTAAATATTTATGTTGCGCTGTTTACGTCATCGCATTTATACACGACGTCTCAGTCGACAGATAAGAGGTTTTGCTTAATGGTGTCAAAGTCTCTCTTAACCCTAATCCGACTAAGACGTGTGTACTTGCACTTAGACACGTTAACACCAGCCATAAAATGGTCTGTAACATCAGAATGACATACGATACCTATAGCTTCAGAGGGTTTGGCATTATTTATAAAGATAATATGATGCATCTTGATAGCCCAGTTGGATCGGAAATAGCAAGCAACATCCCGTGTTCTGCCATAGTATTATTGTATTCCGAGTCTTCTAGGTTCCAGAATGTCCCCTATATGTGCCTATAATCGATGCAGTTTTAGATTTTAATATTATTCGAGTAGTATCTATCCAACGAAGTCAAACAAGGTTCGATGTTACGAGTTGTATGCGATGGAGAGCGATATATGTCTAGCACAGATACTACATTATGTATGCGTATGGCGAGGCAATCCGCATTTTCAATATCAGGTTGCGATACTAAGTAATTCCATTCAATTATGTTAACTAGATGCATAAAATTTAATTAAGAATAGATAAGACTTTAAATAATATATTTTTCGATCTAATCCAAACATACTCACAATCTTTAAATATTTCCTTGCGAATTCCGAACGCTTTTTTCGATCGAAGGTTGTGGGTTTGATACCGGCCGTGAACCAATAGGTTTACCTTTTTTGAAAAATGTATGTTCACATTTAAGACGTGATTTAACTGTGAAGGAAAACATCGTGAGAAAACCCGCGGCTTAGTTTATCTTAAGACATATTATCCTCTAACTCCAGAGTGTATTATAGGCCTGTCTTTTCCTCTGACTAATAGCCGACTAAGCTGATGGAATGGTATGTGATTGAAAGCATAATTCATCCTACAATGTCCCAGGTACGCCACAGTACAGGCAGCCTTCTGACTAGCATAAATACCAGATGCTTACGCTGTATAAATGATCTAGATGTAAAGGCCTTACTTTTTTTGGTTATCAAATCAATAAAAGCATACCGCGTTCCTTCATCCGAGTAAATATGTTTTATTAATAACGATACTGTGACTGAACATATTGCAATTTTCAATCCAAGTAGTTCAACTACTTTTTGAAGTTGAAAAAATTGGAGGAAATGTATCCAATATGGTCAATTGGTTGAACAATAGTTGAACATATTGGAGTAGACGACATCCCATTAAACAAAAACATATTCGACCTCGTACTCATTCATTAATTCATTTCAGCCGTAAAACGTCCACTACTGAACACAGGCCTCCCTCATGGATAAGGGGTAGTTGCCATACTCACCACGCTTGGCAGGCGGGTTGGCGAGCGCAGTATGGGATACACGGAATGACGCTGCTGCCCATCTTCCGGAGGTAGCTCTAAGCAGGCTCTTACTGCATCCACGGTCAAGAGAGGAGGGGCAACATTCTACTGCCGGCACCCCACGGCAACCCCCTGACCTCGTACTACTTAGTACTAATAAGGCCGACCTGGTTTAGGATGCTTTGAATTTGGAGTTTGCCTTCACCGACATAGACTTATCGCTTACGAGTCCACTTAAGATCGTGATCAAGTCTGGGTTTAATCGCCTATTAACTTGACTAAGTCATTCAATTGCTAATGAATGACACAATGTACCTATCAAGCATTTACAAGAGTCAACTTTGGCCTGTATGTCGTGAGCGTCGTCCAAACGACACTCATACTCTTTTATCATTAGTACAGGTAATGTCGTGCCGTATGACGTGGGGTGCCGGCAGTAGAATGTTGCCCCTTCTGTCTTGCCCGTGGATGCAGTAAAAATCTGTCAAGGGATACCTCCGGCAGATGGGCAGCACCGTTTTCCCGTGTATCAACATCGCGTACTGCGTTCGCCAACCCGACTGCCAAGCATGGCGAGTATGGAAACAATCCCCTCCTGATCTTGGAGCTGTAATGATGATGACAGATAATGTGTGGAACTCGCTGCCGGTATCTGTTTTCCCAGATCAGAATAATCTTTTAGTCTTCAAGGCCAGAGTGCAAGGTTCTTTTTCGACAAGCGTGCTCTATCTTAGGCCACATCTTTAATTGTCTCCAAGTTAGTGGTGGCTAAACGCTTGCTTATTTATAAAATAAATATTTATGGGGGCTCCCATACAAAAAACGTGTTTTATGCCGTTTTTTTGCTCGGTATTAAACGGCAACAGGTAGACGCTTGAAATTTTCACAGACTAATAGTACGGAACCCTGGGTGCGCCGAGTCTGACTCGCACTTGACCGATTTTTTTATTTAACCCGACGTTTCGATCGGATGAAAATAACGGTACCTACGCGATAAATACCCGATAATCCATATAGTACAAATATATTCAAGTAGGTTGTTAACACAAAATTTCATATTTACCGCGCTAATACCTTTATTTTTATCCGGCCAATTATCACGGGCGCGCCGGCGGGTGAATACTCGATACCTATGCTAATATACATAGCAAAAATGTGAGGTGATCGCAAAGGTTAAAAAAAGTCTGTTCAAAAATATTCTCATGTAATTCTGAATCAAACCATTCGTTCACACTAGTGTGTATCTCCAATCGTATTTCCGTTTGATGTCGTAGACAGCTACTTTAGCGGGATATTGTGAGCATGCAAAGACGCAATTGACCGTTCGTGCGATGTTTCTAGACACAAACACGAACACTGCGCGACCTCCGTGGCGCAGTGACCGCCTAAACCGTAGGCGGTCGCGAGTTCAAGAAAGCGCTTTTTACTATTTAAAATTTTACTTTTATGTTATTATAAGAATTTAATTTTAGATTCTGTGACATAGCCGAGTGTACTATAACGTTGCTACGGTGTAATAAATGAGTATGAGTACTCCATGAACTATTCATCATCATCATTTCAGCCATAAAACGTCCACTGATGAACATAGGCCTCCCTCATGGATCTCCATGAGGGGTAGTTGTCATACTCACCACGCTTGGCAGGCGGGTTGGTGAGCGCAGTATGGGATGTTGATACACGGATAGACGCTGCTGCCCATCTTCCGGAGGTATTCCTTAGCAGGCTCTTACTGCATCCATGGGCATGAGAGGAGGGGTATCATTCTTCTGCCGGCACCCCACGGCGGACCCCATGACCATGAACTATTTCTTGAATGATATGTTCAGGCCGGATGTTACGCTTGGAGTACAGCATGTGTACGAAGTTTAAACGCCCCGCGTGTTCAGAGTAGGGCTTGCATTCGAATATTCGAACAATTCGAATATTATATTAGTTCGAATATTCGAATACTGAAATTATAATATTCGAATATTCGATTAAAATCAAGAACACCAAACTCAGAACTATGATGTGCATAAAATTTTAGTTTATTTTATTTTTATTTATTTAGGAAAACAAACAGTACAATTTTAACAAAAAATATAAAGGTAATTAAGACTAAAGACCATTAATATGTTTTCGCATATAGAAACTAGAATATTAGTAAGTAATAGTTCGACTTAACAGTGACAATCAGATAGGTAGTAGAATTAATAATTAATCAAACCAAATTGAACCAGTCATTGGATAGAACGCGCTTGTAGGCTGAAGGCTTTGTAATAAATAAATCCAAATCGGGAAAGTTAATTACATTTTTATTATAGGAATTTGCTGATCTAATAAAAAATGAATTTTGCCTGTAATTTGTGGCACAGTGCGGTACGTGGATGGAAAGAAAGGGAGTTCTTACGGAACGAGTAGGCACGCGAAACTGTAAGGTTGAGAGAAGCGATGGCGAATCTATGAGAGATTGTGCTTATTTAACCAAGAAAGATATGTCTGAGAAGGTTCTCCTTTCAGCAAGTGGTAATATATGATGCCTTCTGCACCGCGCCTCATAACTAGGGTCGAAAGTTTTGCACTTAAACTGCAGATATCTCATGAACCTACGCTGAATAGATTCAAGTGCCACACAAAAGTTCGCGCGATATATCCATATCAGAGTACACAACATGGTGTCCGTAAGTCTTTGCTCCATAAACCATGAACTTGGAAAGAAATTGAATAATTTCTGTATCATGTAAGTTTTTTGAGACTATTTAGAGGGAATTAGCTGTTAGGAAATTTCACAAGGCTTAGGTCGCTTAGACGGTGCTAACAAAAAAGGTTTCATGTAAATCGGTCAACGCGTTAATTTAAATGTGTTCTTCTTTTGTAATTGTCATTTTTACGTGGCCTTTGCTGTAATAAATAAACACCTATTGACTTAGACTTTGACACTAACTCATTGGAGTAAACCTATACGTTCAATATTTTAATAAGATGCACCGACACACTACATTAATTTTTGTTCTTTAAATATTCGTAACACAGACAGTTCTTACCATAAATAGTTACGTCATTTTATCATTTTTCAAGGAGACGACTATTTTAGGAACTACAATAAATACTGAGAAGAACGGTCGTAAAATTTTACAACATAACAAAGAGGGTCGATTCATCATTTCAGTCGTAAAACGTCCATTACTGAACACAGGCTTCCCTCATGGATCTCCATGAGGAGTAGTTGCCATACTCACCACGCTTGGCAGGCGGGTTGGCGAGCGTAGTACGGGATGTTGATACACGGAAAGACGCTGCCGCCCATCTTCAGGAGGTATCCCTTAGCAGGCTCTTACTGTATCCACGTGCATGAGAGAAGTAACATTCTACTGCCGACACCCCACGGCAGGGTCGATTCAATGACTCCTAATCAAATTCACCACCCCGTTTCCCTTATCTCACTTGTACATTACATGAGTTTGATACAGCATGTCCTCCTCTCCTTACTACCATGGTCATGTTTGCCACGCGACAGCAAATGTCATGTTTGCCATGGGGCGCACGTTGCCCCCTCCTCTCTTGCCTTGGATTCGTAACTAGTAAGTATGTAACCTATTTACATTTATAATTATATAGTCTCAGAACTAACTGATTCAGAAATTCTAGGAAGGTTCTAAGACGAGTCTTGAAACCTGTTTGTAAACAACCTAAGCTAAGAATAATACCTTACATAATGTCAGGAGCAGTGTCCGCACTATGCACCTACTGTAGCACTAATTTGGTTAAAGATGTACAAAACACATCCATAAGTATTATCTATATTACATAGTACTTGTAATTGTTATTGCGATCTATGTTTTTGCAGTCTAGACCGAGACTTCCTTTTTGTTTTGGAATAGTGAAAAGCCCTTCATGTTTCAAAATCCTCTTATGGTTATCGATATAAAAAGGGGAAGAGTTCGAAAGAATCAGTGGACGCAGAATCATCATCTCAGCTGTCCACGTCCACTGCTGAACCCATCTCCAAGATCATGAGGGGGTTGGTGCCATACTCGCCACACTTGGCAGGCGGGTTGGCAAGCGCAGTTCGGGATGTTGATACACCGAAAAACGTACAGCCCATCTTCCGTAGATATCCCTTGGCAAATTCTTACTGCATCCACGGGCAAGAGAGTAGGGGCAATATTCTACTGCCGGTACCCCACGGCAATATTTTTTTTGAAATCACAGTATTTCCAGCCGTTAAAACCTAGTCAGTAGTTACGTAATAAAAGTCGCGGACTAGTAAGGTCGGGCCTTTGAGCTTGTCCCTATGACCTGTCCGGCTAACTCGCGCAGTATATAGAAGTGCGATAGGCCTGTCTTACTGGCCCAGATAAACAGTTACGATCTCTATATGCAATATTGACGGGATATTTACCACGATTTAAGTCTTTTTTATTTTCCCGATATCTCGGCGCAGTTTCACACGCCATAATCACGGATAAACGGTTTAACTGTGATCATGGTTATAAAACTGCGATGGCGTGTAGAAAAGTGTGCACGACCATAATATCTTCAGAAGTTATATCAGTTAGGATCTCTTATAATGAGCGACTATTATTTGATAAACAACGTCGTGAATTTTACTATGCATAAACCTATGCACGAACGCGGCTCTCGAAAGTAAATCAAGCCTTTAGCGTAACAAGAGGCGAAACACGTAACCGTGCGGTGTTTCGCCTATCTACAAAGCATCCTAGGCTCTGACTCTTATATATATATATATATACTAGCTTTTGCCCGCGACTTCGTCCTCGTGGAAGTCATAAAACGTAAATATCCCCTTTTTCACGCAGAGCCACTTTGATTCGAAAATATAAATCCCATTTATTCCCTATCCCGTGGGAATTTCGAAAAATCCCTTCTTTGTGCACCTCTAGGATACTCAAGGTATATGTGTGCCAAATTTCAAGTCTTTAGGTCTAGTGGTTTAGGCTGTGCGTTGATATATCAGTCAGTCAGTCTGTCAGTCAGGACTTTGAATTATATATATATATATATATATCAAAATGTAAATGTATTTCTGCAAAGTCACCCCTGAATGAATTTATTAACCAGTTTGGTACGACTATTTATTTTTAGAATAAGTTGTTTTTTTCGTTTTGTCTGTAATTAAGGAGTTAAGTTATTTTTCTAGTGTTTTTAGGATTCTGTAGAACAACCAGGACCCCTTTGGCTTTGTCTATCTGTTTGTCTGTCTGCGGCTTTATTAATATACTTTTAGTCACTTTAGAAACTGCGCCGAAATATCGGGAAACTAAAAAAGGCTCAAATCATGGTAATTATTCCGTTAATATTGCATAAAGTGTTTCAACGTTAATGTTGCATATATTTCCAAAAGTTATATCCCTATAATGAGCGACTATTTATTTAATAACGCAGTTAATTTTATACAATGCTTAAACCTATGCACGAACGCGGCTCTCGAAAGCAAATAAAGCCTGTAACGTAACAAGAGGCGAAACACGTTACGCTGTTTTGCTTCTCTACGAAGCATTTGTAATTGAAATGTATAGTGTACATTTCAATAAGAAGCGCTTCGTAAAGAGGCAAAACCTCTGGCAAAAATACCTATACTTATACAATTGCTGACTGTAAATGAAGTTGACATTTTAATTAATCTAGATACCTATTTATTTAATAATAATAATTTCAAAATATGTTAAATTGTAGATATATTGTAAGCAAAATGAAACTCTTAATTATTAGTACATTTATAAATATTAATATTCACATGCCTGTAGACAGGCGAGATGTGTAGCGACACATCTCGCCTGTCTCTTTATAACTGTGATCCACCAATATATGTAACCATATCTTGTGTGAATAAATTATCTTTATATCAAAATTAGCTTATGCCCGCCGCTTCGCATGCGTTGTACACGGATAAAATGCAGACTATGTGTTAATCCTAGTCAACATCTGTACGAGTGCGAAGTTTCAGCCCAATCCGCAGGCTAGTTTTTGCGTGAAAGAGTAACAAGCATACTCACAAAATTTTGCATTTACAATATTATATAGTAGGATGTATTTCCGCAAGGTCACCCCTGAATTAAATAGATGACCAGTTTAGTAGGACTGTTTATTTTCAGACTAGGTTGTTTTATTCGTATTGTCTGTAATAAAGTAGTAAAGTTATTTTTCTAGTCTTTTTAGAGTTCCGTAGTACAGCAAGGAACCATTTTACTTTACCTTTGTTTGTCTGTCTGCTTGTCAGTCTATCTGCGGTTTAATTAAGATGCTTTAATCCTAGAAATTTAGCATGGCATATATATAAAATAATAATGCCAAAATAACGATTTAATAAAAAAATACGAGTTATTTTTAAACCATGTGGGGTTGCGCAGACAATTTTTCGATTTAGGGTTCTGTTTGCAAAATACGAAAGTTTTAAACTTCGAACGTCACATCCCGCCCCCTCTATAAATATTAAACTGCTAGAACACTCTATAATCTATACAAATGTGAAAAAATATCATAAATGTAGTTTTACCCTATTTCAAGCAATATTAACTGAAATCTTATCGTGATCGTGACGTGTGAAACTGCGTCGAAATATCGGGAAACTCAAAAAGACTGACATCATGGTAAATATCCCGTATATATTGCACATCCATGATAGTTTCTAAAGTTTCAACACTTTACTTTCGAGTACAATATACCTGAATCCTCTAAAACAGTGCGAAGGTCAGTGATGTTGTAAAAAAAATATCGAAAGTACTCACTGAATAAAAAAAAGTCTTTGTCCCTTGCCGATTACGTCATATATCACGATCAACTCATCGAAGGCAGAACATGTCAACCTCAGAGCGAGGTTAAGAACAAACCTGCCCGAAGAACTGAAGACTGGCTTTCCAGCAGCAGTGCTTGGAAGCTGAACAAGCAAGACCCACCAACTACAAATACCAAGGTCTGCAAAACTGCCGTGTCGCTGCGTTAGACCAAGGATTACTCGTGGAAAAGTGCAAGACCTAACTTACAATATGCCTGAATCGTCTCTGAACAGACACGAAGGCCAATGATGTTGCACTGCTAGATACTTACTGTATAGATGTATGGATATTTTGAAAAAATGCTGACAACCTAGCCCCATAATATAGAAAGTTTAAAGTACTTACTGAATAAAAAAAGCCTTTGTCCCTTGCCGATAACGTCGTACGATCAACTCATCGAAGGCAGATCATGCCAGCCTCAGAGCGAGGTTAAGAACAAACCTGCCCGAACACTCCCGAAGAACTGAAGACTGGCTTTCTAGCATTGGATGCTAATTAGCGGACGTAGATTTATTTCGAAAATCAATTTATTCAAACATCCTGAGCGCATCCTGCGTTTGTCGGACCGGTGCGATTGAATCTGGGTTATTGGGTTGTTGTGGTTCATAGAAGGATTTCAATTCAATAAGAAGTGTTTTTTTATTGTAGACGTTGTAAGTAATCGCTTGCCGTGGGGTGCCGGCAGTAGAATGTTGCCCCTACTCTCGGCCCGTGGATGCAGTAAAAATCTGTCTGATACTGTTGCGTAAGATGGGCAGCAGCGTCTTTCCGTGTATCAACTTCCCGCACCGCATATAGAATGGGCTAAGCCCAGCAGATGGGCTCATAATAAATTAATAATGTTGTTTTTATTTTCGCGAAAAATGTGGGTAATTGCCTGAGTTCCAAGCATGCGTCAACTGGTGTTAGGGCTGTATGTTACAATACATTAAGCCACTTTCACGTTCTTACACTTTTGTAATTTTGAAAGCAATAAAACTTTGAACTTTCTTAGTCAACTGTATTACTGTACCTAGGTTTTGTTAGCGTTAGTCCTAATATGTCTGTACCTGTTGCATTATGAAATTGGCATGTCCACAACTGAACACAGGCCTCTCTCTCTCTCATGGATCTCCATGAGGGGTAGTTGCCATAGGTACTCACCACGCTTGGCAGGCAGTTTTTTTTATACTACTAAATGACGAGACAAGCCGAAGGCCCATCTGATGTTAAGCGGTAACCACTACCTATAACAATTGCAACGCCGCGTTCACGTTCACTAAGCACGTGACCAACGCTGCACTGCAATGTGTCCGTCACCCTGAGACAGAGTTGTAAGGTCTCATGTGCCCGTAATTTCATTGAAATGCTGATACACGGAAAGATGCTGCTGCCTATCTTTCGGAGTATCCCTCAGCACGCTCTTACTGCATTCACGGGCATGTGAGTAGGGGTAACATTCTACTGACAGCACCCCAAGGCAATTGTTAAGTTATTCAGTAATATTTACAGTATTAATTTTTGCAAAAATGTTGCTGTTAACGCATCTATTTATACACCAAAAAATCTTAGATTTTAGATAATATGTAAGATGACCTCTACATCGCAGCATAGTCTAAACTTAGCTCTTGTGGCACGTCCGACTGAAAGACAAGGGGATTCGATTCCCGTTGCGATTTAAAGGTAAACTAAGGTACTTACCTATCATCATCATTTCTGCTATCAGTTTAGTGGACTATAAAAAAAATAAACGTTTATTTCCAAAAATATCTTACATTATAATGAAAAACCTAAATAAATAATTCTGGACAATAATTCACACAGCATCATCTAGCCCCAAGCTAAGCAGAGCTTGTGTTATGGGTACTAGATGACTGATATACTTAATAAAATAAACTAAATAGATACTTGGATATTTTTTACTATTCATAAAAAAACATCCAGAACACCCTGAAAAAATATCTGCAGATCGTACAGACATTTGTTACAAGGCGGGCATCGAACCCGCAACCTCTTGCGTCGCATGCGGACCTTCGCCCGCTGCGCCACAGAGGTCGTCAAACTCACAAACGTCACCTAGAGTATAATAGTCTTAGTTTCAACACCTCGTTCTAAGTACTATTGTGGTACTATGTAGACTTGTAACAAAGACGCGGGGATCTCTACCCCGGCACTGGTTAACTACAATATCATACTATATTCCACGGAAATAATAATATTTCAATACGTCTGAAGCCAACTAAGCCGCAAGTGTCCTTACGATGTTTTCCTTGAACATGTTGAATGTGTACAAAAATAGTACCTACATATCTGTTAACAAGGTTGGATAAATTAAACATTTGGTTTGATTTTAGTGTACTTTAAGATATCAAATATGTCATCATCATTTCGGCCGTAATACGTCCACTACTGAACACAGACCTCCCCCATGGATCTCCATGAGGGGTAGTTGCCATACTCACCACGCTTGGCAGGCGGGTTGGCAAGCGCAGTACGGATGTTGATACACGGGAAGACGCTGCTGCCCATCTTCTGGAGGTATCCCTTAGCAGGCTCTTACTGCATCCACGGGCATGAAAGGAGGGGCAACATTCTACTGCCGGCACCCCACGGCACATCAAATATGTAAATTAGTTTAATTAGTTTAACTATTGCCTTTAGTTATTAACTCTCTTGCCTTATCTACAGTGTTGCTCTTAGTTTTTGTTACAATTATCTGAAAACATGCTATTAATTTTGTATTTAAATATTTACATCACATGCACTGATGTATGGCACTGGAAAATGCGACACACTACTGCTACTGCATTTTCCAGTGTTCATTTGTATCCTGTGCACAGATATATTATTCGTGAATAAATAAACTTGAAACTTGATTTAACCTCTGACACTTTCCGATTTAAGTATCTCGTAAATGACTGAACCGATTTCGAGGTAACTTTCAGTTGAGCATTCTACACCCCATTTCCTTTCATCTGCCAAACTTCGGTGTATTTCTTTTACCACTCATATCTTGTAAACGTCTCAAGCGATTTTGATAAAATATGTTTAAGAACCACCTCTAGAAAACCTGCTCTTAAATAAAAAGAAACTGAATTCATATCCGGCCACTCGTAAGACACTCGTAACACACGCAGCGGTCAATTTTATAATAAATATCATTTGTATCGGAGGCTAAAACATGTTTAAATCATTTGATTCGGCAATGTACATTGTACATAGGATGGGAACTTGCTTATACACGCAACTTGAAGTGTATCCTGCTTAAGTGCCAATGACTGTTGCATTTAATTTGGATCAATCTAGTTCGTATCGGTAAGAATAATCCTTGACAGTGAATAGAGGTTATTTTTGTAATAAAATTCTCAAGAACTTATTCATTCATTCATTCATTTCAGCCGTAAAACGTCCACTACGGAACTAAGGCCTCCCTCATGGATCTTCATGAGGGGTAGTTGCCATACTCAACACGCTTGGCAGGCGGGTTGGCGAGCGCAGTACGGGATGTAAATACACGGAAAGACGCTGCTGCCCATCTTCCGGAAGTATCCCTTAGCAGGCTCTTACTGCTTCCACGGGCATGAGGTATAATTATTAAGTAGCGTTATTAATACAAAAAATGGCACGCGCAAAGCATATTAAAAAAAAGTACACCAAGAAGGTTCCGACTCTGAGTTTTTAACAAATTAAATAAGGTTGTTTGATAAATTCGGCACCATGGAGGGAGAAGTAAATAGGTTTTATGATGTTTTGAATTCACAAACTTAGTGCACACGATGTTCTAAATTCAATTTATCTTATCCTCTCTAGCGGATAAAAACGGCTTTTGCACTCAGATATCGTAGAGCAAAAATACTCTTTCCGAGATGGGGGGATAAAAAACATATTTTTTCTAAAATGTTAAACATGTTAACGGCCGATAGTAATGAATCTCTACGATAATATTTCGTCCGTTCTCGAAAAAAATGATGCGCATTGTATTTTTATTTAAACGCTTTATAATAGGCTAAACACTTAAAAATAAATAAAAATTCCATAATTGCTGTATAGTTTCTACGTCAACTGCGACGCTGTACCATGCGCTGTACAGTTTTGCCTATTGTCAGGGCTATCACTTCCGTTGACAAGCTGTAATCATCCACTAAATGCATAGGAAATGTATACTAATTTCAGTTTAATGTAGCGAACTATGCTTAGTCATTGGCATCTAGATTTAAATGTAGTATCTAAAAAGGTAAGAATTTATGTCTATTATAGGTGATATATACAGCGTCAGCTACTTGTAATTGCTATCTTACACTCCGCTAGAAAAGTCAAGGTTAAAGTTCATAAAATTTAGCTTGATCGCTGCGGCATATGCCAAGTGACACAAATACGGCTGAGACGATGTTGTAAATAAAACTGTTCCGGACGGTCATAGCAATTGAATTAATAGATTAGACTTAAGCTAATAAAACACCTACCACCATGTAGCTCTAAGACCTAGCATAGCATAGATAGTCATAGCATAGATAAATATTATAAATAAAATATTAATAGTACTTGTAGGCACCGGCAACGGGCTACAATATTATAGAGGTAGGCTGTTTTGTAAATACATAGATAGACCAAATAATGTAAGGTAACACAGAAACAGATGAACAATGTACCTACACCAATAAACGCAACCGGCAATAGTCGCTCGCTGCGCGCGGCAGAGTGAGAGAACAGGAAAAAATATAAATATAGACGAGAACCGTTCACTGCATGTGCTCAGTCCACAAGTCGCCAGCCTCGGAACAACACCCACGCGCTAACAAAAGGAAGCAAGGAACGGACCTCTCGCTCACTCTCGCCGCCCGCAACCCGCACCCGCCGCCGTTGTACCTGAATTCACGCTATTGTTTCAATCTCAGTCCTCCATAGAACCCCAGCGCTCAACGTACACACAGGACGACGGTCTACTATACTCGGAATCGGAAGGCTCATCAGCACACCCAACAGTTACAGTCCACTGAATAGGTGCTGAGCCGACCGAACCGTTTATAGTCCGGTCCCGTACATTGGTCCTCGCGAGTCGGATCTATTTGGATTGAGATTGAGCAATGGTGGTGACAAGGTCAAACTGCGGGTCTCGTTGCGAAGAGCTAGGTCCGGCACCTACGCCGACTGCTACCGCGGTGACGGAGGAGCGGCCGCAACCCCCGTCACAGCAGTCGGTGCCGCGCAAAACAGTGCCCGAGCAACCACACGCGTCCGGAGCTCCCGGTATGGAGCCGACAGCATCGACCAGCCTCGGATCAAACATCCTCACCTCCAACTCGTCCGCGACCTGCACAGGAAGTACGCAGCCGACGTCGACGGACACCTTGGCCACAGCCACAGGAAACACCGGCGGGAGCCCCGTGGAGGACACAGAAGACACAGAGCCCCGCACAGAGAGAACACAGAAGACCGCGGCGTCGAGGAAATCAACAAGACGATCTAAGAAGAGCAGAATAGCGCAGGCAAAATTGGAGCTGTTGCGTATACAGGCTCAGATCGTCGAAGCGGAGCTGGAACAACTCTACGAAGAAGAGGAGGACTCAGAAAGTGACGCGAGGTCCGAAGTCACTGAGCGAGAAAATACCGGACGGGTAGAGCACTGGGTACAGAACACCACCCTGCTGGCGATAACAGATCAACCACACGGCGAGAATAACAGTCTCGTCGCACAGGTGCCGGGCGGAAGGAAGATTCCCCTCGCACAACCGGGCGAGAATAACAGTCTCGCCGCACAGGTGCCGGGCGGAAGGAAGATTCCCCTCGCACAACCGGGCGAGAATAACAGTCTCGCCGCACAGGAGCCGGGCGGAAGGAAGATTCCCCTAGCACAACCGGGCGAGAATAACAGTCTCGCCGCACAGGAGCCGGGCGGAACGAGGAACCCCCCCGGACGCCTTCAGGTCGGGAATAACAGTCCCGCCACACAGAAGATGACGGACGGCGCAGTACAGGCCGCCCCCACCATCATACAGCAAGCGCCGCCGGGGACGACGGCCGACGCCCCCAACACACAGCCGCCGCTGGGGACGCCGAGGGCCGCGCCCCACACGGAGACGCCGGAGCACCGGCACGCAGCGGGTGCACAGCCAGCCCCGCTACACCAAGGACAGTTTTATAGTGCAACAGAACAGTATAACATAGTGAACAGTGACAGTATAGTTAACAACGCCCGCGGGGCAAACGTGAATAGAGACAGTGCGAATAATGGATACAGTGAGTTCCAGGGAGCAAACCGGTATGTACACAACTTTAATGACAGGGATATTGTGAGGCCGGGAGCTTCCGCACCGGCGGGAGTCATAGCAGGACCGCCCCGTACTGAAATGGGAGAGCTGGCCTCTGCTATAGCGCAAGCTATACGATCAGGAACACAGTCGACTGCCCGCCGGTTCTCGGAACTGCCAATATATAGCGGTGCCTATCAAGAATGGCTAGCATTCAAGGCAGCATATGAGGAGTCCGCCTATTCCTACACAGAAACTGAGAATGTAGGTAGATTAAGGAAATGCTTGAAAGGTCGCGCTAGAGAATCTGTAGAAAGCTTGTTAATCTACAACGTCCAGCCAGATACGGTCATGAAATCGCTTGAAGCTAGATTCGGCAGACCAGACGCAATAGCCCTAGCCGAATTAGATAGATTACGTTCTCTAGCCCGACCTACAGATTCGCCTAAAGACTTATGTGTGTTCGCAAGTCGGGTAGCAAACGTCGTTGCTACATTACAGGCCTTACAACGAGTCTACTACCTCTATAACCCAGAGCTAACAAAGATCACAATAGAAAAGCTCTCGCCGACGCTCAAATACAGATGGTACGACTTCGCTACAGAACAAGCTACCGACGAACCTGATCTTCTCAAACTAGCGAGATTCCTCAACAGAGAAGCCGAGAGATGCGGCCCATACGCGCAGCCCGAGACAGAAGCGCCTGCCGCGGCGAACAAAAAACAAGGCAGGGCCTATGCCGTAAATAGTAGTCAAGAAGACAAGAAGCCCAAGTGCCTGGTTTGTCAACAGAATCACAACATCGTGAAATGCGAAAAACTAACAGAAGCCTCCACCGATGAAAGATGGGACATAGCCAAAAGGTTTAAACTCTGCTTCCGATGCCTCAAGCTCAGAACGCAAAATCACAGATGCCCCAAGAAGGCTTGCGCTACCGACGGATGTCCGAAATGGCATCACCCACTTCTCCATTTCCAACGAGTCCAAGAGGAAGAAACCGAGAAGGTCGCATCATCAAGAACCATAGCAGAGAGCAGGACGTTTCTGAAGATAGTACCGGTCACAGCTTCGGGCCCCAGCGGCGAAGTGAAGACATACGCCCTGCTCGATGATGGATCAACGGTTACGTTGGTGGACGAGGACATCGCAGACACAATAGGGGCCCCTGGGCCCAATGATCCGCTGCGGATAGAATCCATAGCGAACGCAACGGTCAAAGAAATGAAGTCGAGGCGCATAACATTCAGCTTAACAGGCGCCGATGGAACGCACGAAATACAGGCCAGAACCGTCAAAAGCTTAAAACTTTCTCCACAATCTATCACACACAACGACGTACAGTACGTGGAACATCTGAAAAGCATCTAGAATTATGTACTACATGGAAACGCCAAACCGAGGATCCTTATAGGCCAAGACAATTGGCACCTGCTGGTCACTAGCAACATGAAGACAGGTCACATCTCTCAACCAGTGGCCTCCCTGACCCCGCTCGGCTGGGTACTTCACGGATCCCGAACTCGGTCTCTCGGACAGCGCGTTCAGTACATAAATCATCTATCTATCGAAGACGACATGAACAACGAGCTACGCCACCATTTCGCTATAGAATCGTTAATGATAACGCCGAAATGTCCGATCAACGATCCCGAGCAACGAGCACTGAAAATACTTCGAGAAAACACTACTCAAAGACCGGACGGACATTACGAGACGGCGCTACTGTGGAAAGAGGGAGATGTCGTCATGCCGAACAATAGAGATAACACGTTACGAAGAATGTACAGCACAGAGAAGAAGATAGATAAAGATAGCGATATAAGAAGAAAGTATGAAGCACAGATGACGAACCTAATAGTTAAAGGCTACGCGGAACGTGCACCCCAGCCGACTGATTCAAAGAAGAAATGGTACTTGCCTCACTTCGCAGTGATCAACGCAATGAAACCGGACAAGCTCAGAGTAGTGCTGGACGCAGCAGCAAAGACAGCGGGAACATCATTGAACGATAAACTTCTAACAGGACCCGACTTACTCCAGTCACTACCCGGGGTATTGATGCGTTTCCGCCAACACAAAATAGCGGTTTCAGCGGACATCGCCGAGATGTTCATGCAAGTTAAAATAAAGGAAGCCGATCGGGATGCGCTCCGATATTTGTGGAGGGACCACAAGAGGGGTGACGCACCTCCCGAAGAATATAGAATGACCTCCCTGATATTCGGAGCAACATCTTCACCAGCCGCGGCGATATTTGTAAAGGATCTCAACGCAGAAAAGCATAGTGCGGAGTATCCAGCCGCTGCTAAAGCCATAGTAAGAAATCACTATATGGATGACTACCTGCAGAGCTTCCCGACTACAGACGAAGCGATACTTGTAGCAAGTCAAGTGAAACATATACAGTCAAAAGCCCGATTCAACCTAAGACAATGGACATCGAACAGTACGGAGGTCCTGAGAACGCTCGAGCCCGGACAGCTACAGACGCCGCGCCCACTGGACGACGGCACTAGAGCCGAGCGTACCCTGGGCATAATGTGGAATCCGGCTACAGACAGAATAGCATTCAACCTTGACATGACGCGCCTGCCACAGAATATAGCAACTAAGAAGCAGCCGACAAAGAGAGAGATGCTGAAGATTATGATGTCCGTTTTTGATCCTCTAGGTTTTGCTTCACCAGTCACCACACGAGCCAAACAGTTCCTACAGGAGATATGGCGCAGAGGAACAGGATGGGATGAGCCCATCCCTGAGGACCTAGCACAGCCATGGGAAGAGTGGCTGACTGAACTAAGAAACCTAAAAAGGGTAAGCATACCTAGAAGTTATAGAGGCTACAGCGAAGCTACGAGACTAGAACTTCACACCTTCGTGGACGCGTCAGAAGCGGCATACGCAGCGGTACTGTACTGGAGAGCAGTGACCGCCACAGGTATCGAGGTATCCCTCATAACAGCAAAGGCTAGAGTTGCCCCACTAAAGCTATTATCCGTGCCCCGCCTAGAACTGCAAGCAGCGGTAACAGGAACCAGAATGGCGGAAGCAGTAGTAGCGGAACATGATAGAAAACCCGACCAAAGGTACTTTTGGACAGACAGAAAGACAGTACTTACGTGGCTAAGAACAGGAGCACGGTCGTATAAGCCCTTTGTAGCGCACAGGATCGCAGCAATTGAAGAACTTAGTGAACAGACAGAATGGCGCTGGATACCCACCAAACTCAACGTCGCGGACGACGCCACCAGGGAAATACCGACAAATTTCAACGAACAACATAGATGGTACGTCGGCCCAGATTTCCTGAAAACAGATCCCGCTACTTGGCCTACGGAAGAACCCGCCTCGATCCAGGAAACAGGTGAGGAGCGCACGCTCGCCCTCGATACGGAGCCAAGAAAGAAGTCGCCCACGATAGCTACAGCACTTCCCGATCCAGGCAGGTTTTCCCAATACAAAAGACTCGTTCGAACAACAGCGCGGATCTTACAGTTCATAGACATCCTCCGACGCAGAGTAGAAAGGGTAGAGTTCAAAAGAACAGTTAAGAACACCGAGAGCGATCCCGACTGGCGCACGGAAAAGAGAAAGGCACAGAAACAGCGGCGGGAGATTCGCCCCACCACCGATAAGTACCTACCTATAGAAGGTGACTTATTAAGACGCGCCGAGCTCAACATCGTCATGGCAAGACAGGAATATAGCTTTCCCGAAGAATTAAAAGCCCTGAAGGCAGGGAAAGCTTTACAGAAAAACAGCCGCTTGAGCAAGCTAGCCATAGAAATGAAGGACGGCGTCATAGTAATTAAAAGTAGAATCGGCCTAACTATAGATATAGGTGAACGAACAAAATCACCTCCCATTCTAGATGGAAACGATAGGGTGACTAAACTTTATATTGAAAGTATCCACAGACAGATGATGCACGCTGGTGTTGAAGCAACAGTAAACGAATGCCGTCAACACTTCTGGATCCTGCGTCTGCGGACGACAGCACGTATGGTGATCCACCGCTGCCTGCCGTGCCATCTGAGGAAGGCGCCCGCCCCGCAGCCGGCGACAGGAAATCACCCGCCGGCGAGACTGGCGCACAGCTGCAGGCCGTTCACACACACAGGCCTCGACTACTTCGGCCCGCTGGCCGTAAGAATTGGGCGGGCAACAGCGAAGCGCTATGTGGCGCTCTTCACCTGCCTGACCACTCGGGCAGTCCACCTCGAGCTCGCTTCCGACCTGTCGACGAGCGCCGCGGTCATGGCCCTACGGCGCATGATCGCACGCCGAGGCTGCCCTACCGAGATCTGGTCCGACAACGGGACCAACCTACGTGGTGCCGACAAAGAACTTCGCGCCGCGCTGGACAGCGCGACCGCCTGCGAGGCCTCATCCAGAGGCATCACCTGGCGCTTCATACCTCCTGGGGCCCCATTCATGGGCGGGGCCTGGGAGCGCCTAGTCCGAAGCGTCAAAACCGCGCTCGCAGCAACCCTGTGCGAGCGCCAACCGCGTGAGGAAGTCCTCCTCACCCTACTCGCTGAGGTCGAGTACACAGTCAACAGCCGTCCACTAACCCACGTCTCAGTGGATCCCGAGGACCCGGAGGCCCTCACCCCGAATCACTTCCTGCTGCTGCAGCCGGGGCGCACCCCTGCGCTCGGCCCCTTCACCGACGGCGACCTGATAGGCAGGTCGCACTGGCGGGCCTCTCAACGCCTGGCCGATACCTTCTGGGCCCGCTGGCTCAAAGAGTATCTCCCCGAGCTACAACGCCGCCGCCACCCTCACGGCGACGGCCCCGCCGCCCAGGTGGGCGACCTGGTGCTCATCGCAGACTCCAACCTGCCTCGCAACACATGGCCCAGGGGGGTCATAGTCACAGTCTACCCCGGAGCGGACGGAGTCGTACGAGCCATCGACGTGCAAACCAAAGGGGGCGTGCTGAGAAGACCGACCAAGAAGGTGATCATCCTGCCGAGAGATGAGCCGTCCTCCACGACGGAAGGTTCCAGCGACAACAGCGGAGTCACTGGACGGCGGGAGAATGTTCCGGACGGTCATAGCAATTGAATTAATAGATTAGACTTAAGCTAATAAAACACCTACCACCATGTAGCTCTAAGACCTAGCATAGCATAGATAGTCATAGCATAGATAAATATTATAAATAAAATATTAATAGTACTTGTAGGCACCGGCAACGGGCTACAATATTATAGAGGTAGGCTGTTTTGTAAATACATAGATAGACCAAATAATGTAAGGTAACACAGAAACAGATGAACAATGTACCTACACCAATAAACGCAACCGGCAATAGTCGCTCGCTGCGCGCGGCAGAGTGAGAGAACAGGAAAAAATATAAATATAGACGAGAACCGTTCACTGCATGTGGATCCTGGGCGACCTCCGCACGGCGAACGAGCTGGGGGGGACGAGCTCGGTCCCGCTGCTACGTAGCAGCATGGAGAAGATCAAGGAGCTGCAGCAGCGACAAGAAGACCTCATCACCACGCCCGCGAAGAAACGCGGGCCCAAGCAGTAGGCTCAGTATGAGCCGACCCGAGGACCCCTTGGTTGTAACCAAGGGCGAAATTACGAAAACCGCAGCAAGGGGCTCACGCCCGAAGCTGCTTCCCCACGCGGACTTCGTCCGCGTGAGAAGAAATCCCCAACTGCATGTGCTCAGTCCACAAGTCGCCAGCCTCGGAACAACACCCACGCGCTAACAAAAGGAAGCAAGGAACGGACCTCTCGCTCACTCTCGCCGCCCGCAACCCGCACCCGCTGCCGTTGTACCTGAATTCACGCTATTGTTTCAATCTCAGTCCTCCATAGAACCCCAGCGCTCAACGTACACACAGGACGACGGTCTACTATACTCGGAATCGGAAGGCTCATCAGCACACCCAACAGTTACAGTCCACTGAATAGGTGCTGAGCCGACCGAACCGTTTATAGTCCGGTCCCGTACAAAAACGGTATGTGTTCGGTGTAATGGTAACTCATCTGGATCAGACATCAAATGAAATGAAATGCTTTATTAGACACACACAAGAAGAAGCTATTTAAAGGCTGTACCTATGACTTGTTAAATTACCACATAATAGGAGTGTAAGAGAAAAAGAAATACAATGGTATAAAAAAAGAAAGGCAAGATATACACTTGGCAAGCGGGTTGGCAAAGGCAGTTCGGGATATTGATACACTGAAAGACGCTGCTGCTCATCTTCCAGACGTATCCCTTGGCAGATTATTACTGCATCCACGGGCAAGAGAGGAGGGGCAACATACTGCCTCTGAATAAATCATCCATAATTATATTACATATAACAGAGGCCTTGGTGGTACATAAAAATCGGCCAAGTGCGAGTCCGTCTCGCAATTGTCTATCTACAGTTCATGAGAAACATCCTGGTGACAGACAGACAGACAAACAGATGGACGGACTGCGGAGTCTTAGTAATAGGGTACCGTTTTACCCTTTAGGTACGGAACTCTAAAAACCATAGAAAATTATATGATATATGGCATACTGTGTACCCACTGATTGCAGAGTTATCAACCGCGATACCACGTAACCATCTGCACCGCTTATCTCAGCCCGGGGGCAATAAACTCATTAGCCATTGTTTCCTGCATCATTACGTTTTTGTTGGGCAGCGGTTTGTAACTATTTGTAAATACACTTGGTTGCAAAAAATTCGCACATGGATAATATTTTCATAAAAACTTCAAAAAAAATCGGTTATTTAGTGATTTTTTTGGAATGTAACAATAATATATATTTCAAAACCAATCCAACGGTACCTTTTTTGCCCTTATACAGTGTCTACTTAGTGAGTTTTGGGCTAAAAGTCTGAAGTAACTGTTTTTGTGTATTTATGCGTATGAAAATTTGTTGTTTAAATTGAATTAAAACATGAAAATCAGCATAAAACATTTTTATTAATAAGATGCGTTCCCTCCCCTAGCCCGAATGACTACTTCCAACCTTCCATAAAATGAGTTATGATATGATACTATGCTTGGCTTGTCTGTTTTTGGACTAGCTTTTAAATGAATTGTATATTAGTTTTTAATTACGCAGAAAACCAGCGCACGTAGCGCCATCGCTACTGTGCACATGCTGAGCGATTTCCCCTTCTCTCCGCGGCGCCGTACGGTACGGACGTGTTGCTATCCACCTAAATAATTACATTTTCAAGTTTTTATTTGTTGCCTGAGCCCTCGGACTTCTTCTATTGATTTCAATCAATTTCAATCTTCGGATTGATTGGAGCCCCGCAGCGTGTCTTCAGACAGAGATCACAAGTTGCAAGATAATTTGGGTGAGAAAATTACAAAATTTCTTACATTTTGCCGGACCCGAACCAGGGACCTAACGCTTCGACGCCGGTCGCTGATGCCATTACACCAGCGAGTCAGTGTGCAACTGGCTCGAAATTAACGATCTTAACTTAAAAACCAAGACTCATATACACTAGAGGACTAAACTGTATGTTTTATTCTGAATAAAGGTCCTAATACACCACAGTTAACTAGCGCATGGTTCAGTACTGAAGCTGAAAACTTTATTTAGAAATGGCTGTCCAACGTTCGCCTCCCCGACTTGACTCTGGAGCGCTTCTAAATACTCCGACAGCAATAATGCACTATAATTCGGACTCTGCCCTGAACAGTGGTGACTCGTTGGAACCCAAGGACATTTATTTCAACGTAACTAAAAGGCAAAAACGTACTTTTGGGGACTTAGAGCCTACGTCATCAACCATGGAAATTAAGGAGCTGATGCAAGGATTTGCTGCTAGACAAGATACAAAATTCGATGCCTTAACTACTGCAATTAGCACGGTCCTAAGCCAAAACGAAGATATTAAATCATCACTTCAAAATCTATCGCTACAACACAATGACTTACTTCAGAAGGTCAACGAATTGGAGCGGGAAAATTCCACCTACAAAACAAAAATTCTTTCTCTTGAAACACAACTAGACAGGATGGAAAAGAATGTTCGATGCACCACAGTCGAGATCCGTAACATCTCTAAGTCAGAAAACGAAAACAAACATCAGTTAAAATCCATCGTCCAGAAGATCGGAGTAGCACTGGGCCTCGAAGAGATCAAGGAGTGGGAACTAAGAGAGGTATATCGCGCTAAATCTAGTGCCATAGTAGTGGATTTTTCCACCGTCCAGCGCAAGGAATCTATTCTAGCGGAATTAAAGAAGTATAACAAGTCAAAGCGTGAAGCTAAAAAGCCTCTATTCAGCTGTGCAGACATTAAGCTACAAGGAAAATCGTCTAGAATATATATATCAGAATTTTTAAGCACCAAAGCGAAACGAATATTCTATGTTGCTCGAGAACATATAAAGAACAAAAAACTTTACGCTGCGTGGACGTCTTACGGTAAAATATTTGTAAAAGACCAACAAGATTCGATCCCCATCCGCATAGAGGAAGAGCACCAGCTTACAGCACTTACAATGTGACTAGCTACTGTTATTACTTTACTTGAACGGAAATCTGCTCATATTATTAGATATATGTATAAATATTACGTTGCTACAATTTCCTTCGAGTCGCTTATATATCTTGTTCTTAGTATTATTATTTTAAGGCACATATACAAACACACAGTTACCAAAAACACACATACAAATTCAAAAAAAACACACACTAAACTCATTTCTTACAACTGTCTACACCCAGATCTACATATATTACGTACACATAACCAATACACAATGCATTACTCTTCATCGACTAAACACGCTAAATTTTCAATGATAATATTTTTCGGTTTTTGCTATGAGTTTCTGCCGAGCAAGAGTTTTTTAGACTACGATCAAAGCCTTTGTATGTCACTGTTGCACCTACGAAGTAACAAAACATATATATTAATAGCTGACAAGTACGTTAGTACGTCATCAGTACACAAGTGTGATCCAGATCTTCATAAATATATTAAATCCACCACTTATAAGTCACTATTATGTGACTTTTATAAGAATATATATTATTTAATAAAATATGAATAACGTTATAAATCTTAATTCAGATCTGGACACATTTTCGTTGGCTAAAGTTATTAGATGTGACACTGAAGACATACAAAGTAATCTACAGACAAACAATAAATTAAATTCATTTAATCTGCTTTCTCAAAATATTCGAAGTTTAAATTGTAACTTGCCATCCTTCATTACACTTTTACATACATCCTTAATTCCTTGGGACGTATTGGTATTATCTGAGTGCTGGCTAAAGACAACCAAGTCTATACCCACCATTGATAATTACTGTTCTGTAGTAACTAGCTTAAACAAAACCCAAAATGAGGGAGTAGTTATTTATTATAATAAATACCTCAATGTTACTAGCGAGGAACCTGATCTACTGGATGCGAATTGCATTCTTATAAAAATTCAAAATACATGTATTATAGGTATATATCGCCCCCCTTCTTACACTGACACCTCTAACTTCCTCCGTTCACTTGATCGTATTCTATCAAGTCTTAGCAATTTTAAAAACATTATTCTTTGTGGGGACATCAACATAGATATTGTTCCAAATGCGAATGACAAACGTGGTCATGACTACTTAAATATCCTCGCAAGTCACTGCATTCTACCCGGACATTCCCTACCGACCCATGGAAGGACTTGTCTCGATCACATTATGCTTAAGACCAAACACGATGCTACGTGTCTTGTAATTAATTCTACAATTACAGATCATAATTGCACGGCATTAAGCTTTGTTCTGCCGTGGGGTGCCGGCAGTAGAATGATACCCCTCCTCTCATGCCCATGGATGCAGTAAGAGCCTGCTAAAGGATACCTCCGGAAGATGGGCAGCAGCGTCTATCCGTGTATCAACATTCCATACTGCGCTCACCAACCCGCCTGCCAAGCGTGGTGAGTATGGCAACTACCTCTCATGGAGATCCATGAGGGAGGCCTGTGTTCATCAGTGGACGTTTTATGGCTGAAATGATGATGATGAAGCTTTGTTCGTCTAGATCAGGTTGAATTTAGAAGCAAGCACTTAACTCGCATCGACTACACAGGGCTTGAAAAGTCATTAAATGAATTAAATTTGCAGACCATTCTTATAAGCGACGATGCTGATAGTGCAACTGACTTACTAGTTACCTATCTGACATATGCAATTAAATATAATTCTAAGTCGACAATAGTTCCAAACAGAAAACGCATCAGTAAGCCCTGGATTAATCTGGGCTTGCTTCGTTGCATAAAAAATAGGGATAACATTTATAAAAAACTAAAAAAAGATCCCTTTAACGAAACACTTAAACTAACATACAAGCGATATCGAAATTTCTGTAACTCCATACTAAAGAAAGCAAAACGGTCGTACGAGAGGAGTGAAATTGAGTCGGCGGGGACTGATTGTAAAAGGATTTGGAAGTCCATAAAAAACATAACCAGTTTCCAAAAAAGAAGGATGATCACTCCTGTCTTTTGCTAAAAGATAATCACCAAAGCGATGTCAATGATGTAAACACATTTTTTGCAGGTGTGGGTAAAAACCTAGCCGAGCAAATAAGGGACAGATGTAATTTTGTAACTGACAGACATCTTTTATCCAGTTTCACGTCAATAAATTCATTTCTTTTACTCCCGACTGATGATCAAGAGATTTTACATCTTGTGACGGGTTTAAAGGACAAGTGTGCCTCCGGTACTGACCAGATCACAAGCACTATAATCAAAAAGTATATGCATCTTTTGATCCCTGCTATAACCCACATCTGTAACCTATCTCCAGTGGTGTCTTCCCTAAAGCTTTTAAGACAGCCCTCATAAAGCCAATACTGAAGAGTGGCGACGGAGACAGTGTCAATAACTATCGACCCATATCTATTTTGCCAACACTTTCAAAAATATTTGAACGACTGCTTAATCAGCGGTTAGTTACTTATCTCGAGTCAAATAACTTCCTCTCTAGTTCTCAATTCGGTTTTAGACGTGGTAAGTCAACTAGTGACGCTGTCCATGGTCTAGTTAACTCAATCATTACCCACATAGATTCCAAACAAAAAAGCTTAGCGCTGTTTCTCGATTTAGCTAAGGCGTTTGACACTGTCGACGTTTCCATCTTGCTGTCAAAGCTTGAGAGGCTTGGCATTAGAGGAGTACCACTGAAGCTTTTCCGCAGTTACCTTACCGGGAGGGTCCAGAGAGTAAAAATAGGTGAATTGATAAGTGATGAGGAAATTGTTACCTATGGTGTTCCCCAAGGCAGCATTCTTGGTCCAACGCTTTTCCTCATTTACATCAATGACCTCTGTAACCTCAAAATTGCTAACGGACAGATTTTACCTTCGCTGATGACACCGCAATTTTATTCAATGGTGATAGCTGGGAAAATGTTTACAAATCAGCACAATCAGGATTCAACTCAGTATTATCATGGCTAAATAACAATTTCCTAACATTGAACGTCACAAAAACAAAATATATTGCATTCTCGCTTAAAGTCAGTAACCTTCCTCCACTTTCCCAAACTATTACTGCTCATTACTGCACCGCTTCCGATTCAATTTCATCTTGTCTCTGTCCTTCTCTACAACGGGTAAGTGAAATTAAGTATTTAGGAATCGTTACAGACCAAACACTTAGTTTTAAGCCACAAATAGACGCATTAGTTCCGAGACTAAGAAAACTAATTTATTTGTTTAAAACTTTGCGACATGTGGCCAAACCAAATGTATAGAGATACCCAGAGCATAGTATAACCAAAAAGGTATACTATGCTCTGGGTCAGTCAATTATAGAATATTGCGTTACCTCTTGGGGTGGTGCAGCAAAGACCAATCTTCTCGACCTAGAAGTAGTCAACGTGGAATACTCAAAGTGGGTGCTGGACTACCTATCCTTTACCCAACAACTGACCTCTATCTGAAATGGGACGTACTTACAGTCAGACAATCATTCATTCTAAACTTATTGCTTAAAAAACATTCCGAATTGAAGTACGACCCAAAAGAAGTTGACATAAAAAGGCGTAAAGACAAAGTCTGCACTACACAATTCTTTCGCACGAACCATGCACACAAATTTTATTGTTTTCTGGGAGACTTCTTATACAACAAAATTAATTTGTCCCTCAATATATATCCCCTGTGTAGGCTAAACTGTAAAAAATCGCTTACAACATACCTTAAAAGTTTAGACTACATAACGACAGAAAACCTTTTAAAACCACCCAAATGATTCCCCCTTTTCTTAGTCACATAACATCGCACACAAATTCGTAAAATCTCAGTCACATCCCTATAGTAGTGCATACCCACAAACACACACATTCACACACACACATACACACACACACACACGCGCACTTATGCTTACACACACATACACTCACACAACACAATATCGTGCCTGTTATATTACTCAAATTTTTAATTTTTGTCTTTAACTTAAGTTTTTTTTTTTTTTTTTAATTTGTTTTTTTATACTCTCTTGTTTTTATGTTATGCATCTGTACTGTGGCGACCAAGCTGAGGAGAGGCCTGGTGACCTGTAATACAGGTTCAAAAGAACCTACATCAGGCACCAGTCTCTCACAAAGCAAGTACGCATATTTACCTGAGTAAACTTTCACTATTTTTTACAATTTTGTTATATTGTACTTTTGTGAGAGAATATTAAATAAACATTTTATTTATTTATTTATTTATTTCCTTTTTTGTTTCCATGTCTGTATATTTTTAACTTTGTTGTATTATTTGTAATGTGTGAAATAAAATAAACGTTTTTTATCTTTATCTTATCTTTAATTTATTGTGTGTAACTATGACGTATCCAAGTGTTCTTAAATGTCCTATGGAAAAATAAATGAGTATGAGTATGAATATAAGGGGTAAAAACGGGACCCTATTACTAAGACTCCGCTGTCCGTCTGTCTGTCTGTATGTCACCAGGCTGTATCTCATGAACAAATATTATATAAGCTATAACAACAAATATTAAAAACAGAATTCAATAAATATAACTTGTTAAACTTTTGCGATTTGTTAACATATTTTTAGTTTTAAAATTACAGGATTAACAGTCCTCCCGCGACCAAGAACGCTGAAATGTGTTCGAAACGTCGGGAAAATAATAAAAAAGGTATTCAATAAATATTTAAGGGGGGCTCCTCAATATTAAGTTGTATATTCACTTTTAAAATATTTTTTTTTATTTAATTTGAAATAAAACAAACATTTGAGGGGCTCGATATTAATAACGGCAACAGGTAGACGCTTGAAATATTTACAGTTTAATGGTACGGAACCCTTTGTGCGCGAGTCCGATCGCACTTGGCCGATTTGTGTACACCATTTATACACATTTATACAAAATACAAACAGAAACAAGTTTATAAAATTGATAATTTTAAGTAACACCCGATACTACATAGTCTCGGAGTTTATTTTTTTTACCTTACCTTATTATTACCTTTTTACCTATTTTTTTTTGTAAAGTGTACCCTCAGTTTTGCAACCTACACATCATGCCTTTTCATTTGATATCACGTTTGGGTATATTTGAAAAACCTTCGATTGTTCACCCCTACTTCCAACACCCATACCTATTCTCATGAATGGCTCGACCGATTTCTATATAACTTTCAGTTTTGCATTCTACACATCATTCATACCAAACTCTGGTATATATGGAAATGGATTCGATTATTCAAGCCCATTAGAAAATTCGTACAACTAAAGTTCCTTGAGGTGGTCAAAATCGCCTTGTTTTGGGTTAGTGGTAGGTACACATATTATATATAACACATCTTTTATAACTTCTAATAATTACCTACCAGTGGGAAAGGTAGGTAGGCTAGACCTATCTAATCTACTAACGAAGAGACAATTAACATTGATGTGATGATAGATAACCATACAAAACATTGAATAATCTTTTGTTCGCCAGGACAATGTCCTCGTGTTATACACTCAATGCCAACTTAAAATTCCGGTCATAAATTGGATGGGTGACCGAATCTTTTTGTGCATTTTATAAACTTTGACTAAATCCAACCCCTCCTCTGAAGGCACACCCACCGCACCCGCGGCTAAGCAACGGCCCTTCGGACCGGTTGAGGCTCCCGTGGTTCTCATGGGGATCCTCACCGAGTTCCTGATGGCCATCGCCGCGGGCGAAGACACGCGTGAGGTGGCGGTACGGGGACTGGAGGCCATGCGTAAAAACTTCTATGCATAGCCCCCCCCCCCCTCGCACCGCACCTCCGCCCGGGAGAAACAAGGACACCCGCCCACCCAAAGGGCTACAAGAATAGTGGGGGTTGTAGCCTCCAGATATGCAGCCGGGGTAAAGAGACGCATCTCTCGAGGCCTCACCCGGTGACTCCGAAAGGGGTCGGGAAGACGAAGATGATGATGATGACCTTTTTATTATGTGTTGAACCGTGCATTGTAAAGATGCATTGTAATCAGCGTTGCATTTGGATTTTGGTAAAATTATACGCATTTTGGGACCTTTCTGTTCCCTATTATTAATTTTATTTTGATGCATCAGTTTTTGTCGAGACAACGCATTAACGATGTCCGCGTCAGGGGTTTAATTTAATTAATTTAATTTTAATTTAACATGTTAGTTTTTGGTACAAGATTGCTTATTTGATTGCTCAAAATCACGTAAATGCTCTTGTCAAACAACAACCAGACATTGATATCTTTGCTGACACGTTAATCTCTCTTGCTAAAGCGTGTTAGTTATATTCTGAAAACGTAAAATTGTAAATATGTTGTGTCAAATACCTAGAATTATACTATAATTATTACTTTTTTTATCCTGTTCTGTGATCTTGTATTGTTCATTTATTTATAGTCTTGTTGTGTTTTCTGTATATTATTGTTCCTCTTTTATTGTACATATTTTTTTTTGTTTTCTTATCTTTACATGCGTAACTATTTCGATAACCGTAATGTTTCGTAATAAATGAATTTATTTTATTTTATTTATTTAACAAAACCCACAGCTCTTAATTAAATACAGTTCAAAACTTACCCACTAACTTACAGCTAATAAAGAACTAAAAACCGACATCCACAAAGCAAATAAATACGTTCCAAACATAACAAATTGAACAAAATAATTTACATTATTATAATTTATAAAAAAAACTAATTAAAAACAAAATTAAACATGTGACAACAAAGAAATATATTAATATTACAACAAAAAAAAAATCCCAAAACGGCTTGATAGAAAAAGATTTTTACTTTACAGATAAACGAAACCGATTTATGACTAAAATGTTTCTGTACATACAAGTCTATACACCGTTTTAAAAATGGTGGCTCGATTTTACATTATTACCAATAGTTATTATTTCAAACGAGAATTACTGTCTTGGCGCTTACGACTTTTCAATTCAAGCTAGCGTTTCGCGTCAGTCTGTATGCAAGCGGCCGCAGCCCCCAGTCCGTGTTTTACCATTTTATAATGAACAATGATATTAAAATTTTTGTTTATTAATGCGTCGCCTTAATAGCGAGGTGGGTTGACGACATAGTTCACATCGCGGGACGTTAATGAATGCGATTAATAAAGTCCGTGGCGGCACAAACTAAAGACCTACCAATTAAGCGTTTTAAACACAAATTAAAATTATGACAAACAGTTTTACACAACTTCAGAATAAAAAAAATCACATATTTATTTTACTGCTGCACAGTAAAGCCTTAGTCCTTTACTATGTGCGCGACTGTACTAACATGACATTATTATTTAATTATAAATGCTTAAGTTTTGATATTATTATTATTACTACTTTGTTATTTTATAATTTTAGTAAATATTGTTTAAAGATTAGGTATTATAATTTAATAGGTAGTACCTTCATTTTAACATTTGCATGTCGAATAGTCCTTTCAAGTGTGTGATACCTAACAATAAGCATACAGACATCTGTGTAAAACCATAGTTGGTGCAAATAAATTATTTTCATTTCAATTTACAGGAATCCTTTACTCAGCAGTGGGTGAAGTCAGGTTCTGGATGATGATGATATCAAATTTAATGTTTAATTTAGCAAAAGAAACATGACCTTCCTGATAAAAAAGAAACTTCAAAAGCGATATATGATAATTGGCGAAGTAATTTTCTTTATTTTTATTTATTTATTCGCGAAACAAACAGAACAATGAAGCTTAAAAACTAAAATAAATACAGAGTTACACTTAATCGCGTAACAAACTTACAAAAAATAGTTAAATTGAGAACTTCCTTCCTTTGAAGTCGGTTAAAAGTGCTTTATGCATGATATTCTGATATTCTTCGGCTTAATGTATATCACAGATCATCCTTCAATTCAGGCCCATTCACCCAGTTCATAGGAAACGAAGCTATTTACATGAGAGACACGGCTATACAAGCGATTCACTTGACTTACCCAACCACATACTATGTAGGTGATTGTAAAATGTGCAAGCACGTTCCGAGCATTGACCTTTTTGTTTACGTGACTGGACGTGACATTGGCAGGGCATTTTTTGAAGGTCAATCGATAAATATTTATGACACTTAAGGAATAGCAAAATAGCTCAGGGTGCCTGTGAAATTAAGATGAATCGAAATTGTAATCAAGCCAAACTAACTCTGGCCATTACGTAAAGATTGCCATTTTGACGATGATATCATAATCGTTTTCGAGTAGGCGCCGAGATCTATGTAGGTACAGATATAGCGCAGATACTACAAAGCACATTCTGAGTAATTCTGACCCTATTTATGGGAATATTGTAGTAGGTGTCACAAAATTATTTACACTACAGATACACACACACACTACAGAAACTATTATTAAAGATTATTTATTATCGATTAATTAATACGCAACAAACATCGATTCTGCAACTAGAGGTAGGTTAAATTTATTTGGACATATTTTATTTTGTTTTTCTATCCATAAAAAATGAACAAATGAATAAAAACTTATCTACCTATCCTTAAAGCCTTCTAGACTTATTTTTATCTTTAAGGTCATAACAAAAGTATAGGTAGGTACAACAAAAGTAGAATAACCCAACATAATAAAAGCAAATTAAACCACTTACCAACAAGAAGAATCAAGAATCATAAAATACTTTATTTAGTATTTCGGCCGCATGGACCTTAGTGTCGCGTCACAAATTACAAAACAACACAAATGAATAGAATAAAGCACATAGCTAAATTAAATCTGTTTAACAACGATGGAGACGAGTTGCTAGTGACAGGAATCAATGGAAGGCATTGGAGGAGGCCTGTGCCAATTGGCAAATTGAATTAATGGACTTCATCTAAGTAATCTACAATTGAGAATAAAGGGCTCATTATTATTATAAACCACTTACCATGGCGCATTTTCCACCAAACTTGGAATTCCACCGTTTTTGTTGATAACTGAAGTCATTTTAATCTGAAATTAAAAAAAAAACATATTTAAGTGTTCGGTTTAAAGTATTCCGGTATGTTTGGTAAACCGTATCACTTATTAGAGCGACAATTTCTCCGAAATTAAAAAAGCTAGCCTAACGGTTATAGTTTTCCTAAAAAGTTCATGGATAAAACAACATTCATGTTTTTTTTTCAGATCTGTAAAGCAGTTTAGATTTTAGAGGGGGGGAGAAGCTCGAAATAATTTTAGAAATTTAATATTTCGCCAACGGAACCCTTAATCTAAAAGCTGTCTTTGTATCCCCTAAATGGTTTAAGATACCTATTTAACGATACCCCACATGATAGGAAAATCAAAAGAAAAAAGTTTATCCCCATCTTACCTGTATGGGAGGTACCCCAAATTAATATTTTTTCGGGATTGTCTTGGGCAAACGTCTCCCCAAACCCTTCCTGTATAAATATGATAAAAAAACTAAATACCTATGTTTTTATGGAAATTTTACTACTTTTTATACTTTTTTAATTAAGCATTAATGACAAAAACCATTGAAACCGGTAGATACTAATACCTTTTATAAAAACCTGTCTCAAGTCGTACTGAGTAATTCAATCTTTATTATGTAGTTTTAATTGTTCTTTGCACCTACCTACGTATTCTCATTATTTTTTCTCAGGCAAACATAATTATCATTTTCGCAGGCAAACAGTAAAAATGAGACAGAACTTGGAGCTAATGTTGCCTGAGATTGACGATGCGATGGGTTTGTATTGACACCTGTGTCACAGTTCGCCAGGCCCTCACTTCGTGGAATAAGTCAAAAGGATGGACAAAGATTACATACATAAATACCTACTATTAAAAAGCTTAAGTTGAATTGACCCATAACCATCAAAAACAAATAAACCGATAATTAAGTGACCCGATTAATGGACCGAAGATTTATTAAGATGTTTTTTTATTTGACTTAATGACGAGACAAGCCGAAGGCCTATCTGGTGATTAAGCGGTAACCTCTACCTATTACAACTGCAATACCGCGGTGATCACGGTCACGAAGCACGTGACAACACTGCATTGCATTGCGCCCGTCACCCTGAGACAGAGTTGGAATTTCACCCACAGAACAGCAATGCAGACATTACTGCTTGGCGGCAGAAATAGGTATGTGGTGTACTTCCCCGGATGAAACCTTCAGAAAAAGTTCTACTAGTACTGTTCTATAGAAGGTAAGAGAAGAGACCTGGCAAATGATAGGAAGATGACATTAAGAACTACAGCAGGAACATTATGATCTAAAATGAGCATACTACGTAAACTCGACATAGATAAGTAGAGGTAGATAGATTGAAAACCCTTTTTGCACACCACATTTAAGAGAACATAAACAATATAGAAATAAGATAAAAACAACTTAGGAGTATAAAAGGCGGCCTTATCGCTATGAGAGATCTCTTCCAGCCAACCTTGGGATGGACAGGAAAATTAAGCTTCGACATATTAGCTGATGATCGGGATTTGTGGAAGAATCTGGAAAAGGCTCTAAATCAAAATATTTAAATTTCGGGGCAAGGTTACCTCCTAACTACACACCAGATTGTAAATATTTCACTATTATTTAGAATTTACTTCTTTGTACTCGTATTGAGATTTACTTGGCCTTTCTATCCGTATAAACGTTAAAACCTCGTTTCATGTTTTTTTTAATGGAAAAAATACTAGTATCTAAAACTACTTTTGACTTAATGTTGTTGACAACTCCTTTTTAGTTTTCCATTGATAAATTATTTTTTTAAACATAATTAAAACTTTTTGTAAAACCACTTTTACATGCAAATCGATCAATTTGGTTTAACTAAAACATCGAGGACATACCCAGTAGAGAGCAACTGCCATTTATTTTGTCTAAACAACTATTTCGCAAAAAAATATTTCATAATTGAACGGAAAACAAGCGAGAGTTGTCATTGCATTAGTGCAAAGCTTGTTTCTGAATTCTTATACTAAGCTAAAATGTTATTATTACTTTACACCACCTTTATGATTAATTTTAGCCTTCTTTTGGATTATTAAATAACGTAAAAATATTTTTTGCAAAACAACATTTCAACCGGCCTTCTTAGTCCAACTGAAAACTTATAACCACGTCTTTTCCACTTGCGTTTCGATACATACTTTCTTTTGTAAGAATATTTGTTGTACTCACATTCTTTTTTAGATTGTTTTCAAAATCGGAATGCACTCGAAAACGCGGGAAGTGTTGCAAGCGTCCGCCCGCCGCGTCTGTCGCGTGTGACTACCGGCTTCTCGGCTCAGTCGATATGTTTACATCATATTTCGTTTTTGTTTATACTGGCCTGCGGTTTCGCACGCGTTCAGGGCTAATCTCCATACAAAATTAAAAGGACTAATAGAAATGAGCAACAATAATTAATATACTTAATATTCTCAACATCTAGTCAATTTAATTTTGTATGGATAGAGCCATGTGTCCTCGGCCGCTAAATTTTATTATTTTTTCCGTTTACAACCATGGTATGATTGTACCCGGAAAAACAACAGAAATACACAATTGGCGGTTTTATCGCCTAACCCATGTATAGTTAGCAGAAACTAAACATAAACTAAGTCATATTAATAAATAGGTTAGAAACCATATTTACCTACAACGAAACGCTTTTAATCAAACTGTTTGTTTTTAATTACATGCATTTGAGCATTAGCTTGTATAAACCAAATGCGGTTCATATGAACAAACAACGAAGATTTAAGTACATCATAGTACTCACTAATAATATAATCGAACGAGTGAGCGAAGCGAACGATGTTCTTAGTGGCAACTAGGAGTTTCGGCTCAATGTTTGTATGTTCGGATTTTTTGTCCGAAGATAATAAATTCTTGAACGCATGATTGGATTTTGATGAAAAGCTTAAGGAAATTGAATGAAAGAAATGAGTAAAAAAGAGATTAGTTGATCACTATCACAGATAATTTAATACACTTTACTATCCAAAATGTTCAATAAAAGAAACAAAAAGTTTTAAGCATATTAAAGAATTTTGTCTCATTCACTTACGAACGCCACTCGATCACAGAAGACTTCAGTTTATCCGTGATCATGGCGTGTAGAACTTTGCCGAAATATCGGGAAACTCTAAAATAATGAAATCATGGTTAATATCCTGTTGCATATAGAGGTAGTGTTCACAACCCTGGCAGTTTCATAAGTTACATCTTGTTTACACGAAGCCATTGCTGGCTGCCAGTCTCACTGGCAGCCAGGGCTGGCTTGTTGTTTGCCTTGTGTAAACAGTTTTTAAAGCCAAGCCAGCGCTGACTGCCAACGCTGGCGAGAATAGAGCGCTCGTCTATTTTTACTGACGCCAGCATTATTGGCTTCGTATAAACTCTGCTTTATGCCTAGTTTACACAAGGACATCGCTGGCTTGTTATTTGCCTTGTGTAAACACGCTGCTTGGCTTGAAAAACAAGCCAAGCAGCGCTGGCTGCCAACGCTGGCGAGAATAGAGCGCCCGTCTATTTTTCAAGCCAGTGACCTCCACCCGCATACCCATCGACCCCCGCGCCAGCGTTGCGGACATGTGTAGACGCATCACGAGTCACTGGCGAATGTCCGTAGGGTGTGTGTGTCTTCGTTTTTGTTTGGAATTTCTGCGACAAAATGCCGAGAAAATTGGCTGGTTGGTAAAACCATCCAACCAACCGCCAACCTGTACTCAGAAGGATCTTCTAATCTTAGATGTTTCAGCATCAAAGCAGAAGCTCCAGTTATAGGTCTATCGCTTAACAGTTTTCTTATCCAGTCATTTCGCTTTTTTTTCTAATATATCAATCAACTCTTCTCTTAATAGTGCAGATGTTTTTTAAACATTTCTTTTTCAACAGACTTTGTCGCAAATTAATTATTTTTTAACTTCAAACGTGTGCACACCCGGAGAAAAATCCGTGAATGAATGGCCTCGTCTAAACAGGGGCCAGGCCAACGCTGGCTTGTCTGCAGAACTGGCGCCAATTACTGGCTTCGTATAAACTCTGTTTTATGTCTATCGTTCGTCTAATAAAAACGCGGAGTAAATGACGTCTACACCCAACTCCGTCCTGTTTTTGTCTAGGATTTGTTAATTAATAATAATTTGTTTTGTGTCCTGCTGGTTGGGTGAATTTTACTCAGTAGATCACACAAAATCCAGATCGCTACGTAAAATCAGGGTTCAAATGCAATGTTCGTGGCAAACAACTAGTATACTTACGCAATGATTTAAAACGTTTTAAAACGATTGAAGTCTTCATTTCCTTTGAAAGGTAAAAAAATATTTAAAAGAAAACCAATTACATTGTGCATAAGGTTTTTATTTTTTAGTAATCCTTATAAAATGGGAATTATCTTTTCGCGACACTCCTGTAAGCGACGTCTAAAATTATCCATCACTGCACGGCAAGTAAGCTCTGTAATGCTTGCCATTTCTCTTCGGATATTTTCTTTCGGTCCATCAATTGACCGCGGGTTGTTTTCGTACACTTTACTCTTAAGATAACCCCATAAAAGAAAGTCCATTGGGGTTAGACCGGACTGTGGCCAGGGAATATCCCCTCTTCGAGAGATCACTTTATTAGGGAAAAGTTGACGGACAACGGGCATAGCGGTGTTAGAGGTATGGGCAGTTGCTCCACCAATAATTGATACAAGTTCACACTGTTTATCCAAAACTCTCTAAAATGGAATGGGTGGTCTAGCTCATAAAATGGACTACACAAAGAATTATAAAAGTAACATCTAATAACGAAATACAAAAATCTTTACAATCGGAAACTAACTTGTTTCTAAAAACCATAGCAGATTATTTATTTCCTTGTATTTATATTTATAAAAGCTTGTTTTAGAATAATTTGTTGTAGCTTGTTTTAAATAAATTGTTAATATAAATGATACGTAACAAAAATGCTTCACTTGATCTTGGGATCATTGACTTTTTGCTGGAGCCATCACTTCAATGTATTTTCTGTTTAGGTATTATCACAGATTACAGTATTATATAAGCTAGTTTTAGAATAGTTAATATAAATGATACCTACGTAACAAAAATGCTTCACTTGATCTTGGGATCATTGACTTTTTGCTGGAGCCATCACTTCAATGTATTTTCTGTTTAGGTATTATCACAGATTACAGTACTATGATTAAATTTGTCCTTGTAGTGTATGCGATACTATTTAGTTTCTGTAATCTGTCATACTATTGCATACTCCTATGTCCTGTGCATTGACGGGTATTGGTTAGCGAACTGTCACTGTCACAATGAGAAACGTCATGCGAACCAGAAGGGCGGGAATGATATACATAATGTGGCATGTGTGATCAGAGCAGTGAGTTCAAGGTGAGTTAAAATAATTACGAGAGCATTGTCGAGCCACAAACCAACCCCTGCAGTCCTGAAATAAAGTTATAGTTTATATTATACCGTTGGGTGCCGACAGTATAATGTTACCCCTCCTCTCATGCCCGTGGATGCACTAAGAGCCTGCTAAGGGGAAGATCGGCAGCAGCGTCTTTTCGTGTACCAACATCGCGAACTGTAATGTGCCTTTCGTTACAAAATCATAATTTTAATAAGTTAATCAGACGTTTAATTCCATACAATCAAGTATGAAAGATTGAACATAATAATTTAACCCCTGATTATTTTCCAATTAAAGTTATTGATATGAGTAACTTCGTGTTGAGCGCGTTTAAGTCTTTTTAATGGAGATGATGTCATATATATGAGGCAAGAAGTAAAATTTTAATTGCCAAATAAAAAGCTAGGCCAAGCTAACGTAGTAGGATTAAGTTGTAACACAAGAAAACTAAATGTTTTCTTAAGGACTTACCCACTTAAGGAATCGACAAAGTCAAAGTCAATAAGTGTTTATTCATCATTTCAGCCGTAAAACATCCACTGCTGGACAAAGGCCTTCCTCATGGATCACTGCGATCATGAGGGGTTGTTGCCATACTCGCCACGCCTGGCAGGCGGGTTGGAGAGCGCAGTATGGGTTGGTGACCCACGGGAAGACGCTGCTGCCCATCTTTCGGAGCCTTTCGGGTATCCCGTAGCAGATTCTTACTGCATACTCGGGCAGAGGAGAGCCGACATTCTATGCCGACCCAACGGCTAAGTGTTTATTAAAATAAAATAAAATAAAATTAATAGAGCAAAAACTTACATAGAATTATCAGTTTACAAAATAAAAAGAAAACACATTCAAATTGATTATATGACCTTTAAATAGTAATGTTAAACATTTCTACTTACGTCGAAAATATGTTGAAAGTGAAGTAAAGGACATAATTGAATTCGTTTGTAAATGTTTTAGCAATGTCGAATTTTACCGCAACCCAGTGGTTGGATTACCTCTACGACCCTCAAACTAAAGTATCATTGTATTAGCACCTTCCTGGAGCGTGCATAATTTGCATTCGATTCGAATACATAGAAATAATAATATACATAAATTTGGCTTATAAGAAAATATTTAGATATTTCACAATTGACTTTCTTAGCAATAGCAAGGTAAGCGAGTTGAGCTCCATTATGGAACATCTTGCAATAGCATCTTGCATCATTTAAGAAGGAGAAACTTGTAGTAGGTATAGGTTTTTGTAATCTGTGGTATAGGTAAGTACTTATTATAGTACAGTCAGAACTAAAAGGCAACTACTAAAATGTAAAGAAAATAACAAAAAAAGATTGAGTAATAAAGTTTTATACTGTGCCTATGTTCGAAGTGTTCTGGAATACTGTAGCTCAACTTGGAACCCTCAGTACATAACACACATACAGAGTATTGAAAACATACAGATAAAATTTATTAAGCATCTTAATTTTCGAAGCTATTGTTGGTCTAAGCTGTATCAAGAATCATGTCGACATCACCACATTTCGACTCTTGAAGCTCGGCGGAGCCTTGCAGATATGTCTTTTTTGCATGGTATATGTAACAATTATATAGATTGTCCTGAACTTGCGTTGAAAATTTTACGGTTCTCTACCCCAAAAACCCGAACTCGACATACAAACCTCTTTCACGTTCCCCATACTTGCACCAATTATGCCCAAAATTCACTTGTTGTAAGATTGCAAAGGAACTACAATAAAAGATTTAAAGCGCAGATATTTTTAATAGTAGTAAGAGGTTCTTCAAGGATTGGGTGTGGAGAGTGAGGGTGACTAGGTTTATTCTTATAGTATGTATGTATATTATCTTATGTATGTATATTCTTTTCTTGGTGTGACATATATATAATTTTCTGTTTTCACATGTTTAATTTTTTTTTTAATTATTTTTTTTTTTTATATTTGTAAATTTTTGTTTAATTTGTTATGTTTGGAACGTATTTATTTGCTTTGTGGATGTCGGTTTTTAGTTATTATTATTATTTAAAAAATGTAAGTCCTTTATTGGCTGTAAGTTAGTGCGTAAGTTTTGAACTGTATTTTATTAAGAGCTGTGGATTTTGTAAAAATAAATAAATGAAATATGAACTATCGATTTTTCCAAATTTACTCCAAAACTACTTACCTCCAAATTATTTTCATGGTCTAAAACCCGCCTGTCGGGTTATTACACATACTATAATACACCCTGTCTAAGTAGAGAATGTTCCAAAATACAATTATGTAAATTGAAAGGTTTATATGGTAACAAATACCAGTTTGGTCCACTTATCTCAAAACAGATTTATTTCAGGATTCATAAAGGTTACCGGAAAGATATATAAATTATATTTAAACTACAAGCACCACGAACATAAATACATGATAACACAAAACACTAGTTACCTTCCATTAAAAACCAAACTGGTTCATTTCCATACAAAACGAAGGTTAATCAGTTATTTTAACACAAGCAGTTCCACTTTTACTGCAGCCCGTATTATGACTTAGATACAATAATTTAGCCTTGTGACAGTTTTTAAAATGGAAACGGCAAAGACAACTCCTGCGATGTAATGAACTGCAAAGTTACTGCCGTAAATATAATGCACGCGTAGAATTGCCATTATGATTCGTAAAGGCGCCAGTCTGCAGGGTGTGCACCCTGCTGACTAACAAACGTGCCGGTGAAGTTGGCTTAGGAGGCGAGATGCTAAGACCCCCTTTACACCCCTTTACTTTACTCGAGGATATCATGAAAACACTCGATTGGGATGAGATAGGGCTTAAAATCGATGGCCGAAATTTATCACACCGACGCTTTGCTGACGACTTGGTTCTCCTAACTAATAACGTTGAGGACCTACAAAACATGCTGGAAGAACTGCATCATGCTTCATTAAAGGTGGACATGACCATGACCAAAACCAAGGTGATGACCAACCTTGCAGGTTCAAAACCCAACATAATTGTGGATCACTGTCCAAGTGGACGACTATAGGTCATTGTTTATCCTTTTGGTCCGGCTGCTCAGCTAAAAGAACTTTCAAGACGAACTCAGTTAGGATGGGACACCTTTAATAAGTTGGAGGATATCTTCAATGCTAGAATCCTTCAATGCCTGAAGACCAAGGTGTTCAACCAATGTGTCTTGCCCATACTCACATATACTTCTGAGACGTGGCCGGCCACTCACAAAGGAGTACATGCATAGAATCAGAGTCACTCAAAGGGCAATGGAGTGCGCCATGCTCGGAATTTCCCTGCTAGACCACATACCAAACGTCGAAATTCAACGTCGCACAAAGTCGTGGACGTAGGTATGAGGATAACTAAGTTAAAATGGAGATGGGCGGGGCACTTGGTGAGAAGGAACGATGGAAGATGGTCTAAGGCCGTAACAGAATGGTGGCCAAGAGACACGGTACGACCTAGAGGCAGATTACCCGCTCGTTGGTCCAATAACATTATTAGTTCTGTTGGGTGTCAGTGGACGAGAATCGCAAGGGACCGTAAACAATGGCGCATTAAATAGAAGGCTTTATACTCAGCAGTGGGTGCAAACGGGCTGAAATGATGACGATGATGATGAACAGTACTTCAAATTCAAATTCAAAATTATTTATTCATTCTTACTTATTCTAATACACATACATTGAAGAAGACTCTCTTTTAAGTTAAATGTACTTGTGCTAGAGAGACCCGCTACTTAACAACGCGGCTAGATAATAGAATTAAGTGAATGAATACAATTTTTAAGGAACTTTTAGTCGGTATTTATAAAGAAAAAAATAAGAACAAAATGACAGGAATTAGCTTAAAGTAAATAAATATGAGACTATAAGTTAGATAAATATATAAACATCTATTATATACGTATGTAGTTTGTACATATGATAAATAAATAATAATTAAAGATATAAATAAATAAATGCATTATGGATATAAATATATATATTATAAATATATTTGTACACTATTATGTTATAATACAAGTATGTACAATTTGTGTCTGTCGGATTTTGTTATAATTAACTCTATGAAATTTGTTTCATTACACTGCAACGTCCAGTAGAGTTTCAACTTCCTCGTAGTTTAAATTCAATAACCAGGTAACAATAGTTTTGTTACATGTGTATTCATTCATTGTGTATACTATACTTAGGATTTTATTTACCTTGTCATATACATAAGCGGACTTTTTGGTATACTGTCGAGCAGCAAATTTTGATTTAGTAGTTATTTTGTTTGTAACTTTAGTACTTGGATCTCCAAATCCATAAGGGAGAACTTTGATCAGCAGTGGATATCCTACGGCTGTGATGATGAATCGCAGACTTTTCAACACTGTGACAAGGCCTTATCAGCGTGAACTGCTCGTCTATAAATAAATGATCCTTTATAATATAAGTTTACTCCCTTACTGGCACCACAGATGTCGGTAAGATGGCTGCAACACTGAAGTGGGACTGGGCGGGCTACGAAGCCGGATGCCACCGGAGAAGTGTGCTCAGAGCGTAACTCCGTGGCTCCCTGATGGCGCTGGCGGCAGGCGGTGTCGGGGTCGACCGTGGAAGCGTGGGCGATGAGCTTGTTACCTTTAACTGATGATGGTAAGAGTCTCAAAAGGATCGGGTTGGAGGACTTTAGGGGAGATCTTTGCCCATGAGTAGAACAACATGGTTAAATAAAAAAGTTTATGTTTAGATAGCATTTTAAATAACAAGATTGACACTAATCTGTGCATTTTGCCTCATCAAAACCAAACCCAGGTGCAGTATCCATGTTATTATATCGTTAAGAATCAAAGGTATTGCGCCATAAATTCCCGTGTTTTTATTATTTTATTATCATCCGCCGTTGGGTACCGGCAGTAGAATGATACCCCTCCTCTCATGCCCATGGATGCAGTAAGAGCCTGCTAAGGGATACCTCCGGAAGATGGGCAGCAGCGTCTATCCGTGTATCAACATCCCATACTGCGCTGACCAACCCGCCTGCCAAGCGTGGTGAGAATGGCAACTACCCCTCATGGAGATCCATGCGGGAGGCCTGTGTTCATCAGTGGACGTTTTATGGCTGAAGTGATGATTATCATGAATTGTGATCATGAAAGTTTACGATAAACTACCAATTCGAACTCAAAAAAATATCCAGATCTGTTCAACGATCCAAACGACGGAGTTCTGAGGTAACAGGGAAAAAATACAGACGACTTGAGAACCTCCTTTTTTGAAGTTGGTTAAATGTTATTGTCAAGGTACTAATCGACTACCTACTAAACCATTGCCTCATGCTTGAATGCTCCTGCTCCCTAGGTAAGTCATCAAGCCGTCGTGATAAGATGCTTTGCATTATTCCTCTTATCGCTTTGACTCTTGACTTGACATAACTCTTATCAACACTTAATGTGTATATTTTAGTATCTTTCATAACGTTACAGTGTACAACGGTTTTGTTTATGATGTATTTTATTTAGTGAACCACATTGAAAACTGTTTTAATCGAGGATTAAATCGAATAGATTCTTTCTTGAATCTTTTTCTTTTTCTTGAGAGTGTCAACAGACTTCGATCTCAAGTTCCTTTTCTAAATAACTTATTTGTGTCGACTGATTAGGTCATAGGTACAGACCTGAGTGATAACAATTCGGTATCGGCTGGCACTGATAAGACATTGCTGTAATAACAGCCAATTCAAATCACTTCAATAGGCAACGCAAATCGAGCCAGCAAGCGTCATGTAAGTTTTTTATTACATATTTTATTAACAACTGTGAGTAAATATGAGTGCGCTCAAGTGATATCACCGACGTGTTGCGGAGCGGAGGGTCCCGTGCCAGGCGGCCCTTGAACCGTCTAAACATTAATACAAATACAAAAATACACAAGTTTACATAAACCATAATTCACACAATTTTCATTTTAAGTTTTAAATACTTGTCTAAGGAGGTCTTATCACTCTTTCTCATCTACATATTTATTATTTAAATTCTAAAACACAATGACAGATGTAATTAACCTTTAGACTACAGCCTTTACATCTTTTGTAGATGATTTATGCAGCGTCAGCAACTGGTATTCATGCTGTACGGGACGCTGCAGTGCCTGGGACATTGTTAGATGGATTAGGCTTGCCCAGCACCAATAAATAAATAAATAATGCTGGACAAATTACACATCATCTTCTAGCCCCAAGCTAAGCAGAGGTTGTGTTATGGGTACTAGATGACTGATCTACTTAATACATTATACTACATAGATAGATATTTTTATTATATATAGAAAAACACCCAGAACACCCTGAACAAGTATCTGCAGATCGTACAGACATTTGTCCCGAGGCGGGAATATAAATATCATCTTATCAGCTTAGTCAGCTATACGTCAGAGGAAAGAACAGGTTAATACGTCTGAAGTTGACTAAACAGCGGGTTTGCTTACGATGTTTTCCTTCACCGTTAAAAAACTTGCTAATTGTGCACATAAACTTTTCATGAAAGAAAAATGCACAACCGTTATCGAGCTCAAGACCTCTAGATTGAAAGTCAGGGGCACATACCACTCGACCAACACCGCATTTCACCTTTAGAACGTCATCATCATCATCATCACAGCCGCAGGACTGCTTTCCACGTCTAATACTGGACATAGTCCTCCTTCATACATCCCCAAGATCATGAGAGGATTGAAGAACATAGTACGTGTAAATACCCTTATCGTAAAATCTTTTGTTTCAGGGCTGAGGAACCGCAAGTAATATTCATTCTGAGGGTCATCTTCGAGACAATATGGACGATACTGCTGGTCAACTTTCAGTTGCTGAAAGCTTTCGCATTATGGGTGGTGCCTCCAGAACCGAAGGATGTTAGTGAAGATATTGTTCTGGTAAGTTTAAAGCTACTCTACTTCTTCATCTGGGTGTGACGAGGTCGGCGCATATATGTACATGAACGACCTTCAGCGAATATCGCTTAGATATTCAGTGTGTCAGGTATGCGACCCTGCTCGACACACTGTCGATGGTGATAATGTTGTTGATGAGTGACTTGTGAACGAGAAACCCAACACCACTTTGGGACTGTTGGTCGCCCTCCTGGTAGTAACCTACACTACTATAGGTTACCGACTTGAGGGATTCGTGTCCTCACCCTCTCTACGGACTTCTACTAATTTCTTCTTCCAGCTCAACAATCTTTTTGTCTGTCCTCAAAGTGCGGATGTTGTGTGCCAGTGGTCGTCGTAGAGGTTCGTAGCCGTTCGTCTCCCGGGGATTCTTTGCACCCCTAGCCCCGCCGTTACCGTGACTACTACCGTAGCTAGGTTTAGCGGGGCCACCGGGGCCTCGGGGCCTGGTTTTAGTTTTATTATTATCATAAGGGGGGGGGGGGGGGGGTTGTTGCCATACTCGCCACGCTTGGCAAGGCGGGTTGGCGCAGTATAGGGTATTAGAAATAGGAAAAGATGCCTGCTGCCCATCCTCTGGAGGTCTTAGCAGATTCTTACTGCATCCACGGGGGAGAGAGGAGGGGCAACATTTTACTGCCCGCGCCCCACGACAATCTAAACTTAGGTGTCTGAAAATATACTTGCCTTGGTGGGTTTCCAAATTCTGAAGCATGGCTACAGATATACCGATTATATTTAGATAATCCCAAGTTTGTACCTAGTTGTAATGCTATACAGGCAACAAATAATAAATAAGGCACGTGTAGCCTTATCCGATTTCTTTCATAAATGAATTGATAAGCGGTTGCCAAGCCTTGATCTACAAAATTATAAAACTAGTCCAAAGTAGATTTCTAAACTATGTCTAGTTTATAATAATTGCGGTTTGCGATAGCACTTCTGACATGCTGATGGTAATGATGAGAAAGTATAAATACTTTCTTTCGATATCACCACCCGTGATTTTTTTAAGATTGAAGAGATGATGGTCTTACTAGGTTGTTTTCAGTTTTACTGGGTATAATAGGTATTATAATATTATACTTATATATATCGGACACTTTCAGCCCATGAAAATATGACGTAGAATTTTTGTTTACAAACATAAAAAATTACTTTCGTTCTGTTTTTTAGGGGCCTCCTAATATGCATAGCGCTGTCTGTCTGTGTATGAGACGAATACAACCGAACGCGTTGATCGATTTACATGAAACCTGTTTTGTTAGCACCGTCTTTATGAGAGAAGGGTACTGATTGATTTTGGTGACTCTATAGAGTCACAGGGACCGGAGTTATTGTGACCTCAAATGGTCACCAAGAAAATAAAAGTCTTCAAATGGCCGAAAACTTCAACCAAAAATTACATTTTTGACCTTTGGTGACCTTTTGAGGCCTTCGCCCCCTTTTCTGGTACACCCGCACCAATGCTTGATACATATATTTATCATTTTTTGGTTTTCTGTATGATTTACACAATAAAGAGTTTATCTATCTATCTATCATAGACTAATATTACGCTTAGCTTTCCGGTTGGTGTCGTGCTAAAATCAAAACATTAGTACCTCATTAGTATTACTATCGTAGCATTCTACACAAGACCATCTATCCAGCCAATGTCCCAGGTACTGCAGCGTCCCGATTAGCATGAACCTGTTGGGTAATTTTATGATGATGATTGATACGTTCTTAAATCAAAACGGAACGTCATATCTCTAATTATAATTAGCTTTAGGAAGTACAAAAACAAACAAACAACGCTCATTTTCATAACAGATAGCGCAGCACTTACGAATGCACTCAGAACAGAGACCAGGTCCAAATCCGTTGCAGAATGCCACAGTGCTCTTCAAAAACTAGCAGAGAAACATATACTTAGTCAAAGTCAAATAGACAAAAAGCCATGGATCATGCATAGGGAACACCAAGGCCGACGCGTTTGCAAAGGAAGGATCCAGTCTCATTCCAAACTCAGACGATATCGGCCTTTGCAATCCCCCGACCGCAGAGATCAAACTCAGGCTTAAAATGAACTCAGAAAAAGAACACCATAAAATTTGGGATCGCAGACCAGACTGCAAGCATACAAAACAAATGCTCCCAGAGAGAAACAGAAAGATAACCAATACTTTGCTTAAGATTAAGATGACAAGACAAGACCTACGGATGATGGTGGGCGTCATCACAGGACACTCTGACCTCAACTACCATCTTCTCAAGACAGGTGCCAGATACACAGTGGACTATGTCGCGGGTGTCTTGAAGAGGAAGAAACCGTGGAGCACGTGCTACTGCACTGTGGTGCCACAAAACAGACTAGATTAGATTATTTAAGTTATTTTCTAGATTAAGTTGTAACTATACTGAACCGTGTTCTGTATATTTTATGTAATGTACCTATGGTAAATAAAGAACTTTAAAAACAACAACAAACAGTCTTACGACTGACATGATGATGATCAATGTTCACGTCAGATAACAGGCGCGGGTCACGGCATAGGCCGCGAGATGGCGCTGCGGTTCGCGCGCCTCGGCGCCGTCGTGGTGTCGGCGGACATCAACGAGGCTGGCAACGAGGAGACGATGAGGCTGATCAAGGCGGAGAAAGGGAAGGTTCATACTTACAAGTGAGTAATGAGGTCTTGAATTGCCATGGGGTGCCGGCAGTAGAATGTTACCCCTCCTCTCATGTCCGTAGATGCCGTAGGAGCCTGCTAAGGGATACCTCCGGAAGATGGGCAGCAGCGTCTTTCCGTGTATCAACATCCCATACTGCGCTCGCCAACCCGCCTGCCAAGCGTGGTGAGTATGGTAACTACCCCTCATGGATATCCACGAGGGAGGCCTGTGTTCAGTAGTGGACGTTTTACGGCTGAAATGATGAATGAGGTCTACCGCAGGCTGATTACATATCTCGCGACGGGTTTAAAAATAAAATGGCGAACCGACGTACCTTTTACTAAAGGCATGACATTATAATCCAAGATAGTGATGATGATGCTCCTTACGACTTGAGTATGTCACCATCAATTCCAGACATAAGCACCGACGCAAGGAAGGTAGAGATCGCGAGGTATGTGACGGGTTTACAACAGGCGTATATCTCGCGATCACCGCTGTCAATTTTTTACTTTAAAAAGCAAAACCTTTGCTTTTATATACGCACGTAGATGGCGATTAATCGGTGCTCAACCGATATTATCAAATCAAAAATTTCAACCCAGCCCGTCAAGAGTTCCGTAGCTTGGTTCATTCATTCATTCATTCATATTCATTTATTTGCGAAACATGAGTTACATAAGATGTCAATAGTATTATAATATACCTCTAGTACAGTCATGATCAGCTCATAAGCATGCAAAAAATATTATCGGCTACAATTTGATTTCAATTCTATTTATAAGTCACGATTTAAATTAATATTGTATTTAAGTCAAAGTGGAAATAATAATAAGTACCATAAACCAAAACAACACAACGGCAAAAAATAAACATAAAATTGGTATGTAAAGGTATTAAAACATGATGTCAAGAAAATTTGTCTATAAAATACTCATTCACATTATAGAGGTAATAAGCCTTTTGTGTTAAGCATTTTTTAAGTCTTACTTTAAAATTTAATAGTGCGTTAAATAATTAATAAATAATGATAAGGTATTTTCTCGGGGCTCCAACAGTAGAGTGCTGCGACTCCTCTCTTGTATGTAAATGCTGTAAGAATCGTCCTTCCGTGTATCAAAATCCCGTACTACGCTCGCCAACCCGCCTGCCAAGCGCGGCGAGTATGGATACAATCCCTTCATGATCTTGGTGACATTATGATTTACATTATACCTAGGTACTCTGTTACCTTTAATTTATCACCATCCCACACGACAGTTACCTCTAACTTATTACTTAATACCTTATTGACCGAAATAAAAGTGAACGTGTTTCATAAAGGGATGACTCCTTTTCAGTGGAGGTTATTCGACTTTGGAATGATTTACCCCTCGACATCAAAAAGGTACAATCAAAGGACTGTTTCAAGCGACTTACCCGCAAGCACTTTCTTGATAAAATATACCCGTAGGTTCATCATCGTGTCTCCCCTTGCTTAACCCTCGGCTGTTCTATTGTGAAGTATAATTTGATTAAATGTTATTTTGTGTTTATTTAGTTTTTAATTAAGTACCATTATAGCACGCCAACCACACTCTAAACTACAGGTTTGGTTGGTAGAGAATGCTATAGCATTAAGCCTACCTTTTGTAATTGTGCAATATTGTATTCAATAAATAAATAAATAGAGTTTGGCGGGACCAAATTATACATATTTACTATATCGATCAGGACCTTATATATTTTTTAACCCTAATGGTAATAAATTTTCAATCAAACTTTCATCTGTTATCCAGGGTCGACGTCACTGATCGCGCAGCAGTCTTCGAACTGGCCGACAAGGTCAGCAAGGAAGTCGGTGACGTCACAATCCTCGTCAACAACGCCGGCATCATGCCTTGCAAGCCGATACTGAAGCACTCTGAGAAGGAAATCCGCTCTGAAGTGGACATCAACATTAATGGAAATCTCTGGGTAAGATATATTATCTCTTCCAGCTGTAGGACATCCACAGCTAGACAAAGGCCTCACTCAATAATCACTAAGTACTGATCACTAATACTGAAGTACTGATGTTGTTGCCATACTCACCACGCTTGGCAGGCAGGTTAGCGAGCGCGGTACGGGATGTTGAATACACGGAAAGACGTTGCTGCCCATCTGCCGGAGGTATCCCTTAGCAGGCTCTTACTGCATCCATGGGCATGAGAGGAGAGGTAACATTTGCCGGCACCCCACGGCCCCTGGAAAGTACTACATAGTTAGAAACAATTTTTTTTAGGGCTAACCCCGGCATGCAGCCGCGTCATTCTACGGAAAGATACACGTATCAACATCCCGTACTACGCTCGCTAACCCGTCGGCCAAGCGTTACGAGTTGTAAGGATGGCGACAGTCATAAAAAGGTCTAAAAAATAATAAAGGAGAAAGGATGAAACAGTAAGTATAGAGCTGCTTCGTGCGCGTTCATCTCCGGTCTAGCTGATGAAGTCAACAGTTGGTGATTCCTTGCTGACTTCAGACTTGTCAGCTTAGTTCTCATATCCAATCATATCCCCCGTAGGCATTGTATTCTCTTTTTTACCTATAATAACATTTAAATCTTATTTAAAGCTAATGTACATTTAATTACAGGTAAGTATATAGTTATCAATCTATAATGCTAATCAAAATTTAAGTATCAATTCTTGTCTAATTAGACAAGAACTGATACAAATGATTATCTGTGGAATGTTACGAATCGTAGAAATTGTTGTGAAAATATTGTTGATTCTTAAAAAAACGATGTTATCTTTTTATGACTAGCTGACTATACTTTAAGTTTATAACCTTATGGTTTTCATGAACTGATCCCATCGCCCATTGCATCGCCCCAAACAGCGTGCACACATAATACGCCCTGTGGAACTAGGCAACACGCATAACGCTATGCACCTTTTTATAACCCTATTTTACTTTTTAGACGATCCAAGCCTTCCTCCCTGCGATGTTGGAGAACAACAACGGCCACATTGTCTCCATGTCCTCGATGGCCGGTAAGATGGGCCTGCGCAACCTGGTGCCTTATTGCGGCACCAAGTTCGCGGCCCGCGGCATCATGGAGGCCTTGGCGATGGAGCTGCACGAGTCACCGATGGACACTTCTGGGGTATGTGGATCTTAGTTCTTAGAAGTTTCTAGGTATCGCTGAGTGGTTTGTTATGAGGATAGTAACATGGACCCTACGAGCAGCAGATTAACCGAACGTTCTAGAAGGTTCTCAACCAACTGCACTGCATGGCACCTTCGCTAGTATATTACTAGATAGGTATAAATCACCGACGCCATGTCAGAAACGCGTCCACGGATAACTTACTTAGCGGCTGGCGCCCAGAGCCTAGTGAGTCACCTTGCTAGAGGTGTATTGCAACAAACGTTCTAGAACAGTTTAGAACAGTTTCGTAACTGGCCACACGCTTAGCGCCTTCGGTAGTACGTAACTATGCTCGAGGCGTCAAACAAACCAGTGAAAGAACAAATATTGAAACTGGCCGCACGCTTAGCGTGCTTACGCCACACCGTCGCTGGTGCGTACCAGCGACGGTGGTACTATCTAGCCTGCGCATTAGCCAGCGCCGGCATTGACGATGGAGCTGCACGAGTCACCGATGAATACTTCTGTAGTATGCGTCTTTAAGCTTCTGGCAGTCGCTGGGTGGTTTGCTTGGAATCCTCACGAACAGGAATTAAGCGAACGTTCTAGAATGTTTGCAACCAGCCGCACTGCACGGCACCTTCGTTAGTAACCAGATACAGTCGTGGTCTGGAATTAGGGACACTCTCTAGTTGATGACTGAGATATAACATTCTATTTTCAAAATCTGAATCTCAATATATTTTTATTTTTTCTCTTATTGTTTCGTGGTAGTTTTGGCGGCAATCCAGATTTAAAATTTTTTGTTTTGAGAATTATTTTGGAAAAAATGGGCAAAAGTAAAAGTTGCAATGCAACACTACGAAAAATTATTATGAAGTTTGTCGAGCGTGGTTGGTCATACCGAAGGATAGCAGAATATTTAAATTGTTCAAAAACCATGGTATGCAATGCAGTGCAAAATTTCAAGCGCAACAGCTTTAAATGTGCCCAGAAAAAAATATCGAGAAAAACAACTCCGCAAGAAGATATAATGATAACCAGGTTAGCTAAGAAAGATCCGTTTCTAGACTCTGTTTTAATTAAACACGCTTGGGGCAGACGAAATGGCCGGTGTATCAGCGAGGACCGTTGGACGACGTCTGGTAGAAACAAGGTTGTTCGGAAGAGTGGCGAGTATATTGTTCTGTGAGAGTGGCTCGCAAAGTACCGTTGTTGAAGAAAGAACATAGAAATACACGTCTGGCGTTTGCACGTAAATATGGACATTGGACCTACGCCCAATGGCAACATGTGTTATTCTCCGACGAGACCAAGTTTAATTTGATTTCTTCAGATGGTAGGCAATACGTACGGTGTCCTGTAAAAGCGGAAATGAATCCAAGATTCACAAAAAAGCAGGTGAAACATGGCGGTGGAAACATTAATTTGTGGGGCTCATTTTCTGGACGTGGAGTAGGACCTGTGAGGAATGTTCAGGGTAACTTAGAACAACATCAATACAAGGCAATATTAGAGGAAACTATGCTTCCCTATGCTGAGGAACATCTCCCTATTATATGGACGTTTCAGCATGATAACGACCCGAAATATACCGCCCGATCAGTCAAGTCGTTTCTTAACAGTCAGTCGGTATCGGTGCTAGATTGGCCAGCAAATAGCCTGGACCTCAACCCAATCGAGCACCTTTGGCACGAAATCAAGAAAAAAGTTGCCACTTATCGTACCACAATTTTAAATGAACTTAAAAAAGCTTTTTGTGAGGCATGGGCAAACATTCCCGTCGAACCATGTCAAAAACTGATAATGTCTATGCCACATCAGTGTCAAGCGGTAATTACCAACAAACGTTTTGCTACTGGGTACTGATTTTACCCGTAACAAAATGGAGTTGTTAAAGAAATTAAAATACTGTAGATTATTTGTTTTGTTTAACTCTGTTTTTCATTTTACTTTACTGTCCTTAATTAAATGTCCACCTACAGAACCTTAAATTAAATACATGTTCAACCTTTTAATATTAAACACTTTTTTCTATTATATATTATCTGTGTTACTACTAGTTCTTATACTTAAGTCATTATTGTATGTTCCTAAACTGATATCTTTCTTTTTGTGGTAATTAAATAAATTATTAAATTAAATTATAAATAACCGGATACATATCAGAAACACTATCCGCGGCTTCAAGCTGCCTCTGTTTTGTGTGGCGTTTCAACTATGACATTTCGACAAGTCAAACAAGCATTGAAATCCTCAGATCCACTTGACCACCATCTGCCCATACATCGTGAACACCGGCCTCTGCCACAGGCCCCGCATCCGCTTCGAGGGCCTCATGAAGACGGTGGAGCCGGGAGACGCCGCCGACCAGATTCTCAACGCAGTCAGAAGGAACTACGTGGAGATTACCGTGCCAAGCGAGTTTTATTACATAACTAAGGTAAATACTTACTGTCGTCTAGCTGTAGGACCTCCACTGCTGGACAAAGGCCTCCCTCATGGATCTGCAAATCCTGATCATAGGGGGTTCCATACTCATCACACTTGGCAGGCGGGTTGGCGAACGCGGGATGTTTATAGGGTACACGAAAAGATGCTGCTGCTCATCTTCCGGAAGTGTCCTCGGCAGATTCTTACTGCATCCACGGGCAAGAGAGGAGGGGCAACATTCTACTGCCGGCACCCCACGGCAACTTTCTTGTAACATAACCAAATTCCTAAAACCTACTTACGGACTTATACGACACTTATACTACATGATGCTGTGTGAATTGTCCAGCATTATTCATTTTATTTACGGGTCTAGCGTGAAACGAAGTCCAAAGACAGAAGACCGAAGTCATCGACATAGCACATATAATAAGTTAAGCAAGCTGAAGTATCAGGTGAACATGGACATGACATCTGCCTCAAAACCGAAGACAGTGTAAAATATCCCTGCAGTAGGACAATTAAGGCTTATATTATTATGACATGTGTAATATTAACTAAGGAATTGTATGAAGGTCTATTGTCTTTGTCTCCCCTGATGGATCCCCTAGGGGAGATATGAGTGTGAATTGAATTTACCTCTATACTACGTGGGTTTTTGCATACTGATTGTATATTACTTTTTTTAAAATTAATGGAATCAGGCGCTACTTTGCGAAAATCCATGACAATAAAATGCAATGAAAATATCGCACCTCCAGTCGCAGACTGACTCAATCCAAAATTCATGTTTTTTGGGAAATGAAGAAAATGTGTTTCGGTCCTTGACAGTTTTTGATAAATCACACTATAACTTTATGAAACAGAGCGCTATTACAGTTTATTTATGATTTACTCTGTTTCTGATTTACTATGCGATAGAGCGCACTTTTTTAAGTCGTTCTGCATACTTAACTTAATTCACCCAAATTTTGAATTGAGTCAGTCTACGACTGGAGGTGCGATATCTAGTTTTAATTCCGCTAATGCGATGCATGAGCACCGCCCTCCCGCCCGCTAATTATGCACATGCAGGGAGAACTAGGTTGTTAGTGCAACATGCATACCCAAATCCACACGACGACACGTGTTTCGCTTTGGAATTAAAACTAGATATTTTCATTGCATTTTATTACTTTTTTATGTTTATTGAAATGACTGACGTATATTTTACCACAATGCATATATTATTTTCTCTGTTTCAGATGTACAACATATTGCCCGTAAACGCTATCAAAGTGTTCGTAGACTTCATGCAAGCTGGATTGGACCCCCATGACTAGTTATTAAAACTACGAATAAAAATTTAACATACAGTATGCAGTAACTGGTAACTTACTGCCTAGGACATTATTAGATAAGCATCTATAGCATAGATGCTGCCCAAGCGTAATTCATCTATTCTTTACTGTTCTCTCAGCTTTGTCGGCTAAAAATACGAAACCAAAACTAAGACTTGGAACGTTTATTTTTAACTTTATATAACATTTATAAAAACGCTATAATATGAAACACAAGTATAAAAAAGCAATAAATACAAATTATATGGCTATGTTTAATATACTTTATACCTATACATATGTATGTACATAAACCTAACTTGTTCCACATGATTCATAGTAAAAGCCGTTTATACCTGCAGACATCGAGTCGCAGGATACAAAATAATATTATTGGCATGCGGGCGAAGGTCCGCCTGTGACGCAGGGGGTTGCGGGTTCGATTCCCGCCTCGGGACAAATGTCTGTACGATCTGCAGATATTTGTTCCGGGTGTTCTGGGTGTTTTTCTATACATAATAAAAATATCTATCTATGTAGGTATAATGTATTAAGTATATCACTCATCTAGTACCCATAACACAAGCTCTGCTTAGCTTGGGGCTAGATGATGCTGTAAGACTTTGTCCAGCATTGTTTATTTATTTATTTTCTTTATTTATTCTATACATTGTGTCTGCCGGTGTCTGTGAGGCCGTGTTACGATATTTACTAGTAGTTACGACGTGTGAGATATGAATTCGTTAATACACACTGTATGGAATAATATTATTTTGTCTGACGCGCTCGATGTCTGTAGGTACATACAAACGGACCTTTAATGACGTACGTCTTACGTTATAAATAGACATCGTCATCATTTCAGCTGTAAAACGTCCACTACTGAACATAGGCCTCCCTCATGGATCTCCATGAGGAGTGGATGCCATACTCACCACGCTGGGCAGGCGGGTTGGCTAGTGCAGTACGGGATATTGATACAAGGAAAGACGCTGCTGCCCACCTTCCGGAGGTATCCATTAGCAGACTCTTACTGCATCCACGGGCATGAGAGGAGGGGTAACATTCTACTGCCGGCACCCCACGGCATTACACCTTATCACTAGAGTCAATCAATTTGTGACACACTTTTTTTTAGCTTTATTTGTTACTCATTAACATAAGTACAATGTTTATTATTTACTATGTTTATAATAAAATTTACTTAGAACTAAATTTTAAACTACTTCTAATTGTCAAATCGGAATTACCCTTTGTCTCTTACAAAGGGTAATTCCTATAAGGTATAAGGGGTAATATTAGAATTTAAAGAAAACACTCTTGAAGCCGCTCGTGTCCATTACTTTTTCATTTTGTTTTACACGATCTACCGATATTTAAAGCACAAGATGAGCACTAACCTTAATCAAGCCTTCCAGCAGAACACCAGACTTTAAACAGTCTACATAGTTGAATAGGTACGTCTTTACTCCACGAACCTCCAAGCACGAATGACGGATTCTTTCCACTCTCTTCTACGAAAACAACTTTGTGACTACACACTATTTCTCAAAATATAACTCCTTTAATAATGATTAATATCATGGTGAAAAATTATAAATAAATTAAGTATAAATTACAAAGTAATTTATAGGTAAAAAAAATATAGTGCATCTCTAAGATCACCGGAAGTTTTAACTTTCTTGCTTATAAAATTATTTCAATAAAAGTCATTAGTCCTAACAAATTATTACCAATTATTAAGTAACAGTTAACAAATTAGTTCAATTAAAACAGATATCCTTACAAAGGTAAGTCATAGGAAAACTATCACAAAGGGATCAGCTGTGGTTTGTACAGCCACTGGTTAGTTATCTGTAGTACTCCTTTCATCCCTCAAAACAGGACATTTACATTTAGCCATTTAAATAGCAAGAGACAATTAGTAGTTTGGTTGACCACTCTATAATTTGGTAATAAATAATAAATAAATAATGCCGGACAATTCGCACATACTGATATATAATACTTAATACATTATACTACATACATAGAAAACATCATACATATATAGAAAAACATCCAGAACACTCTGAACAAATATCTGCTGATCGTGCAGACATTTGTCCCGAGGCGGAAATCGAACCCGCAACCTCTTACGTCGCAGGCGAACCTTCGGCCGCTGCGCCACAGAGATCGTTTGGTCACACATGACTCGTGTAGACGAGCGCAATAGAAGAATAACCAAAGCGTATTTTTTTTTAATTCACTAAACTTGTAACTTCATTCTTTCGGTTTGGTGGCCAGTGTCTTTAGAAAGGTGGTAGAATGGCGCTTGGTCGGCAGACATTGTCCGAATGCTTCGAGGAGTAACGGTTCCTGTTCGACTGCGTTCCTGAAAAAATTTTAATACTTACAGATTAAGTAAGGCCTTTGCATCTATAAGAGATGAATTATACAGCGTCAGCAACTGGTAATCATGCTGTACGGGACGCTGCAGTGCCTGGGACATTGTTAGATGGATTAGGCTTGCCCAGCACCTATACCATCCTCTCAGCTTAGTCAGCTATTATTCAGAGGAAAGAACAGGTCAATACGTTTGAAGCTAACTAAGCCGCGGGTTTCCTAACGATGTTTCCTTCACCGTTAAAACACGTGTTAAGTGTGCACATACATTTTTCAAGAAAGAAAAATCCATTGGTGCCCGGCTGAAATCGAACCCACGACCTTCGGATTGAAAGTCGGGGGTACATACCACTCGGCCAACACGGCTTACATAATACGTAAAACAAAATAGAGCAGGACTTGCTTTTTCAAAATTGTTAAAACATACATGTGATTTAATTAAATTGATATCAGATTATAGATTATGTTTAATAAATACCTACATACATACGTAAAATAACTTCTGAAAGATAGAAATCTTTTACTCGAGTTTTAAAAACTGCTAAGGAAAATACTTCCCTTATTGATTCAGGTAGTGCGTTCCACAGTCTTATGACTTGAGACAGAGAAGTACTTGTCGAAGAAAGAGGTAGATCTACCTCTCGACCTCGCGACGAATGGATTGTGTGAGTGAGGAGTGCAAAAGTGTTTTTTTATTGTTTTCAATTTGTTTAGGGACATCGCCCAATAAAGATAGCAAAAGGAAAGTAAACAGACAACAAAAAACAACATAAATCAACCCTTAACTAAGCGCTTGTACAATTATAGTAGGGTCAGCTAATATACGAGTACAATTTTAACGGTACTATTTGTGCTAAACATTTTTTTATCAAAACATAATCTCTTATCTTAATGATGCGTTGCGGACACTCTCCCGCAAAATATGATGTAAGTATTATCTTCAATAACGTCACAATCATAAAAATTTGTTGATGGAACCTTTTTTTTTAAAATGTGAATTTGTTCGCTGGGATATGTCCGGAACGCATTCTAAGGATACTGTTAGATCATTTCTATCGTACAAAATGGTAAGAGTGCAAAAGTTAAAAAGGAGATTAAGAGAGGAGAGCGTCATCATCATGTCAGCCGTGTGACGTCCACATAGAATAGTAGAGATAAATCAGGTGTAAAGCATAGTCTTTTAAGTCACAGAACCATTGGGAAAAAATCCCAGTAGTTCTTCAACAGAACTACTCAACAGAACAGGTGGGAGTAAACGTATTCAACCTATATTTTTGTATTAGTAGTAGCAGAAGTTTTTTAAAGACTCCGGGGGAGTACTACCACCATTGCTTGAGCTGCCATAACTGCTTAGCGGCAGAAATAGTCTGCCGCCAAGCAGTTATGGCAGCATTGCTGTGATCCGGTTTGAAGGGTAGGAGGGCCGGGGAAATTACGGGCACATGATACCTTACAGCTCTACCTCTATGTCTCAGGGTGACGGGCGCAATGCGATGCAGCGTTGGTCACGTACTTAGCAAACGCGTGATCACAGTATTGCGTTCTAATAGCTAGAGATTATCTCGTCACTTAGTAGCTAAAAAAACCAAGTACTGATCATCAGGGGGTTGTAGCTATACTTGCCTTACTCACCACGCTTGGCAGACGGGTTGGCGAGCGCAGTACGAGATGTTGATAATAATGCACAGAGAGACGCTGCTGCCTATCTTCCGTAGGTATCCCTTGGCAGATTCTTACTGCATCTACGGGTAAGAGAGGAGCGGCAACACTCCAGCACGGCAACAGAGGTCGCCAAATTCGAGAAACCTACTTGTAATCCTCCAGGGAAACCTTCCCGTCCTGGTCTCCGTCCAGCTTCCTGAGCACCAGCTCGACCAGCTCCCGAACCCCTTCATCGGGGTCCTCGTCTCCTGGCTGCTTCAGCAGGGAGTTCCTGAAAATAAATAATTAATTATTAAACAATGTGCCGTGGAGTGCCGGAACTAAAATGTTTCTCTCTTGCCCGTGAATGAATCTGCTAAGGGGGTCTGCCGTATAAACATCACAAGACAACGAGTTTGGCAACAACCCCCTTATGTTCTTGGAGATCTATGAAGGAGCCCAATGTCCAGCAGTCGATGCTGACTGGACAGCAGTCCTACGACTGAGATGGTGATACATATACATAAATCACCAAAATCTGGAACAAATATCTACAATTCCTGCAAGCATTTATTTCGGAACGGGAAACTATTCCTACTCATCTTCAATTTCTCCTGGTATAGGGCATCCGAAAATCCAGACTTTAAAGCTTCGAAAATTCGGGGACACCCAGATCAGAGCAAGCAGCATGTCTTCTACGACATTAAATGCAGTTTAGACATTTTTCTTTGTTCCATTGACATTCCCAGCACTGCTTATTTTGTTTTTCGTAAACTTTCGCGATCACAAATCATTTTAAATTCCCTCATGGATCTCCATGAAACCCCTCATGGATCTCCATGAGGGCCCAAGCCTATTCAGTAGTGGACTTTTTACGGCTGGAATGATGATGATGAAGTAACAAACATACGGGAATTTAAAATGATTTGTGATCGCGAAAGTTGCCATACTCACCACGCTTGGCAAGCAGCGCAGTACGGGATGTTAATACACGGAAAGACGCTGCTGCCCATTTTCCGGAGGTGTCCCTTAGCAGGCTCTTACTGCATGTGGATGCATGAGAGGAGGGGTAACATTCTACTACCGGCACCCCACGGCTAATTTGTTACTTAAAATGTACTTATTTGTTGATTTCAAACCCTGTACTTACTTGAGCAGTACAAACATTTCATCCTTAGTGATGAAGCCATCAGCGTTCAAATCGTACACATTGAAGCAGTAGTTCCACCTCTCTTCAGCAGTGCCCTTCAGGAGCACACTCAGCCCGCGCACCCAGGGCTCGAAGCGGAGGGAGCCCTCGCCCCCGCCACCGCCCCGCTCCCAGCTCACCCAAATCCTCTCCAGCAACATGTCCTCCGTGACTACGTCGAACGTATTGTGCATCACGTCTCTAAACGTGTTCTGGTCGATGCCCTGAAAGATAAGGGTTTTGTGAAAAAACGAAAAGTCTGACGCTATTTTCACTACAGTCGCCGCACCATGGCACACGTCTAGTCTTATGGTGTCTGGGAAATTGGAAGTTGCTGATAAAAGCTTGCGGTACTAGGGGTTGACAAGATATTTTTTTGTGAGTTCGATGATAAAGAAACATCTGGCTTATGACTAAAAGGCGATATTCTACCATTATTGTCCATTTACCTACTCTTGGTTACTAAATCATGGAAGATAGATCTCTACAAGCGCATTTTGCTCATGAACCATATCTATAGGCTGTTCTCGAAATTTATAAAGAATTATCGAGCAAGAAGGGACGAGTTTCAGCCAACAGAGTAGACCGGATTTCATCATGGACCACAAATACACATTGAGGCAAATTATAAAGAAGCCCGACGACAACCCATGTGTCTGCCGTTTGTAAGCTATGAATAAGCTTTTGACTCTGTAGAAACTTGATCTGTCCTGGAATCCTTGCATTGGTGCCAAGTACACTACTGTGAGGTGCTGAATTTTCCTCATGAGTCTTCATTGTAATTGTCCATATACGTAACCAGCAGTCTAAGCCTAATCAGTTGATCAGAGGAGTAATATAGGGTCTTGTCCAGAAACTATTTTACAAGCGCGCAGGAATCCCAGTTTAATCATCATATACTATATAATAATAAATCGTACAGCGTTATAGAAAATAGTGTCTAAAAGTAACTCATTATAAAAATATCATGCGTAATTCTCTTCAATTATTTAGCAGTTTATTTTTAATAAATATATACACGTGTATATATTTATTAAATCTTAATATATTAATATCTTATTGTACGTGTTGGTTATAGAGGGACAAGAACCAACAACGAATGTTTTAATCAAAACTCCAAAGCAGCAAACTCAATGCGAATTCAACACGTCTACATCCATTACGAAAACAAAACCTATCACAAAAACATTTAATTTGAAGACAATACAATTGCTCAAAATGTTAGCAAATTGTCCCAGATAATGGGAAACATTTTACCGTTGCCTGAATTGCGTGCGTCCACATGAAGGGCGGGGTGAATTGGGGCAAAACATGCGAATACACCAGATAAATAGGTCGAGAGAGTCACTTTGATAGCAAGCCTTATGGCCTTTTTAGTTTGGAACATGATTTTTCCCTGACTATAAAGGAGTATGGATATCTGGTGCCAAATAACACAAACTTTAAGAATGTTAAAAAGTGACTACAGTCGAAAAAGACACAGTTTACAGAAAGTGTAGGATACCCAAATACTAGAAAATAAGGTGCGATTTCTCGTCTCTAAAGCATGAACCGTTAAAGTTGTTTTAAAGAGAAGGGTTTGCCTAGCAGTACCTAAGATAAAAATGTTGGTTTATTTCGTCTTAAGTGTCAACGGTGTGAAATGATGATGAAGAAAGCGCGAAGATAAGAAAAACAAAAGTTAACTTTTACGGACTATTATTTATATGAGAGAAGACATAGTACATTAGCCTATAGGCTATAAGACCACCCAACGTTTTCGTTTAAATAATTTTGCAACTTTATACAAACACGATTTACGAGACAATAAAATAACAAAGCTACAATTCCATTGGATACAAAACAATAAAATTATCTAGCTACTGGCTCAGTAAAAATAAAAGAACTTGAGACAACCCCGTAGTATCAGTAGTATCAATTTTTATTGCTCACGCGCTATATTGTGACAACTTTTCTATTCGAAACAATGTTATGACGATTGTCCCTGTAAGCAAAATCGATTGGTTGCAGTACTAAACATGTTAAGTCACATAAGAACAATTTACTACATGTCGTATCAAGGGCCCTATTTTAGAATCGCTCGTACGACTATGAGAAATTGTGTACATTTTGTGTTCAGGTTGCAGATTGGCCTGTTTAACCCCTGACACAAGAGGGGTGTGTTATACGAGTAAGTTTGACCGCTATGTGTGTCTGTTCGTAGCACCGTAGTTCATAAGAGGGTGGACCGATTTAATTGCGTTTTTTAATATTTACCTCTAAAATCAGGTTTTCTAGCTGCGGTTCGTAAACATGTTTTATCAAAATCGGTTAGGACGTTATCAAGATATTGGGAGTGAAAGTGAGGATGACCAATCTAATATTTTCAAGTACATATACATACCACAGATTGGTATCAAATGAAAGGAAATTATGTGTTTAATGCAAAAATAAGTGTTGAGCCATATACAAGACAAGCATTGGTACGAGGGGTACCAGAAAAGGAAGGACTCAAAAGGTCACCAAAGGTCTAAAATGGCATTTTTGGGTTTTTGGACGTTTTCGGCCATTTGAAGATTTTTATTTTTTGGTGACCTTTTTTGAGGTCACAATAACTCCGGTCCCTGTGACCAAAATCATCAGTCGCCTTCTCTCATTAAGACGGTGCAAACAAAAAAGGTCTTATGTAAATCGGTCAACGTGTTCGGTCGGTCGTAATCATCAAATACACAGACAAACAGACAGCGCTATGCATATGAGGGGGCTTGGCCCCCTATTCCCCCCTTTTCAAATATAATTTACAAATTGTAGATGATTTATTCAGCGTCATGGTATTAATGCTGTACGGAACGCTGCAGAGGTTAGGACATTGATATTATGTTAGCAAAAGTGTTAGACAAATATGATCCTTGAAGCCTGTTTTGTAATGCTCCACATAATCCGCCAGTCACTAAAAGCACTACAAAATAATTTTTTTTAGAGAGAGTTGAGAATTTTACTAGCTAATATATTCTTGAAATAAGTTTAATTCTTGTTATAATTATTGTTCCTTATTGAGAAATAAAGATTCTTTAAACCGAAAATTAATTCTAACCTTTACGTAAGTGTATTTAAAACAAATTCGACTTAGTTACACCACTTATTACTCGACAACTGTAGGTAAAAGTAGTAGGTACTATAAAAAGGTAGTATCTAGTAGTAGTTAGTAAACGTAGAAGTAGTAAATAGTTGTAGAAGTAGATAGTTAATTCTTAGGCGGTACGAAGTTCGCCGGCTAGTAACAGTATATAAAGATAAAGATACGTTTATTTTGTCACACTGTTGTACAATACAAGCATTCAAAATATATATTATTAAAGGTCTAAAACTAGTGACAAAAATGGCCCTATTCAGCATGTGCTGTCGCCAAACGGGTCGTACCACAGCGCTGGTCTTCCATAGTAACCAAAAATGTGCGGTTGGTGGTTACCGCAATGCACACGCTAAGTAAAAAATGCAGGTAAGTACATACATACATAAAGCAATAAAAATTAAATAAATAAATAAATACATTATTTTGAAACAAAGTAGTAAAACTTAGAATCTTTATAACTCAACACTTTTACGCGCAAAGGTGCCAAGATTTGTATCAGTTTTAAGTTGTTAAGTTGATTGATTGTGATATCGCCTCCCCTTTACTGCCTTTTTATTAAAAGGAAAACGAAAGTCATTGTAGTAGAAGTTCAGGCAAAGTTCGCAGTGGAGTATCGGATAGGGCTCTATCATATATCGTAAAATAGATAAATACTTTTTCATACTGCCTCCGTGGCTCAGTTGGTCTAATGGCTGACTGATACGCAGGATAGATAGATAGACAACACTTTATTGATCACCACATGTAACAAAAAAAATTATACCGAGGTATAAAAACAAACAGAAATATAATTAAACAATTTTGGGCAATGAGGAGGAGGAGGTTTATTATAGGAGGAGGTTCTATTACCGCCACAGGACATATGATTTTAATTGTTCTGCAGTTATTTGTTCCGGGTCTGGGTATTTTTCTGGGAATTAGTGCAATCATCATAAAAAACTAGCTATCCGCGCAACCTCGTGGTTGCGCGGTTTTGTAGTTAGTTTAGTAAGATGAACTGTTATGAGATACAGACGACTGCATCACATAACAGTTCCACAACTCCGTTAATTTTAGTAATAATGAAAAATGTTTGTAATTATTCTGCAGATATTCAGCGTCTGCTAGCACATCTCACAAAACATCACACGCTTGCCAAGTTGCGGACTCCACTCAAGAACTCGTTATTATTTCACAGCCGGACATACTGTATTCGTCTTGCATCCAGCGTCTGCTAGCACATCTCACAAAACATCATACGCTTACCAAGTTGCGGACTCCACTCAAGAACTCGTTTACCACATCAGCTTGCATGGAAATGAAGAACCAACTGGGACACACTGTATGTCGTTGCTTGGACGTGGTTATGACACGCCATATCGGCGCCTAAGGTCTTTGTCCAGCAGTGGACGTCCTGAGACGATATCGATACTAAAGTAGTTTACCTCAATCTTCGGAGGGGTTCCCATGGCGGTCGCCGGCGCCGCAGCCTGCGCAGCTGTCACCAGGCGCCGGTACATGCTGTATAGAGCCTCCAGCTCATTCCTGGACACAAATGTTAGTATTTCATTGATATAAATATATATGTATAAAACAAACAAAGTCGGATTGTTAAAACACAGGATTGTATCGCGTACCTTTTTTAATTATTTTCCGACGTTTGACCGGATGGTACCTGGTCAAGGTCGGGGAGGACTGAAGTTAGACTGAAGTAGCTACCAGAAACTTCAGTCCTCCCGCGACAATGACCAGGTGCAATCCGGTCGAAACGTCGGGGAAATAATAAAAAAAGGTACGCGAAAAAATCCTGTATTTTAAAAACTAATAATATGTTAACAAATCGCGAGTTTAACAAGCTCTAAGCTTCTTTTAACAAGTCGGGTTGGTTACACCACAATTTTTGGCTTAAAATTTTTCTTTTTTTTTTATTAGATTAAAAGCTTCATCGTAAAAGTTCACAGAAAAAATAACTATAAGTAACGTAAATGGATTTCACATGACATTTTTTTCATGTGAAATATTTTAAAGTTGCGGTAAGAATGTATTTTTTGTAACTAAACCTAACCTTCAGCTGTTTAATTTTTGGCTATTTTAGGTATTAGGAGAGTAGTATTAGTTGTTGTAGGTATGTAGTAATAGTTAGTAATTGCAGAGTGGAAGTACTAGTTAGTATTCATAGAATAGTAGTAGAGTAGTTGTAGAGTAGATGAAGAGTAGTTGTAGAGTAGATGTAGAGTGGTTATAGAGTAGTTGTAGAGAAGTTGTAGAGTAGATGTAGAGTAATTGTAGAGTAGTTGCAGAGCAGTTGTAGAGTAGTAAATTAATATACCTCAACCGCTGGCGTATAAATCAAAATAAGTTACATTATTTCCTTTGTTTGGTATCTCAAAACTTGGACATGTCGGTAAAAACAAGATCCTGTCGAAACGTCGGGCAATAATAAAGGTAAATAACGCGATATATACCCGGTTAAATATAAATAGATATTTAGTAAAGAACCCGCAACTTGCGGATCGGCCAGCTATTTGACCCAATAAGCCACTGAGAACGCCAACTGAGCCTCAAAGATCGTATGCAGAAATAATAATAATAATAAAAGTGAACAAAACTACCTTCTTAATAGATATTGCCGTACCAAACACCCATAATATCCAAAAGACAATAACAGAAAAAATACATAAATATACAGAGCTAAAGGAAGAAATAATAAGAATGTGGAAAATGAGCAAAGTGTTCATAGTACCTATCGCTGGTGCTCTCTAGTACCGGAGTCATCCCGAAAAACCTTTTTCATTATCTTAAAATAATTAGCCTTGAAGAAAGCCTTCATATAACGATGCAGAAAGCTGCCATTCTCAACACCTGCAGAATTGTCAGAAAGTTTTTACAGGACGACCCTGTAACAACACTCCAGTGATCCTCACTTGGCTTAGGCCCGTGAGTTTCATTTATACCGAAATATTTTCAAATATTTTGAGCAAAAATAAACCCTTAAAAATAATAACAAAAATACTGCTTTTTTACGCGTACTTATATTTTAAATATTTACCTATTATAAAATATAATATTATAGATAACAATAACAAATAATGTCCGTGGCACAATTTGGCTTAACTTTTAGCAAGTCTATTGCAAATTGTTCGTTTATAGGGAATCCCCGTTTGATTGGATGTTTAGGGTTTTCTTCTTGAAATAAGATGGCCGATTTTCATTCTGATAATTTCAGTTTGCCGTGGGGTGCCGGCAGTAGAATGTTACTCCTCCTCTCCTACCCGTGGATGCAGTAAGAGCCTGCTAAGGGACACCTCCGGAAGATGGGCAGCAGCGTCTATCCGTGTATCAACATCCCATACTGCGCTCACCAACCCGCCTGCCAAGCGTAGTGAGAATGGCAACTACCCCTCATGGAGATCCATGAGGGAGGCCTGTGTTCATCAGTGGACGTTTTATGGCTGAAATGACGAATGAATTTCAGTTTAACAAAAAAGTTATGGCGTAGTGCCTTATAACGTTTTTTTGTAAATTTACTAATTGTAGAGCCGAGGGCAGTTTTGAGAGCCGCAAGTGACTTCCCCACATGTTTCATCAACATCATCATTTCAGCCGTAGGACATCCAATCCTGGACATAAGCCTCCCTCAGATTAAGGGGTTCTTGCCTTACTCGCCACGCTTGGCAGACGGCTGGTTATCGCAGTTTAGGGTGTTTATGGCGCGGAAGACGCTGCTGCTCTTCTTCCAGAATTATACCGTAGCAGATTTATACTGCATCCACGGGCAAAGAGATGTGGGGCAATATTCTACTGCCGCACGGTTATGTAATAACGGGTAAATAACCCACATGTTTACAAAAACAAAAAAACATAAATGTCACTATAATTCATCACCGTACATCAATAAAAACAACGATAACAGAACTTTTTAATAGCTTTCTCCAATAACGGTTGAAACGTAAAAATCACACTGGCAGCTATGAAACACACATAAAACTCACTTGGTGAAGTGCGTGAGCTTGTACAAAGTTTCGAGGTGTTTTTCCTTGAGCTTACGAGTAGGCATGGTGCCTTCACCGCGGTTCCACGCGTACTGAACAGCACAATACAGTTCCTTAGATACTTAGCGGCCAGCGTTAAGATTTTAACACACTCGCTTCACGATCCCCGTGGCTCAGTTGGCCTAATAGCCGGTGGAGATGCAAGATGAGAGGACAAGTATTTGCTTTATAATATAATAACCTAAACACGGGAATTTATCGCGTAATACCTTTGATTATTCCCGACGTTTCGACTGTTTTTCAACAATCGTGATCCCGGGTTGACTCTATGATATTATAATGAATTGTGATCGCGAAAGTTTACGAAGAAGTATTTGCTTGTCTGCAGATATTTGTCTCAGGTAGCTATGAAACACTCTTAGAACTTGGTGAAGTGCGAGAGCTTCTACAAGTTTTGAGATGTTTTTCCTTGAGCTTGCGAGTAGGCATGGTGCCTTCACCGCGGCTGCACGCGTACTGAACAGCACAATAGTCTCTTAGATACCTAGCGGCCTGCGATAAGATGTAAACACTCTAGCTTGACGACTTTCAAGAAGTAATAGATACATAACTATTCTTCTTTAAGCTCTTAACCATTACTAAAGGTTAGCTATTGTCTTGCAAAATGTTTGCTTGCGCTAGCCTAAACAGATCATCTGCTTTCTTAACTCTTGTCCACTCTTACTCGCTCATATTACGAAGCCATGATATTTTTCGTCTTCTATCGCCTCTTTTGCCCGGTATTTTGCCTAACATGATCTGCTGGAGCAGGGTTGTAGTCGTCTTGTTGTAATATTATATCCTAACTATGAGACTTTTCTGCAGTAGAATGTTGCCCCTCCTTTCTTGCCCGTGGATGCAGTAAGAATCTGCCAAGGGATATTTTCGGAAGACAGGCAGCAGCGTTTTTCCGTGTATCAACATCCTGTACTGCGATCGCCAACCCGCCTGCCATGCGTGGTCAGTATGGCAACAAAACCTCATGATCAGTAGTTAGTGATCAATGAGGGAGGTCTTTGTCCAGCAGTGGCCTACGGCTGGAAGAGAATCGTTCTCACAAGACAAGCCCTATTGATAACGGATATCTTCAGAACTTCAGCGTTCGAGACCTTGTGAGTCTGCAGACTTACTTATCTTGCGACAGGTTTGCAACAGGCGTAAATCTCGCGATCATCGCGGTCAAACGTCAATTCCTTGCTGTTATCTCATACAAAATTGACGTTTCTCCACGACTCCCTCAAGCGGCAGGTTTGAAACTCATACGCGAACGAGCCCATGGTGCACAAATATATCTAGAAAGAAACTATCATGTTGATAAAATAGCCAATCATATTTCCTCTCCTGTTGTCCACAACTTGTAATTTACTGTTGTTTACTATTTTTGTTATTGTTTACAACGGACAAAATACTTCTGTGCATGAATGTGATTAGTGAAACTTACCTGTTAAACTTTGTTGACTTAAAAAGCTGATCGAAGACCTTCTGCGGGGGTCTTGCACCTACCACCGGTGGTTTTGGCTTGGGTTTCGGCTTGGGCGCGGCCTGGGCGGGCGGGGCGCGGTTGCGGTCCACCGCCGCCCGCCCAGCGGTCAGGAAGAGGCGGACGCCGCGGAGGGCAATAGCACTGGCTGCCATGCTGATCTGCTTAGTATCTTTCGAAGCCATGCTACAACAAATTTGTTTACTTATCACACACACAAAACACAGTACACTCTTTTTCAAAGAAATTAATAACCTTATCAAAAATTTTACGGTTCCGCTGGGATTCGAACCCACGTCAGTCAAATAGATACTTGACGCTTCCTTAAGCCGGAAGTGCTTTGATCGCTAAGCTACAGAAATTTTTTTGATAAGGTTATTAATTTCTTTGAAAATGTTCTACCTAAGTGTATTATTTATTATTTTTATTATTATTATTTATTTTTATTATTTACATTTGACAGCAATATCGCTGTCAAATGTCAATTTTGTATTAGAGAACAGTAAGGATTTGACATTTGACAGCAATATTGTTGTCAATTGCCTGTTGCAAAACCTGTCGCGAGATACGTAATACGTAAAAATATTATATTGAAATTGCACAATACCCTTGAATTTGACCCCACTATATTGACAAAAAGAAAACACTATATGGTAACCCACAAATCTCATATAAACTCGACATTCGCAAGTCGACAGTATATCTGCCAATCTAGATACCTATATAATAAGATTAATAAAATATTAAATATATACCCCCTTAATAATTATAAATGTAAAATAACCCTATCAAACTGGCTATTGCAATTAGGATATGATGATATTGAATTTCTTTTGGAAAGGTTAAAGTAATTAAAACTGTAGAAGGCAAACCCTAAACACATTACGCTCAAACACACACACTCATGCACACACAAACACACACACTCACACACACACACACACACACTCATGTACATAGAAGAAAGAAGAAGAAGAAGAAATACATTTATTAGACACACACACACTAAACTTAAAAATAACTATAGTAAAAAACATCTGACTTACTTCTAATTTTAATCTAGGAGTACCTACCTACCCTGTTATATATTATGCGACATAGTGACAAATAGATGGTAAGCAGCTCACTCAGCGGGTCAAAGCAGTAAGAATACTATTTCAAGCAATGAACAAACCAGTTCATAAAGTTGTGCGAGTCCAAAGGGGCCTGACTCAGCATTATGCTTCCACGCATAAGGAATGCTAGGAAGCGCTGGTTTTCAGTCAGACCCTATTTACTATCTATCTCGGTATAAAATAATAATCATGTAGGTACCAAAAGAAATAAATAAATATATATAATTATTAGTGCATAATTAAATAAATGAATAAATAGTGCATTGCAAATAATATAAATAAAATAGCTAAAGTGATAGGACATTGAAAACAATACGATACGTGTAAACAAGGGAGGAATAGCAATACATACACTCGTGGTTCTCTTGTTGCCCAGGCTCTTACGAGACTGGTGCCTCAAGAAACAACACATACACATACCTATTATCTACATTATACATACATATACGTATAAGGATATATTTATATATATATATATATTTTACGCACACATATTGCTCGCATTTACACATTAACAAAATCCTTAATTCTTAATTCAACTCCGAAGCAAATACGCAACATATTTACACTTGGACCTCACAGCACAATGGCACAGTGCTGTGACAGCGGTCGACCTACCCGCACACAGAAAATGATTATTTTAGTTGTAATGTAAATGTTATCTTATTTTGTTCAAATGTAGGCCCAAATGTTATTTTTATTAATTAAGTAATGATTTGAAATGTATTTAAGAATGCAAATACCTAACACACATAATATGTTAAGTTAATTTTATTTTGCATTGTTTTATTTAATTCAAGTGTTTATAAGTACCTATTTATGTCTAAAATTTTATTTATAACTATGATTTGGAAGAGCGAAAATACCTAACACAAGTATTTTATAATACTTAAAAGGTGTTTTCAACCCTGGCTAAAACTTTTGTACCTTTTATTACTGAATAAAGCATTTGAATTTGACGTAATCGCGTAATAAGCGAGTAGGGAATGAATCCGGGGTACGGGGTGGCCAGTTTCTTAGTTAATAATAATAAATAATAAAATATATTTATTTTCAAATAACGGGTTAACAAACTTCTTTTTACTAATTGTCACTTATAATTAACAATAACAATTTATCTTTTAATCTGTGTGGTAAAAACAAGACGGAGAATAATCCTGTGGAGTCAAATAGGTTAGGTCCTACGTCCTCGCTCTAAGTTTTTACACATGTATAAAGACACGAGGGCTCACTGCTTCGGCTTTACAGTAGGTATTATGGAGATTACAAGATGAACGATTACATGCTAATAACAGTTACTATATACATAAAAAAATAAAAAGAGAGTTTGCCAGGTTACTTGATACTTAAGACTAACAAATTTGTTTCATAACTAAACCTAATATAAAAATAAAAATAATAATAGAAAGGCCATATACTTTATACCTTATTAATACATAATTATAATATAGCCCTTTAGTTGCCATGCTCAAGATTGAGTTTTCAGCAGGATGTCTGTTTGTTTGTAATCCAAAATCTCCAAGTAAAGCTTAATTTTTGCTTAACATTCCTGATTTGTCGTTTTCTGTAATGATGTTACTTTATTAATTTTGTTATGAGATATAATATGCTAAAAAGTAAGTATGTCGATGTGCAAAAGAAGTTTGATATACCTTATAATTACGTATTTTTTTATCATTGTTTAGATGTTTTATGTCGTTCATCCCACAAGGGCGTTATGCTAGATTGTCCTTCTGATACGGACCGGAGCGTTTACTTTGTGCTGTCTATGGAGAGCTTGTAGTACAGAAAGTTTTCTTACGGAGAGTAGGTACCTTACAGTCACTGAAAAGTTGTGTCGTAGGAAACATGTAAGCCACCTTAAGCACTGCTCTCTGAGCTCTCTCTAGTGGAAGAATATGTGTCTTAGCGGATCGTGATGCAATAAATTAACAGCGGTTGGAATAGGGCAAAGTGAGTGGTTCTTATTTGGGATTCATTTACATCATGCCTTATGTTTTTAAAAATAACTATTAACTTACGTACCCTAGCAGTCATTGCATTAATATGGCTATCATAATGTCATATGCTGGTCTAGTGTGATTCCCAACTACTTAATACTGGTAGTTGTCTCAAGTATTTGACAGCTACAATTTACCACAGCGGTTTGCAGACACTGCAATGTATGTATGTGCATAAATTTTATGTTCGGTGTTGCTCGGTAATCCAGGTTTACGCAGAGAAAACGTGATATATTTGGTTTTATTTGGATGTCAGGATGTTTTGGTTGGGGTATTTAGAAATTTGATTAAAGCCATTTTGCGCATAGTCAAATACCTTATGCAAATGAAATTAGCTTGCCATTTTGTACATTAAGATCACATATTTGGTTCATATAGACCAAGAAGATAGTTGGACCAATAATAGATCCCTGTGGAATTCCATACGTTACTGGTAGTTCAGTGCTGATATTTTTTTCCGATTTTAACACTTTGCTTTCTATTACATCTATGTAGCTCCTGAATAAATCGAGTTGTTGAGATACGAGTATTTTACGTTTTCATCAGCAAACTGCAGTCTACCAAATAAGCAAGAAGCATAATATTGAATTATGGACGGGGTTGAATAAGTATAGATATTTGCACGTTAAATTTAAGGATGTTTGGGCCCATTTCAAGACAAGTCGGTGCTTGCTTTCAAGTGGACAACGCAGATTCTCTTTGAGTTCTACTTTTTTTTCAAGATTTCAAGTAGCTTCGATCACTGAATCGTTGTTTCGATAGTACTCTCGAACGCAAAGCGCACGTCACGTCCTGCTCCGATAAATGACGTCATATTTCTCTATATTAAAAAATGCATGACACTAAATCCCTATGAGTTGCGTTTGGCACACTCGCACTCCCCATTCGATGAATCGGGCGGCGGTAAAGCAGACTTCACAATGTTAAGAGACATTATGGTTCACCCTGTCGTATAATAAAAATGTTTTCATTTTACAAGTTTTTTGAGTAGAGAGGAAGCAGTTTGTTTAAGGCTTATGGAACCAAAATCTAATTTTAACCAGTTATTATATAAATATTTACTGGTATTTATAATTAACCACTGGTTCTATCATAACGACGAAGTTACGCTATCTCTTATCATTATCACACTCATTATTCACAACCTCATTATTTTCAAAGTTATAATTAACTATCGTCGGTCAGTTCATAACTTTTTCACTAACTAAAATACATATTTAGTACCGGTAAACTTTTCAACAAATAATTTAAATAATATTCTACCAGTTAAAATGAATACAACATGTGATTATAGTCTTTCATCAAATATAACATACAATGCTACTTGCAATACCACGGACGAGTTTCATCCAAATCGAACGACATTCAACGAGGATGAGTTTCTCGAAAACTACATCGTCATCATCGTCGCGTATTGTTTTTTCATATTAGCCGCCTCCTGCCTTACTCTATTTACACTCATATACGGAGTTTTAAAGTGGATTGCAATTCCGAAATGGCGCTCTTTTCGGAAATACGTGTACATCAACGTAATATTCTGCTACACTATGTCAAGTTGGCTGGTTTACGGTGCATTCTTCGTGGAAAGTTATGACGCCGCTACAGCATTGTCTATAGTAACGTTTTACTTCGTGAACGCCTCCTCGTGCTGGTTGCTCGTCGGCTCCTTGATGATTTACATGGACATCGTGATTGTATTCAAAAGTAATATAACAAGAAAATGTTTGAAATCGAACGCCTTTTCCTGGGGTGTTCCGTTGGTGTTGGCGCTCTTGGACTTATCCGGTGAACTGTTTCCAGAATTAGCGATTTTCGTGTCCCTGTTAAGAGACAGTTTCGTTTTCGCCGGTATGATGATGGTAATTAACTTGTGCCTATACGTAAAAGTTCTGTGTTGTTTGTGCAAGAACAGTGGTTTGAGTGGGTCACCGAGAGTGTGGCAGAAGATCAAAGTTGCAACCGTTACTTTTTTACTCAGTGGAGCTCCGGTGTTGATTTCAGCCCTCGTATCTTTGCCGATACCCAAATATTCTATTGCAAACCTGATATCAGATGCTCTGCCGACTCTGCAAACTGTCATCATGAGCGTTTGTTTTCTGTTGATGAACAGAAATCCGACGTGTTGTAAACGAAGATCAAATGAAAGAATGCGTAGTTATTAGTCTCTACTTTTAATTGATGGAATCAGGCGTTACTTTGCGGAAATCCATGACAATGACAATAGCTGGAACGAAAGTCAACCTTTCGTTCCAGCGGCCGATCAGTCAACACCTCAGCGTCTCACCTGATGATGCCTCGCGGAGAGGCGAAACACGTGTCGTCGTATAGGTTTGGGTATGCATGCTGCACTGACAAACTAGTTCTCCCTGCATGTGCATAATTAGCGGGCGGGAGGGCGGTGCTCCTGCATCTCAGCATAAGCGGAATTAAAACTAAATATTTTTATTTTTATTGCATTTTACTCTACTTTTAATTTAAAAGAACATTGTCGACAAGACGTATCCATCTTACCTATTGAAATCGTCAACATCTAACCCCATTCGTGGTTTCGAGAAACAATACTAATAAGTAACCATTGTATTATTATTGTAATCTATTATCGAAGTCTATCTGTTATAAAAGTCTAATCTATTATTGTGATATTATCTAAATGATTTATATTATCTCTATCTAATGAGAGCGGCTAGCGGATTTGTTACTAAATATGTGTTGTTCATTTAAATTTATAATGGATTTCCGCAAAGTCACGCCTAATTAACTCAATGCAAATATTAATAAGTCGCCATGGTATTATTATAATGATAATTTAATTCACTGTTACTCTGAGTTTACGTGTAAATATATTACTCGTATCTTCTGCCCATCAGTCATTTGAATTTCACAGGAGGTACAAGCGTAGTTATGAGTTGGATGATATTACTAACCTACCTTGTCTCTGTCCTCTGACCCTTTTAGATAGCTAAAAGGATCCTAAGACTTTTTAAATTGTTAAAATATTTTGTATTTTTTGTTACTAAACCGCGTCTTGCCGTAACACAGATTTTAACCAGCGCGGAATAATTATATACTAATATACGACATAGACATTATTTTTACTCACACAGCACCATAGACAATAGATAGATATAACAAAGGTAAAAATAAAAACACGAAACGCAGATACAAGAACAAGAACAATATTAATAGAAAATTAATAAAAAATAAACTTGCGCCAGCTATACTCGAGTGTGGAGTAAGGCAGTACGGTTTGAGTACACCAACACTTTTCAGCCTTTATATTAACGGGCTGATTGAGGGACTCAGCAGCATGCCGATCGGTTGTTTGTTGTTGGTGTGTGCGTAAATAACCTTAGTTATGCCGATGACATGGTGCTGCTGGCTCTATTGAACAGTGCTCTCAGAAATTTACAGGCGGTATGCGAATCGTTGCAACCTCACATGGTCTCTTATATAATGGAAGAAATCAGAGTTTATGATCTGCAAGGCCGGTACGAAGAGCCCCAGTTTTGTACCTCACGTGTCACTTATGGGTACACACCTTTAAAAATCTTGGTGACAGACGACTTGAAGGATGATGCCGATATGGAACTGGAGCGTTGTCAGTTGAGTCGAATATGTCTTGTCTTTTTATTTTATGGCCTTTTGTGTTTGGTTTAACACAATTCCGCCAGTGTCAAGTTAATTTATAAATTCGTAAGTTATTTGGCTAGCCATGTTGGCGGCCATTTTTTCTCGATCCCCGGGCGAATATGCTGGCCCGCAGATTTGCTTGTCGCAGACGCAGTCAAAGTCACCGTACTGTATTTCGCTTGGATTGCACCAAGCATGGTCCTAGGAAGACATTTAAACCGCAAGGTCCTAGGAGGATATTGATGAAATTTAAACAAGATTAGATCAATACAAATCGATGAGATACAGGGGTTAATAGATTTTTTTTGTCCGAGGATAATTCTTGAACGGATCAAGAAATTTATAACACTACTAGCTTGTGCCCGCCGCTTCGCAAGCATTGTACCCGGATAAAAAGCTTATGTGTTATTCCTGGTCCACATCTATACGTGTGCAAAATTTCAGCTCAATCGGTTGGGTAGTTTTTGCGTGAAGAGGTAACAAACCTCCTAACAAACTTACAGCTTTATAATATTAGTGGGATGAGATAACATCGAAATAAATCTATTGCCGTGGGTTTTTTTAATGGGGTAGTTTTTCAGAAATAGGGGTTTCATTGAAAACGTCAAACGTCAATTCCTTGCTGTGAGATAATATAAAAAATTGACGTTTTACAGCGATGGTCGCGAGATTTACACATGTTGCTAACCTGTCGCGAGATACGAAATCCAGAGCCGAGAGCCAGAGGGTCTTCTGACCATAGATAACATTTATGTTTTGCATTATCATGGCAGAGACTAGGCTGCGCCAAGCATTCTACCCTATTCTACCAAATCATAGAAATCTTTTATTTTTATACTTTTTCATCAAATTATTGCAAGCTAACAATTGCGCATCCAGTTCTATTTTAAATGTCTTTACCTAGGTTTTCGTACCTAGGTTTTCGTACCTCGCGCCGCCGATATCGCTAATTGCTTTATATCTAGATACCATTAGTTTGGCAGTAATACTGCACTAATTTGGCTTTAATTACCTTATTGCGTGGTTCAGGGTATTAACAGCGCGGATCGAGAACCCTCGATAGTAAGAATTTCTGTGACTAAGTTGTGTACCAATATGGCCTGTCCTGAGTTAAAATTCAGAATTTATTTTCAAGGTAATGAAAACCTTATTAAAATTTTACGATTCCGGTAGGGTTTCAACTCACATCTTTCCAATCGATCCTTGACACTTCTTAAAGCCAGAAGAGCTTTAACAACTAATCTACGGCACCCGTGTTGGGTTACGTCGATTTTTTTTTAAGTTAAAAAAAATAAAAAAAAGCCTAGGCAAAACTAGTTTGTCCTGAAATCGGGTTTGGCCGGTAACATATATACAAAAAAATATACTTATGTATCCACTCTATCAACTATCTAATTACCCACAACACAAACTCTTATTAAGCTTATGCTTACTACTAAGCTACGCCGTAGATCTGAAGCTACGGCGTATCTATAGATCAATAAGAACAAAAAAATTATGCTGGACATTGTACTAAAGTACCATCTAGTCCTACCTAGCCTAATACCCACAACTGAGCATAGCTTGTCTTGTGAGTATTAGGTCGTAACGTCACGTCATATATCTGAAGCTACTGCCTAGATGTGAACGCACGAAACCACTCCCGTGCTGGAAGTTTAATTAGTTGCCATACCTACCACGCTCGGCAGGGTTGGTTGGTGAGCGCAGTACGGGATGTTGATACACGAAGACGCTACTGTCCATCTTCCAGAGGTATCCCTTATCACGTATCCACGGGCATGAGAGGAGGGGCAACATTCTACCACGGCCACGGTTAGTGCCGTTTTTTCTACCACAGAAACTACATGTTTTAATCCACCTACGTTAAACAAGTTTAAAACGTGGCTGATAAGCCAATCTATTTGTCATGTTAATGATTTTATTTTATTAATAAAAAACTTCGAATTATTATTATAAGTCTTCTGCAATCGGCAAGTTACTAACAAAACCTACGCGAGGCCTGATCTCACAGCTGGGTACATGCCACGCTGCCTACATTGTTAAACACCAAAAGCAGAAATCAATATAACCTTATTTTCCTCTCCTGTCACACACAACTACAAAAGTCTTCTACAATTAACAAGTTTTTAACAAACCCTACGCTCATAGACGGTTGTTATGCTAAAACGAATGCTTTTGTTTGACTTAACAGCCCTACTTTCAGTATGCGATGTATTGATCTACAATTAGTCAGCTCAAAACGGTGAACTATGCTTCTTTATACATGTACAACTCCAACGATGTACAGGTACGTTTATATAGATATATGTACATGGATGTAGTATAAGTACTCACGTGATATACAGTTCGCTTACACACACATACAACTATTACATATGATTTATATCACTTGTGCGTAGTATTGACTAGATTGTACGTCGCTAGGTAACCATTTTTGGTGCTATTGAGGTTTTCGGGTATAGCGGGGTGGGTGGCCGAAGCTTTTATCTTGGCTTGACTTAACCTTGTCTCTATATAAGTTACGCGGTTTCACCCGCGTAGCTCCCGTTCACGTATCCCGTTCCCGTTCCCTTCCCGTTCCCGGTAGTGGGAATACGGGTATACAATTTAGCCTCTGTTACTTAGGGATAATGTAGCATTGTAATGATCCAAGAATTTGGAAAATCGGTCCCGTAGTTTTTGAGTTTATTCGTTACAAACATACGAAATACAACATACAAATCTTTCCTCATTATAATATTGAGAGATGAGAGAGAAGATGGGAGATGAGAGATGAAATGGTTAAATTGAATGAAAAGTATTTTTTAGACACACACAATTAAAATCAGCTATTTTAAAGCTATGATTAATATTAGACATAATAGGAGTGAAATAATATTAATAATAATATTAATAAATAAATAATAATATTAATATTAATCATAAAGTCGTGGATGTAGGTAAACGGATCAATGGGAAGCTAATGGATGCAGTTGGCGCAGGGTCGGAAAGAATGGCGTGAGAAGGAGAAGGCCTATACCCAGCAGTGGGTAAACGTGGACTGATAGATAGATAGATAGGAGTGAAAGAAAATAAAACAAAAAGAAAGCAAGCAGCTCGCTCAGAGAGGCAAAACAACACTAAGCCGGGTAAGTAGGTTTAATAAAAAAAATGTTTTGTAACTGAGTTGTGTAGTTAGTCAAATTATACGCACCCCTTATCTCCTTATTCTTTATTCCAATAATAAATAATATAGGTACGGGTCAATTATAATGTTGATGCATATGTTGTTATATGATAATACGACGTTTTTAAGTTTAGAGCTGTCAACGTAAAATTAACCAAAATTGTTACCTACGTTGTTATTTTAGAACGTTACAAAACGACAGCAAAAACTGTCGAAAATTATTTGTAAAATAAATAAATTATTGAAGCTTTATGGAAGCTTCTAATTTGTTTAATCGATGTCAGTTCTTAGTATCGCTTTTATTTTCTAGTACTTATATGTACCTACTTTTTTATAGAAAAAACTACATAACAATGCAACTTATATGGCATGTAGCTACCGACAAAATTATTTTTTTAGTAGAGCTGTTACTAGAGTTTGGTGGAACTCCCCGACACGTATGTAGTTTATCCCTACTAATACATAAAAGTGAAAGTGTGGATGGATGTATGTATGTATGTTAATTAGTATCTATATTAGTATCTATGTATGTTCACGTCAAAACGGCTGAACCGATTTTGATGAATTTTATTACTTATAGGAATATATTAGACCATGGAGACGGACATAGGCTACTTTTAATAGCGTAAATTAAACTAGAAGGGGTTAAAATAGGGGATGAAAGTATGTATGGAAAAATCTTTATTTTTCACATAAAAACTTAATAGTATGTACCTACATGTATTTAAAGGATTTAAAACTTAATGAATCTGTTTCAGAATTTCTCAAAAATCATCCCCTAAGTAAAATTATAGGGGCTGAAAATTTGTTTGAGAATATTTTTTTACTTCATCATCATCATTGATCTCCAAGTACTGCGGTTGGAAGCCGTCTGCATCCACCTTGTAGGTGGACGTCATTTGTTGCACGTTGCACAGATTGGCGGACAGAAGCCCTAGACCGGGATAAGAGGAAGAGGAGAAAGGAGGCCCTTGCCCAGCAGTGGGATCCAGCAGGCTGTTTAGATGTGGATTTAGATGTGCCGCAGCATATCTCAAAAGCCATTACTTAAGTTAAACTAAGTATAAGTATACGTAGGAGGTGAAAATACTTTGGTTAAATGGAGCCTAGAGATATTCAATACAAATCTATTGACACTTTATTAATTAAAATCGGTAACTAGAAATAAACCTACATACATAGACTGCTACATTTATGATCCTTCCCAATTAAAGTTGTCTTAGTGCGAGTGAAACCGCACGGGTCAGCTAGTTATAGAGGTATACATTGGACATTCTGACGGACCGCTGCGCTGATTAGATGTGCCAAAAACTTTTTTATGCGTTTGGTTTTGTATAAGCGTGAAGGTTTAATTGGTTCGTTTATTTAGTTTACGCGTAAGCTTATAAAACTGTTATCTTTCGACGACTAAAGTACCTTCCATTATTCCGTGGCTTCAGATCTACGGCATAGCTTCAGATCTACGGTGTAGCATTAGATCGATGGCGTAGCTTAAAAAAGATCCACGGCGTTGCGGTACTTAGGTCACGGCATAGTTTCAGAGCGACGGCGTAGCACTCGAGGTATCTAATTTTATAAAGTGCAAAGAAGAAGTAAGAAACTAAGGTCTGACAAAACATAACTACCTACATAAATAGATTCAAAGATTTATTTATTTATTTATTAAAGGGCATCCAACAAGAAAATCACATAATGAGTTAATAATAGGTTCTAAAAATAATGTTGACTGTGTGTTTCCTCAATTACAGGTTGCCACAGCTAGATATTTATTGCTTGAAACATGGTTTAAATAAGGTATAATTAATAAATATTGTCACGGCCTTCGGGTCGCATTTATGATGAGTCAACAAATGTTTAGATTAGTTTTGCTCGTGGTTCCACTCATCTCAGTGAACTTTTTGGAAGGCCGCAGGAATAAAATTGAAGTGTCTGTTTGTAAAGTCAAAATATCAAGTTTTTACTGAATGCATATGATTTATATCTTTACCTAAAATGATATGACACCAGTAGATAGATATAGCTAGAGAACAATATTTAAATGTTTTGACGTAACTTTGTAGAGAGTTCCGCGAAAGTAAATGAAAACACAGACAATTTCAGACAAGCCGCGGGCACCACTTTAACAAAATGGCAAGATATAGTCAGCGTCATCTATCGAAATTCTAAACAACCACATCAGTCTTTAGAAAGAAATAAAAACACACAAAAACACAGATGGCACTTTAAAAAGTTATTTATAGCGCCATCTGTTAGAATGTTGTATTGTACTGCTTTTAAAAGTTGTACTGCTTTACCGACAAGACAGCATTTCCATGAAGTTCGTGTTTATGTCAAATTGACATTCAAAATTCAATCCAACTCAAATCAAAATTCATTCATTCAACAAAAATTCACAACAAACGTAAATCTATCCATGGAATCGAGTACGGGTAATTCCTGGATAGAATGAATAACGAAAAATTTACTAAAACTGAATGAAACTGTCGTAAAATTGTGCACATACTTCTAGCTACAGTTAAAGTCAATTAAACAAAGCAGTGATATCAATAATCAAGTGTGTCGAGTGATTGTATTGGTTTGACGTCGGTAAGTCTTCGTTTGTTTTTATTTATTTTGGCTTCGAAGCATTCACCCCCAACGCACTACGTTTCCTAGTTTTGGCCTTTATCTATCCTAGAAACAGAACGGCTGCTTTTACTTACCTTAGCTATATATTTACAGTCGTTGTTTCTTCAATACGAGATTAAATCGTCGTGTACGAATACGAGTATTAAATCGGTATTGTCTAAGGGCCGGTTTGTTAGTCGTGGTAGCGGGTTGGTTTATCGCCTCGAACAAATGTTTATTTATTTATTTTGGGCCACCAACAAGAGATACACATAAATTAAACTTAACATAAAACAATGGGTACTTAGGGCTAGTGCTCCCCCAATTATAGGCGGGTATTTTTGGGTTGTTATTTTGGGTAGAGTTGGGTATTTTTCTATCTACCTATGCTAAGTAGATATATTATTTACAAAAAAAAAATTAAGTATCCTCTCAATCATCTGGTACCTGAAGCAAGTTCTCCTTAAATTGGGGCTGTTTAAATATGTACAAGCCTCAGTACAAGCATTATTTGTTTATTCACAGTGGAATAAACTGCTGGACTGGAAATCAATTGGAAGTATCTGAACTAATCTAATCAGCCCGTGCTAGTTTTGTATTATATATTACAAAACTTTGTTCATCATTTGCAACCAATAGTTTATATTGGTTGCAAATAGCATCCTTTGGGGATGCTCATGGAATGCTGACAGGGGCCTAGATTCCTTCTCCAGTACATCAAGTTCAAGGATTTGGGTTTGCTAGGATGAGGGTAGTGGCATGGGGGACAATGCACAATACATCCCCTAATGCGGACCTGGTAACCCCCACTAGAATTAGAATCAGTTGCAAATCATGAAAAGAGTTGTGTTATACAATGGTGTACTTGATTGATGTGTTCTGGCATTACTTGTACTTAGTGCAAAGTTGTAGTAAGAGCAATAATTTTTACTTTATTGTGAGGCCTGTCGAGAATGTGATTTTGCTAAGCACTTAAAAAGATGTTTATAAGATAAATAAATTTCTTATTTGACAATTTTTTACATCTAATTGAATACATGATTCTTTTTATATATTTAGATATTATGGACACAGTTTAGTTTTTCTTTAAAACTTCGTTTTTGAGTTATTTACAAAAATGTTGAAAAAACGACCGTTCCCCCCCCTTATCTCCGAAGTTTGCAGAGATAAACCCGTGATATTTTTATAGCTAATAGAAGTGTATGTAAACTTTATAGGAAAATTATAGCGAACTCTCTAATTTGCGTAATTTTTTAGACAAGGGGGGCGGAAGGAAGGTTTACAAAAATTTTGTGAAGTTAATAGGTGATATGGGGTATCATATGAAAGGTATTTATTTGCACATTAATAAACAGTTTTTAGTTTTCCTTTAAGCCGTATTGTTTTTGAGTTATTTACAAAAGTGTTGAAAAAACGTCCTTTTCCCCCCCTTATCTCCGAAGTTTGCAGAGATAAACCCATGATACTTTTATAGCTAATAGAAGTGTATGTAAACTTTATAGGAAAATTGTAGCGAACTCTCTAATTTGCATAGTTTTTTAGACAATGGGGGTGGAAAGGGCGTTTTCAAAATTTTTGGAAAGTTACTAGGTAATGTGGGGTATCATATAAAAGGTATTCATTTGCACATTAATAAACAGTTTTTAGTTTTCCTTTAAGTTCTATAGTTTTTGAGTTATTTACAAAAAAGTTAAAAAAAATAGCGTTCCCCCCCCCCCCCCCCCTTATCTCCGAAGTTTGCGAAGATAAACCTCTGAAACTTTTATTGCTATTGCTTTTTTAGAAATCATCGTAAGTGTAAAAAATCTACATAAGTTCCGCTATCAGACAAGAGATGGCGCTGTCAAGGTTCTCCTACAAATATAAAACCGCCTTTGTTATATATTATATTGTATGCTCCTCTCCTGCCCGTGGATGCAGTAAGAATCTGCTAAGGGATATCTCCCGAAGATGGACAGCAGCGTCTTTCCGTGCAAGAACATCCCGAACTGCGCTCACCAACCCGCCTGCCAAGCGTGGTGAGTATGGCAACAACCCTTCATGCACTTGGATCTCTAAGTCAATGAGGGAGGCCTATGTCCAGCAGTGGATATCTTACGGCTGTAATGATGATGATGATATTGTATGATGGCACGGAACCCTCGGTGCGCGAGTCCGACTCGCTCTTGCCCGGTTTTATTTTGTTATTTTATGTACATTGAAGATTAGTATTTTTTTTTTTATTATTTTAGTGACTAACTTTGTTAAACTGCCTTCTATTAAGTACTGTTGAGAGGTTGTAAAATATTCGCCATTTTAAGATCTTATCTCGCTTTTGTAAACAAAATAAAAGAACTAAAAAGAACTCATGCATGCTATCTCACTCGCACACTTCCCTAAAAGAGCGAGAAGACATTTTAGTGAAGTACTTTTTCGTGACTTTTTGGTGGAGATTGTGCGTTTTTATTTAAGTTATTTTTTTATTTTACGACGATTTGATAATTTTTCTGGACTATTGATAAGCTTAATGATTAATGAGTTGTAAAATGGCGGACAATAATTGTTTCTGATGTGAGCGTTCTTTACTTCGTCGTCGGCGGCATGTAATTTCTGGGCGCCTACTCTAGAAAACGATTACGATATTAACGTCAGAATGTCAAGGTCCTCTGAACGCTTATTGGAAACCAGCATGGATTTTGTAGAACAAATGTTACGCACCATTGGTGGAGAGGTATGTACCTACCATCTTAGAAAAAAAAACACTAGTGTTATTATTCTAAGCCTACCATCGATTTTAGAAAAGTGGTCCACTGCACCACAGGTACCTGAACCTATGGTGCAGTGGACCACTGTTGTAGGTTTATGGTTATTTTTAGCTATTCTGATGTAATTTTTAAACAAATAGGAAATAAACTTTTTTTAACCTAAAAAATATACTAAACCTTACAAAGGCAATTTAACTAAGTTAACCACAGAAAAAGAAGTAAAAAAAGACTGATAATCAATGCCAACAAAATACCGAAAAAACTGAGATTTTGTTTCGTTTGCGCCGGGCCTGGGTAAATTTTGTATGGATCGTGTCCATTATTCTTTGCTGTAACAAACTTAAGTTGTTACGTCTTTATAATGTTGACTGCATTATTATATTTAGGTAAAGAAATTACTAGAGATTTTGTAACATGATTCAACACTATCAACTGTTCAAGTTAATACTTTCATGATAAATTTCTGTCAAGGATAAAGATAGCTTTATCAACAGATAGACTACCTGTAGTAGTTTGATTTATATCAAGGAAGTATTAAAAGTACTTAATAAGTACTTAAGATGTCCAGCCGTGGGGCGCCTACAGTAGAATGCTGCTCCCCTTTTATACCGGGATGCAGTAAGAATCTGCCGAAGGATACCTCCGAAAGATAGGCAGCAGCATCTTTTCGTGTATCAACATCTCGTACTGCGCTCGCCAACTCGCCTGCCAAGCGTGGTGATTATGGCAACAACCCCTCATGATCAGTACCTGAACATCCATGTAGTAGGCCTATGTCCAACAGTGGTCGGCGAACGTCTGAGATAATTATAACTAATAACTGTACCCATTGGTTACCCTTACAATGTCTTCTTACCACCTGGTTGATACCATGAAACCTTCGCGGTGCCACCGGTGTCACCGCCTTTAACTGCTGTCATTCCGCCTTGCCAATAGTCCTGCGCAGCTCCACTTTTCTGATTGATCCCTAACCTATATCCGCGACAGTAAAACGCTAAAATAAATACCTAAGTATGTACTCCCGACTTTCAATCCGAAGGTCGTGGGTTCGACCGGCCGTGCACACATAATAACAATACTTATACAATACTTATCTCCATTCCAGTCCAGCATTATTAGTTTCATTTAAACTTGTAAGTCCTGAGCCAGCCGCGGAGAGCAAAATCCATTATCCCGCGACCAGAACGCCTAGGTGTTGTTCCTAAGCACTTGATAAACTGGTATTGGCCACAACCGGTCCTTGAACCTCAGCTACTTTTATACAAACTGTGCTGTAGCGGAAACTAGAGGCGTTTAAGTACAGGATATTGAAGTTGGATAATTATTGAGGGGAACTAGTTTTATAAGCTTTTTTTAATGTAAACCCACACTAAGGTATGAGTAACATTTATAGAAATGAAATTGCAATCACATTTTTCAATTCTGACGGGATTCGAAACTGCGCGTTCAGACGAAGACCTATAAGGCGACGTATTAATAAACAACTATTCGAATTTAATTATTGAAATTACGAAGGTAAAAACTCGGATTGAGGGGGGAGGCCTGTAAACAATATCATCATAATATCATATTTTTAGGGTTCTGGACCAAAATGGTAAAAAGGAACGCTTATAGAATCACTATCTGTCTGTCTGTCATAAATGGATATCTCGAGAATTACTGATGCTATCGACTTGAAATTTAAATGAAAGGTAAAATTGTATTTTACCTCGAAACCGTATCGTTTTCGAGTTGTTAACAAAAATGTTGAAAAAAGGACCGTTTCCCACAACCTATTATCATCTTGCTGACGTTTCGTTAGTCCACTTAGAGGATCTTCTTTATGAGCACCGTTCGTGGCCTCCACCTAGGACCGCGAGACGAGAAACACTTCTCGCCGTCACTTGCTCATGAAGAGGGGCCTCTAAATGGTCTACGACGAAACGTCAGCAAGATGATTTATTGAGTTAGGTAATACCATAAACACCATTATTATGACAAACAATGATAATATCTAGTTTTAATTCCGCTCACTGAGATGCATATGCACCGCCCTCCCGCCCGCTAATTACTAATTATGCACCTGCAGGGGGAACCAGGCTGTTAGTGCAACATGCATACCCAAACCCACACGATACCGCAAAGTAACGCCTGATTCTATTAATTATATAAACACCATTATAAAACATCATACGACGTTGCGGGTTCGAAAAAACCAGTCTGGCAAAATCGAAAGGAGGCCTATTACCCAGCATAGGTGATACCGGGCTGAAATGATGATGATGATGATGATAATCATTTCATTTCAGCCGTCATTTCATTGTCATTCGTGATTGCTTTATGGGTACCCATAAGAATAACAGCTCTGTTTACTCTGGGCTAGACGGTGTTGTGTCTATCTTGTATGGTGAGATATTAATCTTGGCAAACTTGCCCGTTAATAATATTACCAAACTAGTAGAATAAGTTAGAGTTTCTAATAGTTAAGACCAAAGTTCTAGAATGTACAACATAGTACGAGTATTGTAGGTATAGTGAGTAGTCCCGTGAGTGGCGGTGGTAGGTCTCGTATGCACACCGAATTAGCGAGCGATTCTGACCTAATTCCCGCCTTTGGACAAGGATTTAGTAGCTTGGCTGGGCTTCAAGTATCGATTACCTTTTTATTTGCCTAAAAACATACAGACAAACCTCTTTTTCTATACTATGGGAGGCGGAGCAAGAATTAGAAAACTGAGGAGCCGTGAGTATTTTTAATGTTATTTTCACACTACGACCGAAAAGCTCGAGTACGATTTATAACGAAATTATAAAATTAAAATTTTTACCCCCGACACTTACCTAGTATCTAAGATTACCCAATTTTTGTAATGTGTTTCCTCAGTTTTGCAATCTACTCATGATGCCCTCCATTTGATACCACACTTGGGTATATTTTAAAAATTTAGATTGTTCATCCCTACATGCTCTTTTTTGAGGATTAAGAACTTTTTATTTCTCATAAGAACACAATAGTTCGCTTAAAATGAGATATAGATAATAATTAATTTTACAGTATTAAATTATTTAAATTATCAATGTGATACATAAAATAAAATTTTGATTAAAAATCAATTTAGCACTTCATTTTATACATTAGATTGGATAATATAATTACAATGTAATAAAAAGCATGTACATAAGTATGCTTTTTAAGTTTCTTTTAAAATACCTTTTGCGTTTCAGGCTGGTACCACAGATTACAGAAACTAAGTACGCTTTAGACGCAATAGCGTTCCCATACTTAAAAGACATTGAAAAACACAGACATCAATTTTCCACCAGCCAAGTAACACACGACTACGATTACGCGTCCAGTTTTTCTGTTTATCTCAAATTACACCAATTTTCGTAATAGCAAGGTAAGCCTTTGTGTACCGGTTACGCTGGAGTCTGGCCATTGTTGCTGCTTATACCTATTCTTGAGGCTTATCGTGACTGGGAAATCTGAATTCCATAGAACGTTAACTTACAGATTCTTTGTGAAAGATAACGTCTGAAATCAGCAGCAGAACAAGAATATAATGGATTAAAACAGGATTCAAAAAGTTGCTTAAAACTAAAAAAGCACGCCGAATTATTTGTATTGTCATCGGTCTACTTCATCTTATTTTTTGGCTTCTTTGACTAGCGGTCACAATTCTGCCAGTGTCCGTATAACGATACTTTCATAAATTACGCCGGAGAATCAAATAAGAATATGATCGGTCTACGTGATAGTATGCAAATTGAAGTCAATTAAGTAAGTAATGTCAATAGTAAGTTGAAATAACGTTCGATTCTGCTCGTAGATACACGTTACACACATCGTAGATACAGGTGAAAATAATAAAAGCGTGTGAAAATAGTTAATAACTTTTAGAATTATTTAATTGTCATCGATCCTTGTTAAGTTTGCAAAGTGTCATGTCAACGTAATCTGATGTCTTAAAGTGGGTTTAAACAACGTTCGAATTTTCGTTACATATTAGTTCCGTTGCTTTATACTGATTAACGGGAGTTTCACTCAGTTGCACAAAACTCTTCATTAGCACGTCATTACTTAATGGCGGTATTAGTGCTAATCAAATCTTTATTTTAATGATGTTGCACAAAAGTTTTTGTAGTAACATTAGGGTATGATAATGGTCCATTATCTAAAGACGACATTAAACAAAGTTGCCATAAAGAACAAACAGAAACGAACGAAAAGAGTGAACATATGTATGCGTTTCGTTATTCGATCTTTACCAATAATTTTGTATAAACGGGCATGAACAAAACGCACGCTTGTACAAGTTGTCATTGTCAACAGTCGCCCGTGTCAAATTGAATGGTTGTCTGTAACTGTAACCTAACCAATAGTTTGTTATGACAATAAACTTATGAAAATATTGTATTTACAAGGGTTGTTCTAACAGATGTCTCAGTATTATTGAAAATAAGTGATGAGCTGTAGTCTGTCTCGGGGTAGAATTCCAAATCATTTGGGGGTTCCATCTCATCTAAATCAATACAAATATTGTGCAGCACTGCACTTGCCACTATGACCTGAAGAACCGTAGATGTTTTATTCAAGGTGATTCCTTTTTCCAAGCATGGGCTGCGCCGTTTCCATACTCCAAAGCATCTCTCTACAGTATTTCGAGTCGCAATATGACTTTTATTATAAGCCTCTTCTGCGTTTGACCGAGTTTGCAAAAAGGGTGTAAGCAAAAAAATTTTATTGTAATATCCGCTGTCCCCCAATAAATGGTAGTGTAGCTACGTATCTACTTCGTACCTACCTTACCTCCAATACCTTTTACCAGATTACCGTTACCAGAAGTAAAACAACATACCTCTACCATGGATTACCAGAAGCACTGAAGATTAAATAAAACACATCACATCACATATTTAATAGCACGCAGACAGCAAGACGAAAGAAACAAGAAGTTTGACTAGCCAAGCCATAGAAACAATAATCATCCTTCGCCCTGATAAGAACGAGGTGATCATGCAGAACGACATCAGCTCCAGGTCCTGCGTGTTCCGAGTCTTCGCACCGCGTACAGCTCCGAGTCGTCACGCCGCGCACAGCTCTCGACACGTCTTCATTTCGCGGCGGCCTGAAGCCAAAAGGGGCGTCGATAACCCGTGAAAAACCTATATTTATAGAAGAGCGGTTTGAGACGGTTTTCACGGGCTACACTCGACGGCGCGCTTGCGTCCTATTGGTCGACGCGGCAAGAAGACACTCCGTCTTTCAGTGACGAAACGAAATGCATTAAAAAATACATAAGTGTTAATTTTTAGGAAAAATATATTCATTCTTATTCTACTCACAACCAACATGGTTATTTCATTCTCTGCATACCCGATCACTTAGGATCCCTATAGTAGTTTCTATATCTGCCAATTTCAAATTCTGCACACAAATGGGAATTATTGAAAATTGTGCAGTCATGAACAGATCCAGGCCAGCGAGCAATGATGTCTCTAATTTTGAGAGATGCATCACATCACATACCACTTGAACATTTATTGAAAAGAAACCTTTCCTGCACCGATACAGTTCAGATAGTGCACCGCCTCTACTAATTTTCTTGACATGTGTACAGTTCAAAGCTCCAGCAACCCGTGGAAATCCTTCAATTTCATAAAAACCTTCTGCAACTCTGCGAAGCTCTTCCCTGTCCGGCATCTTAATATAAATATTGCTTAACTTTGCCAGTTCACGAGTGACTTTGTACGATTCGACAAACTGTTGATTTGTGTATGTTAATCAGGTCACCTAGTACTTGCTGGAAAGATCCTGTAGCAAAGAACCTCAAACAAATCAAAAGCTGTGTCAGGCCATCAGTGGCTTTATTTCTTTGGGTCACTGGTTCTAAATTAAGAACGTTAGTAATTTGAAGAACTGCATCCTTAGAGATTCTGTACCTTACACGAAATTCCTCTCCATCGTGTTTTGAAAATAGATTGACACGGTCTGGAATGTGGCGACGACGTGAAAAAGAAACTTCTTCTGTGTCAGACAATGATGAAAGACTTGATAAAGACATTTGATCACAGAAATGCACTGAAACACTGATGAAAATAATTATTATGGACAACTAATGGATGATTTTCGCCCAATTAAAATTTAAAACATGAACTGTCAAAACTAATGGCTCATTAGGTGCTAATGGACGCTAATGTCGCTACGTGCAACGCAAAATCTGTGTAAACAGCTAGTTTGACGTTTCATTAGTTAAAACGTAATGGTACATTAAAAATAGTTAAATTTTTCTTTTGTGCAACAGTTTAAGGAAATATTAGCGTTTAGAATCGTCATTAAAATTTAGAGTTCGTTTCTGCAACTGAGTGTTTTTTATCGTATAATTACCTTATTTTATTATTCCCCGACGTTTCGAGTGCCCTGCTGCCCTCGTGGTCACGGGTAAACAGATTACGCAGGTTAAGCTAATTAAAGTGTGTTTATAATAAAGTTATAAATAAATAAAGTTAATAATAAAATTGCCGTGGGGTGCCGGCAGTAGAATGTTACCCCTCCTCTCCTAACCGTGGATGCAGTAAGAGCCTGCTAAGGGATACCTCCGGAAGATGGGCAGCAGCGTCTATCCGTGTATCAACATCCCATACTGCGCTCACCAACCCGCCTGCCAAGTGTGGTGAGAATGGCAACTACCCATCATGGAGATCCATGAGGGAGGCCTGTGTTAATCAGTGGACGTTTTATGGCTGAAATGATGGATAATAAAATGGTTCCGGGCGATCTAAGGTGTAGTGCAAAGGGACGCAAAGCTCACGCTAGACGTACTTGTCACGTACGTTGAAGACGTAGCTACACTACCAAATCTATCATTTATTATACCTACGTAGGACGTCGAAAACGTTACAAGATCCAAGGTAAGAGTAAGAAAAGCTCGGAAACTTGCCTCGAAAACTAAGTAGATACCAATTTGTACGTCTCAAAAAAAGGTCCAGTCTACGTTTCCTGCTCATTATGTTCACCTATCGGATCGCGGTCGATAATGCAACCTGGATTTATCTGATCTGAGACTAATGATCAGAAAGAGATGCAGACAATTCTGTATTACAGTGACTGTTGTTAAAGAGAGACGGATTCATTGCTGGAAGGTAGATGTTACCCCGGATGTGGCAGTTTTACGGCAATGAGCAAAAATTGGAGGTGGTGATTGCAAACGGCGGCGCGACCGATTCGCTTGAGACGAATTGCCAGATATTTATAGCCTGTGTAATTGTTGGAGCGTGCCTAATGTTTGTTTTTAATTTCAGTACATTTGTAGTGACTTCCCTGAGCCCCAAAACGTTTTGATCTGTGAGTCACGGGAGACGTTTGCGCATATTTTTTTCTGAGAAGAATATTATACAATATTTCACCGCCTTTTCTATGCTCTCTCTAATCCTTAAATGCCTAATAACTCTCTTTTTAAAGGTATTTTGGTCATACATAAGACGTCGGGAAAACAGAAAATGGTGTCAAGTCTGTTGGCGCACTTCCTAACTGGAATTGCTTAAAATTAACTAAAATTACAGACAACTATTCGGTTGGTGCCGTTTTAAAATTAAAACAGACTAATTTTTCTTAATTTAACGTTTACAGCTCGAAATTTAGAAACATCATATCTCTAACTATTATAAGCTTTAGGAAATGCAGCAACAGAATCGACACCAATGGCAGTTTATTCCAATCGAAAGCTGAGTGCATTATAATGTTCACTCTAGTAATTTAAATTCAACTGTACTATTTGCACAAATGTATATTGGATACCGTACAGCTGTGGACAAATGACGTAAGCAATGGACGTTTTTATTTTAGATTGCCTTTTGCATTTATTACCGATCCCTCACGTTTCCATTTAAATTCCTTCTTCCATCAGTTATTTTGCAATTGCACAAACGAATCAGTATTCTTTTCTTAATGTGCAATACTAAACATATGAATTCTGAAATATACCTATAATGCAACATTAATTATTACTCCTTTCACATCCATTAATCAAATACAGCGTCAGCTCGAAATAACAGAAACTGTCATAACAGGAAAGTGTGACCAACAACGCAAATTCAAACTGTTTTCAGTACGCGTCTTTAATTTTTTTCTTATCTGATAGCGTCAGCAACCGGTGTTCACGCTGTGCGGGAGAGCTGCCCAAACCATCCTCTCAGCATAGTCTTACTATTACTACGCACAGAAAAAAAAAGTTTTTTTTTAATAATTTGTGGTTTTGAATTGTCTCAGCTTGGTATGAAAATGCTTACGCATGTCTTTATGTATTTTTCAGTTTACTCCTAAGTCGTCAAACTCAAAAATACGGCTTACAAAGGCTTAATGTAAAGGTTACTGCGGCTTTACAAGATTGTTTATAAAAATGTTCTTTATACAAACTTATTAATTAATGACGGACATAGTCTCGCTTTCGCTAGCAGTCCATAATGTTCTTGATATGGGGCATATCTCGGAAGTTCTCATTATAGTTTACAGATATGTATGTCTAGCCGCTGAGAACCCTATTTATGATCGAAGAAATGAAAGTTGCTATTAAAATGAATCAAGCGCTCTGTAAGTACATAAATATAATCTCACGTTGATGAAATTTCAGAAAACACGATAGAGCATCCTTTTTAATATCCAAAATGAGATTTTTGTATCGGAGTTTAATCCTTTGAATTTGATGTCACTAGTGATTCAGAATAGTCAGTCATCATCATCATCCACTGCTCGACTTTACGCATTGCTGTGTTTAGGATAGGCCTCCCTAAGTATGTGTCATCCGTCACGATCCTGTGGTAGTCTGATCCTTCGCTATCCCGCAACTTTATCAAACTCGGTTTATGCTTCTCTGCATTTTTGTGCACTATAAAAGTCTTTCAAAAATGTTTACCTATATCATTATCTGAAATCTATAAGCTCATTACGTTAAAGCTTATTTAATATGCCAAAAGAAAAAAAGCACCAAAAACCCAGTTTTTCAGCACCATTTCACGAGTCGAAATCTAGGCATATTCTTAAGTGTTGTAGCGGGTGATGAGGTGGTGAACAAATAAGTACTCAGGTTCTTGTAGATATTGCGGTATAATCTTAATTCTCCAAAATACATGTGTGCTTTCTTCGTGAAATTCGTTAGAGTATAAAATTGATCTGACGCATAAATTTTATACTCTAACGAATTTCACGGTTTCATAGACTAAAAATTGGTTTGATAGAACTGACATTTTGACACTTGACATTGACGTTTCGTTTGACGTCGTAACATTAAGAAATCTATTTTTCTTAGAACTTAGAACAGACATTTTTGTTTATTCATTTATCATCAGCAACATTTTTGTTTATTCATTTATCCAAATGGTTTGCCTATTTTTAACCGACTTCGAGCATCGTCATTTATGGAGCTATTTGGAATATTATAATACACTTTCTATTCATTTCAGCCATAAAACGTCCACTGATGAACACAGGCCTCCCTCATGGATCTCCATGAGGGGTAGTTGCCATACTCACCACGCTTGGCAGGCGGGTTGGTGAGCGCAGTATGGGATGTTGATACACGGATAGACGCTGCTGCCCATCTTCCGGAGGTATCCCTTAGCAGGCTCTTACTGCATCCATGGGCATGAGAGGAGGGGTATAATTCTACTGCCGGCGGCACTTTCTATTAGTTCCCATTTTTTCAAGCCTCAGTTGTGATGATGGGATCCATGAAACTAAGCATACAGACCGCGGTTTGGTTATTTTCAGCAACATATTAGATTTATCATTGAATTCGGTTATTTTTGTTGAAATCTGTGTAATGTGCGTTTATTTCGTTTATTTTCTGTGACTTTTTAGGTTTTTATTACTAGTACCTATGGTAGGTACTACGTAAATTAAAGTAATGGTCGGTTCTAGTTTTGCTAGTTCCCATAGGATTACGGAAACAAAGTCCCGGACATTTACCTACAAGCTAAGCTGTAAAGGTCTAAGTTTGTTGTGTCCCAACAGACATGACATAGTTCCTAGATTACACTAGGGACCTTGCGTGGTGTTGATTATGTTATGAAATTGATTACTCGTTCAGTTTCCCAGTTTTCGCCTATAATGTTAGCTTATGTCGGCATTTCTTCGCCCATATTGTGAGAAATACCAAAGATTTAAATCGTAAGATGTGCCCTGACACCAAAAACTGGCATTGTGTGGCAAAATTTTTATAAAGGTTTTTTCAACAAGAACTTGTTTTCAAAATCAAAATAAAACAAAGAATTTAGATGAAGATGATTTAAATTTGTATTGTATTACGAAGAGAAAAGTTTGGCAATTATGAATGACAAATTATATCTGACAAATGTCCACCATGGGCTTCACAATGGGCTTCGTCGGAAAAAATGTTTTTTTCAGAGAAACCAGCGGGTTGTTCCTGAATGTTTCACGGTACGTCAACAAGCAAAATTCAAAATTTCCAGCCTCATCTTCGAAAAAAACGGCCTAATCACGCCTCCAGACTACATAGCGCACCATACAGTGACACGTTGAGCTTGCGAAGGCTTCTCAATAATTGCTCTTGGAGTTCTCAGAAGCCGAAATGCGGCAATTTTGCTTGTTGATGTACCCTGACAAGTAAAAATGGCATTCAGGAACAATCCGCTGGTTTCTCTGAAAAAATCATTTTTTCAGACGAAGCCCATTGTGGAGCCCATTGTGAAGCCCATTGTGAAGCCCGTGGTGGACATTTGTCAGATATAATTTTTCATTCATAATTGCCAAACTTTTCTTTTCGTAATACAATAAAAATTTAAATCATCTTCATCTATATTCTTTGTTTTATTTTGATTTAGAAAACAAAGTTCTTGTTGAAAAACCCTATACAACAATAATGCCGACGCACGCTCAGTGGTTTTGCCAATAAACCAAACCGTTATTTTCACCATTTATTGTGCTATCATGTTGCACGAACTTTCGTGAAAAAATAACACACACCGCGTCCAGCTAGCGCTGTGTTTAGAGGTACACTGATTCCAAATGAGCGAGCTCACTCATTTCGCGTAGAAACAAAACGGTGCGGTCTCATTACGGTAAAGGCGTATCTAAAAATTTCAATCTTTGAGAAGTACTGGCTTTCGGTTCGGTGCGTGCACGTACCTGTAATTTGTTAAGTAATTGACTGTTATTGTTAAGTTATAATGAACTTGTCGAGTATTTTCCACTTCAGTTCTTCTTGGTTTACGTGCTATTGTTTTTCCTTCCTGTTTCTATGTACAAATTTTTGTGATAATTCCTTGATGTACGTATGTTTGTTATGGCACTCAAAAGCCGTGTTGGCCGAGCGATATGCACTCCCGACTTTCAATCCTAATGTTGTGGATTCGATACAGCCTACATCAATGGATTTTTCTTTCTTTAAAAATGTATGTGCACATTAACACGCGCTTTAAGGGTGAGGTAAAACATCGTGAGGGAACCCGCGGCTTAGTCAGCTCAGACATACTGACCTGTTCTTTCCAAAGTACTGATCATGAGGGGTTGTTGCCACACTCATCACGCCTGGCGGGCAGGTTGGTGAGCGCAGTACGGGATGTTGATACACTGTTACACGGAAAGATGCTGCTGCCCGTCTTCCGGAGGTATTATACCTTGGTAGATTTTTACTGCATTCACGGGCACGAGAGAAGTGGCAACATTCTACTGCCTCTCGGCGGTACATAAATTAAATAAAATGTATTTTATGTTATACATAAAATACATTTTATCTATGATCAGCCCGATGGATCTCACTGTTGTGCAAAGGCCTCCATTTTCCTTATTCACTTATCCCATTTAGGTCCAGTAAAAAAATATCCTGATAAAAGATATGCCACCTGCAATATAATTGTAATTTTTTATAGAGTTTGGGGCAAACTATAATTATACTAGCTTTTGCCCGCGACTTCGTCCGCGTGGAATTCCCCTTTTTCAAGCAGAGCCACTTTGATTCGAAAATATAAATACCATTTATTCCTTATCCAGTGGGAATTTAGAAAAATCCCTTCTTAGTGCACCTCTAGGATACTCAAGGTATATGTGTGCCAAATTTCAAGTCTTTAGATCCTGTTTAGGTTGTGCATTGATATATCAGTCAGTCAGTCAGTCAGTGAGTCAGTTAGGACTTTATATGTATAGATTTTACTACTTTTATATATATAGATAATCTATGCTATTCAAACATCACAAAAATAGTATATTATCAAAAATCACTAACTTAATTAGTTTTCTGCCTACTGCCTACGCCTTAAGTACGATAGCATGAATATTAATAGCCCATATCCTTTTCATCTATCACCTGACTAAATTTCATCAAAATCCGTTCAGCCGTTTAGGCATGATAGAGCAAAACTCCCACCAAAAACCATAAAAAAATCACTAACTCAATTCAGTTTTCTGCCTACTTCCTACCCCCTAAGTACTATGACGTGATCATTTTGATCTTATATCCGTTTTTAGGTAACCATCTATTACCTTACTAAATTTCATCAAGATCTGTTCAGCCTTTTATACGTGAAAGAGCAAAAGTCCCAACAAAAACGACTAAAAATCACTAACTCAATTTAGTTATCTGCCTACTGCCTACCCCCTAAGAACGATGGCGTGATTATTTATAGCCTATGACCATTTCTAGGTTATCATCTATCACCATACCAAATTTCATCAAAATCCGTTCAGCCGTTTAGGCGTGAAAGAGGAACAGACAGACAGACAGACAGACAGAGTTACTTTCGCATTTATAATATTAGTATGGATTATTTTATATCAACCTGTACTTTATCTCGCTCGCCTAATTTTTTAACCCCCAAAAAAGAGGGGTTATTTGCCTGGAAATTGGAATACCCTATTATTGTTTCTCATTCAGTCGAACGTCTTCATAATATATTCAGGGCCACTAAAAGTTATTCTGAGAATATTTCCTGTAGAGTTATTAGGCGTAATTATAAACTTTGGTTGATTCTGAATTTACTTTATTACACATAAAAATAAAGATAATTTCGAAGCTCAAGCGGGGATTATTCGAAAAAAAAAACAATTTCGAATAATCTCCACATTTATCTTTGGACCTGTTAACTGGTCCAGCTATGGAACTAAATATTTAAGTAATAAAAGTAAATCAATAAGTAAGTAAAGAATTCAAGTATTAATAATACTTGAATAATTTACTTCTACTTATTACCAATGTAAAAATGTGATTACAATTTTAGTTTCGTAGAGTTCTTTATCCTTATCTTGGGGTTTTCCAGAAGGCTATATAATATATATCGCTACAATTTTAAAGTTTTCCATGGCAGAAAAAACACAGATAACTCTGCAATTTTCTTATAACTTCCATAGGAAATCTATTGTTCTCTGACACAGTTTACATCGTCGTAACCTCAGCTGAGAATCATGTTCACAGCAATGAACGATATCTTAGGCCATCTGCGATATATCGAGTGGTACTCGTAGCGATATACTGTGAACACTAAGTGAGCATTATCTCCTGGTCTATTCTTCTAAAAGGCGGAGGAAAACATCGGGAGGAAACCCGTAGCTTAGTCAGACTTATAGTATCTACTATTTAGACGACTAAGAACTTGAGAGTATGGTACAGGTGCTGGGAAAGCCTCATCCACCAAATAATATCTTAGGTACTGCAGCGTAATATGGCATAAATGCCAGTTACTGATTCTGTATAAAACATTGTATATATATTTTAAAAGCGCATTTAAAATGTAATTCCTAATTTATCTTTATATCACTTAGTCATATGGTCTCAGCTTGTTTACTCGAACATTTTAAACTTGCACATTTAAATAACCTTCTTACTTTCCAATATACTCTCTGAAGGGTTGTAAATTTCTACCGAGAATCTTATATCACGCATATAGGGTTTCGCTTGGATGTATGTAAGTCTTTAAACTAAGAATAAAATGGCTTTTCACGTCTGTTGTACATGGATACAAACAGCGTCAGCCTCTAATAATCATGCTGTACGGGACGCTACCGTGTGCCTGGTATATTGTTTGATGGATTAAGTTTGAGTAACACCTATAAATTACAAATACACAGTAATAATACAGCAAAGTTCATAATCATCACCTGAGCCGTAGGACGTCCACTGCTGGACATAAGCCTCATTATTCTTCAAGTACTGATCATGAGGGGAAACGACACTAGGTTACTAATGAAAACAATAGAAGTAGGTAAAGTAGTTAGTAGAGTTGTGGATGGCGCTCTTCGTTTGCTCAAACCGACATCACCTTATCAAGAATTTCAGCGGGTCCCGACATGGGTTCTGTAGCTTAGGGGTTAAAGCACTTCCTGCTTAAGGAAGCGTCAAGTATCGATTTGACGGACGTGGGTTCGAATCCCAACTGAACCGTAACTGTAGAACTACATATTTACTCATCGGCATCGTAAATCCACCTAACTATTAAAAATAACTGTGTTTTCTAATAGCTTCTTATCACAGTGCTCAAAACAGGGAAGCGAAGAGATTAATTCATGTGCCTTATTTCCTGTTAACATAAGATTAAATATGTTTTTATTATTGTAAGTGGATGTGTCTTATGTTTTGTAATTGCAAACTATGAAAATAAATGAATTAATTTTGAATTTTTTTGACCTAGCTTGTGGGATTCCTACTTTACTCTTGCAGTCGCGCTCAAAACACCCGATGGGTAATGGGTTCTTCGGTAGAAATTGTTATCCTACTGCCACTCATCATTATCATCATCATCATTTCAGCCATAGGACGTCCACTTTTGGACGTAGGCTTCCTCCAGGTATTTCGGCTGGAAGCGGCCTGCATCCACCGCCGACCTGCATGCATACCTTACCAGGTCGTCCGTCCATCTTGTTGGTGAATGTCCTACGCTGCGTTTGCTGGTCCGTGGCCTCCACTCTAGAACTTTTCAGCCCCATCGGCCATCTATTCTTTCAGCTTTTTGGACTGCCCATTGCCACTTCAACGTGCTAATCCGTTTGGCTATACTGGTGACTCCAGTTCTTCATCGTATCTCCTAATTTTGATTCGATACTGTAAAGAAACTCCGGCCATAACCCTCTCCATAGACTTCGAGCTTATTCATAAGGCCAGTAGTTAAGGATCACGTTTCGGTTCCGTAAGTCATCACTGGTGACACACACCGCCACTACAGCTTAATAATCCTGTTTTTGTAGTATGTCGATCACTTTCTTCAGACAGGTTACCTCGTTTCGGAGCAAGCAACCGGATGAAATAGCTGTATCTCCTGAGCTGTGACACGCATTACGTGAACATAAATATCGTGTTGCTAATTACCTACTTAGGTACTTTTAATTATTCATAACCGGTGGCTTTTTTTACGAAATTAATTATTGACGATTGTTGTTCAGTCAGCGCGTGCTTTTGTATTTTTATTGAGTGCGAGATGGATGTGTCAATGGGTCGATGATGTTCCATTGTTTCTTCGTTTTTCTGTTGTGTTATTATCATTAATTAGTTCGGCATACTGCTTAATATGATGGGTTGTTAGGTTATTTTTTAATGTAGTTTTTCGCTCTTCGGTTGCTCAAACCGACATCACCTTATCAAGAATTTCAGCGGGTTCCGACATGGGTTCTGTAGCTTAGCGGTCGAAGCACTTCCGGCTTAAGGAAGCGTCAAGTATCGATTTGACGGACGTGGGTTCGAATCCCACCGGAACCGTAAAATTTTTGATAATGTTATTTTCATTTCTTTGAAAATGTTCTACCTAAGTGTGATTAAACACTATAAAAATAACAAACTATAAAATGGCACAAGCTAAGGGTGGCTTATATACCCAGCAGTGGGTGAAATATGATGATGATGAAACAAAATACTCATCCGCAAGTTTAAATTTAGGGCATACAAGTACCTATGCCTTGAGGGACTCCAGTAGACACTATACAGTTATTTAATAAATGCCCATGTCGATGATGATGTAGGTAATTATGATGATAAGTGGATAGGAATATATTATCATAGCCATTTTTCGTTGACGTCAGTCGTGAATTATGTAATATTGAAGGGTTTCGATAACCATGTGTGGTCTTCTTCATCAACAAATGCTTGGCTTGAATGTATACCTGCAATATTTGAGGAGTTACTTGATCTCTCATGGACCCCATCATCAAAGCTGAGTTTAAAAAAATGGCATCCAATTAAAAGTGTATCTATTCGAACCCATTGAGAATTTTCCAAATCGGTTCATAACAACGGACGGCTTGAGAACCCTTATTTTGAAGTCAGTTAAAAAAGGCCTTTATATCTTATTATAGATAATCTATGACTATACTGCTGGTTCCTCACGACGTTTTGTCCTTCACCGTTAAAGCACGTAATTAATATACCGAATTTTATATAATAACAGCAACAGGTAGACTCTTGAAATATTCACAGAATATTTAGTTGTAATGGTACGGAGCCCTTCGTGTGCGAGCGCTACTCGCACTTGGCCGATTTTTAGTGATTGGCGCTGCGCTGGAGCTCCAGCTGAGTTACGGATTGCTGGATGGTTTCAGCAATCAGCTTTGCATTCCTTTTACTATTACTACTGGTGACGACAGGGAAATCTGTTATCAGATACCATGCTGCTTAAGGGTACAGCATGGTTATGTGAGGTTGTCTCGCGACGACTCACTGAGACCCCCCGATGGCCGGCCTCGGTGCTCCAGCAGGGCTAGCATGGCCGGAGATATTTTATCCACGGGGAAAGGACAAAATACTATTCCTCTCTGTCAATTTTGTCCACCCTCCCAGCATGGCGACTTGGGTGGATAAACATGCTATAGCCGGGGGGTGAGTATCTACGTCTAATGTCAAAAAGTGATATAATTCTCTTTCCCCCTGTTGCCGTGCTTTGGCAAGTGGATAAAATAATTTTATCCCTTGTCAGTGGAAATAACCGGTGGACAAAAGTTTTATCCCCAGCCCATGCTAGCCCAGCAGGGCAAAACGTTTGTCCCTAAGTTACCTTTACGATAACTAGAGTATTTGTGTTACAAGCTCTTTACGAACCAGTCGCACTGTCTCAAGTTACTCGGCTAACCGACAAGTACCGATCTCGATCTGCAATGCAACCGGAGGCCTTGAATCCTAACGCGGCATTAGTTCAGCCTCGGTGCCAGATTTAATTACATTTCATTAGACACAGTTGCTAAAAACTAAGACTTGCCGCTTTTTGTTTGTATTGCGGAAGATAAGATTTCTCCCTTTAGTCATGTTAGGTAAGAATGGAATATATGGTGTCATTTTCCCTATACTACGTACGTTGCACGTTTTTGAGTAGGTAATAATGAAAAATATAGTCATCTGTCATCCGCCATCTTAATGTTTAATAAGGAAACATCTTATAAAATTTTAGATACTATTGACTGCCTTCGTGGCTCAGTTGGCCTCTTAGTCGACTTATACGCAGGAAGTTCGATTCCCGCCATGGGACAAATGTTTGAAATTAGTCTGCAGATATTTGGTCTGGGTATTTTTTAATGTCTGATCAGAATGTTCTTGCCACAAATGTATATAAGTATTCTCTCAATCTTCTAGTAAGTACCCAAAATACAAGCTCTGCTTACGTTGCAAATTTCACACTGCACCCTAGTGCTTAAATATAAATGATTATTATATACATCATTTATATTTGCTATCGCAGAATTTTTTGTAAGAAACAGTTATTCTACATTTCACTCGCACATAACTTCAATGGTTTGCGGCGCACGCCAGAACAGCTCCAAGTCGGCATGATTTTTCATTCCGTCATCTTCAACTATCATTCGTCTTAGTTCAGCCAACCTACACCAAACCTTATTTAATTTTACTTTAAAACATTATTCTTGAAACACTCTTTCTATTGGTGAAAACGGCACGAAAATCCGTTTAGTTTTTGAGTTTTTCGCGAACAACAGACAGACGCGGTGGAAGACTTATTTTTATATTTATAGATAAATCGCAACAGGAACCTCTTATTGTATACCTATGTTTTGTAACTAAGTTGAAAATAAACTGTTAAATCTTATCCACCACGGTCCTGTTCAAATGACTGATCAGTCGCATCCATGGACGCTGCACTGGTGACCAGTCCTAGGCGACCGGTCTTCCCTCCATCCCTGGTCAGTCTCATATTTATTTTAAACGTCGGAAGCTATGCAGCCATGCTCATGCTTCATCATCATCATTTCAGCCGTAAAACGTCCACTACTGAACTAAGGCCTCCCTCATGGATCTCCATGAGGGGTAGTTGCCATACTCACCACGCTTGGCAGGCGGGTTGGTGAGCGCAGTACGGGATGTTGATATACGGACGCTGCTGCCCATCTTCCGGTGGTGTCCCTTAGCAGGCTCTTACTGCATCCATGGGTAGGAGAGGAGGGGTAACATTCTACTGCCGGCACCCCACGGCATGCACGGCTCATGCTTGATCGGTTTTATTTACATTAGCAGGAATCGCAACATGTACCGTTTTGTACGCTGCCGCCTCTCATTATGAATACACGTATGGCTAATCGCCAATTAACAGTCCAATTACACACACTACCTGGTAATTTTCACCACTTCACCGCACGCAATTCGTTTTCGATAATGATATGACCCAAACTGTCCACATGTTCGTTCTATTCCAGTGGCAGCAGCTTAGCTGTTCACTTGACACGCCACTATCATCAGTGTTCTATGTGTAAGCTGTGGTATAAGACCATTGCTAGACGTAAATGGGTATTTTTAACCAACTTCAAAAAGGAGGAGGTTCTCAAGTCGTCGGTTTTTTTTTAGTCTTTGTTACCTAAGAACTCCGTCGTTTATGAACCGATTTGGAAAATTATTTTTTGGTTCGTATACATATGCTTTAAACAAGCATTGGTACGGGGGTACCAGACAAGGGGGCGAAGGTTTACGAAAAATGCCATTTTTGAGATCACAATAACTCCGGTCCCTGTGACCCTAGGGTCACCAAAATCAATAAGTACCCTTCTCTCATTAAGACAGTGCTAACAAAAAAGGTTTCATGTAAATCGGTCAACGCGTTCGGTTGTAATCGTGTCATGCACAGACAGACAGCGCTATGCATAATAGGGGGCTTCGCCGCTTAATTTGGTCCCAATTTTTTTTAACTCTGATCCACGAGGAATCGAGGGAACTCGTCTAATGTTGTAGGTAAACATATAAAGATTTCGGCATATTTCGCTCAAGGCCAAGCATTTGCATTCAGAAAATATGATTTGGTGATGTGGAACTGATGAAGATCTCTTCAATATTCATATACATCGAAAGATGGCTAATATAATATATCCCTATCCACTAATCATCATACTTACCTACACATCATCAGCATCAGAATCATTGGAATTAAATAATGTAATTGTGTGTACTGGAGTCCCTCAAGATATAGTGTTATGCCCTAAATTTAAACTTGCGGTTAGGATTTTTGTTTCACTTAATAATGTTTGCTTGCTTTTAAACCGAGTTCTGATGATGGGATCCATGATAAATCAAGGTAATATTCAAATGTAATAAGCATACATTACATTATGTTACACAAAATCTGTGGCATACATATTTTGGATATTTTCAGCAACATTTTAGATTTTCTCATTGAAGTCGTTTCTCCTTGTTGACAAATTAAATAATAATATAAATACTATTTATCCAACGTCAGCAATATTAATGAACCTATGGTTTACGAGAGGCTACAGTGCCTGATGCATTGCTTGCCTGGCACCTATACCATCCCGCTGGACCGCGTAGGCCTCCTCACACTGAACCAATGTACCCTGCTAATGGCCATTCGGAAATCGTCTCTCAACCTAGGCGATCGGCGTTCTATACTACGCTAGCTATGTTGCAGTGTCCACCTGGGAATTCGTTTACCCCATCGGTTTCTTATTTCTAGTAACAGTGCCGTGGGGCAGTATCAAATAAAATCAAAATCATTTATTTATTTATTAAAACCTTTACAACATATTACATATTTACCGAAATTATCAAGACCTTACCTCCCGTGCTAGTTATAAACTGTGTTACAGCAAGGTAAGGATTGTCAAACTACGTTTACATATAAAAATACATCACAGTGTTGTAGATACATATACATAATAATAATATATAAAATAGATACATAATATAGAATACAATAACACCTAAATACACTTATATAGTCAGGTTGCCCCTCCTCTCTAGCCCGCGGATGCAGTAAGAATTTGCCAAGGAATACCTCCGGAAGATGGGCAGCCGCGTTTTCCCGTGTCTCAACATCCCGTACTGCGCTCGCCAACCCGCCCGTCAAGTGTGCTGAGTATGGCACGAACCCTTCATGATCAGTACTTGAAGATCAATGAGGGGGCTATGTCCAGCAGTGGATGTGGGTAGCAGTGGTAGCAGTCCTATGGCTGACATGATTATGATGATTTTTAGTAACTTTTCTCAAACAACAATTTGTCCAATCGAAGACAGGTAATTTGGTGGCACCTTGCAGCCTGTACACATTTACATTTCGAAAACAATGAAGTGCATTGTGAAATGAATCGATAGTGTGGTGTAAATTTCACCATACGGGCTTGCGGGTATCGCCTTACGTGGTGTCAGGCCGTGTTAATGCTGCTGTACCTATTAATCGAAGTACTGAGAATCATGCTAGTTCAATTTCTACTCTCATATTTCTCAAGTATAAATTTATTTCTATCGTAGGATGTACTAACTCTATTTTGATTTTGAAATAGTTATCTTCTTCTACCATACCCTTACTTAATAAATGTACTACATTGTTCAATCTATATTTCTCGTCTTTATAGGTACTACGGTCGCTACAGTAGCTACGATCAACGGCCCAAGTCTAAAAGGTAAGAAAATCATCCAGCGTCAAAATTTGTAGCTTTTCATCTGTCGGATACCACTGCGCTACCGCTCGGTCAAACTCCTTCCGTAAGGAGGCTTTAAACGAACAGAAGGAACCAAATATCTTTATTAAAATCCTTATCTTGTAGACATTCCATCCACTAATTAGTTCTCCTCCACCTTCATCATCCGCACCGCTAAGGTATGTTTCTCTTTAAGCCAAGAGTATATAGGTGACGTCTACGATTGTGATGCATCATCGGCCACATTGTCGCTTAAAACCAGGTGAGATTTTGGCCAAATACAGGTATATCTGCACTTATTAAATAAGGTCTTAACATTCCAATTGTATTGCTCGATTTTTTCCTATATACGAATATCCAATCCATTTTGACTTAGTCACATAAGTCGTAAATCATCTGCCTTCCAGCCCAAACGGCTGGGTTCACGGTAGGCGAACTGAACAGAACAAGTCACAAGTACCTAAATCCACTAGTCCCCTGCAGCCATATAAATCTAATCCGTGAAGCTTTACGCGTTCTTTGCCTTGACATTGGTGTCCTTTTCAACCCCCACGAGACCATTGTAAAATGAACTCAAACACTGTATACGAGGCTAGGGAAATCCTTGGTTTTGAGGGTCACGCACGCTGGTGTGAAAAGGTTGAACTGAATTACTAAGTGTTAAAGCCGTTTGATCCATCACTTCGTTGTCTTCACTTATGTATGGAAATGTACGTAAGTCTATGTAGTATGTGTTGTAAGGGTTGTGATGACGTAAGACCGCAATGGAGGGACTAATGAGGTTTCGTGAATTCAGTAAAATATTTATAATACATTAACCCCTAAGCTCGGATTAAATATTGATTTGTACGAAATATATCAATACAAATAAGTATCTAACTGCCTCCGTGGCTCAGTTAGTCAAATAGCCGACTGATACGCAAGATGTAGCGAGTTCGATTCCCGCCTGTTTGTCCCGGGTCTGGGTATTTTTCTATGTATAATAAATAAGTATGATATTTTGACGATCTCTGTGGCGCCGCTGGCCAAGATCCGCCTGTGACGCAAGAGGTTGCGGGTTCGATTCCTGCCTCGGGACAAATGTCTGTACGATCTGCAGATATTTGTTCAGAGTGTTTTTCTATGTACAATAAATAATATATATATATATTTAGTTTAATGTATTATGTATATACAACTACCCTACACCTACCCTACAACTTATATCAGTTATCTAGTACCCATAACACTAGCTCTGCTAGTAGCTTGGGCATAGATGATGCTGTGTGAATCGTCCAGCATTGTTTATTTACTTTTATATTTGAGTATTCTGTCAATTTTGCCGTGGGGTGCCCGCAGTAGAATGATACCCCTCCTCTCATACCCGTGGATGCAGTAAGAGCCTGCTAAGGGATACCTCCGGAAGATAGGCAACAGCGTCTTTCCGTGTATCAACCAACATCCCGTACTGCGCTCGCCAACCCGCCTGCCAAGCGTGGTGAGTATGGCAACTACCTCTCATGGAGATCCATGAGGGAGGCCTGTGTTCAGTAGTAGACGTTTTAAGGCTGAAATGATGATGATGATGATGATTCTGTCAATCATCTGGTTTCCTTATTACAAGCTTTGTTTAGCTTGGGACTAGATGGTGTTATGTGTAGTGTCCCGCATTAGTTTTCACTATCATAAAACACTACAAAACCTTGGATTTGTAAATATAAAATATGTGTGGTTAAATCCACTATGACGACGTCTGTGGCGCAGCCTTTAATATCTGGCCAAGACAAAAAGTTGGTATTTTTTGCTCTAATGAGTTAATTATTTACTACCTACCAGCTTCTGTCAGCAGCTTCGCACGCGTTGGATTCAGAAAAGAAATAGCCTATGTGTTAATTCTGTGCAACATCTATATATTTGCAAAATTTCACCTCAATCCGTTAGTTTTCGCATGAAGAGGTAACAAACATCCATAAATCCATACAAACAAACTTTCGGACGTATAATATTAGTGGAATGCTATGGTATATTTCCACATGGGCTAGGGTGCCGTCGGTAGGCCGTGGGCTGCCGGCATTAGAATGTTGCTTATCCTCTCTTACCCGTGGATGCAGTAAGAATCTGTTAAAAGTTATCTCCGGAAGATGGGCTGCAGTGTCTTTCCGTGTATCAACATTCCACAATGCGCACACCAATCCGGCTGCCAAGCGTGGCGAGTATGGCAACAACCCCTTCAAGATCTTGGGGACCCATGAGAAAGCTTCATGTCCAGCAACTAGACGTGGACATCAGTCTTACGGCTGAGATGTTGACACGCTTTCCACCTTGTCTGAAATGTAACAATATTCTTTTCAGAAAGTTTCTTCAGTTCGCTCCTCCAAACCTCGTAAAATGTCCAATGTATCTATTAAGTTCATTTCGCTCTGTCATATAAGTTATCCAATAGTGAACTCAGCTAGCGCTCAACTTTCAATCGTGTGCAGATGAAAAATTCTTCACCAGTTTCGAAGTTGCTCCAAGCTGTCTTAGCAAATACTGGTGTTTCTCAAGTTTGTAAAGAGATAATAGTTTGACAGTTTGAGGACAAAGTAAGTTTCACAGCATGAGATAGACGGTCTTGCACAAGTATCCCTGGATACAATTGAATGGTAAATCGTTTATGGAAATTCATATTATCATAGCCGTTGAATGCACAATTAGATCTTAGGTTTTGTATCAACGTTGTGCTTTTCTATGGAAGAGAGTTAATGAGTCCTCTTCGGTTATACTCGTACTAAATAAAACATGACCATTACTAATAAAAACTGATATTATTAACATCATCATTTCAGCCGTAGGATTTCCACTGCTGGCTATAGACCTCCTTCATCTCTAAACAGTACTGATCAGGAGGGGTTGTTGCTATACTCACCACGCTTGGTCGATTGGCGAGCACAGTACACACAGCACGTTGATACACGGAAAGACGCTGCTGACCATCTTCCGTAGGTATCCCTCAGCAGATTCTTATTGCATCCATGGGCAAGAGAGAAAGGGCAACATTCTACTGTCGTATAAAAACATGAAGTGCATGTAAGCGTTTGATGAGATATTTAGTCATGATGGCAATTATTATTTAAAACTTGTACAGCGCCTTTAGCGGATAGTTTTGTACTAAAATACGCAGTAAACTATACTACAGCGTCTATAATAATTTGGGCTTCATTTGCTTAGAATTTGGTAGCAGGAGTTACAAATGTGACAGATGTCATAATAACGTACTATTACTGCTGTAGTTACGGCAGGCGGTTTAACAGTGACAACTCATGGTAGAGACACTGGGCAACTTGAAGTCGTGTAATAGATTACTACAAAAAATGGCCGCCAACATGGCCAGCCAAATAATATAAGAATTTATAAACTTGACACTGGTGGAATTGTGTAAAACCAAACACAAAAAGCCATAAAATAAAAAGACAAGACAAGACAAGTCGTGTAATACCAAAGTTACTGTTGGCGAAAACGTGAGGCTAAAACAGCAGTTTTCCTTTTAATACCAATGCTCTTTGTTGTATTCAATGCTTTGGTAATAGCTCGAATAACAGTCACGTTTGCGGAAACCGGGTAAGTCACTTTGGTGGTTACGCTGGTAAAGTGATAAACATACTAAAGTATTATACTAGAAATTAGTATAATTTGACCTAAGTTGTCACCCATACATGTGGTATCTGTAGACCAACGGTGCTTCCAAAAAAGCAGTATTAAGCTAATATATCAACTCTATTTAGCCACATGCGAGTGATGGCTAAAATAGTTCCGGGGTGTTTCTCTTGTCTAATGTCTTTTATGTCCTATTTACCTGTAATTTGCCTGGTTTCTCTTTTATCATTTGTGTGTTTGTGTGTGTGTTTGTGTGTGTGTGTGTGAAATAAGCGTTATTTTATTTATAATATACTATTTTTTTTTCTATTAAATGGAAAGTAGCAAAGTATAGTTTTTGTAACGTCAATTATAAAACGGTTATTGCCATATATCACTGATAAATTAATGACAGCAAATTAAATATTATTGTCTTGTCTTAAACCATTGACAATATAATCTCACGATATTTAATAATGACCTAGAAATATATCAAAATATCACGAAAATATTTCGAAGCTACCTACTCTTCAAAGATTCTATAAAGGATTCTACAAACTCATTAGTAAGGACGAAATGTAAGATCCTAAAGTTACGCCTACTCAACTTTGCTCGTTACTTTACAGGGTCAGTAAATTTAATTGGAAATCTTGAAATAGGAATCTGTTACATTTGCAAATAATGGAGTTTTGAAGTGCCCGTTTCACTAAATTCGGCTTTGGCAATACTGGTAATTCTTAGTTTTGTTGAAATCACTTATGTTCTCTGACAGATTGTCGATTAATCAGCCCAATTATTTGTAGCTTCAGAATTCACACAATATTTTACAAATCTTTACACTAAGGTATATGTTTGACACAACACAAAACAATTTCATGGATTAACCAGCATTAAGCTGGAAACTGCCGTGTATGCAGTAAAATCAAGGGATACCTACGGAAGAGGGGCTGCAGCGTTTTTCCGTGTATGAACATCCTTTACAGCGCTCGCCAACCCGCCTGTCAAGTATGGCAACAACCCCTTCATGATCTTGGAGATCCATGAGGGAGACCTATGTCCAGCAGTGGACGTGGACATCAGTCCTACCGCTGAGATGATGAAGCTGGAAACGCCTGATAATCCAAAAAATGATGAAGCTGGAAACGCCTGATAATCCAAATAAATGATCAAAATACAATCTCCGCTTCTGTCCAGCCACGTGCGCAAGACGAGATATTACAAAACATCCCACACAATTATGCCGTAATCTATAACAATAGCGTAATAATCAACAATAGTCCACCGGCCCAATTCACACTCTACACTCTCCATTACCGCTATTTTTAGGTGACAACAATTATTTATGCATTAGAGGGAGCATTGGACACGCGACGATGAAAGTGATAAGGCTAGTAACGAGATGTGCTTTACTTTTACTGAAGACCTATTAACCTAGATAGTTGCGACTTGCAATTAGTCCATGGAGAGATTAAGAGACACTTTTTACTCCGTGTAAATGTCGTTTTAGACGCATTGATGAGCACCGACTTTTTAAAAGTTTGGTCAGAAATTAATACGCCTTTGAGCTAGTTATATTTTCTACATCAGTTTCATGCTAATTAGTTTTTGATTTGGTCAGTGTCAGCTAACAACAACACCAACCTAGGTACTTTGTGAATTATGATAATAAGTACCTAGTGGACATGATAGCTCGGGGTTTCTTTACGGGATCGAATCTGAAATGAGGAGATACGTAAAAGAACACGGATCACCGTGATAGCCAAGCAGATTAGCATGTTGACCGTTGTGGCAATGGGCAGGCCATGTAGCTCGCAGAACAGACAGCCGATGGGGCCGAAAAGTTCTCGAGTGGAGGCCACGGACCGGCAAGCGTAGCGCAGCGTAGGACGTCCACCAACAAAATGGCCTGGCGACCTGGTGAAGACCGTAGGTCGACGGTGGATGCAGGTCGCTTCCAACGTAATAACTGGAAATCCATTAGGGAGGCCTATATCCAGCTGTGGACGTCCTACGGCTAAAATGATGATGATGAGACATGAGAGTAAACATGTAGCTATTCCAACACTATCCTTATCTGATAACTGTACCCTATGTTAAATAAATATAGATTTAAACTAAATGAATAAATAATAAACTGTATAAAGGCGTTTGAACTTCCGTGCAGCACGTTTGACTTTCTTACAACACAACATTACAAACGCATACATTATCGTTGTTTATGGTTTACGACCGGATCTGAACATAGACATGTCAAGGGTTTTGATGAGTTGCTGCATTTGGTTCTAAATATTGTGGGCTCCATGCATACCATGAAAAGACCACACGTAGACGGTCGCCTCATCAGCATTTTTAACCGACTTTAAAAATGGAGGAGGCCCTCAAGTCGTCCGTCTTTTGTTTTTATTTTTGTTACCTCAGATCTCCGTTGCTTGTGAACCAATTTGGAAAACTATTTGAACTTGATGAGTATGGCAACAACCCCCTCATTATCAATACGTGGAGATGAGGGAGCAGTATAATTCCTGCGGCTGAGATAGTGAATAGTGTATTTTGGAGTCCCTCAAGGCATAGTTGCCCTAAATTTTTACTTCCGGTTTGGTTTTTTGTTTTAATTTATAATGTTTGCTTGTTTTTACACCCAGTTGGGATCCAGGATAAATCGAGGGAAATACTCAAATGTACTAGGCGGTTTGGATCTTTACAGCAACAAGTCAAAGGTTTTAACATTAAAGTCGGTTTCTTTTGTTGAAAAATTACAGAAATATCATCATCCCTTCTCAACACACTGTTTGGCACAGGCCTCTCTTCGTCTCGGCCGTTTGCTGTTTATGACCAGCTGCCTTTTGAATGTACTCAGTCTACCCATCGAAATGATTCTCCCGTTTCATGCTTACATATTTTTTTAGGGTTCCGTAGGGTAAAAACGGGGCCCGTTTTCACGTCACCAGGCTGTATCTCATGCACCGTGATAGCTAGACAGTTGAAATTTTCCCAGAAGATGTATTCCTGTTGCCGCTATAACAACAAATAAAATAAAAACAAAATAAAATAAATATTTAAGGGGGGCTTCCATACAACCCCATGTTTTTTTTGCCGTTTTTTGGTCGATATTAATTACGGCAACAGGTAGATGCATGAAATATTCACAAAATATTTAGTTGTACATATATTCACTTAAAAATAAATAGTTAAATAAATTAAAATAAAACAAATATTTGAGGGGGCTCCCATACAACAAACGTGATTTTTTTTCTCGATATTAATAACGGCAACAAATAGACGCTTGAAATATTCACAAAGTATATTCATTTAAAAAAAATAACGAAATTAAATTGATGGTACGGAACCTTCGTGCGTAAGTACATCTCGCACTTTGTCGATTTTTAATAAACCTGGACTACGAGTATTTGTTACTCACAAAACAAACTAAATAGACTACCACTTATGACGCACCTATTAATTAAGCAATGTTGATCCTCGTACAGTATGTTCGTAAATTCGTTCCTTGCCAACCATAGAAGAACTAAAAGCATATCAAATAACTATTCACTCCAATTTCGCAACACAAGTGCACTTACCCGAACACCTGAAATATCCGAAAGTTGTTTGAACAGTCACAGCGTCTCCCGTATCGAATTCACGATGTACAAGTTTGTATTGACACACATGACCGTTTCCGCTTTACATAACACATCACTGGTTTTTTTTTTATTACCCTCACAACTTTGACATCGATTATAGTGATTTGATCTTATAAATATACTAGCTTCTGCCCGCGACTTCGTCCGCGTGGAATAGTTACTTTGGGCTAACGCTAACTTGAACCCGCGACTTCGTTTACGTAGAAGGTATATTAGTAAATATTTTTAAATAATACCTACGTTAAGCGTTATTTTAGGTACCTACACCACGCTCTTATCAGTAAGAGTGGAACTTTAAAACGTTAGGTAAAAGTACTGGGTCTTATAATCTTATATCATGTAGATTCTAGGTTATTCTAAAAACTCAAAACTATGTTATTACATAGTACTTCTGCGTACACTATATTTTTAGTTTAGTTTTCTTCCGGAAGAAGTTGATATTGATTTTCACCAGGACCAGATCTCGATATGGCAACATAAATAGTTGATGTTCTATGACATGTAGCCCGTGCAAAAAACAATCTTGTCGTAAACCTATTCCTACGTGCTTAAATGTTTGCCATGAGGCCCAGCTTATTAATTGTTACCGCAAACGATACCTTCACCGGAAATTGAATTATTTATAAGTTAAAAGGCAAATCCGTTGGTATCATAGAGGATGCGAGGTATCAGCACTGTTTGCCCTACTGCTGGACCAGTTGAAACTGTAGCACCAATCACGTTATTGCGAAGAATTTTTACTTGGATTCTGGTTCCGTTGCATAAATTTGGTGGTTTAAGGTTCTTAGCAACACCATTGGAGTGCCAGTTATTAATTTGAGTGAATGTGGGGGAAGGCCACTCGGATTTGAGGATTGAGAATCAATAAATGGGCGAATCGGGAGAGATCATTATTTTGCTGCGATGTTATTTTAAAACTGTGATATCCTAAGATATTCATTGAAATCAAATGATGTAAAAGGCAATTTCGCAAATACATAATGCATTATTTTAGAACAAATATGATTAGTATAAAAAGGTTATAGTGAGCCAACCTTTAGAGATAGATATATGCTGTCGCTGACTTTTTTTTAGATCATTTAAGGGGGACCAATTCTGTCATACATATATGATTTTTGCGAAACTTCAACCGTTTACGCAGCGCACGCAGCAGAAGCCCTCAAAGGAAAAAAACCCCGATTTTGAAATATTATTTATTGGTACTCTGCTCCTATTAGTCTTAGCGTAATTATATAAGGTACATATAGCCTATAGCCTTCCTCAATAAATGGGCTATCTAACACTGATTACTGTGATTTTTCAAATCGGAACCCTACATAGCGCGTGGTCCGACACACACCGGGCCTAATTTATTGAAAATTTCGCGATCTGAACAGATTACTAATGCTCTATCTTTTTTCTTCTTACATGTATATAAACAATCGTGTTTTATTTCGATCAAGTTATCATAAAAAAATATAAAATCATTATTTCCCTCAACATACATCTTTGATTTTGACTTCTGAGGCGGGCGGCACCTTCCGCTTTTGGACCTATTGTGGCTGTCTAGACATATCGGGAGCAAATTCGTCTATATCATAAGCGTTATCACCTGTGCAGTCTGCTAAAGCTGCTCTCTATACTCTCCTTTAACATTTTGCATCAGCTTTATTGTCCCAGTCTAGTTTAATCCGCAAACAACAGATTAAAATTGGTTGGCTTCCGTTGTGAAATGTCGCAAGAGCGTCGCCCCCAATCTGGGCCAGGGTTGCTTCGTTAGCGGGTGATACAATATCAACTTTTTTTTAATTGGGGGAAAATAGGTTGTTCTGATAAATATACGGCAATATCTCTTCCACAGTCCCTGCTAAGTGACAATGTCAACATTGTCTGAAACACTCGTAGAATAAAGAATGGTTTTTTGGAGCTGGTCGTTTTGAAAACTGGTAAAGCTATAAATAATAAAATAGTCTTTTTTTAATCTTTCGCGATCACAACACATTATTAACATACATATAACCGGGTATTTATTGCGTAAATTACCTTTATTATTTCCCAACGTCGCTTGGATTGCACCAAGCATGGTCCCGGGAAGACTGAAAAGAAATTTACGCGATAAGTAGGTACCCGGTTATATGTATGTATGTTAATAATAAAATAGGTGACTTCCAAAGTTTTGTGAACTTGTGGTGAAACAAAGGTAAGGTATAACGTTTATTATGATTAATGTAAACTACAACATCAAAATATCTATGATCTTACAGCTATAAGCTGTCGTGCGTGTAAAAATTCAAAGTTAATCATCTCCTTTGGTCTTAAAACAGTTTATATGTGATGTCATCTCCCTGGCCTCCCTCATGGATGTTCAAGATCATGATGGGGTTGTTACCATATTCGCCATGCATGGCAGGCGGATCGGCGAGCGTAGTACGGAACGTTAATACACGGAAAGACGCTGATGCCCATCTTCCGGAGGACGATACCTCCGGAAAAGAGGTCCTCTGGGCAAGAGAGGAAAGGCAACATTTCACTGCCGGCACCCGACGGCACATACTAGTATATCTATGACATGTATGCGTGGGCTGCCGGTATATCTGTAACATAGTTTTTACTCCCTATGCTAATTTCCATCCCTATAACGAACAGAGTAACACGGATTAGATATGGAGCATATCGAATCTTACACGGCAGTGTATGTAAATACCTACATATTGTCGATCGTCTGATAAGCTTAAATAAATCGAACAATTATACATACTCTGCATATTATAGTTTTTAAAACAAGTTTTTTTATTTATAAGAGTTTAATTTTTCAAATATATGCTTATTTTCCCTGGTCCAGACTCTGGAATTTTAAAAAGGCGTTCAATTTTTATATCAATGAGTTATACAGAGTCAGCTACTGGGATACGGTAGGAACTAAACATACTTTTATTTTACTAGCAAAGATATAGAAAAATAAAATTCATTTTGCTGGTGGAAGAATTCGATAAAGAAAGTATTTTAATTTCAAACCTCTTGAGTCAGCATTAGAACGCCAACAATATTGGTCGAATAAAACAATTTAATAAATACTTATTTAATTTCTACTGTACTGCCTTTGTTATACTTTCCTCACATTACGGTAGCTAGAAGTTCAAAGCTAACCAAGGAATATTGAACTGAAGCAGAGCAAGTCAATAGTTTCACTTCCACGGTACCCACGTTAAAATATTGATTGGTGCTCAAATGAGAATGCATTTGGTGCTCAATGCATAGGTGCCCAAAAAATAGGTGCTCAAACGGGAATACTTCCTCGTTTATGCAAGCTTCCGTGACAACTCACATGCCCCTTCTCAGAACGTGATACTGTCAGTAGAGCAGCATTTATCCATATGTTAAACTCATAGCAAATAGTAAAATACGTTTCGAACTGTCGTTTTTTTCGAGTTTCCTATCACTGCTCGATGTTATGTCTAAAACCTATCAAATGTTGTCATGGGAGTCGGGAATGCCTCCACATACCTCCTGCAGTATTGGAGCTTACTCGGCCATCAGATATGCCAGAGCTTGAGACGGGGCATCTGTTGCGGTAACGGACTTAGCGGCAAGTTCGTGTTATGACGACCTCCGTGGCTTAGTTGGTCTGATAGCCGGCTGATATGAAGAGGTTACTGGTTCCTCTCAGAGGACCAAAGTTTGCTGTGCCGCAGATATTTGTCTCGGGTGTTTTCTATGATTAGTATGTATTAATAAAAAAAGTAGAAATGTATTCTATCGATCATCTGGTTTCCATAGTTACAAGCTTTGCTCAGCTTTGTTTGGCACTAGATGGTGAAACGTCCAGAATCGTACAGGTTTCCACAGAAGACTAGCGGCTATATGCTAATCAAGTTTATCAACCACACCCTTTCTATTTCGGCAAAAAAGTAAGTAATAAATTGACGTTACGTTGGTCCCATTACATTGTGACCGATTAACAGGAAGACCAGCAACAAAACTGGCATAACTTTCCCTCGGTCCGATTCACATACAGGCTGGGGCCCGGTGAGGCGTTGCGTTTGCTTCATTATTCGGTTGCCTGTGATACCGGAGTCATCGATATAGAGGTCTTTAACTCTTGTCACGCCTGTTTGTATTGAACGTACGATATAGATGCGTACTGACTTTTAGTAAAGACTGAAATTATATCTTCAGACTCTCAATCTTATTTCAATGTGAAGAAAAGTTAGTCGGAAAGCAGGAATATTTTAGAACTTTGTCATCACTAGCAAGTTTGACTTATTACCAAGGTATCCATTTTTCTAGAAATATAAAATTCCATACATTGATTTCGATAAGGTTCTATAAATATTTCAATTTTCTTTTTAGCATCATCATCATCATCTTCAGTCAATGTCAACCCACTGCTGGGTGTAGGCCTAATTTTTTTATACATTGTTATGTTTGTTTTTGCTTTCACAATAAATTGTGTTGTTTTATTTTCTAAATTGACTTTCTACTAAGAGGCTCTTGCGGTTTAACTTAATAAACGCTTTTTGTGTCTGAGTACAGATATAGAATTTAGGCATTTCAGAAATGTGATCGATAAATAACACACAATAATAATAATAATGCTACAGCTAGACATGTTTATTTTAGCTACTTCTATAGTGTGATGTCATAGTATCCTGCTTTAGGGAATGGCGGCCGATAAACAGACAATCTTTGTCCTTCATAAAGGGGCGATATGTGCTATTTAAAAAATGAAAACTCGCGATTCACTTAGAGAACTATTTAAGAAAATTAACTATTTAACTGTTATATCGCAATATATTTAAGAAAACTTACTTCTATTTTTGTGTGCATACGCACACAAAAATAGAAATTATTTTATTAAGAAATGTTATTTGCATAACACAATTTAGACTCCAAAAAGTAAATAAATCATTTATGGGAAACTGTGTGCCCTTCTAAGCTTCCATCTGAGGCAACTGAACTATAGATTCATAGGCTTAAGCTTTTTATAAAACAAAATATCATAGATAAACCTTATTACTCCGTAGATGATAATTTGAATGATATTGACCCTTGGCCGAGTGTTGCTTGGTTTAACCACCATAAAAAATAATGTCATCTTGCAATATCCAAAGTATCCAATATCCTTGTGAACATTAAATTAAGCATAATAATACTAAGACAGAAATTGTAACAATGAGTAGAAGTAAAGAGTGAGGTTTCTTGTTTGCTTATTTCCTCACTTAAAAAAGTTATCTGAAGCGAACGAATTCAATCAATTTAAATGTGTCTTGTTCTTCTTTTGTAAATTGACTAGGTTTTCTATGTATGGTTTGGTTCTATTGAATAAACACTTATTGACTTTGACTTTGAATGTACGTCGTCGTTATCCCACTAATTATAAAGCCGAAAGTTTGTTTGTATGGAGGTTTGATACCTCTTCACGCAAAAACTAGAGTACGTATGAAACTTTCACACGTATTGAGGTTGACCAGGATTAACACATAGGCTACTTTTTATCCGGGTACAACGCATGCGAAGCGGCGGGCAGAAGCTAGTCTTTTATACGTTATCTTTAATAAATTCTAAAGTCTTTTGAGGTCTATGTCTACTCTGTAATGTTTTATATCTCATCATCATCATTTCAGCCGTAGGACGTCCACTGCTGGACAAAGGCCTCCCTCATTGATCTCCAAGTACTGCGGTTGGAAGCCGTCTGCATCCACCGCCGACCAGCAGTTCTCACCAAGTCGTCTGCCCATCTTGTAGGTGGACGTCCTACGCTGCGCTTGCCGATCCTGTTTAATATCTAATGAATGTTTTATATCTAATGTGCAAGAAATAAATCAAAACTAGCAAGCGAAGCAACGTGCAGCCGACTGATGCCATGCTAAATAAATGAGCATGTGTTACAGACCATGATCACCGCTAATGACTGCGCAAATGAAACAGTAAATTGACGTGATTATGATGCGCCGGTTAATTGAATTGTTTGCGATGATGTGATCCTATCCAAGGTCAATGCCAATTTCTTTCCACTGCTGATAGCGGATAGACCTGTATGTTTTATCGCTGATAAAATTAATAAAATAACTTTGATTTGCTAACTTTCCGGAGTTGTTTTCAGAATCAGCAATGAATGGCAGGATGGCTTATTCAAAGATTTAAATCGTTTCAAATATTTGGTCATAGAAATAACAAAGACTAGCTGTGCCGGCGAACTTCGTACCGTCCTACTACGACAACATTCATACACATAATATTTGAGAATAGAACATAACATTTCAATAAATAAAAAACTTAAAAGTTTATCGGAGCTCTAAAAGAAAAAAAAATCTGCATTGCGGTAAACAATGTTTCTAAAATTGCCGTGTAGACTTGTCATTCTCGTTAAAATACCCAATGAACCCTTTACTATTCCGAATGGCATCTTTATCAACGACATCGATAAAATTACCACCAAGACTTATCTGAAGTTCTTAGGTCTTTTTTGATTAAATTCAAGTGAAGGGGTCCTTATAATACCTAGTTTGTTGCGCATACCTGGTTAAGCTCTGGAATGCTAGCATGAAACGATAGTAGATTTATCAGGTCAAGGACACCGCATAGAGTTAGCGCCAAAACTTTAACGAGGCAACAGCCAGCATGTGTTTGAATCACTTTGTAACTGGTTTTTCAGTCTCGCTCAAACGAAAGTGCTTTCGAAACATTTTGTAGGTACCGTGGTATAACGTCCGTGAAAACTTTAATTGAGTTTTTATGTTCACTTCAAATTACAGTTATGTGGTAGCACGAAAAATCCAATCGTTATAATTTAATAAAAGAGTTTTCTTTAGATCCGCTTACAAATTATTATTCGCTTATTTGTTAGGCGGGGGAGTCTTGGGACTGAGAGGTACCTACATGAAACTTTATAGCGCTATTGTTCCAACAGTTTCTTTCTACAAGGATATACTTTGTAAGACTAAGACCCATTGTTCTGCGAAAACAATTATATCACATGCGTTGTATAAAGTAAATCTCGCGGACTACGAAACTGATGCGTATCGTGACGACTACTTCCTCAAAGCCATAAAATGTTTGTGAATCGACAGCTTGATAAAAATTTCATTGCATTTGATAGGTACTATCCATAAAATTAAAGCACGACACGGTAAGCAGGTTTCTTCCTATTCATTGATGTTTCATCAAACGATGGTGTTTCAGGTTTGGCTTATGAAGCAGTAATGGAAACGACTCGTTGAGCATTACTCGACTGCTCGGTAATCCCTATCGGCTGGCCGCTGTCGTGTCGTCAGTAAGCAAGGCCGGGCCAGTAGCTGTTTGGCGCGCAAACCGTTCGGACGTGTTATCTTCCGTATCATTGTCGTCTGATCGTTTCCGCGGAATCAGGGATTGTAGTAGATCGTGGTGTATTATTTTGTGGAGTTTTGACTATATTGCGTGTTATTGTGTTCGACTAAACGCCGAGTCGTGTAGCGGCCTCAAGGTATTTAAGGTTTTTGTACGCTTAATGACTTTTTGTTGCATGAATAATACTCAATAGAAGGATCCGACGGATTTGGGAGTTGCCGCCATTGTTGATCATGCTGGTCGCTTTTTCGGAATACAAACATTTAAGCATTCATTTGTACCTACTAGATTATTATTTATGTATGTATTATCATGACCAATAACCCCCATCACTTTCATAACGTACGCTTAAACTAAGCAGGCTATTTGTTCTTCAATATCAACATTCATCATCAACATTCCCGAAGGCCTATGCCCAAATTTATGTGCCCAGTTTATTTTGAGAATGAGAAGGTCATCACAACTTATTACTGTTATATATGTATAAGACCCACTTTTTCCATTATTATCAAGGTCAAACTATTTTGATGGATATATAGGTACTCTTATTTATTCTGTCAAGTGTTCAACAAGTTTTTATGAACAAACCAAAAATAAATTAATTAACTCAACTACCAACCCTCGGTGTCAGGTAAACAAACGCCCTTTTACTTATAATGAAACCCTTCGTACAACGGGACATAAAAAACAACCTTGAGGTTGAATGACAAACACAGTGAAATTAAAATACGCTACCTACTTACCTCTATATTATATTATATTGTATTTAAGCTACACTGACCTCCATAGAAAACATGGGTAATCTTGAACCCATTTTTTCATGGTACTAAATGACGAGACAAGCCGAAGGCCCACCTCGTGTTAAGCCCCTACCTATTACAACTGCAATACCGTGGTGTTCACTAATCACGTCACCAACACTGCATTGCATTGCGCCCGTCACCCTGAGACATAGTTTTAAGGTCTCATATGCCCGTAATTTCACCGACCCCCTTCAAACCGGAACACAATAATAATAATATAACGCAATACAGACATTACTGTTTGGCGACAGAAATAGGTATGGTGGTAGTACTTCCCTAGATGAAATCATCACAAAAAGTTATAATACTACAATGTACTTATGAATAAAAATATTGGATTATAAACCAATAAACTCTTAATGGTATTGTGTCAATAGTATTGCTTTATGTATTTGTTCACTAAAATGATAATATTGTAAACAACACAATAATTATATGATTAAGGCAACAAGATGGCTACACTCAATCAATGAACACACACGGAAATGCAAATGTTTGGGAGACGGTAATACCTGCTTTCGAAAAATGCTTATGTGTTGAAATACCTAGGTTTTAGAACTCAATTGTAAAGAAGTGGCATAACATTATTTCAGTCTTCTAAAACAATTAAGAAAAAAATATCGGTATCATACCCTACTCAATAAATAACAAAATAAACAACAAACTTTCCAAACTATAATGGTCCAGGCTAAATGTCATTTACTGTCAACTACAAATGAATTGAACCATTTAATATATAAAAAAAGACAATTGAGTTGTCATCTTCAAAATCCTGAAGAAAATTATTTTGTTAACGAGAATTCAATCGACCTTATTTAATTTCATACTTAATACTCACTCCACAATCAATACCTCACGCTCTCAAACTTCTTTCCAATTCACCGGTCATTCTTATCTATCACCGTTGTAACGAAACTATACTGTATCTCGTATAACGCTGCCAAAAACAATAACAAAGGTGATACCAGTAAAAAAAGATCCTCCTTTGTAGAAGGTTACTTCGACGTAGCTACGTTTTGCCATAAAAAAATCTAGGATTTTTTATTTTAGCCGAAACTAATCAAATTGTATATTAATTATGGTCTTGGAACATTTTTATTCCAATAATTTCGTTTCTTACAAAAATAAAATAATTAATATTTTTTATGGGTAATTATTTTGTAACACTGGTCACTTTTTGGGGAAAGCTATCAAGGTGCATTGGTACTGCACATTGGGACCATTGGGTAAAAATGTCATTCGTTTCCCGTGCCTCGTCCGTTCTGGAATCGAATGTTCTTTCTCTCGCCCCGCCGCCGCCATCGCCGTTGTTGTTTTTGCTGTTCTGTTTATTTGTTGAAGTTGTTTGTTACTCGTTAAAGTTATCTTGTTGTGTTTGTGTTGTTGTTATTATCTGGCCGAGTTTTTGTTGTTTTGATAAGGAGCCTCAGCCCGCGGCTGCGCTCCTGGAGCCGATAGCTGGTCCATCGAGAACAATAATGAAACTACTACTACACTGTCACCACCCAAAAAGCGGCCGGTAAAAGCAACAGAGAACTGATGATAATGAATGTGTACAAGCACACGTACAAGAACTGGCCCAAAAGCGAATATTGGTCACTCTTAGCCTGTGTAAACAAAACAGCCGAGCTCCTGGGAATATATCAAAGAACAGTAAGAGTTGTTGTAAAAGAACACAAATCAACAGGAAGACTTGCTTCGCCCAAGAAAAAAGGTCGCAACAACAAACAAATTACGCCCTTGTTGGACTAGATTAGTAATTTAGCAGTGAAAACATAATGTAACATAAAAAAATGCAACTATTTCTTTGTTTTATTATGCTCCGAGGCTCTTGTTGATAGGTACAAACATAGCATAGTGTAGGGTGGAACTATACTTGTAGTGATCCATGAAAAAAAAGGCTATGTTCCACTGTCTTCTCAGTTTGACAGTGACATCAAGTGGCATTACTTTGTTTACATTATTGGCAGCGTTTGAAAAAACAGACTATAGTCTTAACGGACATTGGCAAAAAAACGTATATCAGTCGTCCAAGCCATAAATAAAGAAGAAGAATTTCGTGAGTCGACAACACTTCGAGGGTAGACAAACCAAACCTAAGATTGTTTGTCTCTAAGCAACGTTCGTGAAACAAATATTCTCAATGTTATGCATGAACTCACATGAACTGATCTGTATAAAGTCAAAGTTTGCATCTGGTATGTTGCCAACTTTGATTTTAAAGTAAATCATGGGTCAAGAACACATTTTGAGTTCATGTTATAACCGGTTTCAAGTTCCTAAGGCCAGGATTACGTATTGCGGTAGTTACCAATAAGTTTGTTTTCTTTTATGTCATCATCATTTATGATGACTCTTTGGTTTATCCGAAGTAATTTTCCAAGCTAGTTAACATGAATATCCTATTCCTTGGAAGCATGAACATTGATCACGCGACACAAAATTCTTTTCCTTGCATATTTAATCATACAGATGCCCTTATTTCTTTGTTTTATACGGCTTACCTCTTAAAACATACATCGTGGTATAAAACAATATCACATGCGATTATTTTGTCATTACATAGATGCACAATATGCAAATTACACACAGCTACACACGCATGGGACTAGATGGTTCTAGTCCCAAACTAAGCAAGCGACTGATAGAGTTGATGATGTTTAGGAGAAAGGTCCATGTAACTATACTGTAGGTACATTATTTCAGCCCTCAGTCCGTATAAAATACCTCGTGTGTACCAAAATCCTTCCAAAACATCAGAGTAACTGTTCAGCGATTTTCCGAACTCTTCTAATTTGATAAAGATGGGACGTGTAAGCTCTTCTGTTTTGTTTTGGTGCAAATCTTTGAACATTTATTGGACTATGGGTGTCTCTTTGTGATTTAATGATGCTTTCTCGACATTAAATAGAGGCTCGCATTTATACTTTATTCTAAATGCAATAAGTTCCAATATTGTCTTACGTGCGTAGGAACTTCTTAAGGATTCTCTCGATGTGAAACCGTTTTAAATTCTTTATTTCTGGGTAACGCTAGATTTTTACTATTATTTAATCTATGTAGCGGTCTGATTTCACATGAATTTGTTGAAGTAAGAAGTTAACAACTTAATGCGTGACCACAGAACAATGATTGTTCTTTGTGCCTGACTTTATATTGAGAAGAATTAAGCACTCGATCAAATCAAAGACGTAAGAATGGGCAATCAGACGTCCGTTCTAGACTGGCATTTATGGGACTCGTGTTTTACGCTCTTTATAGAGTCTTTACCGCGTCAGAAACGGAAACAAAGCCTACATCATAGTTGCTAACTTGAGCCGGGTTGACAATCTGTGTTTTTGCTTTGTTTCCATTGAATGCAGGATTCTGTTTTAGTTTGATACCTACCTCATACGACTCAATTCTACCTACATTTTATTGTAACTCGTAAGGATCTCTTTTAAGGTTTTTTAAGAACGAACACAATTACTTAAGTACATTCCCTGTACACATTGTCACATTCTTGCTTTTCCGAGCTTGGTTTATGTTCGTCCTTGCACTTGTTCCTTGTGTGCTTTTGTTTGTGTGTGTGTGTGTGTCTAATAAATACTTTTTCTTTATTTTCTATAGATATCACATAGTAATTTTACTTCTTCTTAACTAATACAGGGTATATTCCTAACCAAGTTTATGTGATGTCTTAGAATAAATTTTGCATCTTCTATACACCACACCTAACGAATTTGCTCCCTAATTATTTTAAGCGCACCCTATCATCGCCCTTTCATGCTTTTAACCATCACAAATCAGTAAATTGCAAACCATTATGAAATCTGCTGCTCGATGTTTGATGGCGTTAATTACATCTAAAGCAGTTTCATTGCGCTCTGTGCGAACATGTTTGGAAATATCAATTACTTTTAGTGTATCCATTTGTTTCGCTCGATAAATATTCAACACTTTCACGGCGTTGCGTGCTTACTGCACCGCTGCTGTTCTCATATTCATATCGAAAGTAAAATTTGTATTACCATAAAAGTTTGGTGTAACTACCGAACTTTGCATATCATGACTGGAAACTTTGTGTGTTCAAGTCCACTTTAAAATAGGCAAATTGCTTGTATATATTTTACTAGATGCATCGGCGAACTTTCGCCTTGTTGAAGCACCATCTACCAGGCCCAATTTTAGATAAAATATAGCTTATGTTACTTAATGATAATGTAATTAGCATTTTATTAAAGATTTTTTTTTAAATCCATTACCTTTTAAGTTTAATCATCATCATCATCATTGTCAGCTTGTGTCGACCCACTGCTGGGCATAAGCCTCCTTTCCCAAACGCCAAACAGTTCTTAATTTATATGCTCGTTTGTTCGTTGCCATACAGGGTTAAGACCTGGATGCAAAAGGTGGACCTTTTTCATTTTTTGATATCGTCCGTCCGTCTAGCGTCCGTTTAATCATAATAAAAAATACAAATCTTGTCTATTATTATAATATAATTACTCGTAGTATAGATATAGCCCGTGGGATTTTTATGTTCTTTTCTTTCTACTTCGTCTGAACGTTGTCTAACTTATACGAGTGTTTTGAAATCAACAGAACATTATTCATTATTCTCGCAGCAAATTGGAACATTATTGTTCTTTGTTTTGCTCATCTCCAATGAAATCAATACTATTGTGTTTTCGTTTATTAGCGTATTTTCGAGCAAATTAGCGATGCCAATGACACGCTGTGCGAAATGTACGAAAGAGCATTGAACTTCAGTGCACAAAAGCAGATCCCTACAAACTTGTAGTTGTCTTTTAAAATGTTGTAGTTCTAGTTTTATCTTGTTTTATTTTGGTAACAGTTACATATAAGGTTAAATATTTTATTCAGCATTTGCAACACATTTGGATTTCAAATATATTTTATGTTGTACTACTTCATCTACCTAATTTTACTATGTACTAGGAGCGCCTCGCGGTTTCAATATGGCTAAGGGAATACTGGAATTCAAGACCTTTGTTACACGCTGATAATGTAGCTTCCCATTGGTGATAGAATTTATAAAATCGATTTAGTGGTATATCCGTAAGTGCAACAAACAAACTAACTCACATTCGCATTTGTAATATTAGGATTGTTAGGATGCTACTCACTGATGATGTAGCTTTTTAATGGTAAACAATTTCTAAAATCAGTTTAGTGGTTTAGGCGTGAAAGCGTAACAAACAAACTTACGTTCACATTTATAATATTACTAGCGGACCCGGCAGACGTCGTCCTGGTGACTAATTCTATTTTCATACCTTCCAGGAACTCACTGAAATATACACACACAAAATTTAATTCAAATCGATCCAGCCGGAGCAGATGAAAGACACACGTACAGAAGAATTATATATGTATGCTCGTATATTAAAATTTAGTAAAAACAAAAGATTTACCTACTTCTTGACAAAGGCTTACTTTAATTTTCGTGAAGGTATGTTTATCCAATTATGCAAAAAAACATCATTTACATCGACCTTCCATTCAAAGTAACGACAGTTTCCGTTGATATTATCTACAGTCTCCTTTATTCAATGTCACCTATTGTAATGTTGTTATCTGGTAAAAGTTAGCTCGGCCTTGGTCTTGTTTGGTTTTAGCTCAAAAATGTTAAGTAATATGCAGATTTTCAATAATAGTTTGTTTGTTTGGGAACAAACACCGATATAATAATTACCTGCATATCTGTTGGATCAAATTTAAAAAAATATTGCTGACACCGTAAGGAAGGCTTTGGCAAGGTATTTTCCACCTAATATTTTATAATGAAAGTCCTATTTATTTAATGTTTATGTTCCCTTAATATAGTGTACAATTATGTTCTAAGGTACAGAAAACAGTTAACCATTTTATAGTCAAATAAAATGGGTAACTGTTTTCTGTACCTTGCAATAGCTTTTTGTTAGTAATGGTGATAGGAAAGTTTTACTAAGTGCAGTAAAACTTTGACATCGATAAAAAGCACATGATGTATAAGTTACATTTTCTATTTTCATCGTATTCCGTTCAGCGGTAACAGACAACTTTTTTTACTTGAGTGAGTAAGAAATTATATGATTACAGGAACAAAATATACAGTTTTATCGAGTTTAACGTTATGCTTCGTATGTTCTAAATGTTTTCATTGTTCCAACTATTTAATCAGCCAGTAACATCTACTGCTGTGTAAAGGCCTCTTTTCTTATCATTCTCTCATCGTTTGTTATATTTTTCTCTTTGTCCATTTATGTACACTATAATTTTCAGGCGAAATAACAATTTCAGTAACACCCCGAGGCTATGCAGCGAAAATCGTGTCCATTGAAAATATACGACCAATAAAATTCTGTATATTTGTTTTCTCCGGGCTTTATTTTATATGTTCGTATCCAATCGTGCCGTTATATCCGTAATGGTACATCGCCAGCCCCATATCCTTTAATAATTTGCTTCTGTTTGTATTCCTTAATTGAACATTATTGGTGTCCTGGGGATTCCAACAAACCTTTCTGGCTTTCATTGGCCATAATTCAGTTTTCACGTCGTCTCTTCGATTAACTTAAGGGTTTTTCATTCAATGTTCATATTTTTAACAGCAACCAAGAGTTTTCTGTGTTTTTTATTCTATCGTCTTTGTAACAATTTAGTGATCGCTATCTGCTTTGAGATTATTTTTTATGGGCTTCTTCACTTAAAAAATATTTATGTTGTACATTTTGTTTTCATCTTTGAAAGAGAAGTATTGTTCATAAACAAAAAATATTTGGATTTGGATTTACAAGCCTCGGGGCCTCGTAAATCCTATGTATTTTTATTAACGAAGGTCATACTGTTAACAGTAGGTACTAATAAGCCTTTAAAGTAACATGCTTAAACAAATTTAGACATGCAAACATTTAACACACCTGTGGGTGTGGGTACTTCGATGAATAGCTATAAAAACGAATACACCAAAGTGATGTTAAATATTCTAATGAGAAACAATACAAAAACATGCAACTCTTCATTATCACCGTAAACAATTTAATACGATTTCGGTACCTACATACATCCGTCCCTGGAGGCTATTGTATGACATCATTAAACCGAAGCAAAGCATAAGTATGAATTCTTCACTTCACGCGTGCTTCAATGAATACTTACGGACATGACACGTCCGTGTTTATAAACATAAACATATTATACGTATCAAACGACTTCTTCAACACGTTTGCTGTGCCGTTCACTTTGATCTTTTACTTTTGTTTTTTGAACTTGTAAGTAAACACTATTTAAAACGACATAATTTCCGCGTGTAATGCAAATCTTCAAGCGAGTTGGGAAAATGTTACCATACGTTTCTTCTAATGCAGACTTTAAAACAAAAAATATATACGGTCGCATTGAGAAACCTCCTTCTTATTTCATCGGTTAAAAAGAAAAAAATACTTAGGTACTAATTTTTGGGAAAATTTACTTAAATATTTGCCTTGGGGTGCCGGCAGTAGAATGTTAACCCTCCTCTCATACCCTTGGATGCAGTAAGAACCTGCTAAGGGATACCTAAGGAAAATGAGCAGCAGCGTCTTTCCGTGTATCAACATCCCGTACAGCGATGTTGGGAGATCCATGAGGGAGCCCAGTGTTTAGTAGTCTCCGTTTTTTGGCAAAAACTTTAAACCCCTGATCAAATACCGATCGAAATTACTATTTTGTGTAGGAATAACATTCTCCATCTACTCAAACCAGTTTTTGGGGTGCCCAGTAAAATGACAAACCTACTCCATAACAGCCTTTTGTCACCTAAATTTCCTTGGAAACATTAGAATTGCAAATTGCTCGTTGCAAAACGTGTTAGTTCGCGTCGGCTTAAGTTTATCACGTACGCTGAACGTCGAGCTAATGGCGTAGCGAAGACTAATTTGGTGCAAATTTGTAAACTTGTATGGGTAATCTTCATTGGAACGGAAGCGTTAATGTAGATTAAATATAAGGCTTCATTAAAAAAAAATATGAGACTAATTTTGACGTCTTGTCTGCTTTAGTTTGTGACATACGATGAATGTCGGGCTAATGGTGTGGCGAAAACTAATTTGGTGCAAAGCGATAAGCTTGCTTGGTAAGGCTTCATTGCATTGAAACCGTTAATGTATTTTTAAAACAGGAATACATTCAAATAAAGAGTAAAATAATAGTAAGTACATTCTTTGCTGAGACCTTAAAAATAAACGGTAAATATAGAGATGCACCTTACTAAACGGATCCTTTGCCAGCAATTATTTATTTCAAAAACTCTAGAAATGCGTAAATAATCTCAAATAGGCTTGTTGTTTTCGAGACGGGTGTAAATCTTTTTGTTAAACCTTACACATGATTAACATGGGCTTTGCACCTTCGATGTAACTGCCTAAATGTTCGGCCCGACCGGCGTAATTATAAATCTAGTAAATTAGGCCAAGCGCGTGTCGGGGCACGAGACATGTAGGGTTCTGTAGTTACCTGTAAACCTCTTGTTAGAACTTGGTGTTTTAACGTAAGTACAACAAAACATATTAACAGGTGTTATTTGTGTTTTTGATTTTAAGTATTGCGGTATATTTAGTTTTACAGGCTGACGCTCGAAACAAGTTTAAAACTTAAATATTTCGCAAACTCTAACCGTAAACAGAAAAATTTACTTCGCACCCTCTAAAATCTAAATGGTTTTAAAATACCTAAGTATTCAACAATACCACACGATGGGAAAATCAATATAAAAGTTGATCCCTAACTTACGTGTATGGGAGGTATCCCAAATTAATTATTTTATCATAATATTTTGTTACCATTATCTCGGCGTCATTAATTTTATATGTCCATGCAAAATTACGGCTTTCTAAGACTAAAAGTCCCCTCGTAAAGCCACGGACAGACTGACAGAAAGAAGGTACTTTACACAAATAAGTTATTTTATTATACCCAAAGAAATGTTAACAACACTGCATGTGGATTAGAGAAATTGAATGTATAGAACATCTTGTGTTATAGAACAACCAGTTATGTTAAGTTTTTTGTGAGACTCGGTGATTCATATTCTCTATACCCACGATTTAAAATTTCATAGACCCTCTTTGAGTCATAGGTAAACCAATTGTCCTTTTCCCTGCGAGACTCGGTGACTCATTATTTCTAGGCGTTTCAGATCGTATGATGCTGTAAAGCCTCTAGAGAATTTTATGTTCAATGCGAATCAGTTCTGTTCTAAGAAATGACCATTTAATTTATTTTTGTGTCGGTAGCCTGTTTGCCGTCTCCGTTCTCTTTCATCCAATTTTGAGCTTGCCCCTCTAACGGAAGGTAATATCTGCTGTTAAAAACTACAAATAACGGCAGTTCACTATAATATACATATGTAGCTTCACACTATCTATTTGCTGTACTCATTCACCTTGTCACGTTGCAAGTCTCGAGACAATTATCTAGTTTCCAGTTCACAAAAGCCTTGCTGCCACAGATTAAATAGCATGGCCTTAAAAATACTATCCTAACTGTACTGCCCACGCGAGATAGAATGAGGTTGTCTAGAACTGGTCCCAGGGAGAATTTGCCTATCTATACAATATTGTTTATCTTATTTGCTGTTATTGTATTGGTAGTATCTGGTATTGGTTTCACTTATAAAATTGGATATAGGACGTGATTTTAAGAGAGAGCGTTTTGTGAAGAGTTCATGCGTTGAAGTACCTACTACCACAATTTTATACATTTTTCTGCCGACAAGCAGTAATGCCTGCATTGGTGGTCCCGGTTTGAAGGGTTAGGGGGCCGGTGAAATTACGGGCACATGAGACCTTACAACTTAATATCTCGAGAGACGAGAGCAATGAAATGAAGCGTTGGTCACGTGCTTGAACGTGATCACCGCGGTATTGCATTTGTTATAGGTTACCGCTTAACATCGGGTGGGCCTTCGGCTTGTCTCGTCATTTGCTCGTATAAAAGAAAAATACAATTACCATTTCTGTTAGAGTTATCTTCCTTAAAGATTACCGTTCTGTCTTGAACGAAGTATTTTTTATATTAACCAATTACAGAAAATAACAATTTAAAAATAAAATATTACTTGTAAAATGTGTTGTCTTGTCGCTGAGTAGGGATCTCTTTCCGACAAAAGAACTAAAATATGTATTATTCCATGTTCAAAGTCATTTTATTTATCCCATCAATCATTTAATTAATGCTGCCGATTGTGAGTGGTTAATAATTTTTGGATGTGATGGGAAGGCGCCGTAGTTTTTACGAATGCGCGGGAACAGCAACCACATATACAATAATGAAATGGCCAAGCAAAGTTTCTGCTAGGAATGGCTCGCAAATGGCTTGAGCACAAGGTCATTCATTTATCCAACAAGTTATTACATTAAAAAGTGAAACTAAATACCCAACTGCGAGGTCCAACGAACAATTGGCCGATTCAAAGACAAAATACGACCATTTAAATTATTATTATTAGGATCCTGTACTGTCCCACTGCAGGGCAAAGGCCTCCCTTCCTTCCTTCCACCTTTCTCTGTCTTGAGCTACTGTGGTCCAGTCATGCAAGTGTGCGTCGAGTTCGTCTCGACCATTTTAATCCATGACATATTTTATTTTTGTATTCTCCTATTAGTTCCTTTTACTTTGATACCCTAATCGATGGGTTTAGTTAAAAAAAAGAAAACTACTCACAATTTGGCGCCAAAAATCCGCCACTTTGTTCTTTTTTATACTTATCTAAGGACACTTGGACCAATCAATACACAACAAATCTAACGATACCTTTATTGCTGAAATCCATCCAGCTGTTTAGAAGACACGTGGGGAATATAAAAAGGAGATGTTTCACGAATGTATGGAAACTAGGTGTACACGTGCACAAACATGACTAAATATTTATTAAACATTTTCCTACTATCAGTTTTTTAATATGTTGCTTCGTTTGATGCATTTTCCTAAAAATAACCAGCCTAAGTCGAGCAACACAAAACTGTAGAACAATATGGCGGACCAATACAGTTGGTGACGTCATTTTGACAGCTGTTGACATAATAGTGAAATGAATGATTTATGATAGAAGCTAAATCAAGTCAACCTGAGGTATTTCAATTTTCGAGTACCTAAGTACCTCAGGCTACCTACGTAAACTACATTAAGAGCCTAGCTACTGTTAAAAAACTTCAAAATCTTCAACTCAAACACGTAAAACCATCTGTCAAAATCATTAGGCAGTGACAGTTACAAGAATTTATTAGAAACTGTCTTGGCTGCCTAGTAAAAATGTTACCAGTGATAATTATGCCTCGTATTTAAAACATTAATAAAACAATCATTTTAGTTTAAATTAAATAAAGAGTATTTTTTCCGAAATCACCGATTTTTGCACAATTTTTCAGTCTGGGTACATAGACCTAGCCCATTTTGAAACATCTCCTTTACAAACATACATACAGGGTACGCGCGAAAAACAATACCCTTCTTTGGTAGTCGGGTAAAAAGGGTTACGTTCTCTGAACAAATATTCAGACAGCTCAAATCATATCGCTATTATGTTTGAAGCCCTTTGTTTAGACCTATTGCTAAGGAAAGGTCTACGAGTATAACGGGTTTCAAATTCCCTGATAGCATTTATCGGAGAGACTAATCGTTCTCGACTTGGAATGTTTAGCCTAAATGGCAACTAGTTTATAAAATAAAAAAATTAAGTACAACCCTCGACACTTTACCTAGTCTCGGAGGTTACCTTATTTCTTTAGGTAGGATGTAAGACGTCCACCGACATAGGTATCTCTCATAGACCTTTGAGATTCATACTCAGTATGATGGGGTGTTGGTACAAGGAAAGACGCTGCTTTTTCCGGTGGTATTCTTTGTCAGATTGTCACTGCAACAATTGTCGGCAAAAGAGGAGGGGCAACAAAGCAGGCACCTTACGGCAAGGTAAATATTGGCTTTGCGTAAATTAATGTTTATGAGTTAGATTAGCTTGTGTCACTGTATCCGCAGCCATAATTGACATTGTTATTGCATCATAGTATAAGCTCATCGTCGCAGCGGCGTTCAAATGCTCGTGGGTGTAGTGTTGACCGCATAGTGCTATACACATTGTTGATTATTAGGCAATCTGCGGTGGATTGTGTACATTGCAGATACCGGGTACAATGGTGTCGAGTATGTTGCTCCACTAACTAAAGCCAATTATAATGAGCCGTTCTCAGTAAAAAGGAAAATGTGTTTTCTACTAAACCTAACAGATGGAGCTGGTTAGCGGAGAAAGCAAGTTTGCAAAACAATCACAATTGCTGTCACTGTCAAATTGTGTTTCAAAAAATTAACGCCATCTATCAGGTTCGAGAGATTATTTTTGAAGTTTTTACTTTTAAATGAAAACGCCTCTGCTTGTAGAGATGTATCCGAAAATTTTTATCAAATTGACGAAAAATTTGATCAAATTGCTTTTCAGAACAACACTAACCGAAGTGCTAAATGCCATCTTAGTCCGTTTCACTTTAATTCAAAGCTTTAGCTAGTTAGTGCGGCAGCATTGACATCAAAGATATAAGGCACCATTGGGCGTAAGATTAATGGCTTGAGAGAACTAAAAGGGCATCTTATTCGACATCCACATGATTTACTACGCCCTTTCATAAACTCGTTGGTGTAATGGTCGCTTCGGTACTTGTTTTTGGCAGTTTGAATTTATAACTCACTTATTTGTGACCTGGTGGATCTCAGATGCAGGGTGTTTTAGTATAGAATTCCAGTATAAATTCCATAAAGATGTAATTGTTAGTGCAAAAGTTATCCTCAAACAAAAAAAGTCGATTAAACCCCCATATCTAAAGAAACAATTGATTTTCTTGGGAGTTTTTGAAGTGGGTAGTTATCAGTCTATCAATTTGTAGTGATGTAATCTCCTTAAGTTTAAAATTATATCTAAATCACATGGTTCAAGAGTTATCCTCGGACAATTATTTGATTAATCCCCATTTTCATTTCTCTAACTCATCGGATCATTATAACATACATATAACCGGCTTGGATTGCACCAAGCATGGTCCCGGGATTCCCGCGAAACGTCTGGCAATAATAAAGGTAATTTACGCGATAAATACCCGGTTATATGTATGTTAATAATGTGTTGTCATCGGATCAGCCATAAGATCTTTGGCGTTATCCAAACTAATAGTGTGACAAACTTAACATTCGCAATGTTTTTTGGGTCAATGCTAGTTAATGTATGTGCTACACGAAGGTGTGGAAATAATCCGTTGTTTGAATATATATTGAGATTTAGTTACGGTGTCTTGTATGTATTTTTTAAACTTTCGCGAAACGATATTATTATGACGCAAGTAACCACTTAAACTGCCAAGAGTGGCGAGTATGGCCGCATGGTTTTGAAGATCCATGAGGGAAGGTGACCTATTTCACTTAAAATTTGTCTCCTGTTCTATAACTAATAAGATTTTTATTCCACGTCTTTCCCCTTTAATTTCTAGAAATTGTATTACAAAAGAAAGTTACAGAAATTGATGGTTGAATGGTGCGCTGTGGTTGAGTGCAATTATAATTTTGTAATTTGTCACAATATGTCAGGAGAATAGCTCGCATGTGGAAATAATGATTGGAAACGTTAGTTCCAGTATAATCGTAGTAGTTATACTACGATTATACGAACAATTCTAAATTACTGTTGAAAATGTTGAATAGTCGAACTAGTAGTGGTATATCCCATCAGCATTTATTTTATAGCTTTGTACAGCCGTGAGGTTAGAATGTTGCTTCTCCGCTCTTGCCCGTGAATGCAATAAAATTCTGCCAAAGGATACCTCAGAAAAATGAGCCAGCAGCGCTTTCCGTGTATCAACATCCAGTACTGCACTCGCCAACCCGCCTGCCAAGCGTGGCGAATATGGCAACACCCTCCCATGATCTTGGAGATCAATAAGGCAGGTCTATGTCCAGCAGTGGACGTGGACAGGAGTCCTACGGCTAAGATTATAATGGTTTTACAGCGGCCTTGTGCGTGGATACATACCCATTGCGCAATGTTTAATCTACTGCAAGTTTGCTACTCGTAGTTACTTTTGAACCATAAATCTAAATCTAATCAGCCCCTTGGATCCCACTGCTGGGCAAAGTCCTCCCTTCCCTCTGTCCACGTTTGAACCATAGGCAAAGTATATTATCTTATAAATCTTTACCAACACTTCTAAGTACGCCTATTTAAAATACACAGACAAACACCTAGAGCCGTAGTTAGTAAACATCTCCTGATCATGTAATAAATTCGTTCCGCGATACAAATCATTCCCTTTAGCCCTCGCTCAGTCGACCACGGTCATCCGAAGTCGAAAATTGTAAACAGGGAAGGAAAAATACATATATATGAATATGAAAATAGATCCCTTACGTTATGACCTCATTCTGTTTTTGGTTTGTTGTTTTGTTGTTTCATATCTCTCCCTATACGTAATTAGGCCGTTCTTTCCGACCCAATAATATTTATTCCTTGTGCCACTTGCCTCATTACAAATGTTACCTCGTCTTTGCTTTGCGGAAATTGGTTGTTACAATACAAATTATTGTTATAGCATTTTATGATCGTGGAGATCATAAAATGCTATAACAATAATGCAATGCAATAATTACAATGAACTTTCCTCGAGAGTGTAAGAAATTATGCATGTTATGTCTTGGCATCTGAAGTTATGTCACATCAATTAAAATTATTTAGTTAGTAAGAAAGTTTACTGTGAATTTCTAGTAGTAATTTAAAATTTAGCCCAAATAACAAGAAATCTTTGATCGTGATAAAATGCAGCCAGGCAACACAGAAAGTGTATTAAGTCGATCATCATAGAGCAAAGTGACCTCTTATAAAGGTACAACTAAAGCGTATAGAATAATCAGCTGAGTTACTTCCTTTTATTTCAATTATTTGACGTTATAATCGACGTACGCAATATGCTGGGTGGAAGAGCTATTTCCAAATAAACATCTAAATCACACATCCAGATCTGATATCTAAATCCACATCCATCACAATTAACTTCTTCCCAATAAGTTATTTTTTATTTTACTTAGACTTACAAATCCAGAAAAGACCATATTTTTCGTTATGATATTACGTAACATTGACTTTACTAACCATATATGACAATTATTTTCCTGTTGATATAAGCAGTATTATCCCTCACGTCACGTATTTAAAAAAAAACATCTTACTAGTCAGTAAATCAAGAACATGCCGTGTTACCCAGCTGGTGATACGATATGCTAGCATGTCAAAGAGTAAAGGCCGAGGCCGGAACTGGTTCAACAAATGAGCGAGCTCTTTGTAATGAATAAAAGAATAATTTCTAAGCGAAAGCCACTGGCTCGGAAATATGATAGGACAGGCATTCAGAAATTTGGGGCGGATTCAGTCCATTGGCGATTAATGAGCTGTGAATCCCCGAAATTAGTCTATTGTACCTGAGATTGCATAATGCTATCGTTAGCTTTGCATTTTAGTATACAACTTCTTGTTTTAGTATACAACTACATAGTATTATAATTTGTCAGGAGTTGCTATTAAAGCTACTTGAATATATTCTTTGTTCTGTCATGTTCAAAAATTAGACGTTTCAGTTCGCTGGCTACATCATCTATATAAAGTTGTTGTTATCTTTTCGTTTATTCTAGAAGCAAGATGAAATAGTTACGGAACCAAAATTGTTTTGGTATACAATTACTTTTATTTAGAAATTCAGCATGCAAAAAGTTTATAACAAATGAAATGACTAAGCTATCGTGTATACATATAATTAATCACTGCCTTGCCCAAAGCCTCAAAGCAAGCAATAATGTCCTTGAATCTTTTCAAACTTTTGGTCGCATTGCAGCACACACCTTGGAGTGTAATCAGGTAACTGATATTGATGGTATCTTTAAGTTGTAAATTCAATTTATCCGGTAGTATCTACGTACACGGAAGTCTGAGGGCTAAGTTTGAACGTGGAGACGTGTTTCCACTCACAATTTGATAAACCTTCGCATACCTGTGGGTCAACATCACCTACAGTTTCTAAGTCGTTCAGTTCGTAAGTAAAATGTGAAATTCCAGCAGGATAACGCGCCATGTCACAAATCAGCCCTCACCACTGTGAACAAGAAATATTAAACAGAAGTAAAACGATTTGTTAGATATAACTATTTATTAATAAAAAAAATCATACATGGTTTCGGGAAAACGACATTGACTTATTGAAATGGCCCGCCCAGTCTCCGGACCTGAACCCCATTGAGCATTTATGGGGTTTATTAAAGCGCAGAGTCAGGCGCCACACAATTAGCAACAAAGAAGACCTAAAAAGCGTTGCCTGCGCCTGGAATGGAACTCAATTACTACCGAAGACTGCGAAAAACTTGTACGTTCAATTCCAAAAAGAATTTCTGCTGTAATCAAAGCAAAGGGTGGACCCACCAAATATATATTTTTTAATAATAAATAGTTATATAAATCTAACAAATCGTTTTACTTCTGTTTAATATTTCTTTAAAAAAATTAAATGTCAGGGGTGCTCAATACTTTTGGCTAAGGCGGTATATCTATTTATCCGAAAGTTTTTGGTTTATTGCGAAGCCAATCGTAGGTACTGCCTTTATTACCACAATATAACTTTCAGTACTTCTTCAAGTTCCACTAATACAGGGACTAAGAGCATAGTAGTATCCAGCGTTCTCAGCAACATTTGCTGGGGATGTAAAAGTTCCTTCAACCGCTGAGTAGTTTTCACTTAAAACTTTTCTTGTTGGTAGTTCTCGGAAAGCCTTAGTTGCTGCTCTCTCGAAATTATTTACTAAAGCGCCATTATGTACGCTTGCTTTGTTTATTACGTGGTATGCTTGTTAGTTCTTTATTGCATATGACTTTCTATACTTTAATATTATTTTTAGTGCCTTTGCGTTTGCCGTGTTACCATTGTTAATAGAGAGGTATTTTTGAGTTCGAAGATTTTAAAGGTATGTTTACGTACTTGTTTCACATTATTTTCCTCATTTTTAATAGGAATAGATTCTAGTAGTGATCTTATGAGTTAGAATCTTCAACACCATCACAGAAAGTTATGTGTGTAAAATAGAGGTAAAAATTTATCTAATTTTTCAACAACAAATAATGTTTTATTTAATATTAAAATTCTTGTCTTGTATTTGAAAAACAAAACCGCTATATTAACGCCCATTAAATATGAGTACTTCTCTCGATTTATCGTGAGTCCCATCTTCAGATAGAATATGGGTGTAAAAACAAGCAAGAATTAGAAAAAACCCAATCGCTAGCTTTTAAATTTAGGGCATCTAATCTATGCCTAGAGAGCAGACACTTGCAATGATTTAATACCATCTATCCATGGATCCTCGTTATCAGAATCGAGTTTTGAAAAAAAGGAGCCAATTAAAAGTGTCTCGATTAGAATTCAAAAAGAATTTGCCATATCGGTTCATAAACGACGGAGCTCCGAGTTGACAATGATTAAAAAAATAAAAGTACAGACAACTTGAGTACCTCCTCCTTTTTTCAAGTGGGTAAAAATGGCTTCAAGTGTTGTGGTGAAGCAATAATTACTTTGCAATACCAAAGCAAAATGAGGTGTGAAACCAAATATCGATTACTGCACTTTAGCTACCGTTACTTTCAAGGTCGATCGAAAATCAACATTTTGCAAACTTGAAAGCAAACACTGGCTTGTGGTTTCGCTATCTATTTTATCAGAGGGACTTGTAAGATAAACAGTGAAACAAACTGCCAACAGGTATTTGTAAGAATGAGTCAATGTGCACACATTGAATAATATTGTATGCGTAAATTCGCGATTGAATAAACCCGGTGATTCATATCACACTTGGTACTAAATATGACGTCGCAGTCTCAAAACCACATCCGAGCATATACAAGGATTTATATTACATAATAATATATATTATTTCGTATTATTATTTCGGTTGTTGTCGTTAATTGCAGGGCAATTGTCTTGTCCCCTTTCTTTTGGCAGTGTGCTACGGAGCACTAACATATGCATTAAACCTCATGTGAAAAGAAAAAGCATATTCCTCACATACATTTGCAAATTGCGCCAAAATATACCCGCTACTATTTCAGAGATCCATATAAAGCTAAGCTGGTGTAAATTTACTGAGAGACATTTATAGGTTCTTGACCCCAAAGGGGTGCTTCTTACTATCTTTCCTTCATAAATATCAAAGCGCAGCCTTAACAAATAGTCATTGCCCTAGCTAGACTCCATTTAGGCGAAGGCAAGTACCAACTTTAGTATTCAGGATTCAATTTGGAGAGACTGGGTGGGGTGGAGGCAGAAATGTGCCATTGTTTTTAAGTGGCTTTGTTGAAAGTAAAATATCGCTTCATATTACTCGTACTATGGAATTGGACACGCTGACGATAAAAGCCAACGTCAGTTAGTCGCGTGTTTTCCATTTTTAACCTTGAAATTAAATAGAGGTTTACTAATTTTAAATAGTTATGTTTTCGGTAAATGTAAGTAAACGAACGCGTTTGCCCTAATTGATGGATTACAGAATTATTTAATTAATTTTAATTCTGCTCAAACAAGCAAAATTGCGAAAACTTTTCTAAGAACCTTTTTGGTAATATTCGAAGGTAACTTTGTTATTAATCCAAAAATCCTCAACTCGCTTGATGTGACATTTATTTTTAGAAAACCTGTCTTATTTGTAATACTACTTTTATTACAAATAGCAGGTCCAGTTGAAGCAAATGTCATGTACATTTGCAACAATAGGTATATATCAAAAATATTCTTGTCCTTTTTAATCGTAATGGCGCACTTTAGCAGCTGACTCAAGTCATAGGACTACAGCCTGCATGATCTTTAACAAGTGTACTTTTTGTTTAATTATAGTGGAGCATCTGTCAAAAAAGCATGCATAACATTTTTATGTGTGTGTGTATTCGGATATCAATTCTTAGAACCTGAAGAACATTTCCAATGGCCTTGAGCTTCAAAGGTCAGGATGCATTAATATTGTTCAAATAACACTACCTTCCACTCGTCATAATGAAGTATTCCCTATAAGTAGTACAATTGCCGGCTGTTACTACAGCATTTTGTCGAGTTTAGTTTTAAGCGTGGTACAAAAAGTGGGGTGCCGTAGAATGTTGCCTCTCCTCTCCTGCCCGTAGATACAGTAAGAGCCTGCTAAGGGATGCTCCCGGATGATGGGAATCAGCGTCTTTCCGTGTTTCAACGGCCCGAACTGCGCTCGCCAACCCGTCTGCCAAACGTGGTTAGTATGGAAACTACCCCCCATGGAGATCCATGAGGGAGGGAGGCCTGTGTTCAGTAGTGAACGTTTTACGCCTGAAATGATGATGATGAATGGTACAAATGTGAGCATTCAAACCAATGTGCGTCTTCAACATCCGTGGGCTTTAGTACCACTGTGTAAGGCCAATATAACCGCTCTAAACAAACATTTGCTCTGGTGCTCGGACTCTTCAAACAAATGTGTTTGGAGAACTTAATTTGTTAGCCTTCGTGGTTCCATTTCGTTCGATCATTTACACTCGGGGTTTACGGTGCTGTGTTTAGCATTTGAATGTCAATAAACCTTAATTGAAGGGCAGGTTGTCGTGTGAACTCATGTTTAAGATAGATACACAATAGCTGAAAAAGTGTCTCTAATATTTCATACTAAGAATTTCATTGTTTATTTTGTGTTATTTTTATTTTCTAAGTATGTTTGTGTTTTTTTGTTACTGCATCTATATATTTTTGACTACAAGCTTTAATTGAACTTACAATTAACGTTAGTTTTTAGGTCAAATTTTGCTTTAATTAGCACTAATCTCTTTTATTTTACCTTTGCTATCCCACTGTGCTCGATATCGTGGTCTTTGCTCAATATTCTCTGTTATTACTCCATAACTAATTTCATTTATTATCTTTCCAGGTGTCGCAACTTCAATTGTTCTGAAGACTTATAACTAGATTTATTAGGTAAGTTTATTTTATCTCGCTCATCAATCTTATCTTCTCCATCAAAAGACATTACCATAGTATTAGAACTTGTTACATTATGCATTATAGCTTTCATGTTACACTTGTTACGTATTATGTCTAATTACTGTGTTGTTTCCCTTTCTAGAGGTATGTTACGAATAAGTTTCTTAACAGTATTGTTGAATTAGGGTTACGTTAGCGGATCACAAACTATACAAGATAATAAACAGATCTTGTTTTAATAAAGGCCTTGTTTAACTTCAAGTCCTAGTTTAAGATTAAAAAGTTATTTATTTAAACTTTCTGCGAGTTTTACCTAAAAACTTCTTGAGTCATCTATAAGTCATCCTAGCCGGTTTCAGATAAGTTGACTATATATCGTGATAATATCCCAAACAAAACCATTCGATATTTGTTGTCTTGGACACTGGCCAGGGATTTAGTACCGCTTATGATATGGCTATTGCCCTTCCGAATTTCTCAATAACTCTTCCATAAATAATGTACTCGAATAATAAATACACAATGGTTTTATATTTCATGAAGAGGTTTCTCAGTACCTACTCATTTAGATGTTCCGTGTGTGTTATGTATTCTTATGGTTACTTCAAAACTGATCAGAAACTCATGAAAATTTGCTACTATACCGTCAGACAACAAACATCATGTTTGTGTGCTTAACACTTTTGTTATTAACAATTGCAGCAAGAAATTGACAAAAATATAGCCCGTTTACAGGCACCTTTAAGTTAGGAGCCCCCGTTCTATTACCTCACATAACATTTTTTTTCAATAGGATCCTGGATACTGGTGAACTGCCTGTAGAGATTTGTCAGAACATAATACTGCTTCACAAAAAAGGGCATAAGAGAAATATCAGTAATTATCGACCCATAAGTTGGTGTCACATCTCTACAAAGCATTCATTAAAGTCATCTTAAATCGTATAGATAGAGAGTTTATTAGATAGCCATCAGGCTCGAGAACAAGCCGGCTTTAGACCTAGTTATTCAACCACCGATCATATTCACACCTTAAATCAAATCATAGAGAAATATAACGAATTCCACAATCCATTATACCTAGCTTTTGTGGATTACACAAAGGCAATCGATAGCGATAACCACTCATCCATATTTTCAGCTCTAAAGCAGCAGCAGGTAGATAATACATACATCGATATACTTAGAAAAATGTACAGCAATAGTCATGCTAATATAAAGTTGGAGTCCTCCGGCCACCAATTCAAAATAGACAAGGGTGTTAAACAAGGCGATCCTGTCTCTCCTAAGCTATTTACCAGCGTGCTTGAGGAAGTTTTCAAGCCATGGGCAGTTCTTTGGGCATCGAAAGGCATTGAAATCGGCAACCTTAGGTTCGCCGATGACATCGTACTCTTCTCCCCGAATGCACATGATCTACAAGAAATGCTCCAAGATCTGAGCAGGGCAAGCCTGGAGGTTGGACTTTTGATGAATCGCTCAAAGACACAAATCGTGACAAGCAGCAAGAAACGTAGGGTCAAAGTGGACGGGCAAGAAATACAATATGTCTAGGACTACACCTACTTGGGCCTGTTGGCGAGCTTGGGACACAGGCAGGACAAAGAAGTAGACCGCCTTGTCGAAAATGCTTGGAAGAGCTACTGGTCCATGAAGGAACTAATGAAAGGTGAACTTCCTCTTTCTCTGAAACGCCAACTCCTCGACATGTGTATTCTGCCCGTCCTAACCTACGCACCTACGCGGTGCAAAGTCATGGTCATTGACCGAGTCTCAAAAGTCCAGGCTCGGGGTTTGCCAAAGTGCGATGGAGAGCAGCATTTTAGGCGTGAAACGAATCGACAAGATTCGAAATACCTATCTACGCTCTAAAACTAGCATCGCCGACGAGGGGACAAAGGCTGCCAAACTCAAATGGGACTGGGCGGGTCACGTTACCCGGCTGCATCCTCAGCGATGGGCTAAGATTGCCACAGATTGGACCCCTGAGGAAACACGACGGCGAGTAAGGCCAAAAAAGCGCTGGCGCGATGACCTAGACGGGTTCTATGGTAGCTGGCGGGAGATTGCACTGGACAGGGACAAATGAGGGAAACGGGGGAGGCCTTAGCCCAGCTGTGGGACAGTACAGGCTAGTAAAAAAAACCCAAGGGAACGGGAACTACGCGGGTGAAACCGCGGAGTGCGGCTAGTATAAAATAAAATGAATGATTTATCATTTTGCCGATGGAAGCAATAATACGAAAAGAACGGTGTTTTGTAAATAAAGCTATTGTTTCACCTACTGCCATCTTGAAAGCTTCAGGCGACTGAGAGCACTCACAATGGCATAGCAAACAATACACTCACACCGCGCTCATCCTCAGATGTGTTTTCTGAACAAAAATAGAGAGGTCCGCTAGAGACTCTCTGTGAAGTAAGCTTTGCAGCAGATTGTAGTGTTTGCTTTTGTATAGGCGCACTAAAATTTCATCAAAATACATTAGGTACAGAAGGTCACACACACAACACAGTTTTGAAGGATAAGAAAGTCATTATAGAACTTTAGTTTGTAGCTAGGGTGTAAATAATAACTGCCATGGCTTCGCTTAAAATTATACACCTAGAGTACCTACTTTTCGCTCAAAATTATGATTGCCCAAAATCTTTATTAAACCATTGTATTACACAACGTTTAACCCCATGTTGGAACCGAGAACATTCCCGCATCTACATAATGTCCTAAGACTATCCGCCCGACAGAATATAAAAGTTTAGCAATCATTGTACCTGCCTTTCTTAACCCCTAATGATGATGAACGTCATCATCATTTGGTGTCCTGTCCTCATCAAGGGTCAAGGAGGGCTCTCAGAAGAGATTAAATTCCAATAACCCTGAAACACGTGTCAATTTATGTTAAAGTAGCCTTTTTGGCTCAAGCTGTTTCAAAAATCGGATTAGTTGCAGTCCGTCAACGCTGCAATGACCGTCAGCGCATGTCTAGACTCGTAAAGCGCGTGCGGTAACCACAGGTCAAGCGTGCTAGACCGTATTTCCTCCCAAGATGCTCCTTATCTTCCACGGACACATCTCAGAGAAAGCAAATATTGTCAGAAAGCTTTATGCCCGTGAATTTCTAATTCGCTTTCGATGTTCGTGTTGCTGTGTATTCTCATGAGCAACCATCAAAATAATTAACCATGTTTTGTTTTAGAAAGTAATGTGTAACAGAGCCTTACAGACAATTTGAATTCAAACGAATTCCATTTCGTCGGTTGAATTCGTAATGGTATGGCGGAAATGAACTATTCGTTTTGGTAACTAAAGTGACACCATAGACATTTTGTGATTTTAAATCTTCAGTCACCAGTACCTTCTCATATTAACAGCATTAATATTGAAGAGCCTTTAACTATTATCTAATAGCGAACACTGTTGGATACTCTTTCAAGACTTGATGGCTTTGCGCCTCATGCTAATAGAAAATACCACCATGAGGCGTGATGAGTTGCTGTTGATATCACTCCGATCAGGATAATAATTAATCAATAGTATCGTAGTACACCTAAAGGAAAGTCTTAAACTAGAGAAAAGGGAAGATACATTACGAGACTACGCTAGCAGAGTTTAGTTTTTGCGTAATCTCGTAATGTTGTCTACTTTACAAGCAATTATTGTTTTATTATATATCATGTTGTATCTTTCAAATCTATCATGGTTTAACATTCACATCGAAAAACTTAAAGAGACTCAAATCATTTTCCCGTCGTAAATGTTTGTAGTATCTATCCTGCTGTCACCGAACATTCTGTAAGAAGAAAACTCAACCCTTCAAACAAATCGTGCTTTCAGCGTGTCATTGCATTATGTAAGTCACCGGTGGCTCTCCACACAGCAAACGGTATGGCTACTTCTTGAACAAAACACTGAATAGTGGCTCTGCCTATGGTTCTGACTGCAGCTTCTGTAAGTCTATGGTACAAATATTGTTCTAATGAACTCATAACCGGTACAGCACAGCTCCTTGCGCATTCGCAACGTTCTGACCCAGTTACTGCAGTAATCCTAGCAGGGTCACTTTCTTTGTATCGGCACCGTGCACCGGCGGCGCGCGGCGTGTCGAGTGAATCGTGCCGCGACTACACACCCGAATCGCTGTTCTTCACGGTTCGATGCTATAAGATGCACCATCGCACAGCTTACTTTTAGTTGGATAGGTTGGTCAGTCAAGAATACATATGGCGGGGATCAACAGAGGCTGAAATGGCGAAGATAGGTGAGGATGAAACTCAGTATGGGTAGGGCATCTCAAGAAGAAGGAAATAAGTGACGATAGCTGGTTGGTTATTCAAAAACCATATTCGCCCAAGAATCAGCGTTAGAAGACGGAACCATGCCTTGAATTCGGTACCTAGAAACAGTACCTACAAGCCGCAGGGTGGCCACCCTCCGGCTCAAAAACACTGAACCGATAGTTATAAAGGAAAGCTGGGACAGGATTTTGATGCAAAAGTCCTACAGAAGTGAAATACAACGGGCTGATCATGACGATGGTGCAAAATCGTTGAGGTACAGCCAGTTTTGTTACACTACGCATAATAGGCTAGGTAACTCGATACCCGATCATGTCTCGGAAAGGCTATTTGTGGGTCAATTATATATAAGTAAGTATAATTTATCCTGAATCACTAAAAACATATCCGTGTAATTTCAATTAAGTCTTGGAATAGCAGAATGAAATGGAAAAATCAACGAAGTGTGAAACTTTTAAAAATCGTAAAAAGGCAAATCACCGACCTTCGAAGTTGTCTGAACAAGAGAGATTATGAACGCCGGCTTCACACTGGGTGCCAACAACGGGGTTCATTCAATATTTGATCATAGCTTGAATGGCAAACCAATGTTTGCCCTAATTTTAGAGTTCGAATTCAAATCAGCAACCTTCTAACTTCGGAGGATGTATAAAGTTACTTATTGGTGGCGATTCTGTTGTTGCACTAACTAGCTAAAGCTAATGAAGTTAACGTAAAACAGACTTAAATGACATATAGCTATTCGGTTAGTGCCATTCTAAAATGAAAACGGAACAAATAGACCCAACTTATGCTGACAGTTCTAATTTTAGAAACGTGAGATCTATAATTATAATTAGTTTTAGGAAGAATAACATTATTAGATTTAAGCAAACTTTCATCATCATCATTTCAGCCGTAAAACGTCCACTACTGAACACAGGCCTCCCTCATGGACCTCAATAAGGACCAATAAGGGGCAGTTGCCATACTCAACACGCTTGGCAGGCGGGTTGACGAGCGCAGTATGGGATGTTGATACACGGAATGACGCTGCTGCTCATCTTCCGGAAGTAGCTCTTAGCAGGCTCTTAACTCTTAACATCATCCACGAGCAAGAGAGGAGGGTCAAAATTATACTGCCGGCACCCCGCGGGACACCAATATGGCGTAGATTCTTGTAACCTTGGCCTAGTACTGCAACAAGATAGATCGCGAAACAACTTTGCCCAAATTACATTACATCAGTACGAATTGCTGTCGTCAAGTACGAATCCGAGCTAGTTAATAATTGGGGTTCAAATCGTGCACCGTGACAGAAACAATACCCGTGTATAACGAGATCACAAGAGATCTGGGTACACTCATAAGCACAGAACAACAAGATTAGCATCACGACACAATAGACCTCATTACCTAAATAGGTATCTGTCTCAAAACCTCCTTTGTTCTATTCAAAACATAATCTTAAAACTATTGTCCTTTTGCTGGCTTTGATATCTCAATTTCAATTTGATAGTTCTTTGCCGGCTTTCAGAACCAAGTTATGTAACGATAAATTATTTATTCAGCATCTCGCTGCGTGTTTTCCTCAGATAACATTTTTGTGTTTCCATTTTAGTAGTAAATTCGATCCTCGGTAAGAAGTTTCTAGTCGAATACTAGGGTTTCCAAAGCGGATTCAGTGGCTGATGAGATGGAAAATTCTTGAAATGTAAATGGGGCGCGCTTATCTCATCCTGCCTATATCATCCTACTTCTGATATCTGAATAGAAGGTTCGTCGTTCGCTTATCGTCTTTGCTAGATTTAAATAGAACTAGTATCAAAGACGGTAGTGGTTCTACCTATGTGTTTATCCTGTGCTTTAAGTAAGAGCACAGGATAAGTATTTATTTATATAAGTATAGATTTTGTGATACTCTGGTCAATGGTAAATGGTCAAAAGTTTAGCCTCGATTCTTAGGGTTCCGGACCAAAATGGTAAAAAGGAACCCTGGTGTTACTTTGCCTGTCTGTCTGTGTTATAGCTGATTCTCTCAGACAGTATTAGAAAAAGCTTATTAACCTTTACTACAACTCTAAAAGCAATATTCGTATTATTTTTGCAAAGGGGGCTGAAAAAGAGTGTTCAAAATGTTAGATGGGGTTACCAGATCTATTGGGTAATAAAAATATTGGCACAGCACGGAATCCTCGGTAAGCGAGCCTGACTCACACTTGGCCGGTTTTATTAATATTCTGGTCGCGAATAGCACTTAGGTGGTGGGCGACAAAAGCTTTTAGAGGCTTAATGCTACACCAGAGCACGCAGCTGCTACGCGACGAAGCAATTAAAAAATATAACTTTTTACTATACCCTATCTATTTACCTTCAAATTATAAGCAAGTTTCAGTTTATTATTCAATAGTGAAATGCGTTTTTCTCGGTATAATACAGAATTTGAAACGCTTGAGAAGCGTTCTTTATAATTCCGTAAAAAAATCATCAAATCGTTTGGTCTTTTTTTAAAATTTCGCTATCACAACACATTGTTATCGGTGCTACCAGGCGCAATCCGGTCGAAACTTCTGGATTAATATAAAGGTAAATATAAATACCCAATGATCCAACATAGTAATAATCATTATCAACAGTAAAATGCAATAAAAAATATCTAGTTTTAATTCCGCTTATGCTGAGATGCAGGAGCACCGCCCTCCCGCCCGCTAATTATGCACATGCAGGGAGAACTAGCTTGTCAGTGCAGCATGCATACCCAAACCTATACGACGACACGTGTTTCGCCTCTCCGCGAGGCATCATCAGGTGACCGCTGAGATGTTGACTGGTCGGCCGCTGGAACGAAAGTGAACTCTTAACTGAACTGAACTGTTCACTTTCGTTCCAGCGGCCGACCAGTCAACATCTCAGCGGTCACCTGATGATGCCTCGCGGAGAGGCGAAACACGTGTCGTCGTATAGGTTTGGGTATGCATGCTGCACTGACAAGCTAGTTCTCCCTGCATGTGCATAATTAGCGGGCGGGAGGGCGCTGCTCCTGCATCTCAGCATAAGCGGAATTAAAACTAGATATTTTTTATTGCATTTTATTGTCATGGATTTCCGCAAAGTAACGCCTGATTCCATTAATTACATTATCAACAGCCCAAATTCACTCACGTATGGCCTAACACATAGCTGAAGTACTCTGTGGCGGATCTCTACTTGAGTATTTCTGAAGTAACTATTTCTGAGTTTGTAACTCATCCATCATCTTCCGAACTACCCAATCATCACAATAAAATTAAGTGCGGTTTACCATTATTTACATCTTCCAGCCGTGGGGTGCCGGCATTAGAATGTTGCCCTTCCTCTCTTGCCCGTGGATGCAGTTAGAGGATACCTACGGAAGATGGGCGGCAGCGTCTTTTCGTGGATCAACATCCCGTGCTGCGCTCGCCTGCCCGCCTGCCAAGCGTGGCGAGTATAACAACAGCCCTCCCCCCCTCATGATCTTGGAGATAGTGTGAGAGGCTTATGTGCAGCAGTTGACGTGGACAGCAATCCTACGACTACTGCGAGCTGATGATGCAGGTTAGTGTGTAGGTGTTATTTCATCATCATTTCAGCCGTAAAGCGTCCACCACTGAACACAGGCTTCCTTCATAGATCTCCATGACGGGTAGCTGCCATACTTACCACGCTTGGCAGGCGGGTTGGCGAGCGCAGTACGGGATGTTGATACACGGAAAGATAGCAGCATCTTATCTGCCCATCTTCCGTAGGTATCCCTTAGCAGGCTCTTACTGCATTCTACGGGCATGAAAGGAGTTCTACATTCTAGTGCCGGCACCCCACGGCGCTCGACGAAACTTTACAGGTGCTATTTACTACGGGCGAAACTGAGTAATCTTCGTTAGTTGAATGACAATAATTATCCTTTCAATAGAAGTTCATTAGTGTTGGGCATCCGAGCTTGTACAATATTCGTAGCAGTTAGTGAAATAACTCGTTGCGTGACAAAGATTGTGTCCTTGCTTAGTAATTTTCTGTTTTCCCTCTTAAATTAACGCTCCTCTCAAGATTTATTGCGTAGGATGATTGCGTTGTCACCCACCTATGTAATGTAGGTGCCAAACGCTCGTAATTATGATTTTGGAGGAATTCATTTATACTTGTTGAGCTTCTTCTTTCCATAAGCAAAGTTTTGGAAGGTGTCAAGTAAACGTATATATTCCGTTGAAGAATCAATTTGGTTCATTCCATCGGAGAAAGTGTTCCTGGTGTTATAGGGAATAGCGTTGTTTAATATCAACTTCTTTTTTAATATTGTGTATGAATCTAAAAATGCAGTTATATTATCTTCAGAAAAAATCTATTGCTTCCTGAGCAAAACTTTCTCTACCCTGCCGAAGTTTTGCCCCATCCTGTTTAATAGGTAAAGAGTACCAAAAGCTCATATTTCTGGTTTCGATGGAATTCACATTAACTTGTTGAGCTTCTAGTTTGCATAACTCAGTTTTGGAAGGTAAAACCTATTAATATTGTGTTGGCATAAATAAGCTTATAAATTCTGGTTTTCATCCGCCCGTGGGCTTGTAACTAATTACGATGATATTTAGCTAGGTACTGCTGTGTTTAAAACAAGGAATCTTATCTTTATTTTAAAAATGATTAACGGGGCTTAGTCGCATATATGTAGTATAACCCTTATTTTATTATTTCCCGACGTTTCGAATGCCTTGTTGTCACGTTACCCTTATTGTTATAATAAGTTTTTGTTATGGGGGTAGTTTGAGACTTTGGTTCCTTACTACAAAAAATAAACAACTGTTCATAATTGTGTCAATGTATTTTTGATACAACTATTTTCGATTTCAATATCTTAAAGTTTGCTAACTTTAAGATATTGAAATCGAAAATGGATTTAAATAAGGGCTTCCTATATTAATTTCAAAAATATTTTATAAGCTTATCTTAAATATGGGCCACGTGATGTGTATAGGGTTTCGTAGTCACCCCTAGATCTATTGTTAGAAGTTAGTGTTTTTTGTACCAAAACATATCAGGTATTTATATTATATTATTATGGTATATATGTATATTAATAGACTTTTCGGTTTAAAGTATTCTGGTATGTTTGGTAAACCGTACCACACAGACAGACAAAGCGTAACTATAAGGGTTCCTTGTTGTACTACGAAACCCTTAAAACGCAACAACGCTATAAATAAGGGAATTATATGTAGAGCCTTGTGGCTCTCTAGCGGACAGCAGTACTACGTACTAATACGATTTATATTTCTTATTCTCAAGAGATAGACGACTGCTGTCTTACTTTATCGTAGGTATATCTTTAGGGCTCACAATTCTGCAATGTAAAATACGAATAAAAACTTTTTGAAGTGATAAACTTATGGGAGGGTAAACCGCTTCGTTTCGTAACGCGTTACGGCGCCAGTCGGTCTGGCTTCCTTCCTTACGCATACGGCAGCGGGGCGCAGCGGTAGACAGGCTCCTCTTCTCTCACTCTAACCCGCAGCTTTTACACCGCCCAACTGTTACCACTAACTATATTTGTTAGTTGATGCCTTTGAAAGTGAGCATCGTGAGGAGCTTGATAGGAAGCGCGATGAGCTGATGGCCCGTGCAGCTAACATTCGGTACAATTTTGTCAGCGGGATTTAAACCCGCCGAAAGTGATCTCGTACCTTCTCTCATAAGATTGGGTAGAGCACATAAAAGGGTAGAAAGCCAAAACCCTCTTATGAGACTTCCTGTCTGAATGCTCAGTCGCCATGGCCGAAATCGACTACGAAACATCCCTATCGTCATCTTTATAGAGAGTTATTTAGTGTTTTTTTTTTATTATTGTGTTTTTATTTAGTTTACTAACATCTAGTCTAAGATAGTGTCACTAACAGATGTACATATGTAGTTCGAAATAGAAGATTTTTATTTATTTATTTTATTATACTTGTTAGCTTACAATTAACTCGAAAAACTACTGCCTTATACTACAGCTGAAATAGGTTTCCGTGAAAAGTTCACTCGGAATTAATCCGCAAGAATATGATTTCGCAGTACCTACTCTGTGCAAATACCTTAATCAAGCTGTGTACTGAACCGTGATATTAACTGGTTTAATATGAACTGTAGAGCTATTTATAACAAGTAAATGATAAAAAGCTTTAAATCTTTTTATTGGAACCTTGACGTAACAAATGTAATTTGTCTATAGTTTCGAATTCAAAGATTTTTCCAAACCAGTTCATAATTATACAAAATAATTCTGACAAAGATTACATAAAAATAAAAAAGTACAGATGACTTGAGGCTCCCCCTTTTTTAAGTTTAACCAACTTAAAAAAAAGGGGGAGCCTCACGTTAATAAATACAATAATAATAAAACATCGAAATCAGTTCACCCACTTTCAAGATATTATAAAAAAGCTTTTAAGTTTCATACAAAATGTATAAGAAAATGATTTTCATTTATAAAAAAATAATACCCTTCCGATTCCAGAACCATGCTACAACAAGGGCGATTACTCATAGACTGTGCGCAGTTGACGATTAGGGAAACATGAAAGCGACATGATTCTTCATGGTTATATTTGACGACCCCTGTGGCGCAGCGGGCGAAGGTCCGCCTGCAACGCATGCAACGCAAGAGTGTGTGTGTCTGTATGATCTGCAGATATTTGTTTGGGGTGTTCTGGATGTTTTTCTATATATACTCTAAAATATCTATCTATGTAGTAAAATTAAGTATATCAGTCATCTAGTACCCATAAAACAAGCTCTGCTTAGCTTAGAGCTAAATGAAGCTGTGGGAATTGTCCAGCATTATTCATTTTATTGAAGTTTTTAATGAAGGCAAGAAAGGAAACGTACAAATTCTATTACAACTCCCTTTTCACAATGATTGTACATATCTGTTTCCACGAGGTATTCAAACTAACTATGTTCAAGAAAGAAGGAACCCGGAGAAAATGCACTCCTATTTTGGCAAGGCCTCAAAGTTCCTCCGCAGCTTTTAGCGGTAGTTTTCGTTACGCAGCAACAAAATGGTGGAATAATATTCCACCCCCAATAAGGGACCTTAAAATAAATAAAATAAATACGTTTAAATTTAAATTAAAACGATTCCTCCTTAACGCCCAGAATGAGGACGAAATTCTAACAGATGGTGACAAGGCAGTAATATAGTTAGTACGTGCCTCACAAAAATAGTTTCATAGCTTAATAATTCCATTTTTTTACCTTATTATTATTATTAATTATTTTTTTATTTATTTTTTTACCTATCACTGCGCAGCTATTTATTGCGCTCGCGTTTTTTCGGCATGATAGCTCCTGGTTTACGTCTTCGAACCAAAGATCATTATTACCACCATCCTTTTACGAATAGCATTAAACTTCCTCGCAAAATGATAGAATTGACCTACTTTTGGCCTGCACTGAAAACCAGCGCCGGGTAGGCACACTACTCGGTCTACCCATTGCTGAGGACAGACCATATTTGCCCTAAACTCGGCTACGCACAAAAATTTGCAGTTAAGCCTAGGATTAATTTAGTATCTTAAGTTATTGTATTGTGTAGTAGATTTAAGGTAAATAAAATAATTTTCATTCATTCATTCGTATGTTATAAAAGTATCTGTCAAATCGGATTGTGTTAAGTGCTCTTCAGCGATAAAGGAGAAATAACGCCTACGGAACCAACCTTCATAGGGATCTGTCCCAATACCACCAATACACAGAAAACCCTGGGCAAGGGCTGCGTAACGGGCTAGTCTGTCTTTCAAGTTGTAATTGTACTTGTTTTTGACGAACTTTCTTGGTAGGCAATGTTATTGGTAAGGTTCTGTGTATTTGTTTTGGTTACGGTTATGAATTTGTTAATGCGCAGTAATTTGCTTTTGGTCTTACGTTGGAAATCTTTGCGGCAATTTGCGGCTTTTTGACTTACTAAAAATTATACATTGTACGCATCATAAAATGATGTCCTAAGTAATCCCTAGGAATTAGTTTTCAAAAAGTTTCAGCAGGTACCAATAAACCTATACCTATAAAACTAGAAAATATGCAGAATTTATTTTACACGAAATTTGTCTGCAGAACCTTCAGTTCGCGGAACCGGGAACACTCGTTTGAACATATTTAACGTCATAAAGCCTTGACTCATACATAATCCAAGCAAGGTTATTCAAGCACCGCCCTACACATTTCCGGGATTATAGAAACATGTAATAAAATAACCCTTACAATTTGTCAGAAAATCTGAACTTAAGCACTTTATCATGCTCAGAAAACGAGTTAGACTGATAGTGATCGTACGTAATATGACGCGAGAAAATAACATGCGAAAATAGTAGGATAGGTACCGACTTCTACGGCCAAACTCAAAAACTACCGGGTAGATTTTCATACGGTTTTTACCAATATACAGAGTAAAATTAATTATGCACACGAAATTCAAAAGGAAAGATTGTGTGCATAATTTATTTACGTTTTGTGAAAACTGGTTGAAATATGACAAATATTGTTGAATATTTCGGAAAAAAATATAAACGAATGGAAGTTATCATTGAAAACGTTGCTTAATCCCATTGAGATATAACAATTTAACAAAACAGTATAAGGTGGAATTGTGTCTCTTATTGGTCTACAGAAAAATCAGCGATGGCATATCTTTATAAGAATAGCTCTTACTTAATTAAATACGTTAGTTACTTTATGCAATGCATTACACTACCTAATTAAATTTATATTGTAGGAGTTATCGCAAAATTTATTTATTTATTTATTTATCAGGCATACAATAACAGAATACAATCAATACATGATAGAGAAAAAAGTTATGACATTTTATAGACTAGATTGTACTCCAAAACATGCATACACAACATGATTATAGATTAGAGCAGTATGAGCGTAAAATATATTAAGACAATTACAAAATCATTAAATTAAAAAAAAAAAGCTTTAATAATAAAGCAAAATAATAACATTAAAAATATATCACTTGTACAAAATTGATGGGCTCTACATTGTCTGTTTGTATAACTTGTACGAGAATAAATTAAAATTGAAGTGCAATCTTCCCATCGACCCAGCCTAGAGTTGAATACAGTCTACCCATACCACCCTAACACCCAGTGTATATTGAATGGAACGTCTATAAATACATAAAGTACTAGCTTGTGCCCGCCGCTTCGCATGCGTTGTACCCGGATAAAAAGTAAAAGTAGCCTATGTGTTATTCCTGGTCCACATCTATAGATCATTACAGCCGTAAGATATCCACTGCTGGACATAGGCCTCCCTCATTGACTTAGAGATCCAAGTGCGTGAGGGGTTGTTGCCATACTCACCACGCTTGGCAGGCGGGTTGGTGAGCGCAGTTCGGGACGTTCTTACACGGAAAGACGCTGCTGCCCATCTTCCGGAGATATCCCTTAGCAGATTCTTACTGCATCCACGGACAGGAGAGGAGGGGTGACATTCTACTGCCGGCACCCCACGGCATCTATAGATACATACGTGTGTGAAATTTCAGCTCAATCCGTTGGGTAGTTTTTTCGTGAAGAGGTAACAAACCTCCAAACAAACTTTCGGCTTTATAATATTAGTGGGTTAAAAAAGACGGGAATTATATTTCATCTTCATCGTCTAACTTTCTCTCTCATCATTACTTCATCTCTTTGATTTTGTTAAAGCTATAATTGGGCTTAAAACTCCTGAAATTTCTCTCCTTCTAAAGAATTTTCCAAGAATTTTACAGAAAATATGGACAAGCTAAATAAATATATTGACCTATCGTTGGTTTCTATCAGGACAAAACCTGTTTAAATAGCTTTTCTAGAAAGACTTTTATTTTTGACACAGAGGTCCTATTTTCACTTAAGCTCCTTCAATATTCTAGGACCACTGAAGAGTACTTCATTAGTTTTATGCTAGTAATAAAACTAATGAAGTGCTCTTCAGGGGTCCCAGAATATTACAAGAGTGGCGCGCTGGAGTCCACTCAAGACGAGGATTCGGCTCGCTTCACGTGACCTCGGCGACAGCACATTTCTCTGCCAGAGTTTTCTGGTGCTTATGTCTCAAGATTGTCAAGGTTACATTGAAATTGTAGCAACTTATTTCAGAGATTGCCGTGTGGTGCCGGCAGTAGAATGTTGCCTCTTACTGCATCCACGGGCAAGACAGGACTCTTGCCCGTGGATGCAGTAAGAATCTGCCAAGGGATACCTCATGATGATGGGCAGCAGCTCTTTTCCGTACTGCGCTCGCCAACCCGCTTGCTAAACGTGACGAGTATGGCAACAACCCTCTCATGAACTTTGAGATCCATGAATTAGGGAGGCCTATGTCCAGCAGTGGACTTGGACGGCAGTCCTACGGCTGATATGATGGCAAGTATGACAAAACAGTGCAAATAAACATTAAAGAATTAAAGATAGACGTTAAATTATTTGAGACCGTGACAGCCGGATGGACAGACAGACGGCGCATGCGGCGTAAATTTAATAATAAGGTCCCGTTAGCACCCCGTTCAGTACGGGACACTCAAAACGTATTCCGGCAAAAAACAATCGGAATGTCAAACCTTGATCAGCTAGGCTAAATCACCTAGGTGAATAAAGGTCCTTGTGATTACAAGCTATGCCAAGTCTCGCTTTCATGTTAAGCTTGGTATAGTTCGCGCAAAACTTCTTGAGCCCTGTGAAGTTAGCTTCAGTGACTGCGCAGTACACAGTTTTTAGGGCGTTGAGGGGAAGGAATGATAAAAGGGGTTCGAGAGGGGCTCAGTCTGTGAAATTAGGGTTGCCAGCGCGAGTTTTGGTGTATTTTCGTTTTATTTAGCACACATTTTACTATTCATTTATTTATTTATCAATTATTAAAACAAACATATTTAAAAATCAATTATTATATTAAGTTAAGGATTAATAAAAACTTAAATGCTAGAACGAATTCACCTTTATTATCGCAAGAAGCCAATTTTTTAATACAAAATTTCGACTATGTGGCAAGATTATTTATAACCTAGTTGGCAATATTGAATGAACATGTCACCATGCGCAACTTTTCATTTGCCGCAACGTTCACAGAGGTCAAGAAGTTTTGCGCGAACTCTATTGATCCAAAGAATATTTTTTTCTGACGGAAAAGACCGATAGACTTGTAATATAATCCGCCGCATAAGATATTGGGACTTTTTATCAGAAAACAATAATGCGGATTTCCCTGAGATCAATACCAAACTTAACATATGTTTCCGACTAGGTCTAAGACGTCTGTAGAACAGGGTCACGTAGTAATGCAGTTGTGAAGCCAGCCATGCGTGGAACCAAGTACATTCTTACCAGTATATCTTAATACATCTTAAAAAAATAAGAGCATTAATTTATTTCATAAAAGTAACTTACAAGAACACCACGCAGTGGAACCAAATGCACGCCGGGGACGAAGGAGGCCCAAAGGAAGATGGCGCGATGAGCTCGACGCCTATTTAAGATCTTGGCATTTAACAGCGGTAAATCGCGAAGAGTGGAAGAAAGGAAGGAAGGCTTGTGCCCTGTATTGTGACACAAAAAATGGCTAAAAATTATGCACCTGCGAAGGTCAAACATGTTGTTACAAAACACCTATTTTGTTATCTTACTTTACACATGTTTTTTATGCAAATAAATGATATTTATCTTAAATATGTAGTGACATCTTAATATTACAAAGTAAAATCAAACTGAAGTTCGTTGTTGTAATTAGATTACTTAATGGGCGTAGTGGGTCAGTTTAGCCCATCAGATAACACGCACGAGCATAGTCCGTCCATCTGGATATGTAATTGGACATAATTTCAAGGAAATATTGGCTTGACTGGTCTTAAGATGGCGCATCGGTAATTACTCTTATCCTTTCTGCTCATAATTTTGGAAGCTTTGGAATACAAGTAAGTTACTTGATATCGAGTTTGTATTAAAGTCTCATCAAAGTCATCAAGCTAATATGCAAGACAGATCTCGTTCATTTAAGCTAGTAAGTAATTTAATTCTGTAGATTGATGTTTATTTGATAATGTTATATTCTCTAACTAGCTGTGCCCGCGACTTCGTCCGCGTGGACTTAGATCTAGTAAGCCTGCTTAGGACCGTAAATAAGCCGTATAATGACCGTAATAAGCAGAGATATCATATTTCATAAATAAAATAGATTTAAGAAAATTCGAAGAATGCTCAGAGAGAGTCAAGTAAGTATTTTTAGTTTGATTATTTCCGAAACAGCATAAGGTGGGATACTCAAAAAAATTTGCGAAAATAAATTGAAGTGGCTCTATAGGAAAATATATTTTTTATGAAGTCTTTTTAAAGTACTCTCCACCAGTCTCCATATAAAGTTTTATGCAAACCAGTTTTCGAAACACTTTTTCCAGTCCGACGCAGACACCGCGTTTAAAGCCTGACTTAAGGCTGACAGCGCAACTTCCGGCGTCGAAAATTGTATCCCTTAGAGCTCATTTTTCATGTTCATGAATAAAAAGAAGTCACAGGGTTCTAGGTCAGGGCCATAAGGAAAGTGTAGTGCGACATCATTTTCTGGTAGCCTTTGTCATCATTAAGTTCCCGCCATTATCACTGAAATTCAGTCCTTCATGGTGTGGATATAAAAATGATTTATCCTGTGGGTCCTATGGTGAATCGGTCTTAGGAGGATGGTTGTCTGAATCATCTACACTACATGCGTCGTGTTTGGTCACGTTGGAGTTATTTATAAATTGTGTCCAAGGCCTGATGATGAAGTCGTAAAGTAAAAAAATATTCTCAAGTACGACGAAAATGTTTAGAGCTTGATTCGGACAAGTAATTGTCAAAATATTTATTTTCTTACCTAAAAGCTAATGTCTAATTCTACGGCTTCCTTGTCCCCAGATTGTCAAACTTTCGTCACGCTGCCATCATGACGCTGCACTGGTGGATGCACTGGTTCTGGGTGACAACGCTGATTACCCTTTATGGTAAGAACACCTACTGTTTTATCGTTAACAAGTCCTCTATGCACTTTGTCTAAGAACAAACCCAGGTTTAGTAAGTCTTAGTCTAAAATATGAACCAAAGGTGTACAATGCAACGTGTCAGCAATGCATTTCCGAATCGATTTGACATTTGTACCTGAATTTACGAGTACATCGCAGAAAGATCGAAAGGGCTAAGGCGATGTTGCGAACACTGCTTTCAAATCTACAGGTAGGTATTCATTTTCATTGCGTCTCTGTGGAAATCACAAAGCTATTAAAATGCTTTTATTATACATAACTGATTTTAGGTTGAAACTACCACAGCAAAGCTGGTGGTGGGCGCCAAACGGGGCGCGTGTATTAAATTATTTTGCTCAATTATCGATAATAGCATGTGTATTGTAGGTATAGTTTCGAACAATTAGGTCAAGTGGTCAACTTTGGCGGGCAACAGACCAACGGGACAAATCAATAGCATACGTGTCGAATACAAATTTTACACACGTGTTACGTAGATTACTCCAGTAACTTTCAGATTCTCCCTTTGTCTGAGAAGTAAATCAAACAGTTTCCGATTCTGACTGACAAATACTCTACACGAGTACATCGCAGAAAGATCGAAAGGGCTAAGGCGATGTTGCGAACACTGATTTCAAATCTACAGGTAGGTATTCATTTTCATTGCGTCTCTGTGGAAATCACAAAGCTATTAAAATGCTTTTATTATACATAACTGATTTTAGGTTGAAACTACCACAGCAAAGCTGGTGGTGGGCGCCAAACGGGGCGCGTGTATTAAATTATTTTGCTCAATTATCGATAATAGCATGTGTATTGTAGGTATAGTTTCGAACAATTAGGTCAAGTGGTCAACTTTGGCGGGCAACAGACCAACGGGACAAATCAATAGCATACGTGTCGAATACAAATTTTACACACGTGTTACGTAGATTACTCCAGTAACTTTCAGATTCTCCCTTTGTCTGAGAAGTAAATCAAACAGTTTCCGATTCTGACTGACAAATACTCTACACGAGTACATCGCAGAAAGATCGAAAGGGCTAAGGCGATGTTGCGAACACTGATTTCAAATCTACAGGTAGGTATTCATTTTCATTGCGGCTCTGTGGAAATCACAAAGCTATTAAAATGCTATTATTATACATAACTGATTTTAGGTTAAAACTACCACAGCAAAGCTGGTGGTGGGCGCCAAACGGGGCGCGTGTATTAAATTATTTTGCTCAATTATCCACCACAGGATCGTCGTACAAAAGGATCGTAGCAGATGGTACAAACTATGGAATGCCTATACCCAGCAGCGTGTGAGATGTGAATGATAACGATGAATAGATCTATGCTCATTCGAGGCGGGAATACCCATAATCTCTTGGGAAGTTTGGAGGTTGCATGTGTGGATACTCAACTTATCGGCAGAAGAGACGAATTTTACAAAAAGTACAATGTATTTATAAAAAAAGTTTGAAGATTTCATTAAAAATACGAGTAATATGGGGTTGTTAAAGTATTACTTAAATTCGTTTAAAATAAGATACGCAGTTATAAGCAGCCTTTCATCGTACATTATACCATTTTTATAAAAGCTCGCAGTCGTGTAATTTTCCGTTATAACCGGCCTCTGTTATTTATGAATCATTTCGCGAAGGCACGTTAATGTCCTTTGGTTCTGAAACTCCCCGTTATGGAGTTGAGGGGAAAGTAATAGAATTTTGAAAGCACCTTACGGAACACCTACTTGGTTTTACAGAAGTTATGAATTCATCGGGAGAAAATATCTCGTTTGGAGTAAATAATTTATATAATGGAATTTTAAAGAATTATTTAGTGGATACAAAGTCTTTGCGAGTGTTAAGAGCTGAATTTAAACGTGGAGAAAGATACTAGCTTTATACCTGAATGTCGTTCGGTGGTTGGCGAGCGCTGTACTAAGTCCTAAATTTTGTGAGGAAACCCAGTCTAGTCAGCTTCAAATGTATTATTACATTTGACTAATTTTAATTTCCTAGGGAATCCTCTATAAACCGGAACTGAGCATGATTTTGAAATATTTTGCTCTCTTTTCTCTTTCTGGTATAACGCATTCTACAAGGAGACGGAGTCAGCTTCCTCATTCCTAAATTTAGCTTTTTAGAAACTACTCGCAATCATTACAAAATAATATCAGCCGATCCATCAGCAAGAATCGAACCATCCACTGTCGTGTCTTAACCACTCACGCCGACTGCATCACATAAGGAAAAGTTATTGATAATTACTTTCCTTAAGTGTTGGCCAAGATGCAAATTGTTTTCGAACACGACATGTCTTTAGCAAAAACAATGTTCACTGCACTCGTGATAGATTATGTACGTCCACTAGTAATTATCACATAACTGTTCGTGGCGTTTCGCAAATGCATGTGTTAGCGCTAAGTGAGATGTATTACCACTTTAGCCCTAATCTTACTAATATTATGAACAGTCGCATAATGAGCGTTTCTTAGTAGGTCGAAACGAGGTTTGATGAAACTTTGCAACTATAGAGATTCCCAGAACCCACGGTTCTGAGAACAATGCCCTAACGTTGCTAGCTCAAATTTACCGAAGAATGTCGTTGTTCGAAATCTGAAAGTCCTTTGGGGAACATATTGAATGTATGACTACTATTGGCAAGCATAAAACAATCGATTCGTGACGATGGGGCTTTTGTTTAGCATATTGCAGAAAGGTGAACTCGTGTCGCAAACTGTTGCAGGCTTGCTAGATCGTGGGATTTTAACTTTGGTTCACGTCGTTTTGTCTGTGACCCATGGTAGTTTTTCAGCACTTGCCGAAATGTGTCTTGCTCTAGTCTATACTAAAATTATAAAGCTGAAGAGTTTGTATGGTTGAACACGCTAATCTCAGGAACTACTTACTGGATAGAATCTAAAAAATATTTTGGTGTTGGATAGCTGATTTATCGAGGAAGACTAGGTTATATGTAACATATATGTAGCTACAACAAATAGTAAACGAACAGAGCAACAAATGGCATCCGAAGTCGCGGGAAACATCTAGTTATTTATAAACGATAATAATAAAATATAAACAAAGCCAAGTCTTACTTTGAGTGTAATATACTTGTTATGTATGATTAAAATTACCAAGACAATTGCTTCGATAGTTATCTATCAATCAGCCCGCAGGCTGATTAAGTATCTTGCGACGGGTTTGCAACAGGCGTAAATCTCGCGATCATCTCTGTCAAACGTCAACTCGTGACAACTTTCGTCACCTTTGTGACGAATATACAACAACACCATAAGTAAATCAAATTGACGTTTGATAGCAATGATCACAAGATTTACGCCTGTTGCAAACTTGCCGCTAGATACGTAATAATCAGCCTGCCGGTATCACCCGGTATGAACAAAGTCGTCAACATAGTACATATAATTTAGCAAGATGAAGTGGCGATTTCCTGGCTAATGCTGTCGAAGAACCGATAACCGATTGCGTAAACGATTTCTTGAGAAGTGATGATTTGCGAACGATCGCTGGCAGACGTTGGATGCGGCAAGCCGACTCTGGCGCTGACTTAGGGAGTTCTATGCCCTATGCAGTGGACTAATATATGTTTATAGGCCCATGATGAACCACCCACTGCTGGGTATAGGACTGCCTATTTTGTGCTTTTCGGATCCAAAAATGCCACGCGTCTAGAGGTATGTCGTCCACTCATCTTGCACCTAATTAATGTCCTTATCAAGGCTTCATTTTTTCCGGGCCCTAATAACAAGTGCGTATGAAAAATCGGAATCCTTCCTGAACACATTTACACACTGGGTGTTTGGTTTGGGCGATATAAGAAGATACGTACATAAACTTGTAAAACTCTGTATCATTCGCCTAACCATTATAAAATATTGAACTAGAATTTGTATAACACTTGTCGCAGATTTCGGGGAAAATTAAATAATGGTATCACCGCGGCTCGCATGATGAATCCACCTGAGTCATCTTTGCTTTAGCAACAGCTATCAATTTATATCTCGTTACCGTTTCCTCTGAATATGAGTCACCTCACGTCTCAAAATGTAAACATTGCTGGCTTCTACCAACTCAGCATTCTTTGAACTGAAAGCTTGACAAACTCATCTGTCTCCGTCTACTATCAGGGTTGCCAGTTTAGGCGAATTATCGCCATTTAGGCTACCTTGGAGGGTCAAATGGCGACCAAAAAATCCAATCGGCTACCAGTAGCCATTTAGGCTACCTAGAAAAAAATTAACGGGCGCTCTAGGCTACTTCAGGACTACCTACCCCAAATTTATTAAATAATTTCTTCGTAATTGTATGCTTGTAACGAAACTTAATATGAACGTCCATCGTTCTTCGGTTCTTTCCCCATTCTGCTACGCTACTACCCGGACAAAATAAGTGACAACTCACTGGGATGCAATTACCTAGAGCGCCGAAATGACTTGTTTCGAATTCAAGTGTCAATTTAATTCGTCCGGGTAGTAACTCATTCTAACTCGCTGTATGGCAGAGACAGAGTTCAAAATCTAAACAAGAAAGTGAAACGCAACTAACTCGCAACACTGACGCGAATTTTGCTTGTTTCGTCGTTGATAATATCAAATGAAAAGTTTGATACACTGTATTGTTTATTGTGTGACTGTGAAGGTTTTGTGCTGTTTGATCTGATTGAAAATTAAAATGGGTAAACACGGTAAATATGTAAAACACTATCGCGATGAATGGGAGAAAATTCCCTGTTTCAAAAGTAAGTACCTACCTACTCATCACTTAGAGAATACACACAACATTATCCTTTTTTGTTTTTATTGAATTGAAGGTATAACAAAAACATGCAAACATGAATCAGTCAATCATATCATAATAATTTTGCCGCACTTTTTGACATGAAAATGCAATTTATGCAATTTTAACTTTATTGTCTTATAATAAAGCTTGTTTTTCTATGATATGACTTTGCCACAGCTCGATGCAGCCACCACTTCTAGGAATGAAGATTCTCCCGCTGAAATAGATGGTGAACTTCTACAGGAAGTTATTGTTTTATTAGAAGAGGAATAAAACGAAGAAGTTCACCATTCTGCGTTGTGTTTATCCATAATATTGTTAGGTACCGTATTTTAATATTACCTACAATAAAAAAAAATGTTTTGCTTTACGTAGTCTTTTTTTTACGTGTCTTATTTTAATTGAGCTAAATCAAGAGCTAATTATAGGCTCCTTAGCTCAAAATGTTATGCGAATTAGGCTACTCGAACGAAAAAATATATTAGGCGATTTAGGCTACTCGGTAGGTAAAATTAGGCGAATTGAGTTAGCTTTTATCTGGCAACCCTGTCTACTATGCGCAGTGATAGATTTGATGTTGGACGAATGCTTCGCGCGTCGTAAACTACTAAAATGTAGTCAAGTATTATTTTCCCGGTTTCGTTAGTGTTGGCTGTGTTGTTCGGCGTAATTAAGCCTTGACAATCGATAAATGAGTTAAATTTAGATAAATGTGCGTTTTTTTACAATTTCTTTCCTAATAAGTACATCGTGCAAATCAGGAAAAGATTCCCTTTGTGAAATTCTTGCTAATATATATACAGGGCGTCCCACGGATATGCCACATGGAGGGAAAGTACCTTAAATATTGTAGATGGAACATTTTACTGAAAGAAGACATTATTTGAATTTAAAATACAATTTAAACTGCATTCATAGATATTTAAATAATTACATGGTTAAACCGGGAATCAAACCCGTTACACGAGAAAAATAATCATTCTGTAGTTTTATCATACCGATCGAAAGGCTTCATCATAAGAATTATTTTTTGCTAAATAACATATTGTCAGAAATAAAAGGAAGACCATGAATTTTATCATTTGATGTGAAAATTTGTTCAGAAAAATGAAAAGCTGACATTGCCGTAAGGACATACAACCACAGATTAATGTACCCACTTGAAAAGTACGCATCATTTCCCTATAATAATTTATGTGCATGATAAAATGATAAAGATATACGCAATTAGTAGGTGGTAAATACCTGGTTGTATGCAACAAATCGAGCCGTATCCTGAGCCGAAAAACGACCCAGGGGTAGTTGCCATACTCACTTAGCGAGCGCAGTACGGGATGTTGATACACGGAAAGACGCTGCTGACCATTTTCCGGAGGTATCCCTTAGCAGGCTCTTACTGCATCCACGGGTATGAGAGGAGGGTTAACATTCTACTGCTGGCACCCCACGGCACGGATGATTGATAGAATACCATAATTATGTTATTCATAATGAAATGACTCAAGCGCTGGTCTTTGTCAATCAGGTAACCATGCAACTATTATATTATGTTCATTCTGCGTTTGTTCTAGTTCTCATAGTATATAATTTCCTGTCGAACAATTACGTACCGCGGCGCGGCTCGCATTCAAGCAGCCTCAACTGGCGGGCGGATATTGTATTATCTGTAATTCAGTCAAATTATGCCACACCCAATGTTACTTGTTACTAGCTACCATCTGTAATCTGTGCCGCTGCTTCCCCGATAATAAGAGGCGCATGCTGTTTCATTTTTAACCGACAGGAAGAGGTTCCTCAATTCGACCGTAGGTATATATTTATTTTTGTGTGTTCGCGGATAACTTCGTCGTTTATGTTGGAATCTTCGAATTTTTTTGTTGGAAAGGAGATATCCCAAGGTTAAACGTTAAAGACATACCAACCTCCAACAACCAAGTCACGAACCTCCAACAACCCAGTCTACGGGTAACTACGAAACCCTAAACCTACACAGCGCGTGGCCCGACACGCCCCGGACTAATTTATTTTTATCTACTTATAAACACATTCTTAACATAACACTTTGTGCACCGGCGGGGATCGACCCGCAACCTCCTGCGTCTCAGCCAAAGACCATCTGAGCCATCGTGGTCCTTTATTAATACATGCTTAGCGTAAAAGCAACAATAGATTCACTTCGACTTGAAACGGAACATAACCTATTCATTTTGTAAAAACGGGAATTACTCACGTAGTATTGTAACGTCGAAGATTATTCCGACACGTTACGAAGCTCGCGCGGTACGCGCCGCTGCTAGCGCCAGTATCGTGTCGGCCCCATGCGCGGACGAGCATTCAATCCCATGATGATGATTTTCTTGAAAAATCGAAACGTGTCGGAATAATCTTCGACGTTACAATACTACGTGAGTAATTTCCGTTTTTACAAAATGAATAGTATCTCACTTTAATTTTGAAAGTGGAACATAACCTACTTGAGCAACGTAATGACTTCGCTTTTCAAATTAATATTCCCAGCCAAATCCCACTTTATCCGTCTTATCGTTATTCCACATGGTAACCCTAGCCCCGAATAATATGAAAGGCACGCAGGAGCTCTATACAAATACCTGACGTTGTTTATAGGGCTTGGAATAAGCGACATGTTTTCAAAGGGGATAATTCAAGGGCGGCCTTTTAATTAAAATCTAACAGCTTATTCAGACTCATCACTTGACGGCCTAATCGCTATAGGGATTTTGTTCTGACGCGTGATATAAAGCTTTGCGCGCGTAATACTCTTTAAGTATCCTATACGGATGTAGTATATACAGAGTGTATTACTTATAATATGTATCATCATCATGTCAGACGTGGGACTCCCATTGTTGGACATAGGCCTCCCTCATACGGGGTTTGTTGCCGTGCTCGCCACGCTTGGCAGACGGGTCGCCGAGCGCATTTTCCGGAAGTATCCCTTAGCAGGCTCTTACTGCATCCACGGGCATGAGAGGAGGAGTAACATTCTACTGCCGGCAGCCCACCGCATGTATCACTATGTTTTGACCTAAATGTGCACATACATTTTTCTAGAAAGAAAAATCCATTGGGTGCACCGATGGATTTTTCTTACGATTTTTTTATGGGCGGCATCAAACCACTCGGCCAACGCGGCTCTAAAAGGTTGAAATATGACTATGATAGATTTTTCTGAAAATACTTAATCAATGCGTCATGAGCACTACCATGGTTTCCAAGTGCCTATTATTCACCTAAACCATCCTCTCAGCATAGTCAGACTTAAGAACAGGTCAATACGCCTGAAGCCGGTTAAGCCGCGGCTTTCCTCACGGTGTTTTGATTCACCTAAAACGTCCTCTCAGCGTAGTCAGCCGTAAGAAAAGGTGAATACGTCGGAAGCTGATTAAGCCGCGGCTTTCCTCACGATGTTTTTGTTAAATGTGCACCAATTGATTTTTCTTTCCAACACGGCTCTAACAGGCTGAAATATGACGATGGTACATTTATTTATAAACACTAATCATTGCGTCATGATGAGCACTAGCATGGTTTCCAAGTGCCTATTTCAGTGCAGTCAGCGTAATACAATCTCGTTAGTGATACACACACTCTTAACTGGATTAGGATCTGGGCCACCTTTTCATACTCTGTGAAACTGTGACCTGTTTTTCTTCAGTGAACCGAAACTTGTATATTTTTCTAGGTTTATTCTCCTTTGAAAGTAAAGACTTCCTTGAATTTTCTGCTAAAGCTAGGAGTTTTGTTTGACGAAAATATGTTCTGCTGATTTATGTGACAGTGTGATAAAAATACATTATTTTTACTAAATTCGATAAAAGGAAGGTTGTCAATTGGATACGTATGTATGTTATACATATATTTGCAATATATTCACATTCTGATAATCTATAAGGGATCCCAACAAATATGTAAAAAAATGGGTGGATTTAACATACCTGTTTGTGTGATGAGTATGAATATTTGTCCACGTATATTTATGTTATTGGTTTAATTACCGTTTTAATTAAAGTTAAATAAATAAAATAAATAAAGGAGGTAGGCCTGTGTTCAGTAGTGGACGTTTTACGGCTCAAATGAATGAATGAACATATAAATCGCTGGTTTTACCGGTATCATAATGGTTCTATTGTAATCTGTGCTAATAGTCCAATTTGACCTTATCCTCGGATTTACTGTCCTTTTATATAATATATAAGATATAGATAGATGGAAAATGCTTTATTGCACACCTTAAACTTAACAAATTAACAACAAAAAAGAAAAACACTAAACATAAAGTGACAATCGGTGGTCTTATCGCTAAAGATCGATCTCTACCAGACAACCAATCGATGGATTGGATTTATCCTAAATACATACGATTTTATTTTTGTGGGTATATGTATCTGGGAGTGTTTCTATGCGCTCGAAACATACAATAGATTTATTCATTGATTAATTTTACTGTTTCAATCTTCCCTTCAACAATGAATCTCGTTTATTCATTGATTAATTTTACTGTTTCAATCCTCCTTCAACAATGAATCTCGAATGGCTCGTGCCCTAAATGATGGATTTATTATTCTACAAATATTTATTTACATGGGTAGATAAATGTTTGTAGAATACCTACATACCTTCAGTTATCTAGTTCCCATTATGCAAGCTTTTCTTAGTTTTCTTGTCATTATTTTGCCTATACGAGAAAGTAGGGTTTTTTTATACCACTTAACGAGAGCCGAAGGCCCACCTGATGTTAAGCTGTTACCTCTGCCTATAACAACTGCACTACCGCGGTGATCATGTTCATTAAGCACGTGACCAACGCTGCATTTCATTGCGCCCGTCACCCTGATACATAGAGCTATGTCTCGTGTGCCCGTAATTTCCTTATCCGCCGTACCTAACACAGCAATACAGACATTAATGCTTGGCGGCCGAATAGGCCATTCCCAATATATCCCATTCTTCTCTAACAACGTCCGTTTTTACTCACATCACCCTTGCAGACACTGGATCCATACAGATTATTAAGTTATTTTAATCGCAGCTTTAACTTATATTTTGCATGCTGTCTTCACCTCTAATTATAATGGCACTAGATTAGTTCTAAATACTTTCTATATATTTTGTAGTTGTTAGTGTGCATTATGTTGGTGATCAAATAAATCAATAATAGATTCTTATTCACCTTTTAATTCCTACGCAAAACGTCCCTATTAATATAATCTGCTTATTTTTTCCCTCAGCGACAAGTTTTAGGGCATTAGCTCCATCGATTTTCATTGTTGTTCCTTTCCTCTTCTCATACGTCGATCCCCTAAAATGAGATGAAAGCGTTCGCTATTAGATTACTGTGTTGTTCCCGGCCAATCGTGTAACAAGGAGCGCCTAACTCGTTTACAGGGCGCCTGGAAGCCGGGAATGACGTCGACATTGCTGGGATGAAGACGATTTTTCGACGAAACGATTTTTCATAACCATTTTTCATTATACACAGATAACATAGGATTGTTAAGTTATAATGATAAATATAAGAGATAAAGGATCTGTTGTAGTGGTTTGATGGCACACGATATCACATAGAAATCGTATAAAATAGTGCGCGATAGTCCCGATTTTTCGCTCGTTTGTCAGCTCAAGACCGTAAAGAATAGGCCTTAACTACTAGTGTATTATATTATCTGTGCCTTAACCCAGCAGTGGGTAATTCGGTTGATGTAGCCATGTATAGGTGGTTTATAAAAACAAATAAAGTTTATTGATAAAATCATTGGTACAGTTCAGTATGAAGCCCTGGTCCTCGAACTAACGTTAGCTGTGTGCCAGGAGACAGTTATAAAGCAGAACTCCTTGCACGTTTTATTGAAGATATAGAAAACTGATCCTGAGACGTTTTTGGTAGGCTTGTCATGGACACAAGGCAACTTAGACCTTAGGTAGAGCAATAACAGTTTTATCTTCTGAATAAGGCAACTAGAGGAAATAACTTTACCCATCAGATATGAACGCTTATCATCATCATCTCAGTCGTAGGACGTCCACTACTATATATACTATACATAGAACTCCCTCAAGGATCTCCACGATCATGCTTGGTTGTTGCCATGCTTACCACGCTTGGCAGAGGCGGAATGAAGACCGCAGTACTGTCGTTACACGGAAACGGAAACGCTGCTTCCCATCTTCCCAGGGTATCACTTGGCAGATACCTACTGTATCCACGGGTAAGAGAGGAGTGGCGAATTTTCACTGTCGTGAGTAAAATATTGACTCTCCTCTCTTGCTCCATAACCGAAAACATCAATAAACTACTTGACCAAACATGCATTATTAACAATATCTCCAAATAACAAAAATACGTCATGATGTAGGTAACAAAGCACGATCTGCACGAAATAATCAAGCGATTGGTTCGAAGGCTAGAAATAAAATACTTTGTGGATTGATGGATTTACGTAGGTTCGTAATTCGGCGCCGCGCCGGTCGGTCTGGCGTACTAGCTTTTACTCGCGGCTTCATTTGCCTCAATGAAGTATACTTAATTGCACCATAATAGAAGACGAATGTTTGTGCCAAGACAAACTTCATACGGGTTTTATGGCACTGAAACATTTAAAACTATGTACTATGTATGTTTTAGAAAAATAGATTATTTTCTGTAATCATTTAAGAAGTACTCTAGAAGTTCATCTGAACATTGCGGGTTCGAGACCCGTCGAAGACAAAATTTTGATTGCATTTTTCATTTCTATATATATATCACTGTTTAAAAAACAAAGTGTTTCGTGTTTATACCCCTGCCTGTATTCCGCAGTTTGAATTTTAACTTCCTTTACTACACACGCGATTGGTAGCGTCTTGCGTGCGTTCGTTACGTACTAATGCCACCTAATACGTACTAAGTACAGATATTTTTATATTTATTTGATAGATTTTTATTTTTTGTTGTAATTTAGTTCAGACTTTATTGATTTCTTTTCCTTTTATTATTTTGTGTTGTGTTTTTAATGTAATTTTATATAAAAGTGCCAATTTGTATGTGATGTTCCTTTGTAGAATTAATAAAAATATTTTGATTTGATTTGTTATATCATGATATCATTGTATTAACAATTAATAGATCATCATTGTTCTTTATGGAGTTCATTCATACGTGTCGATTTAACATTATCGGGCGGACAAGGCGAAAATCGTATTGTACTTAAGTTTTCAACCGCATGTTAAGGGCTGGCACACCGCACCGCCTCTTTAATGCTCAGAGAAAAAACCCTACTGAACGTATTCTATGGTCTCCTAGATAGACTGCACCTTAAAGCTTACGAGTCTTCCCAGTTTTAATTTCCGTTCCCGTCTCCGTCTCCTAGATAGAATTTTGGCAAATAACCTAGTTGTCAAGTTGGTTCCTCCATAACCATCATCATCATAATATCAGCTGTAAGGATGGATGGATCTCCACGTACTTCGGTTGGTTGGTTCCTGCATTCACCTCCGACCTGCGATCTTAACTAAGATATTATTAACATACATACATATAACCGGGTATTTATCGCGTAAATTACCTTTATTATTTCCCGACGTTTCGCTTGGATTGCACCAAGCATGGTCCCGGGAAGACTGATGTGATGGAGGTACCGCAGCAAAGCGAAGGCGTTTGTTGAACTACCCTCACTTGATCTTCATAAAAATTATTAGGGCCGGTTCCCACTGGGACAGCACACTACACGTCGTCTACACGTTAACTAAGACGTCTGCCCATCTTGTAGATGGACGTCCTACGCTGCGCTTGCCGGTCGGTGGCCTCAATTCGAGAACTTTGCGGCCTCGTCTGTCATCTGTTCTGCGCGCTTCATGGCCTGCCTTTTGCCACTTTGCCACATGCTAATCCGTCTGGCTATGTCGGTGACTCGAGTTTTTCTACGTATCTCTATCCATTTCTGATTCGATCGCGTACAAAAACCCCGAGCATAGCCCTCTCCATAGTTCGTTGAGCTTATTTATAAGCCAAATAATAGTGAAAGACCACGTCTCGGCTCCATATGTCCAGCACAAACAACGATAAATAATAATTATCTGTGGTGTTTCTAAATAAAGTGTTTGTTTATGCGGACACTAGAAATCTAAGTATGAATTAAGGGGATGGATAAGCTATTAGGTTCCTAACTTGTTATTGTTTGGTGTATGTTGTGGCCTTTAATTGGGAGGGCATAAGCGTCCCTAAGTTGGTGGTACTAATTAATACATAGCTTAACCCTCCTTTTATCACTACTGTTAGTTTCCATACTCATCACGCTTGGCAGGCGGGTCGGTGAGCGCAGTACGGGATGTTGATACACGGAAGGACTATCTTCAGGCTCTTACTGCATCCATGGGCATGAGAGGTGTGAAATTCTACTGCCGGCACCCCAAGGCAACTTACGTATGCCCTGATTTAAATGTTACTAAAGAAGCGTTCGTACAAGGCTTTGCATAAAAATAGCGAAAAACAACCAAGCACATAGAATTTTAATCTAAAACCTCTTTACTTTATGCAAATGTTTTAAAGCGGTATCGCTGTATCTGTTTGCTTTGGGTGACACCCACGCATACTGCCAATATTACAGTGCTTCGTGAAATACAAACAATTCAGATGTTTACTTTGTGCTGATGTACTTTTAAACTGTTCCGTGATGGAATTTAACATACATTCATATACTTTTCATAACACACGCGAAAAACTAATTATTTCTGCCTCATGCTTTTGTGTTGCCGATCACTGGATGTAAATTTATTTTACTGTTATTCTTGATTTTCAAGGATTCCTGCAATTCTTGAGTCATATCACATTCGTTCCTGTAACAGCATACTCTATCAGTTCGCAAGTCGACGCCACGGCGCAAGCAGCTAGACCAAAACTATTTCAAAATTCGGTAGATACCTTCTAAAGATCTATGGTTATTTATTTATATAGTTATCTATCAGTACCTACTCATTCATCCACTACTGGGTATATATACTTACTGACGTGACTATCATCAAAAAGCATTTCACTGCTTCCAAGTCAAGTTTCTGAAAGCAGTTTAGAATACCAATTTTTCTATAAGTAATTCATAGTTACCTGAGCTCTAGGAGACTGTTTAGTAGGTAATGTTTGTATTCTGCATAACGAATAGAAATAGAAATTGTTATTCAGGCTCCCTATCAACACAACACCATTGTTGACTTTCGATTATTGAAACAATAATATTAAACATACTCTGACCAAGTAAGGGTTGATAACAGCACAGTGTAACGTTTAGCGTTATTTTGATCTCCAAACAAAACGGGAAATAATACTAGTTGCCGAGATATGTTATTATTAATTATCCGGTACAGGTAAATTAACCAATTTATTTCGTTTTCCAGCGAGCAACGGAACCGCAGCGCCCCAAGAGCCACAGAACTTCACAGTAGAGGCTCAGCCGGCCCTTCCACCGCCCAGACAGAAAGACAGGCAGGGCCGAGCTATGTACTACGACAAAGCCCCAGTCATCACCACACCCCCAAATATCAACATCACTGAGAACCAAACGGAGAACATTGAACCTCACACAGAAAACACCAGCGTACCTCCTGACACAGCTAATACAACAGATATAGTACCACCGATAGTATGGACAGCTGTGAACACAACCGATAACCTAAACATAACCAAAGCAAATGAAACAGAAGTGGCGAGCACAACAGAAAGTCAAAACGTAACGTTTACAACAAAGAAGCGTAACCTAACTCGACCTGATGTAATCGAAGACGATATAAACATAGATGGGGCATCTGAGAGTAGAATTGTGACAGAAAAGCCACTTTCTCTGGAGACTTCCTTTTTTCAAACGCGTGTTCCTCCCAACATAGAGTCTTCTAGAAGGGTTATCGATCCGGATAGTGGTGGGATGGACACAGGAGCTATAGCTGGTATATCCTTCGCTGCGTTGGTTCTGGTCGCTCTGGCTGGAAGTACGGCATTCGTTATGTACAGAAGGCGGTACTTGAACAAGCCCCAGACTTTGAACGATAAGTGCTCGAATCCTGACTCCAGTGGGTATTTGGACGATAGTACTATCAGGGTAAGTATTGTACGTATTGCATCACCTATTTTTTCACACGTTCTATTTAATCTGACATCAGAATCAGTTTCATAGTTAATACGATATTTATATCCCCTGGGGGTGGATGCGGTGTTTGTAAAACAACTGTATTTATTGATTTTGCCAAGATAGTTAAATTGTTGTAATACTAAATTGAAATTATTTTAGTAGCTACGAGTAATTTTCTGGTAAGTTTCATTGACCAACTACGCTAAAAGCATCGTATAAATTATAGGTAAGCCTGATCCATCTAACAATGTCCCAGACAGATCATGGATTTACAATCGCTGACGCTGTATAAATCATTTATATAGAGAAAAGGGTAGACATCAAGTGTGCCGGTGTGTGGGTGTGCCGTTGCGAAACGACCTCTGGGCCAAAATTATCACACGGTGGGTCCCACAAAGTGCAAATAGGTCTCGTGGTCGGCCCAGGCGGAGATGGCGGGACGCACTGGGATTTGGAAATGGGATCCAGCGGGCTGTTTAAAATTTAGATAGAGAAAAGCTATCGTATACTATGTACATAGTACACACACAAAGTGAAAGACCATTTTTTAATCTCCGTAGGTAGATTAGAATTGCACCAATCTCCATCTCGCCGTCCTTTATGACACACATTATTTATTTTCAGGACAATTCCGAGGAGATGTACAGTCTGGACAACGACAGTTTCCTGAACTCCCTAGAGGCCATGACCATTCAAAACTACTGGACCGACACCGTCAAACACACCAAGTTATAAGTGACGTGTGGCTACAGCGGGGACCCTGAGAATATCCCGCTGTGCCATTACAGTGATGTTTAGTTGAAGTGATTTTAGTGTTGGTATCCAAATCATATGGTACTATAATTGGAATGAACTAGCCGTTGACGACACACCGAGTTATTAGTGACGTGGCTACAGCGGGGACCCTGGAGATTTCCCGCTGTGCCATTACACTGATATTTAGTTAGATGAAGTAATTTTAGTGACGGTATTCAAATTTTAGAAGACACTTGGTATGAATCAGAACTACTTTACCGATACCGTGAAACGCAGAGTTATAATATAAGTGACGTGTGGTGGGGACCCTGAGGATATCCCGCTTCGCCATTACAGTGATCTTTAGTTGAAGTGAGTTTAGTGACGGGACTACATTTGGAATTGATTAACCCCACTGTGACGTTTTAGTCACGTTTAGTTGTAGTGATCCTAATGACGAAGAAATCATATGACTTAAAACAAACAATGTGGCTATAGTTTTAGTGATGGTTATGTATGGCACAAATCAAAAAGAAGAAAGTGATTCACGGGTAGCCGTAAACTAAATTAATTTCTCAAAACTCTACAGTTTTGTGTCGAAATGTAATCGAAAGACAAGTTGAAGTACTTGTGTTAAGAGAACTATGAGAACATCTTAGCAAATCTCCAAATGTTGTCCATCAATAAGAGAGAATGATGTGGCTAGAATGGAAACGATTAAAATATCCATCCGAGCCGCTTTAGTATGTTTCGTTGCGTTTGTGTTGTTATTTAAGTGACACTATATAGCGATATCTTATTGTGACCAGAGCCTTAATGGATTAGGTTTTGTGACATTTTGGACGCGACAGTTGATAGATTTTAAAGGACGTTCTACGACCTAATTCTCATGTACTAGATAAAATACCACAATAGATTCAAAATACCGTTCGACTCGATGGGTTTTGTATCGAACGTTTGTTATTTTCTGTTACAATATATAAAAATATAACATATATAGATATGCATCCTATATAGACAGTGTTAAAGAAATATTACATATGTGATGTTTTAATAACCTACAAAGAATTTGGTTCTTTTTTGAGAAAAACTTTCTGATTTTATGTGATAGATAGATGACCTGTGGAGATATCTGTATTGATAAGAATCATAATATATTTTCATGACATTTGTGGATGAATAAGGAGCAAAATAGTTAGTTCTTATGCTGAGAAATAAGTTCGACTATTTTAATTAACCTGTGTTGTATCATCATAAGTATAATGTTATTGCATATTATACATATTTGTTCGATGTAAAATTTATTTAAACATTTTACCCTTAACTTATTTATTAACGCTGATTAATTTAGCAGCAACTAGCATCTGCCCGCCGCTTCGCATGCGTTGTACCCGACTAAAAAGTAGCCTGTGTGTTAATCCTGGTCAACATCAACACGTGTGCAAAGTTTCAGCTCAATCCGTAGCCTAGTTTTTGCGTGAAGATGTAACAAACCTCCAAACAAATTTTCGGCTCTAAAATATTAGTGGGATTTACGGTTTTTTGACAGTTTTGTATGAAAATATGTAAAAAAATCGCTGATTAAGGACTGCTTAATTTAATTGGCGTTTATAAATAAGGTATTTAATATTATATGACGTTATTGTAAACAGCATAGACGCCCCAAAATTTAATCTAAATAAATTTAATATTGTTTTCAAAAAATACATTTCAACAGTGAATTCTATCGTTATATATAACAAATACCCTTGTAAGTGGTAGTGTTTGTCCAGCAGTGGAGTGGACATGGACAGCTGTCCTACGGCTGAGGTGAAAGTGGTAGTACATATTTTGATATATTATCTAATCATTCAATGTACTTATCTTGTAACGAGTTACTACAAATATTTATCCTGATAACGTACTTACTATATTCGTAAAATATTGACCACTATAATTTCTCATAATTAATATATGATACAACATATGAAATTATGTATGTGGACAATTATTACACTTATGTATTACATAGGTATATACATTTAGTTTGAATTGCTTCCAATGAGAATGTTATTATTTGTATATACTCATATGTATACATTATGTTATTCGTTCCTTTACCTAATATAATTGATATTATATGGCAAGAAACCCAGCAAATACTGTACTTGCCCTTTTTTATAATAGTACATTATTTATAGAATACAAGGCTTAATATATAAAATGTATTTGTATATATTACAATATAATATTATAATAGCTATGTTTAAGTTAGTGTCAATATTAGTGTGATCTCAATATATTGTGTTTAATTATTTTTAGTTGTCATAGTTAACTAATAAATTAGTTCTAACCTTAACTAGGTAAAGACCTCAGAAAAAACGACTTATTTTAAGTTTTTTCCTACATTATGTTATTTGAAATTGTTTTCCATAATTGATGTGATCATCTCCGTCCAATTTTATTGTATTTCTTTTTTTGTCAATTAATTTGATTCATGTATTTTTTGCTGATTAATATGGTGGGTAGTTGTTTTTTATCAATTATTTTTTTTTTTTTATTTATTTATTTATTGAGAATATAACATCATTACAGGTTTATTATGAGTTATTGCAAACTGTTATTTTAAATTGTACAGACACCTGAACTTAGAAGAAGGTAATTTTATCATAACAGAAATTGAACCGCGCTGGAAAGACTTGCTTTTCGTCTGATCACCTATCCGCTAGTTCATTAGTCATAAAGGTAGGTTCCCCACATTCGAGGGGAACTTGATCATTACCCTGCCCGTAACTCACGTTCGAGGGGTTCCACTATGACTTTCGTATGAAGATTTGAACCTTTGCGTTTTATGACTATGGCTAGCTTTACGACAATCCACTTTGGGAATTCTTGTTAAAATTCGCCGTTACCTGTTAATTAGCCGGGGGTAACTTAATTCGGTGAGGTTGCCTGAGGCGACGAAATCGGTGGTTGACCCCTCTCTGATTCTGATGGAGGTTAAGGAGGATTTGTACTGACAACGTTGTTGAGGTGTACTTTGTATTGTCCCCCGTGGTACAACCCAGGCCCTAGCCGGCCCAACTCCTTAAAATAAAGGAAGAAGACTCTGGGGTCCAGATATAATTTATAACCTACCTTCCTGTTCTCGAGTCTATTAACGCATTTTAATTATCAATAACAGACATTCCTTGAAGGAATTATTTCGTATTGTTTTTTTTTAAAGTACTTACATAATGCATTGTTTTATTTTTTTAATTGTTTAAGAATTTGTTTCATATGTTAGATACGTTGAGTTTCTTGGTCTAATTTAATGATTCTTGCAATAACCATATCAATATTTTTTAACTAGAATTAGTCTACTAAGATAATTCTGATTTTGAAATGAAGGGCTATATTAGGAGCCAACGCTAAAATCAAAACAAAATTAAAATGGTCAAAAGTTTTAAGGCAAGCATTATTTTCGTCTTTATTTACAGTCTAATTATTTTATCTATAATATACATTGTTGTTCCTGATTTAGAATAAAATAATTTCTGACATACATTATATTCTAGATAATATAAAAGTTAAACGTTAAGGAGCTTAAAATTTAATTTGAAAAGGATATAAGCCAGATTATGCGTCCGAAAAAGTACGAAACTATTTGACAATATAAGCGATAATAGTTAATATATTATTCATACTAAAAAGACAGTATAACAAAGACGATAACAAAACTGATGTATTTTACTTTTTAGACTTTTGGTCCTTTTCACTTTGTATTGATTTTAGCGATGGAGTTGTGCTCTTTATTATCGAGTAGATTCTTTTCTGTGCACTTGATTTCTTAATGTGTGTAACACCGTAATGTATTATTAGTAAATAGGTCTCTCGTCTAAACTATGGGGTCCATCTCACCACTAGATTTCACGAAATTGCATATTCTTGTAATTTTGTCCCATTCATTATTGAAAAGAAAAAATTGTTTCCTAAGTACAAGATTGTATTATTTATTTTATTTATAATAAATTTTTAACAAGTGGTGAGGGCTCTAAAGATAATTTTAGGCTGTTTTTACAGCAATTTCAATGAGTGTGTAGGGTAAAATGCATTCAAATTCAATGTGGTAGAATTGTCGGTGGATTTAGGATAAACATTAAAAAAAGGATTTGACTTGATTGCTATAATTGGAACTAATATTTTTACATCAACACTTTATTTTGTAAGTAGGTACAAAGTGCCAGAAACATAGTTTTGTCAGTTTTTCTAAATAAAACCCCCTTAGATTGTGTATGTCGATGTAGGTACTTGGTTTGTGAGTATCGTAATGATAATTTAATATAATTAAATATATTTTTACTTGAGCTTTGTGTTTTATTAGGGGGCGAAGCCCCCTATTATGCATAGTGCTGTCTGTCTGTGCATGACACGATTACATCCGAACGCGTTGACCGTTTACATGAAACCTTTTTTGTTAGCACTGTCTTAAAATGAGAGAAGGGATTGATTTTGGTGGGTGCCCATTTTGTCTCCGAAAAACGATTGCCCGAAAATCACAATCAATAACAAGTGCCTCCGAAACATCACCATCCATAATATTATGGTCCGATGGTCCCATAAATATCATTTGCAATAAGATATTGTGTATCCTAATGCTCCTTACGCATAAAATTATTTTACCTAATATATAATTTCCATATTGTTATCGTTGTAAACATATGTCATAATAATAATGAATCATAAAACTTATTATCCCGAATAATTTCGAAAGATTTTAAAACCTTCCAGTGGACAGTAGGTTTTTAGGTTTTTTTTAAACTAGGTATCTGATATAAAACACTGCTTGGGACAGAACCGAGATGGAGGGACAGTAGGTTATTAGGTTTTTTCTTATAACCATTCAAAAACACTGCCTGTGGCAAAACCGGGATGGAAAGACTGTAGGATAATAGGTTTTTTTATAATTATCCGAAAACACTGCCTATGACAGAACCGAGATGGAGAGACTAAGAGACTAATAAGTTGTTTTTATAACCATCGGAAAACACTGTCTGTGACAGAACTCCGCCGCCAACAAAATATTATGGAACATGAAAATTATGAGAATAATATTATGGATTTCTTTACTTATTGCGAATCACTTTATGGGTTGTAATATTTATGGATACCTATATTAGGGATCCTTAGATTGTGATTATTCGGGCAATCGATGATTATAAAAATAAATTTTATGGATTATTATTAGGGAAATAAATTTTCGAACACAAAATAGCAATATACCTGTGAAATAGACCTACCTACTGTAAACAGTAACGGTCCCACAGAACTTCCTCTCCATTCCCACCCATCAAAGAAGCAACTTACGATACGACGAGATAGGCTAGGAAGTTTGCGATACAGTGATTATTATACAGTGCCAACTGCCACTGCCAGTGCCAGTGGTAAACCAAGGATGAAGGTCTGTAGTCTCCCCTCGTCGATTCCCTAGGGGAGATACTAGGAAAAAAAAATCATGTCTCCCCTAGGCAGGGGAGATATCGGAAGACTTCAAGCGAGCTCCAACTTAGTCTGAATGAAAGTGAATTGAATACGAAGAAAATAGGTAAATTGATAAATAAGGTGAATTGAATAATTTGAATACGAAGAAAATAGGTGAAGCCAGTCAACTGTGTGTGCCCGAAAACCGTACTCGTTTCCGCTTTGGCCGAGTACCACTAATTGCGCCAACTGCAACTCCTCCTAGGACGGTCGCGCGGCAACAGGCTCCAATATGTCGTGCACAAAGACTCTCCTCCCTTTCGAAAGCTCCTTGCCCAGCATCCTCAACTAGAGTATTTTGTAGATGGATGGATGATGACTGAGCGTGCATTCCTGAGTTACTGTGAGGTTATGTAGCGTAGGCCTGATTGTTATTATTTTTTTTGTGTGCCTATAATATTACTAATAAGAAAGTGTCCTAATATAACGCAATAGAATAAGCTCTGTAATGTTATAAATAAGTATGTATGAGTAATAAATAAGGTTAGTAATTTAGAATAGCGCCATCTGTAATTTTGTTAGTAATTGAGTACTGCTTTACCGACAAGCCTGAAGTTAGCCGCTAACTCGAAAATGTCAAAATGCAAATGCCTGTCAGCTCACAGCTGTCTGTATTTGTCATTGTCATTTGTCATCCCACCCAGCCAGTCAAAACGTTGCAAACGCAACCGCTTCTTTCTTTACAAATAAATCAATAAAATTTTGTAAACATGGTCAAAGTATGGTTTATGGATAAAGAAACCAACGACCAGCGTTTGGAGCACCACAGAAACCCCCCCGAATACCTATCCATCGAAGGATTGCATAAAAAAACCGGCGTAGAATACTTCGCAGTAAGTTCAAGAATGTGCTCGAATGCTAAGAAGTGTCTTGTATTATCGCTAATTTGCCACTTATCAGTCCAATTATTCTCGTCTCAATATTACTGATAAGATTTATCTCCTAATTCCTCAGTTTCAGTACTAACTGTACATAGTTTGTGTTAAAACGATTTAACATCCTCTCATTTGTCACGATTATGTATTATAATCTTAGTTGGTAGTTTTTTAAACCTAGAAAAGTTCAATACTATCTCTAGAGATAGTATTGGACTTTCTAGGCTCAATTTCTTTCAACAAGATCTAGAAGGGTTTCTTTAATTACTGAATCTAGATGAGTCCTTGAAAAGCATTGACTATATTGGTTTTGGCCCCATTAAGTTTTTATTCTCTATTTATGTGAACTCTTTTAGCTGAATGTCAACACATTCACAACTGATGGGGTTCTCGATAAGCTGAAGCAGGAGCGGGGCTACACATATGAAGATGAGATTGTCTGCTCCAAGGAGTGTCTTGCAAACTATGAGGAGAAAATCAAATCTTTCTTCATGGAGCACCTACATACTGATGAAGAAATCAGGTAGGTTGTGCAGTAAAACTGTAGTATTATTATCTTCTAAGATATTCCTTGAATTCAAATAGTGAATAAGCCCCTTACCCTTCAGACCAGAATACAGCAATGCAGACATTGCTGCTTGGCGGCAGAAATAGGTGTGCTTCCCTGGATGAACTCTTCACAAAAAGTACTTCCACTTCAAAAACCAATTCTTCTACTGCTACATTCACACATGAACAGCTCAACTCAGCTCCATTTTAAGTTTCGCAACTATGGAAACAACTTTTTTATTTAAAAAATAAAATAGTCTTATTCGTTCGTAGCCCAGCTACATAGAAGGAAATAAAAATTCTTTATTCTTCACCTAGTTATGCAGGCAAACAAAACCATCAAATTTGAATTCTTCATTCGTTACCTGGTTAAAAACCAATTTAAAAAAATCCTAGTTCGTAGCTAGTTACAAAACTTAGTTACGTATGCGGACGAAGTGCTATTTTATTCTATTTTATTTTTTATTCAAAAAGTTGCGAAACTTAAAATGGAGCTGAGCTGGGCTGTTCATGTTTTTAAACTTTTGCTATCGCAACACATTATTACTATATTGGATTATTATTATTGAGTCTTCCCACGACCAGTCCGAGGTGCAATCCGGTCGAAACGTCGGGATAAAAATAAAGGTAATTTCGCGTAAATACCCGATAATTCAATAAAGTAATAAAAAAATTAAGCCATCCCGGGATGCTTGAAAACATTTTCACCACAGACATAATAGTCGCCACAATCGCTACAGTAGACTGAGTAGACCCAGTTGCCATAATCACCATAGTCGCACCAGTCGCACCAGTCACCACAGTCAACACGAAGGGCACGATGGACGAAGAGCAGTCACCCTAGTAACTATGTAGTTTTTATTTATTTATTAAAGGGCATCCAACAAGAAAATCACATAACATGAGTTAATAATAGGTTCTAAAAATATTGTTGACTGTGTGTTTCCTCAATTACAGGTTGCCACAGCTTGCACAATTTAGCGACTAAACAGTTTACTACCACTTACGAACTTAAATCTAAATAAAATTAAAAAGCAGAGTAGTTGAACCAAAAATAACAAGAGAAACAATTTGAATGTGTGCAGGTTATGTATAAAATGTGTTCAGGTTCAGGTTTTTAGGGCAGTCGCCCTAGTACTAACTCGCACATCTCCAAGCGTGACGCGTCACCTCTCTGATCCGTTTTATCCCCCGCAAAAGATGTTTTACATCAAGAACAAATTGTTTCAGGTTCGTTCTGGATGGGTCCGGCTACTTCGACGTGCGAGACGGCGACGACCAGTGGATCCGCATCGCGGTGGCTGCTGGAGACATGATTGTCATCCCCAGCGGCATCTACCATAGGTTCACACTTGATACCAAGGTAAGAAAGAAATTGAAAAAAAATATTTGTGACGCTTGAAAGTATTGTGACTTGGTCTACTCATGATATTTTGCTATTGGTAGGTATTATTAGAGAAGAGTTAATTAGAAGACACCGGCAATCCCTATAGCTTTACGCGAAAACCGTTTTTAATTTTGCCGTTGAAAACTAGATGGCATTACGAGTAGTGCAAAAGAGAGTCGTCAGTGGGCGCGGCCTAAATGTATGCTATCTCACCTGACATAGTGTGTGTACCCGTGCGCTAGAATGAAATGCACAATGATTTATTCCTAAAACGTCCGCGCAAAAATATGTGAATAGACTTTTAGCACAAGCGTTATTTATTATAGAAAAACTTGAGTGTAATCTTTTCAAAATAACATTAATTATTTCAACTTTTGAATAATTAAACTATGTTGGAACGGCGTTTATTTTTGAGTTTTCTTTCTCCTTATATTATTTAGTTTCGTCCAAAGTTGGGCTAAAATCAGTGTTGAAGTACGAAAGCTTAGAAGCTTGTATTTTTGAAAAAAATACTTTTTTTACGGTTTGTGGTGTATACAAACAAAGATTTTGACGAGATAAATTGATATAATCCTTAGTGTTGGATGGTCACCGTCAAACAGTGGAGTAGTTACCTTTCCCCGTTTGTATGGAAAGATGGGCGACTCGTTCATTCTAGCAAGATGTGGCGCCATCTTTACGAATATTTGTAAAGCACAACATAAAATAATGCCTAATCTACGATTTGAAAAAGTAAATTATAGATTGCAGTTTTATTTATTAATTAATTAACAGTTTTGCGCTGTTAATAAATCCTCCTTAAAGAAGACTATTCTCATTTCAGAACTACATCAAAGCCAAGCGCTTCTTCATCGGTGAGCCGGTGTGGCTGCCGTACAACCGGCCGGCGGACGACATGCAGGCCCGCAAGGAATACGTCGAGAAACTCAGCCAAGGATTCGTTGCTCCGGCTTGCTAAGCATTCCTACTAATACAACAAGTTGAATAATCAGAGATCTGTGACCCGACGAGCGTAAGCGTTCGTACCCATCCAACGAAAAGATTAGAGGCTACTAGACTGCATTTAAATTTTTATTCCGCCATGTAGATTACCAAAAACTATTGGACATCTATTTTTTCTTCTAACGTAATCCAAAGGTAACGGCGATACGTTATGTCGATATATAATGTAGCGTGACGTCACCGTTTGACTTGTTTCGGTACAGTTTATTACTGTGGTCGGACGTCACGTACCCGCGCTTTATCTGAGTATTGTGTCCCACTAATATTATAAAGGCAAAAGTTTGTATAGATGTATGGATGTTTGTTACCTCTTCACGCAAAAACTACTTTGCAGATTGAGCTGAAACTTTGCACATGTATTGATGTTGACCAGGATTAACACATAGGCTAGCTTTTGTCCGGGTACAACGGATGCGAAGCAGCGGGCAGAAGCTAGTTAAGCAAAAGATAGGTACATACTTGTAAATTAGCGTCAAAATGAGTTTGAGTTTATTATTTATGTAATTAATGGAATCAGGCGTTACTTTGCGGAAATCCATGACAATAAAATGCAATAAAATATCTAGTTTTAATACCGCTAATGCTGAGATGCATATGCACCATATGGCGGGCGGGAGGGTGGTGTGTATGTATCATCATCACGGCCGTATGCCGTCCACTGCTGGCTGGATGGAAAAGACGCTGCTGCCCATCTTCCGGAGGTATCGTTTGGCAAACTCTTACTGCATCCATGGGGAAGAAGAGAGGGGTAACATTTTACTACCGGCATCCCACGGCATGCCAACAAAATGCCACTATCGTGCCATAGACGCAACTTAAAATCTCATACAAAACGGACATATCGTCCGTTCTGCCATATATTAAATTTGTTCAGCCCTACTGGTTATTCCGACTTTGTTAATTGTCATAATGGTGAAGTAATTATAATGAAAGAATAAAAAACACACATTGAAAAAAAAAGTTTGCTCACAACTTTGTAAATAGCTCATTGTTAAGAGAAATGCAGTGAGGTTATTTTTTTTATTTGTTATAGTTATTCTAATATAAGTAGTTTTACTATAATGTTTACTCATATAGATTATGTATACAAATGTTAATAAAATACTTGAAAATACTAATGAAGTTATCTGTTATATATAAGAATGGGATAAGTGTAACAAGAAAAATAGTTTGTATGTAGAATTAATGGATTCCGTCACGTGCTCAAAATATGTTATTTAAAACTCTTAATTTATAGTTTTGGCGGCAAATGGCGTAATTTGTTTTAATTTATTTTGTGAGTTATATGTATTTGTCCTACATATTCTCTTCAGTCCATGTTACTTACAGCTTCATCATCATTTCAGCCGTGAAACGTCCACTACTGAGCACAGGCCTCATGGATCTCCATGAGGGGTAGTTGCCATACTCACCACGCTTGGCAGGCGGGTTGGCGAGCGCAGTACGGGATGTTATACACGGAAAGACGCTGCTGCCCATCTTCCGGAGGTATCCCTTAGCAGGCTCTTACTGCATCCACGGGTATGAGAGGAGGGGTAACATTCTACTGCCGGCACCCCACGGCAACTTTCGTACTTACGTATTCCATAACTTCAGTCTTATGTATTGTAAGTACGCGCTCTAAACAATACTGCCTTTACGTCGAAAAGATGTAGGTAACTCAACTTACATAAGTAATTCTAAAAAAATATAACAGAGGAAGAAAATTTAAAAACAAAAAGAAGACGTACAATTAAAAGCCTTATCAGTTAGCGATCTCTTGACAGAATACTGACAAGAATGAAAGGAAGAAAATTTAAAAACAAAAAGAAGACGTACAATTAAAAGCCTTATCAGTTAGCGATCTCTTGACAGAATACTGACAAGAATGAAAGGAAGAAAATTTAAAAACAAAAAGAAGACGTACAATGAAAGGAAAGGCCTTATCAGTTAGCGATCTCTTGACAGAATACTGACAAGAATGAAAATGTACGGTGCTGCCATAATATAATTCAATTTAATTATTCAGCCCTAAATTTTACTAACATGGCCTAATAGATTTAGAATGACTGCAATAATTTTACAGCACAATATCCTACGATTTAACATTTTCAATCAAAGTATTCTTATATAGAACACGTTTAATACCATATATAAATCACAAATATCATCATATCACCACGGAAATACGTAAGTTTATAATCTAGAATTAACGTCATCCAAGCGTGAAGTTAATTGCAAAATCAAATCTGTTGTCTTCGTAGAGGCTATTGTTATTGCGGTGTCATGTGAACAGTAATTATTTATTTATAAGCCTGATTCTTCCCAATACAATAATATATTTAAAAAAACAAGTTATAATCCATCTTCTAGGAGCTTCAGTACATAGTATAAAACAATGTCGCTTCATGCTGTCTGTGTGTCCCTATATTTGCTTAGATCTTTAAAACTACGCAACGGATTTTGATGCGGTTTTTTCAATAGATAGTGATTCAAGAGAAAGGTTTTTAATGCATAATATAGTAGAGAAACACTGATCATTTTGGAGGTTTTTGATGTGAGGTCGTAAATAAACACATTTTTTTGCGCTTACATTACAAACGCTGGCTGAACCCTACGAGATAGATCAAAATAATGTACTACAGTATTGTACACCTTAAAAAGGTCTACAAAAAAGTCCGCGATGGTATATTCTGTAGTATATTTAGTATCAGCATTGAACGATTGCGCGAAGCCGGGGCGGGTCGCTTGTAGGTTATATTCAAGAATTACCTACAATAACCAGTTCTTTCATCGGAATATTACCGACTTAGCTAAGAGGATGTTATAGGTAGGTACCTCCCAATGCACTGCAGCGTCCCGTACAGCACGGATTTTTGCTGACTTGAGCTTTTAGCAGTCGAAGGATAGAAGTTACACCCATACTTAGACATAATTTTACTAACGTAACTCTATGCCTAATGCCTACTAGGTACAGACATCCTTCACAGTCGTGAATTGTTAAAACTTCTGTACAACCAAACTATTCAAAATTTTGGGAGGTTCAATGACAGTAAATACTTAGTTGTCAAAATGTTCACCACAAATCATGTCTCAAAGGCAAAATTGTTAAAAAAAATACAAAAATCAAATACTCATATCTTTTGGAAGCATAAAACTACATTAAATTAAGTAGGTATCTTATGGAAACATGTAAAAAATGTAGACAGCCTATCGGTACAAGTCCGTGCCAACCTCCTACTAAACAGTCATGTGGGAAACCAGCTAGTACATCCGAACCAAGCTTTGGCATATTCAGCTCAAATGCCCCAAATTCAGGCGGCGATATCAAATCCAGTTCAAATCGGTCTACTTTTTTCCCCTCTAGCAAGCCAAAATCAACTGATTCTAGTTCGACCCAAGCAAGTGAGAGCCTATTCGGATCAAGTGACCCAATTTCAAGCGGAGATCCTAAATCAGGCTCAGTTAGGGGGTTCAGTTTGTTTCGTTCAAGTGAGCCAAGTCAATCTAAAGGTGCTTCTTCGTCCCAACCTAGTGCCCCAAGTAGTAGCTTATTCGGCTCAAGTACCACAAGTTCAAGCGGTGATACCGAATCCAGTCCAAAACGGTTTTCCTTTTTCTCATCAAGTGAGCAAAGTCCATCAAAAGATGCTTCATCGTCCCAACCTAGTGCCCCAAGTGGTGGCTTATTCGGCTCAAGTGCCCCAAGTTCAAGCGGTGATACTGAATCCAGTTCAAAATGGTTTTCTTTTTTCTCGTCAAGTCATCAAAGTCCATCAAAAGGTGCGTCATCGCCCCAACCTAGTGCCCAGAGTGGTGGCTTATTCGGCTCAAGTGCCCCAAATTCAGGCGGTGGTACTCAATCTGCTTCAAGTGGATTCCGCTTTTTCCGTCCAAGTAAGCCAAATCCTTCAACTGGCGATACTTTATCAGAACCACGTGCCCCAAGTGGCGGCTTATTCGGCTCGAGTGCCCCAAGTTCAGGCGGTGATACCCAATCAAGTCCAAAACGGTTTTCCTTTTTCTCATCACGTGAGCAAAGTTCATCAAAAGATGCCTCATCGTCCCAGCCAAGTAGTGGCTTATTCGGCTCAAGTGCCCCAAGTTCAAGCGGTAATACCGAATCTGGTTCACGCGGGTTCAGTATTTTCCGTTCAAGCGCTGGTAGTCGACCAAGTTCATCTAGCGTTGCATCTCCTCCCCAAAGTGCCCCAAGTGGTGGTGGCTTATTTGGCTCAAATTCCCAACGTGGCGGTGGCATATTAAGCTCAGGTGGCCCAAGCTCTGGCAAAAGCGAATCAAGTGGACTTTTCCGATCCTCTGAGCCAAGTCCATCTGCTGTTGGTGGCAGTTCGTCCTATTCAAGTGCTCCAAGTAGTGGGGATAGATTCACTTCAAATGCCCCAAGTTCGAGTGCTGATACATATAAAGAAAATCTAGGTAACTAGCTGAAAACCGACAATAGATTTTAAGCACTTATGTAGGTAAGTAAAATCTAAATTTGAAACTGAAAAGTGCAAGAAAGCTTTGTTAGTTATAGGGTGTCTATATATTCGCTATTAAAGTAAGACATTAATTTGTATTAATTTACCCCCGTACTTGTAAACAGTGATTAAAATCATTAGGAGTAAATTAGTGCTAATAATGTTATTTAAATTCACCTTAAACATGCAGCATGCATTTTGTTTTATACACGTTGGAATCTACATGAGTCCTGCGGGGAGACAACAGTACTAAAAACTGTTTTTTTAAAGTAAGCTCTGGTATCTCCCCTGCCCAGGGGAGACAACAGGAATTTATTTTCCTGATATCTCCCCTAGGGGATCCATAAGGGGAGACCATAGACCTAAACCGAATCTAGTGTACCCTTTTACAGATAAGGGTGTGTCTAACGATCTGGTTACTTACAGCGATAAGCACAATGGCTGGTGAAGGTGCGCCTGGAAATGGCATCCTAGTATTCACTCTTTGGTACATATTCATCGCTTGGAACTACTACAAGTGAGTTTTTTCATTGTTGCCTACCCTAACTTATAGCTTTTCTAGTTCTAGACTTAGATTTCTAGACATAATTCTGTTTTGTGCGGCTTTGCACGCGTTGACCCTGGAGAAATTTACGTTTTTTTTATACTACTTAATGACTATAAGCCGAAGGCCCGCCTGATGTTAGCGGTAACCTCTGCCTGTAACAAATGCAATACCGCGGTGATCACGTTCACTAAGCATTTTTTACTTAATCAAAATAAAACCGGGCAAGAGCGAGTCGGACTCGCGCACCGAGGGTTCCTTGCCTAGTTTAAATTATTAGCAACAGCTTGTTTTCCACCGGGCAGACGATGAAACTTATCGCTCTACGAAAACTTCTCTTTGTATTTGAACAAAATAGCTATTTTTACAGTCGTGCCCTGGTAATAAATTATCTGTTTGACGCTGTTGTCTCGCACTTGGCAGAATAATAACTTTTGTTGCGCAATCGTTACGGAAGTGCGTCGTATTCTAGACGAGAAATATTTACGTACTTTTCACCTGATGTAAAGCATTGGCAACGTGGAAGGCGTTATACGAGTCATAATGTAGAGTGGGTCCAGGTAGAGGGGAGTTCGTCGTTATTATAGTGTACCTTGACCAGAATAGAATTTGGGTGCTCTTTGTTATATACCAGAAAATAAACATCATCTCATCATCAACATCATCCACAGCCTGACTTCACCCACTGTTGGGTATAAGCCCAGATAATATAATCCAGGTATAGGTAAGCCTCCCTTAGTTCGTGCCATCCGCCACGCCACTACCCTGCGCCTGCCAGCGCCAGTCCGATCCATCTTTTGCCCGCGATTTTATGCCGGACGACCAACATTTCTGTATCCTTGTCTATTATTATTATTTGTCCCACTGCAGGGCAAATAAATTATCGGGCAACTTTGGATTTTTTGGATGGACTTAAAATTGAAGTAGAAGAGAGCTATTTCTGTGTCTTCTTGTCAACTGAATTTTTTACCACTGTAGGATAGTTGTGGGGTAGTAGTAGGGTAGTTGTAGGATATGTTGTAAGTAGTGGTTGTAGTAGGTGCGATACGAAGTTCGCCGGGACAGCTAGTTTATATATATGTATATATACATACATATATATATATTTCAAGGCGTTTATGTAACGCGACGGGCATGGCCGGCTCGCTAGTAAATAATATTTATAATACCTTAACGTCTAACTAAACAGTTTGTGTTATACACGTACTTTATCTGTAAAGGACAACATCGTGAGAAAACCCGCGGCTTAGTCAGCTTCAGACTTATTATATATAATGTTCTTTCCTCTGAATAGCTGACTTTGCTAAGAGGATGGTATACATGCTGGGCAAGCATAATCCATCTAAAAATGTCTCAGGAACTTCAGCGTCCCGCACAGCATAAATACCAGTTCCTGGTATCTAATAATAACAGTAACAAGTGTTAAAGGCCAATTTACTGTAGCGTAAAACACTTCAACAAAAACAATTTAACCTGCTTAACAATTCACATTCCGGCAAAAAAAGCGCTCCCTCGGGGTAAAACTCCAGCTCTGAAATGCCAAGGGCGGTACAAGCTATACCTAGTACCTATAGAGGACTCCGGAGGCTAGCATTCAGACAGAACTAAGTAGGTCAGATTCCTCTCGTTACGTAAGGGAGGGTGGAATTTCTCACCCGCGCTATATTGAAGCTACTAATCTGGGTTCTGCACTGTCTAGGAAGATATCTCGACTAGCCTTAGTTTTATATTCAGAAACATTTCAGTGATTGTTAAAAACCTTATTAGGTACTAAGTTTTATACAAGCTCTTATTTCGCTTGCCATGTATGTAACTATGTTTGTTCGGGGGGGGGGGGGGGGGAATCTTGCAACTCAATTTTGATGCCGATATCTTTAACCAATTGAGCTGAAATTTTATATACACGTTTTGTTTGGATGACAATGCATGGTCAGCTGTGACGTCACTCTGAATCCAACATGGCGGAACACCCAGGATGGCGGACTAGTGATTTTTTTAATGCATTCCTACAATATGGATATCCAATAAAAGGGCTTGATGAGAATAACTCGAAAAATTTAATGACATCACTCTAAATCCTTCATGGCGGTATACAACAGATGGCGGACTAGTTACGAAATATGCTGGCAGTATTATTATGTTGGGTTTGCACAGTACACAAAATGCAGGGTAGTATTACTGTCGACCATGCCGTTGTATTGGTCTCGAAGCTCTTCTATGATGATCAAGCACAAGCATACGTCGTAGGGTAACATCATTAGTAGGTCTACAAGAAGAGCTAGATTGTTCCAAACTAAACGGCAAACGACCTTGCAATAATGATGCGTTGAATGAGATGAACAGACTGAGAAACCTGTCTAGTGATAGGTAACTAAAATGTAAAAAATAAATTCTAAGTAAACTTTGACAAACAAGCTTTTATTTAAACGTACCTACATACTAAAATGAATAAAATAAACATTTTCCATAAAAGTTTAATGTCTTTGGTTGACATTCGACCTAACAAACGAACCTAACCTAATGTTATTATTTAGTGCTTCAAGTACCATTGTATAAAAGATCTTACAACCTAAAAGCAAAGTTTAAATTTTTTTCGTATTCCTTGACGATAGAGTCCACGAATGGAAGCTTTTGCAAGCCTCAGCTGCGTTCCCAGGGCCTTCCCGTTGCGTCACCAGAAGGGTGGCACTGGGAGGTGACCTTTACCACTGCGGGTGTTATGCAACCACCGGTCGATACCGTACAGCCAGTTTCTCTTGTCACTGTGTGATCGGTAATGAACCTTTTTATTAGTTTCAGCCGTAAAACGTCCACTACTGAACACAAGCCTCGCTCATGGATCTCCATGACAGGTAGTTGCCATACTCACCACGCTTGGCAGGCGGGTTGGCGAGCGCAGTACGGGATGTTGGTACACGAAAAGATGCTGCTGCCCATCTTACGGAGATATCCCTTAGCAGGGTCTTACTGCATCCATGGGTATGAGAGGAGGGGTAACATTCTACTGCCGGCACCCCACGGCGAATTTATTAGTGTACGCTGAAAATGCTGCTTAGTGATTCTGTACTTTTTATTTTATTTATTGAGAAACGATAAATTAGTCAACATGTTTCTTGTGATCTCGCATTTTGATTGTAGGACATTGTACACGCGGTTACACTTTAACAAGAACTTAATTACGAGGGGTAGGTAAAACAAGGTGATCCATTATTGTAAGTAGGGCATAACAGCATGTAAAAAGAATAATGCTCGTTCCTATGATGGAAATAATTATATGAATGCTATAATAATTATAAAGCTGGAGAGTTTTTTTTGCTTGAGCGCGCTAATCTCAGAAACTACTGGCTCGAAGCGAAAAATTATTTCAGTGTTGGATAGCTGAATTTTCGAGGAAGGCTGTAGGCTTTAGAATATAACTCTACGATAAGTATACGAGCAGAGCATAAAACGCATACGAAGTCGCAGGGAACTAGTTAAGTATAATATTTGACAGTTGCCCCTATAGGTAAACATTGCCTACCGTAGCTAGCTGGTGCACCCAGGGAGTTCTAAATGAACATTGTTGACTATTGGCGGGAAAATTATGAATTTACCTGTACATTTTCTATGGGATTGTTATTTATGAAAATTATTGAAATGAAAATTTGTTTATTTGTGATACAAATTTTACACAGTTATAGTAAGAATATAACAAACAGGTATCACAAATCGGACTTGGCTCAGCATTGTGTTGCTGCGTGAACCACTAACGCTGATCTTCCGCCAGAACTGACAGTGATGTCACGGATGTACCTAACCACATTCTTATACATACAATTAAAACACAAAGAACTCACAAGCAAAAATCAACATTAAAATAAAAGATTTGAGTTGGATCAAAAAATAACAAATAGAACCGTAATCTATAACTTAATTATGTAAGAAACAAATCCATATGGGAAATCTAATTGTCAAACTTATAAACCAAAAAACCTATATGATATTGATGTCATGTTTGAGATCTTTCTGGTCTAAAAACGACATGTCGACTTATATACCTATATATTTAGAATATGCTTTGTTGTTACACCTTAAAATGATATAGCAGTGCTTATCGCTAAACAAAACAAAAATATAAATTAATAGTAGAAGACGGTGGCGTACATATATACATCACTTATGTTATCTTGAGGAAGGTAAAAGTTACCTAGTTCCAATGTCCTAAGCCTAAAGCATTCTACACTATCCATAACCATCATGGCTGACCTTACGTGATCATCATCATAATCATTTCAGCCGTAAAACGTCCACTACTGAACACAAGCCTTCCCTCATGTATCTCCACGAGGGGTAGTTGCCATACTCACCACTTAGCAGGCACCCGCCTGCGAGCGCAGTACGGCATGTTGATACACGGAAAGACGCTGCTGCCCATCTTACGGAGGTATTCCTTAGCAGGCTCTTACTGCATCCACGGGCATGAAAGGAGGGGTAAGATTCTACTGCCGGCACACCATGGCCATACCGCAGCTCGCGTAATCACAATTGGATAAAGAAACCTTACCAATAGTGCAACGCACGCGTGAACTTGGTCTTGCGAATGCCAAGGTTTGCGACGTCTTAGGGTCAGCGCAGACAGAACGGAGCGCAGCGGAGAGGATTTTATTACCGCACTTGAAAATAAACTTTAAAATTATTACAATAAAATGCATAAATGCTTGAACCTGACAAAAAATGCTCGCGCGTCCTCGAAGATCCGTAATCGCGATCGCGATCCGCAAAGAAAATGCCCGAGACCGCACGGGGATTATTCCTCTCTGTCCGCGCTGACCCTGCTACATGGAAATAATAAACGCAGTTTACAGATGCGATACTCCTTCAAGAGTTAGGGTCAATCTCTATAGATGTTGACCTATGTTTTAATCAAAATATGTCGTGCGGTGCCGGCAGTAGAATGTTGCCCCTCCTATCTTGCCGGTGGATGCCTCCGCTTGCCAAGCGTGGTGTGTATGGCAACAACCCCTCATGATCTTTAGACCCATGTGGGAGGCCTTTGTCCCTAGTGGGCGTCCTATGGCTGGGATGATGAAAAGTTTCAAGGAAATGAAAAAACAAAAGTTATCGATTCCGGTGGGATTCAAACCCGCGTTGGTCAAATCGATACTTGACCCTTCCTGAAGCGGGAAGTAGAATGTTGCCCCACCTCTCTTCGCCGTGGATGCAGTAAGAATCTGCCAAGGGAAAATCCAAAAGATGGGCAGCAGTGTGCTTCCGATGACTACCAGGTCGTCCGGATAATCAACTAACATGATCAAGAGTTTCGACAAGGGTTTCGTAGCTCAGATGGTGAAAGCTCTTCCGGCTTTCTCATCTCCTCCAGCGGTAGAACGTCCAACTCCTGGACAAAGGTCTCCCGCATTGATCACTAAGCACTAATCATGAGGGGTTGTTGCCATACTCACCACGCTTAGCAGGCGGGTTGGCGAGCGCAGTATATGATGTTGATACACAGAAAGCTACTGCCCATCTTCCGGAGGTATCCCTTAGCCGATCCCTTCCTCTCTTCCCCGTAAAATTGCATCCACGGGCAAGAGGGGAGTGGCAACATTCTACTGCCGGCATCCCACGGCATCTGTCTCTATTTTGAATAATTAATTTGTCGCATGATTTGGCAATCGACCCATGTTTCACATCTAAGCACCCTAATTGGAATGTACTTCTTTAAATACTCGTTTTTATACCTACCTGACGATATTTCTGACCTATATCAACAAGGAATAGGTTGTTGGGGTTATGTTAAATTAGTTTTTGCTGTGGGGTGCCGGCAGTAGAATGTTAGTCCTCCACTCTTGCCCGTGTAGGCAGTAAGCCTGCTGAGCGATACCTCCGGAAGATGGCCGCAGCGTCTTTCCGTGTATCAACGTCCCAAACTGCGCTCGCCAACCTGCCTGCCAAGCGTGGTGAGTAACTATACCCCTCATGGAGATCCATGAGCGAGGCCTGTGTTCAGTAGTGGACGTTTTACAGCTGAAGTGATGATGTTAGTTTAAGTATTATTCGGTATTCCCAGGATGTATGACTGATATTTTATGATGTATAATATCTTGTCATAGGCATACATTGCATGTCGAACAAAAGCGATGGGCAATGATGAATTAACGACCTCTGTAGCGCAGCGGGCGAAGGCCCGTTTGCGACTCAAAAGGTTGCTGGTTCGATTCCATGTCTTAAGTATAACCAGTCATCTAGTACCCATAACACAAGCACTGCTTAGCTTGGGGCTTGATGCTTGGTGATGCTGTGTGAATTGTCGTGCATTATTTTTTTATTTATAATGATATCTGCTATGAACTATCTATGCCTGAATCAATCGCTAAAATTAATAACTGTTGTAATTTTAGAATGCATAGCTGTACTAGTTAGCTTTAGATAGTTAGTGCAACCACAGAATCGCCACCACAATGTGCATATAGAATGGAATCAGACATAAAAGTTTAAATTTTAGCTAACTAGCTTCTGCCCGCCGCTTCGCATGCATTGTACCCGGATAAAAAGCCTTTGCGTCAATCCTGGTCAACATCCGTACCTCTGCGAAATTACAGCCACGTTACAGCTCAATCAGTAGGCTAGTTTTTGCGTGAAGAGGTAACAAACATCCATACAAACAAACTTTCGGCTTTGTAAGTGGGAGCCCACAGTTGCGCGTTGCTAAGAGCAAATCCGTAGGCACTGATAACTTCAGTGTCAACCATACGTATAGGCAGTAAAGTAGGTTCGTACAGTTCATACTTGGGAACTAGGTCAGCTGGTATCGACCAGCGCAACCTAGGCATTACGTAAGCAAGAGCCGCAGATTATGGAGGGTGCTTGTGTGTATTACTGGGGGGTGCAGAAGATCAGCGTTGCCCCAGCCAGCTTTATGCTGAGATAGCTGAACGTTTTGCTATTGTTTGTGTTACAACGTGAGCTCAGCGCGATTAACCGCGCCTTTCTTACATTTCTTATGATATTTTGTTGGAATGTGTCGAAATGAAATGAAATATTTTATTTACCAGAAGTATGGTACAAAGGTTTTAGGATAAGTAAATCATTCACATACTTCACTGATTGATCAGCGTGCAAAATAATGTATGTATGTAGGTACAAGTAGGTACATAAGAATGAACGGAGATCGGAGATTCCAATAGTTAGGCTAATAATATGTAGAAGGTAAATATGTAGAACCACTTGTATATATAAGATCCGTCAACTAGATGTAGGTATTGTAAATAGCATTTTATCCAACCCTAGTTGTGAAGAGGTAGAGCTTTTGATTAAGTTATTAGATTTAGGTTTAGTTAAGCATTATGTTTGTTATTTTTGGTGATTTTGTTTCATTTCTTTTTCTTACACGGACGATGTGGCCGCTAAGCGTCTTAAATAAATTTAAAAAAAAAACCTTATGAAAGGGCTTTCTTATGTGAGGAAGGTAATATTAAAAAGTCACCATCTCAGCCGTGGTACGTCCTCTGCTGGATATATACCTTCCTCAAGTAGGTACCGATACATGAGCGGGTTGTTGCCATACTCGCCACGCTTAGCAGACGGGTTGGCGAGCGCAGTACGGCATTTTGATACACGGAAAGACGTTGCTGCCCATCTTTCGGAGGTACTCTTTGGCAGATTCTTACTGCATTCATAGGCAAGAGAGGTGGGGCAACATTCTAATTCCGGCACCCCACGGCAATGATGACGAGGTGTACGGTATAAAATATCAGTCAAACATCCTAGGAATACTGAATATTACGAATAGGTAGGTTTTGACTGTATATTTTCAACATTTGCCTCGTGGCTGGAATCGAACCTTGTAATTCTCTGCCGGCTCTTCGGCCACTGCGCCACGGAATCTTCCTAATTAGATGCTTAGTCTACCTGACGTCGGAAACCGTCTTAAATATTTGGCTGAATTATTCAGTCTATAAGACTTACCTACTTAGCATGCAAGGGGTGAGCACGTAAAGCCCTCCATTCAAAAGGTAATTTTTTCGTGCCACGTTTGACATTCACAAACATCTGTTTCGGAAACAATCCTTATTTTTTTGACATTGCGTGTTTGATGGCAGTGATTGCCGACCTTGGTATTTATTAGGGAGTTATTTCTGTATCGTTTTATGATTTGTATTTGGTAGTTACCTTCTAACTTATATGATTATGTCACTCACTACTGCCTTAGTAAACGACTTTTTAGACCCCCTCATTCTCGAGTTATCGATTTGATGAAGTTTTTAGGGAACTTGGTTTGTTGTCATTTTACTGCCGTCGTAAAAAAGGTTCATTACAGACCAAGATTACAGATAGTTCTCTGTAAAATAATGTTTAAATTGCGGAAGCATTTCTTGTGATACTACTCTTGAACCTTCAACGCTTAGAAAGCGCCCGGCGCGTTGTATTTCAGAAATAAACACCTTTTTTGTGAGACTCTTGAATAAATTACTTATTTCAGTGTGACTTGAGTAGAATGAATATGTTCAACCTAAGTCCTTGTCAAGATAAAACCAGTAATCATTGTGGTGGCAGAATGCCTACTAACATTTGTAGTGTAAGTTTGTGCAGAAGTGTGTGTAGATGACTGTTACGAGGAATGTTACGGAGCTTCGACTCCGGCTCCGAAAGGTTACAGCTTACGATTTATTCTACACAGCCGAAAGCGGCTCGGACTCCGATACATTTAATTTAAAACCATGTTACATGTCTGCTAACAAGCGTACGTCAAAACGAATGGATAGGTTGAAGTCAAGTTGAAGTCTAATTGTGCAATATCTAAGTTGAAAATCATCTAGCTAGTTTAAAAAAGTGTAGCTAGACTTGCTTCTTAGTTGGCGTGGCATTCATTGGCGTCAGACTGTAAACAATTACAGCATCATACCTAATCTGTTGGTTCTAAGAAGTCTATGCCTTCTTGGCACGCGTTGTTCCGAATTAATAGAGTCTTAATTTCCCTTCCCGTCTGACACACGCCAACTACCTAATGTGCAAGTCCATCTACACTTAGTACTGTATTATTTCATACACTAGCCAATGCATTACAATTACAAGAATCTGAACACCGCAGACTATGTAGTATCTTAAAGTATATGCTAAAGACAATCAGAGGCGTTGGCGCAGCTCCAACAAAATGGATGAGCCGGCCGGCGAACGCGCAATGTTTACGATAGCGCTTAGTTCTATGTGTGCTAATGATAGAAGTAAATATTACTAGACATTTTACAAAGTGCAATCTGCCACCTTTACGCTGACGACCTACAACGCTACTCTTCAGCATCGGTGGATTTTTTCGGTGATGCTATTCAAACACTCAAATATCTTAGATTAAAAACGGTTCGGCTTCAACGTCATAGCTAACAAATGTCTGGCTATTGTCATTGGAAATGCACTTCCTAACTGTAAAATCTCCTTCACCGACACTGTTAAAAAATCTTGGAATTCCACTGGACTCCACCTTAGGTGGAGCCCCATGTTAAGGAAACCTCTCGTTAGTGTTGTGGCCTCCATGCCATTATTCGGTTAAAACATTTCCTTCCCACTTCTACTAAGATATCCCCTGCTAATTCGCTCCTTTTTCCCATAATTGATTACGCAGATGTTGCTTTTCTGGACTTGGAACTCTAACCTCTTAAACGAACTTGATCGTCTACATAAAACTTGTATTCGTTTTATTTTCTGTTTTTGTAAATATGACCATGTTAGTAAAAAACGCAGAATTCTCAGAATCCTATGTTTGCTCTTTTCTGTTCTCAAAGACCCTATCGCTCCCGTCCCGACTACTTCAACACACATTTAAACGGTTAAATTTTCGTACTGACACACACATCAAACAGCTACGATCTTCCGAAAACTTGCTAGTAGACATCCCAGAGCATAAGTACCTACTACTTTTCGGGATGACCCCTTTTCAGTGGAGACTGTTCGACTTAGGAATGAATTGCACCTCGACTATATCGATTAATAATGTAGCTCAGTTCAGTTTACCCGTGGATACATCATCATCTTCTTTGGCTCGAACCTCGGCTGTTCAATTGTGAATTATAATTTGATATTCTCTACTTTAAAGTTTATTTAGTTAAATGAGAATGCATTAAGCCCATCTTTTGTACCTAATAGTGCAATAAAATCGCGGGTTAAACATTTGTTTCAAAATTAACATAAATTCATTTGTTCTATTTTATTTTATATCCCACCTGATGTTAAGCGGTAACCTATACCTATAACAATTGCAATGCGGCGGTGATCACGTTCGTTGAGCACGTGACCAACGCTGCACTGCAATGCTCCCGTCACCCTGAGACAGATTTGTAAGGTCTCATGTGCCCGTAATTTCACCGGTCCCCTTGCCCTTCAAACCGGAACACAGCAATTACTTAGTTTCTGTAATCTGTGACATTTACTGCTTGGCGGCAGAAATAAGTATGGTGGTAGTACTTCCCCGGATGAACCTTTCGCAAAAAGTTCTACTACCACTAAAATTACTTCAAGTTGTGAGCCAAAAACTATTAAATAAATAAATGAATGAGCAATCAGAATGAGCAATGATGCTCTATGCGAATAAAGCTGATAAAATCTAACCGATTTAACCAGCCGGTAATACCCACTATTGAGTAGGATTTATTACTCTTTTTTACTTATCTCTGGCAGACTTATATGCACAATACTTAAAAAACATAACATCAAGACTTATCTGCACATCACGCAAACATTTGCCCTACTTACGGGTGGTCATACTGTTTTGGCTCACACGGCGTGGTTACGGATAAACCAGGGCTCAAATTATCATAGTTTTCTTCTATCGATCTTTTGAGCTCAATGTAACGAGATACCTTTAGAAAACTTGTTTGCATCACCAGTTCTTGTAAAGCAATTATATGATAGTTATATTCATTTCAAATTTCTTATTATAAATCAATGGGCAATCCGTTAATTTTAACTTTTATTAACTATATTTTTTTATAGTCGTAAAACCTTAGAGACAATAACAACTTACAAGCCTTTTTGCCATAAAGTCACAGTCTGTCCGCTTAATGACTCTTATTTTCAGCTCTTCTTTACAGTGTTTTTACTCAAAACCTAATCACCCGTAAAAAACAAACAGTAGGTATGACCTTACAAAGGCTTTTTAGCAGATGTATTGGTCTGTCTTGTCATCAATACGGATTGGGTGTCACTTTGAACGGTCATATCTCAAATTCTATAAGATCTGTTCAGCCTATTTATAACCGCTATCGTGAAACAACAAAACTATTGAGCGTTATGTAAGAAAACTGTTTATGTCATTTGTTTGCCCTTGGTATTACTCAAAAAATACCAGAGATTGAATGGCAAATTCCATCGACCTTGAGATATAAATGTCAGAATCAGAACCCTATAATTTTCCGGTAGTTGGCTTTCCCGTAATTTTTTATGATGCCACTGTCTATTTTATAAGTTCTCGATCTACTAAAATAATTAGTAAGGGGAAATGATTTGCTAATAAAACATTTCCCTTCAAATAAAAGGGTTATAGGCAAATCATTTAGATATTATTATTATTTATCTTCCACTGTCCCACTGCAGGACAAAGACCTCCTTTCCTTTCTACCACTCTTCGCGACTTGACGCAATGACAGGCCCGTTCTCAGAGTGTCCATGTCGACCCGCCATCTCCTTCTGGGTCATCCGCGCGGCCGACTTGCGTCTGGGGTCCATCCACTGCACAAAAACCTTCAAAATATTTCCTACTTTTAAAAGCGAGCTACACCGGGCATTGCGCTGACGAAAACCCAACCTGAATTAATTTGTTTGTTCTTCGGACGTCATCAGCACATCATTCGCTGCCAAACCTTGGGCTTTTCAGGTTTATTGATAGTGGCGTTTATATTACAAACGAATACGCAACTTGTTATGTTCTTTATATTCGAAACTACAAATAGATTTTAGATGAAATAAGTGATCGGATAAAAATTTGTCTACCTATATAAAGGAGATGTTTCACGAATGTATGGAATCCAGGCTAACTAGGTGTACACGTGCACAAAAATGGCTAAATATTTATTAAACATTTTCCCACTATCAGTTTTTTAATATGTTGCTTCGTTTGATGCATTTTCCTAAAAATAACTAGCCTAAGTCGAGCAACACAAAACTGTAGAACAATATGGCGGACCAATACAGTTGGTGACGTCATTTTGACAGCTGTTGGCATAATAGTAAAATGAATGATTTATGATAGAAGCTAAATCAAGTCAACCTGAGGTATTTCAATTTTCGAGTACCTAAGTACCTCAGGCTACCTACGTAAACTACATTAAGAGCCTAGCTACTGTTAAAAAACTTCAAAATCTTCAACTCAAACACGTAAAACCATCTGTCAAAATCATTAGGCAGTGACAGTTACAAGAATTTATTAGAAACTGTCTTGGCTGCCTAGTAAAAATGTTACCAGTGATAATTATGCCTCGTATTTAAAACATTAATAAAACAATCATTTTAGTTTAAATTAAATAAAGAGTATTTTTTCCGAAATCACCGATTTTTGCGCAATTTTTCAGTCTGGGTACATAGACCTAGCCCATTTTGAAACATCTCCTTTATAAATATTGGCATAAAATATTTACGTTTGCAAACTTATATCCTAATAGCACCTGTGCTTGTTTGAAAATGCCTGAAGTTTACGACTTAATAAGACAGTTTATTATTTCACAGTTGTTCATTAAAATTTATTGCACAACCTTTAATGTAAGGTGTCTGTTTCATTAATTTCCGCTTAATTTTCATAGAAATTACAAAAGCAATTCAGACCGTGGATTCTCAGACGCTGCTTCATTTTATAAACGAAATGAAAGTAAATCTAAGTAGCCTGTAGGAATCTCAAGACAATAGCTAATAAAAGCACCATTCGCGACCCTCCGTCTGGGGCCTTGGCGTTCAGTAAGTAGACTTCCCCAATAATTATTTGACTAAGGAGCGAAGAATGTCGGTCTTCAACTGGACAGCGTTTAGTGACTATTACTTGCCTTCTGAAGTAATACACAGTGTACAATAAAGAACAGACAATTGAAAAAATAATCTAAGATGACGATTATCATACTTAACTGCAATGTATCATGTTTGTAAGATAAAATAAAAGGATACAAAAAGTCTTAAAGTCTAACAAATTATTCGTACATATGTACATCTCAACATTTACCATTGTTTTCACTCGAAGTTTAAACAGCACTAATCGTGGTCAATCAAGCTAGCCTAACCTCGACTTCTGATGCGGTCCAATCATAACATCTCAATGAAACAAATAATAATAATAAAAAACAGCTCATAATAATCAACGATGTCGAACCTCGTGAGACAATGCACCATCAGTATTTTCCATACTGCGTTCTACTTTTATTAGCCAACAGGAGATCAGCCATGGCCGACCCCAGACAGGAAGCCAGCTAAGTGAGCTCTGTCCTGACTCAGTTGCACCGGACGCGGCCAAATTGCTTCTGTGCGATGCAAAATTGCAAATGTATAGGCGTGTTTAAGACTTGTAATGTCTGGAGACGGTTTGGTGCAGATTTTATAGCCATAGAGGGGGAAATCCGCTAGCAGATACACATGCTGCGTAAGGGCACAGCATGGTTATGTGAGGTTGTCTCGCGATTCGATCGATGATTCGCAGCTGTCAAGCAACCGCCTTAGTTTGTACCCCAGCCCCGCGGATAGAGCCAGCACCCAAGCCCGACCGTGAATCCCGTCAGGCCCGGGCGCTGTATTCCAAGCCCTGAGGCGCTTTATGGCTCGGTCGAACTCCTCTCGTCCGAAAACCCCAAGTCGTCAGACCAATCAAGGTCCGTCGACGAGGGGGATGAGGGACTGGACTGGTCCTGGACCCTTGGGAAGAGGGTATCAACAACCCTCTCCATCCACACTGGGTCCAGGATTTCCGTCAACGGAGGGACCCACGGTCTGAGTTTGCCCAGTACCGTGCGGTACGGGCACCCCCTTGGATCCCTGTTCAGTCCCTCCAGGAGTTCGCTCCAAGACCGAGGCTTGGCGTTGCCAATGGTGCCTTGGAGCGCCTTGGTAACTCCACGGTATGCCTCGTAAGCTTTATCCGTCTCCCCGGCTGCGGCTTGCCTTCTTCTACGGGTCCTTTGGTACTGGCGTCGGGCGTGCAGGCATGCATCTCGCAGCCGCGCGATCTCCTCCGACCACCATTAGGTACACCGCCCTGCGCTTGGTTGACCCGGCCCGGACAGCTTTTTTTAGCTTTGCAGAAACTTCTATAAGTCTATGGATTTGTCAGGCAAAATCTTTCTATAACAAACTGATGGTTAGTAATTCTGACAGGTTTACGACTTGGTTGCGACTGTAAAACTGAAGCCCCATGTGGTTAAAAACTATGGCTTATTCCCAGAGGTTCACGTCCCGTTTATACCTTGATTCCCAACGGTTCCACAACATTTTAAATTGAATAATATTTCCTTTTCCAACGGGTCCGTAAAATTGTTTTCCACCAGCTCAATGATTTAGAAGACAGTCTTAAAATAAAAATTAAAAACACTGCAGTTCCCTCCTGCTAAAATATTATAATGACAAAACGTAGCGTCCAACAAAACCATCGTTGTGTAACGCTACGATTATGTTAAATTAACGTTAAATACAGCGTACAATGACTCATTCGAATAACAGAGCAATTGTCTGATATGACGTGACGTTGTGGAATATTTTACATTGCCCTTCACCTTTTTATCAGCGGGTCAATTGTTCTGATCTGTTATCGCTCTTACATTTGGTATCAGCGCTCGTATTTATTATAGATAAGCTTCTAGTTTATGTCATCCATCATACTTTTCTTTACTTACTTATCTCCATTTGCATGTAACTCTTTTTCCTTGTTTTTAACTTACCAATTGATCCCTGTTGCTTTTGATGTAATAAATGACGTAACTTAGAAATGTAAGTAAGTATGGTATTTGATCGACTGTTTGTTTTGTCTTCGTTCTCTGTAGACGCATTGGCCTGACTCAGAACATGATGTTTTGACAATAGCCATTGTGAAATTCCGTTACAATATGGTTCGAGGTCGTTTGCCCTTCTTGAGCTCGTGTAGTTTTGTTGTCTACTTTTAATCGTCTTTATTACCACCAGTATCTATTAAATGTTCAACTCTTAGCATCAACAAGTTCAGAGCTAATGAAAATAAGCGTGCGTAATCAATTGAAAGCCAAAATAACCGGTTCTTTAATCAATCTAGGGTCATTTGACGCGTGCTGGTGCAAAGTTGATACGGGCTGCCACAGAATAGCAGTATGTATGTATACACGCATTGCTAATAAAATAAACAGAACGCAGACACGTGGTTTAGCGATAGATTACTCTAAGCCTTTCGACACACAAGGCCTTTTAGATCGAGCTTATGAATAAGCCACCATAATCCCACTGCTGGGCAAAGGTCTCCCCCCATTCCAGGCATCACTATCCCGAGCTTTTTCCGACCAGTTGGCCAGGTACCTACTTGTCCAATTAGTTCCGCCATCTCCGTCTGGGCCTGCCGCGACGCCTTCTCGCTGGGTCCGGGCGCCACTGAGTCGCTACCTTTGCCCACAGCTCTCCTGGCATACGGCAGACGTGCTCAGCCCAATCCCATTTAAGCTTCGTGGCTTTTCGAGCTACGTCTGTGATTTTCGTCTGGGAGCGCAATTTGGTGTTACGGATCTTGTCCGTTAGTCGGACGACCAAAATGCTGCGCTTCATCGCACGCTGACAAACCTTAATTTTGGACTTTTGATGCTGCGTCAGTGACCAAGTTTGCGCACCATATTTTGATATTAACTGTAAAAGTATGGATCTTTGTACCTAACAACAACAACAATACAACAGTACAATTCCATCAGTGCCGGATTCACCGATAGGCCTAGGACGGCAGATTTTAGGGTTAAATTAAGACCATTTCTTATTCAGTGTTAAAGAAACAATAAAAATAAGAAAACTAGTCTCGGAAGTTTTACATTTTTTTTATAATCACACCTACTAATAACGGAAAAGAGCTGATGTAATGAGGACGATAGAGCACAAATCATAAATTTGGAATTTTATTGTTACTAATTTCTTAAGTCAGTAAGGGTGACAAAAATGTAATAGCCTACCGGCGGCACATTTGTAAATCCGCCATTGGATTCCATGCTCATCATCATCCAAATCCTGACTTCATCTACTGCCTAAAAAAATTATGGGGCTCTCTTAGTTTATGCTATCCGCCATGCGATCTAGCTAGTTCGACCCTATCTATGTCGTATGCATGCATCGAGGACATACCCAATAGAAAGGAAATGTCATTTATTTTGTCTAAACAACAATTCCGCCAAAAATATTTCATAATTGTACGGAAAAGTACACAGGTCGGCTGCTGGCGCTGTACTGTCAAAGGCGAGAGACAGCTGTCATTGCATTAGTGCAAAGCTTGTGTTTCGGAATTCTTATTACCTAATTTCCTATTTCCCCTCTATCGGATAGTGCTCAATCAATCGGGTCTTCTACACTTCTTCTTCTTCTTGGGAAGTGCGGGTAAGAGTCGATCCTACGATCTTTACTCTAGCTTCAACTTCGGAAGCAACTACTTCCGAGTCCAGGGGTGTTGCCGTTTATGGCATTCTATTCAATCCAACGCCTTACGAGGAGTCGGTTGACCTTACGAGGAGTCAGTTGGGCCTAGGAGCTCACGGGGCACCGGTCTCCAGGAAGATTTGCTGTCTGGCGGCCGCGTGTGCAGCGGGGCGATGGTGTTGAGGTGTATATGGTGGCTATTGTCGGCCTGATCGTACATTCGACGTGCCAACTTAACCACAAAGTCCTCAACACTGGGCATCTGCACATCGCGGGCGATGACGTCGTTCCTGACGTACCGCCCCGCTCCTGTGCAGACTCGTAGGGCAATGTTCTGCTGAGCCTGCATTCTCTTGCGGTTTGTACTTGAACATAGCGCGTACCACGCTGGCGTCGCGTATGTGAGTCGTGAGCGGATGTAGGTTTTGTAAACCCCCATCTTCGTCTTTAGCTGTAGTCTCGATGCCAAGACAGGTCGGAGCATTGCCCGGGCAGCGCGCGTTTGTCTTAACGCTCGCTCTACCTGGGCATTCATCGTCAAGGATCTGTCGATATCGACGCCGAGGTACCGGACGGTGGTCTGCCATTCTACTGCTTGGCCTCGCAGTTGGAGTGGCGGCATCGGAGTGCGTCGGCGGGTAACGAGGAGCGCGGCGGTCTTCCCGACGTTTACGGCTATTCGCCATTTGTCTAGCCATGCTGGTAGGATGTCTAAGAGGCGTTGCATTCGGAGACGGGCTGTATCTGGGCAGTTTGAGGAAGCAAAGTAGGCGCTGTCATCCGCGAAGAGCGCTAGTGTGACATCCCGTTCGCCGGGCAGGAGATGGCCTTCTAAGGTTGGGATGTCGTTAGTGTATAACGCGTAGAGTGCTGGTGAGAGACAACTGCCTTGGGGAACACCGGCGGTGATTGGTCGTGGCTGAGATTCTTCTTGTTCGACTGAGACGAAGAAGCTTCGGCCCGTGAGAAACGACCTGACGATGTGAATGATCGCTGGTGGTGTGGTGGAGGCGATCAGCTTCAGGATAAGGCCGAAGTGCCAAACTCGGTCGAAAGCCTTTTCGACATCTAGGAAGACCCCGACTGTTGAGCTGCCGTTGTTGAGTTCGTGAGCAAGGTGATGCAGGATACGTGTGAGCTGGAGCGTTGTGGAATGCTGACTGCGGAATCCAAACTGTTCGGGCCTAGGTTCAATGTGCGGAACCAGTCTCCGCAGTAGCAGGCGCTCAAACAGCTTGGCAGTGGTAGATAGCAGTGTGATGGGTCGGTAGCTTGCGGGATAGCGCCTGTCTTTACCTGGTTTTGGTAGCATTATTACCTTACCCACTTTCCAGGTGTCGGGGAAATGGCCGGTGCGCAGAATGCCGTTGAACAGCATAGCAAGAGCAGCTATGCCTCTGAGGATAGTGCTCGATGTATACATGTCATCAGCTGCCGCAAATCCATCAGTTCGATACAGTAAGGCGTTTTCATAAAAAAGAAAAACGTCAAATATTGTTCCGCAGAATAGATGGCGTTAGTGTAAGTTTATTGTTAGTAAACACAGTTGAAAATGACAGGACTATCGTTACCGGTTTCATAAACTCGTATTATGTTCAAAATGAAATACTTTTTTCATAAAAACTGAAAATTCTCCATGGTCATTTTGTCTACGACAGTTAGTTGACAGTCCCGTGACAGCAGGTTCTTCTTAGTTCATGAGGTAGGCCTTTGTAGGTGTAGGCAGTTACGCATCCTACGGCTGCGAGAGGTAGGTACACTAGCTTCTGGCCGCAGCGTTGCACGTGTGGTACCCGAATAAAAAGTAGCCTATGTGTTATATATAACTGGTCAACATCTATACCTGTGCAAAGTTCCAAAGCCCAATCCGTAAGGTAACTGTTGCGTAAAGAGGTATCAAACATACATCTGTGCATACAAACTTTCGGCTTTGTAACATTATAATAAGTGAGATAGTGAGATTGTTTATTCATTTATAATTAACCTTTGCCAGTAGTTAAACTGTGTTATCAGTGTGAGTAATTACAAGGTCAGCGTTGTTTTGACTGCTGATACGTCATGTGTTTGCGAGGCGCTCCCAGAGGCCTAGAGTCGTGGGAAAAAGCGTCAACCGTAACGGTTTTTTCATTGTGATACATACTGTATTAGCATATTCGAGTCCACTTCATCAAAATTATATCATGTTGTATCGCTTTGGCATGCATCTATCAGGTAAGTTTGCAGTTTACTATGATTTTTACGTAACTTAATTTACATAATATTATAACTTTGTATGCCTAAATAAACTATGCTGAGGTAGAGAACCCACGGGTCTGCATCACAGGCCACGAGCTTAGTTAGAGCGAGGTGTCAAAACTAACATGATAAATTAGGTCTATATTAAGCATTTATTTGTTAATTAAGCTTCACATAAATAAACATTTTTCAACGAACAATCTTTTTCAGTCGATAAATGTTTTTTCTATATATTTCGTCTTCTACGCATACATCTTTTATTCAAATGTTTCGGTATTTAACTTGTATCATCGCTGTTTTAATATTGGTCGTATTAGACATGCGGCGACTTACTCTTACTCTTCCTTTTCCTGTAACTCCTTTGATTTTTGTGTACATTATAGCGATTCATTAATTCATTCATACTCTCCTTTCACTTGGAGGTCCCTTAGACAGTAATAGAAAGCTTTTATTCTGAATAACTGATATCTCATTGAATTTATTTCTAGTTTATCAAAGTAAGTCATTATTTCTACAGTACTCTACTACAGTATTCATACTAACCTTTTTTCGTCCTTGATCGCCATCGTCATGGTTTAGCGCTTTCTAAATCGGGACTAAGGAGTCTATTTTTATTCGTATAGGTATGTGTTTACGTTTTCTTACGGGCTATTAAGCTTGAGGTAAGAAGCTTCTGAATAGTTTCTTTGTTGCAAACCTTTTACGATAAGTAGAAGTACTTGGCAACTGAGCTCTCTTAGTATACACCCATCAGCATTCACAGGTCGATTTACCCACTGCTGAGTATAGAGGCCTATAGGCCGCTCTTAACGTCATCCAACATTGTGATGTTGGATGACGTTAAGAGCACTCACCCCGCTAGCGATGGACCGACATGTCTCCGCATCATCCTCCACCACCATTTAATTCAGACCTAAGCAGCCAAACTCATTTATTTGTTAAACTTTCGCGATTCATTAACATATTAATAAGTTTTAAAAGACAGGATTTTATCACATACGTTTTTTATCACCAGTCCTCCCGCGACCAAGAACGCTGTAATGTCGGTAATTTAATTGAAACGTTGGAAAAATAATAATAAAGGTACGCGATAAAATCCTGTACTTTACAACTAATTAACAGATTTATGGTGTCATTATTTTCATGAAGGCCTTTATAGAATGTTAAACAACTTACTCGCTCTAAAATGTATCACAGATGTATCAAATTAGGCACCTAGGTATGATTTTCTAATTCCCTGAATCTACGATATGCATGAGCGTCGTATTACAATTTTCCCAATCAATATTGGATCTAATAAATTCGCTTGGTAACTACACGCCTTCAATGTCTATTGTCCACGTCATGTCAGTCCGACTATTTATAGATAGATAAACATGCTTTTGTCTGTCGCTTGGCTCAGATAATGTCAGGTAATGTCTATCAGCGAAGACATGCATAAGCAATATGTCTTATATTGCTTAGATATCTTCTTCTTCAGAGGTATCCTGATGGGTATTTGTTTATTCAGATCATTATTTCGCAACCTACTTATATGCTTTCATTCCATTACGTAAATTTTACGGACCTGCCCCATTTTTGCCCCATTCCTGCCGATCTTACAATGTCGTTCGACCACCTGGCTGGTGGTCTGCCTAGTGATAAGTCACCCTCTAGCAAAAGAGCCGTTGGCCGAATGGTATGTACTCTCGACTTTCGATCCGAAGGTCGTGGGTACCAGCCGTGCAATGATGGATTTTTTTTTAAATGTATGCGCACATTAATTCGTGCTTCAACCACTTCAACTGTGAGTGAAAACGTGAGATAGCCCGCGGCTTAGTCAGCTTCAGACGTATTGACCTGTTCTTTCCTCTTGACTAATAGCCGACTAAGCTGGGAGGATGGTATAGGAGCTAGGCAATCCTAATCCAACTGAAAATGTCCCAGACACTGTAGCATCCGGTACAGCATGAATACCATGTTATGTAAAAGGCCAATTTACTAACTTGTAAAATATGTGAAAAAATGTGTTTCTTTTAACCATGCAGGTTTCCTTTCAGCATACTAGAATCAACTAACAACCAAACGCTCTTATTTCTAAAATATTATTGATAGCACATGTATCATTCATTATTACATACTGAAGTTATGATTTCCTTCACATGACTGTTCGTATGAGATCGATAGCATGTGTCTTCAAGGTTTCCTGCTAATGATGAGAAACCTTGAAAGAAAAGTGATTTCAGCTATTTTCTGATATCTCATGCTAATTGATGTGGTAGGTACCATTGTAGGTACTACCCTGTTTTATGGGAACTAAACCATCTGAATTTGCTTTAAAAATACTGTATGAAACTGTTTTATTCATGACCTTTGCACGTGTTTTATTCACTTTCGTAGGTACGTGTGTTAGCTGATGGAGACTTTCAATTCAAAGAAAAGAAAGAATGTTACTAATTTTGCGGGCAATCAATAAGGGCCTATTTATCTTCAGATAAACAGTCAGATATTGTTTAAACATCTGGTAACATTTATCAATACCGTATTGGTGTCTCACTCTCTATTCGTAGGATAAGGATACCTACATATCTGAGAATTGAAAAATCTTCCCTAAGAAAAATATTTCTATTAGTTTATTCTATGGTGACAAAAAAGCGAGAAATAGCTTAGTTAGGTTCAGTAAGTAAGCAGTGCCGAGATCTAATCAGTTATACAAAAACAATTAAAGTCATCATCACTAAACACTTATAGATAAAACTAAAAACACCAATGGCGAATGCCGTTATTCCAGCAAACACTTCTGAAATTACATAATATCCTTCCGCTTATTCCCGCAGCTATCCGCAGTCATTAGTACATTTCTCGAAACAGTCACGGGCTGAGCAAAAAGACGTTCCCTCGGAGATGGCATAGCGACAGTGCGTATGCAGATGGTCGCGGCTAATTATAGGATGCAGTTGGTATGCCACGCTGGGGTTTGGCGTTATTTGCGTTGGGTTAGGGCTGAGAGACCGTTTCGGTATGCTATGCTTCCCTGAGGCTTGGCGTTTACGCGTTGAATTAGGACTGGGAGACGCGATCTGACGTATTTTATTTTTATTTACACTAGCACATATCAATCAATAATATTGAGTATTGTCCTTTAATGAATATTGTATTTTTTCGTATCCCAAAATGATACTGCGCCAATTAAATACAATATATTTTAAATAAGTGCCTATGCATCGCTAGACCCTGAATGCTAGATTCTACGCGATGCCACAGATGTGCCCAGCATATTAATTTATTCTACACCATCTTTCTGCTATGTTACTAATTAACTTTTTGAGGTAATAGGATCTATGCCAAGTTATTTTTTTTTGTCTTTTTTTCCCGCAAACGATACCACATAGAGCGATATTCAGGAGCCCTTCCGCCGCCTTCCGGGGACCGCTACAATATCTCCCTTTTTCTCTCTCTCCTTGACATTTGTTATTACCATCTGATGGTGGGGTCTGCTTTTCTGTTATTGTCTTTCCACTTCGCTCTATCAAACGCGTCGTCTTGGAAACATTGCAGTCTATAAGGTCTTCGTTGATCACCGCTACAATGTCGTCGACGTATGTAGGTATTAACCGATTTCAAATGCGTCGGTTGATGTCGAAACCCTTGCTGAAGATCTGACTATTCCGGGACTCTCGCTCCCGTCCCGCTCCTAATATGGCAACACCAGATATAGTCGTAAACATCTGCTGTCAACCACCTTTAGACGAGAGAGTTCGGCATCTGGGATTTCAAGCTTTTAGAACTTAGCAACCAACGTTTATGTCATCTGTACTTCCAAAGTTTAGGCTTTATTATTAGCTTTATTATTATTTAGGCATCAGGGAGACCTTATTCTCGACTGCACGAAGGGGGTAATTTGTGTGCCCCGTGTGTTGTCAAGGCACTCTTTGCACGCATTTCTATATGCGAAAACATATTAAACGTCTTTAGTCTTACCTAGGTAATTACTTTTATATTTTTTGATAAAATTGTACCTACTGTTTGTTTTTCTAAATAAATAAAATAATAAAAATAGATAATAAATAAAATATTACGTCTATCGATTCGTCTTAATCTTGTGAGTGGCTAAGTAAGTAGATGAAAGACCAGCAGTGAAGTATTTATTTTAATTGATAATTTTTCTTGTTGTCTTTTTGTTAGTACTGATTAAATTGAAGTGTAATAAATTCCTTATACATAATAGTGGAGACTGAATAGAAGTGCTTTTAAAGGGTTTTCTTTGTTGATGACGGTATTTTTAGTCTGGTAACAACGGCTTGCGAGGTCGCCAACAACATTAAATTTGTTATCTAATGTAAAGAATATAATTGAATACGACATTTTTGTTTATCAGCTGTTACTAAATCATTTGGTTCGGTAAAACGAGAACAAAATTAACTATAATGGTATTACAAAACATGACAATTACAGTTTTGTAAAATAATGTAGTAACCAATAAAACTTAAAAACGAAACAAGTAACAAATTATTCAAAACAACCCGAAAAATACTATAAATAGAAATGAAATTTTGGCTCCAATCATTTTCAAGGTTAGTGAGAAAGAAGTTATTTCGAAAACAAAATGCGAATATTAAAGCTTGTGACCACTGACGTGTTTCACAATGACTCGCTTAGCGACCGACGGCTATTCGTCAAGCTGTCTGTCTGTCACACGTCAATGATGTTTTCCTCTTGTTTTATGTAACGAATACTACTTCAATGTCTTGGTCATGTCCCGGTCGATACATTAACAATTTTCAGTCCATTTCTATTTTACTTATTGAAAGCTTCTGAACTATAAATTGGGTTACCTAGGTACCAATATTGAGAGCATCACTTGACAGCGATAGAACACGGCATTAAAAAAATCTTGTACCTAGGTAAATCTATTTATGTAATAGGTACTGTATTGCACAAAAATATAAGGTAGGCTTAATACGTATGGCGTAATGCTTACGCAATCTCTACCAGCCAATCCTGTGGGTACGAAAATGGTTGATGGTAATGTATTGATATGCTTAAGGGTAAATTTGCCTAGCAAAATTTGTAAATTATGGAAAAACTAAAAGTACGGTCCTACTATCATACATACTTTGGGCAATCTCTGTCCGCAGGCTGATTACTTACGTATCTCGCGACAGGCTTGCAGGCAACAGGCGTAAATGTCGCGATCTGTGCTGCCAAAGGCTAATTTTGTATTAGATAGCAGCAATAAACTAACGTTTGACAGCAATGATTGTGATATTTACGCCTGTTGTAAACCTGTCGCCAGATACGTTATCAGCCTGCGCGAAAACCAATCTGAATAAAACTTTATTGTCATGAATGGTCATCATTTTCGCTCCGGTGCTTTAGTTCCACGAAGCCGTACCGAGGTACCTACTTATTGCCGATTTCCAGCCAATATCGGATTAGGTACTTAATGGAATTTAAGGGAATTGAGCGACAATCCGCTTACAGAAACTGTTTTGAAATCTTCGTCTGAAATACTTGTAACGCTAAACATAGGAGCTAAGTTTGTCGACTAAATGCGTTGACTAAATGCGTTGACTAAATATGGCAGCAGCATCTTTCAGTGTAACAACACCCCGTACTGCGCTCACCAACCCGCCTGCCAAGCTTAAAGAGGTTAACAACTTCCGCAAATTAATAACAGTACCTATATATGTAGGTATAGCAAGAGCACATAATTATATAGAAGCTTCAAAGGTTATTAAATAAAGTTTTCTTACAATCTCAAAAAATAATACGAGAGGGATAGTGAGTACACATAATAGCTACAAAAGGTTACTACAAAGTTTATACCTAAGTTGTTTTTGTTAAACTTTTTATTTTTAGTTAATGTATTGATTTTCCAGTTTTGGACAGACTGTATAAACTTGTACACCATACCTTCACAACACCTATGTACGTACAACACTTAACAGTAAACAATAAAGATATTCTATATTCTGCCACCAGTGCCAACTTGACAAGTACTACAAAATTTGCTTACTGGCTAGAGCATCAGAATCGTAATAAAACCTGTTTACTGTTGACAAAAACATTATCGTGCTTAAAAATTGCAGAAAAAGAAACAAAAATTATCGGCCCCAAAGGTAATACGTTAAGGACACCAGGTCCAGATCGCGACCGAATGGGGTCATTCATTATCGGCCTTAGATTGACTATCATACTCTATGAGAAAATACGTAGCTTCGATAAAGGCCGTAAAAATCCTTCCGCCAGCGCGAAGCGAACCCGGGGTCGTCTGGTTAGATACCAAGTTGCTTGCCGTCTCCACCAGCAACGAATAGAAATTCTTGTTGAAATAAGGTTTTGCTTTAAATTTTGTAACGCGTCATAGCGTGTGCGTGTGTCTTTATTTAAATGTTACGTAATTTCTTAGGACAAATTCCATCCAAATTAAACTTGAATATACATGAAATATATAATTAAAAAGACCTTGGAATTAAATTTGTTATTGAACAAAAATAAAAATATTGTTATTGGAGTGACCTATAATTTTCGTAAGTAGGTAGGTAAGTACCAAAGTAATATCTATTAGCATAGCACTTTCGAAATCAAGCCCAATTTAATGCCAGCTCTTAAATTCATCGAGCCGTTTACAGCCTAAACGGCGAGCGGTACAAATGGACATATGTAGCTACATACTTATACTTAATCGAAAAACATAGCCTTCCTTTCCAGAAGCACCAGCAGTTGCGTAAAAACTAAATAATTTTGCTATTAGGTTTTGCAAGGATTCTTTCAATAATACTAGCGGACATCATCAATTCGAATAGCATTCGGGAGTGCATTGAATTGAAATTGAATCGAACGGCGCGCCCACGGCGGAAGCGCGGTAACAAGACCGGTATTGTGCAGACTTCCGCCCACATTGTGTTACGTTGCAGTGCGAAATGCATGCAGAATTTCAAAATTCGAATACACAAGGAGTTTGTAGAAGCTTTGCTTAGGCCTTAGGCATAGGATAAGCTTGACAAAATAGGGATTTCGGCATAGATTTCTCATAGTGCGAAATGCAAAGCAGAATTCAAAATTCGAATAAACGAGGAATTTGTATAACCTGAAACCTTAGGCCTATAATAGGCACCCTTGAGCAATAGAGATTTCGGTATAGCTTAGGTAGGTGCTATAGATATTTTACGAGAACCATCTAGTTTAGACCTAGTAAAGTTATATTTATGAATCCAAGGAGGAATGTTCTAAGCGCAAAATACCTATAATCGTATTACAGCACAGTTAGAGATGTAGTAGATAACTAATAATTTACTAACGAGGAAAGTATGCACTAGATAATGCTTGGAAATGTGTTTTTAGTTAACCCACTTATCAATTTTACCTGGTTTGGAAATTACTCATGGAAGTACTAATGTCTCATTCAAGACATTAAGGTTAACAAACCACGGATCTTGTGTTCGCTTACTGACTCATTCGCAAATATTTCTATAGATGCTGAATTAGATAAAACTAATTCAATCCCAAGTACCTACATACCTCAAACCTGATAATTTGTCCACTAAAACAGTTCAGTCTAATTAATATATTATTTTTAGCCCACTACGCAGAGGGGTGATAAAAGTTTAACGCGTCTGTGGTATCGTAGCTCCCAAACGGATGAACCGATTTTCGTTTAGTTTTTTTTTTTTTTGTGTCATCGATAATTTTATCCCGAGTGTTCTTAGCCATGTTTTATCAAAAACAGTTGAGAAGTTTACAAGATATGGGGGGTGAAAGAGGGGATGAATAATCAAATGTTTACAAATATACCCGAGTTCGGTATCGAATTAAAGTAAATGGTGTGTAGAATGAAAAAACTGAAAGTTATATTGGTGTTTTTCAGCTTCTTATTATCATTCTTATTAACATTATTTTATTTCTTATTTTTTTTTGACTTTTTTTTTTTTGACTAGTGAACTTATTTGTAGCCGGAGAAAGGAGCCCTCGTGTCTCATCACAAGTAATTTTTACTTAGTTAGAGCGAGGAGACATTTTTCTTTGACCATAGAAGGTTTATACTAGGCAAATATTTGTGCAAATGTATTTACCATTACCATACTGTAAACCTTTATTTCTGTAAATAAACATTTTTTTTTTTATTTATTATATTATTTTTATATAGAAATCGGTTGAGCCATTCATGAGATAGGAGGGTTGAAAGTGAACAATCGAATGTTTTCAAATATACCCAAGTGGGGTATCAAATGAAAGGGCATGATGTGTAGATTGCAAAACTGAACACATTATAAAAATAAATTAGGTACCTAACCTCAGAGTAAAAGTGCAAAGGGTCGGGGTAACATAAAAATTTTAATTCCATAAACTTGTATTATTATTAACCATAGGTTTACAACCTATAGACAGCCAGACAAGTATTCGATATGTAACCAGAGATCGTCGCACCCGCCAAAGACAAAAATAGATCGAGACGATCTAGACATAGAGTAACTTATAGTGGTAGTGCACTTGTGGTGGTCATGGACCGGGGTTGTTGCACTAGCCTGAAATAAACGATGCGTAGATGTAGATGCAAAAAGAATAGGATCACAGTGGGAGACGAATACTATACCGCTACTATACCTATGCCGGATTATGTCGGGGCGCCCCTAGGCAATACCCGCCAAAGTGTCTTAATTATCGTTTTTGATTTTCATGTTTTCTACCACAATGCGGTAGAAAATTTGTAAATGATTAATTTTCTGCTGCATTGTGGTAGAAAACATGAAAATCCTACTAAAAAATCCTACTGCCCGCCGCTTCGCATGCGTTATACCCGAATAAAAAGTAGCCTATGTGTTAATCCTGGTCAACTTCTATACCTACGTGTGTAAAGTTTTCAGCTCAATTGGTTAGTTAGTTTTTGCGTGAAAAGGTTCCAAACTTCCATAAATCTGACAAACTTTCGGCTTCATTACATTAATGGGATGATGGTACAAACGAAAATAATTTCAGCCTAAACACAACTAAGAAGAAATTGATACCCGTCCTGTATCGTAAATCTAAGCCTTTAGTCGTAGGTAATTATAATCTGTCGGATATATTCCTCGTTGAGATCAAAAGGACTTCGCGCAAAAAGGAAGAGGAAAAGCTATAAATCTATGCAATCAGGTTGTAACAAACAAACAACTGTGAAAATGTTACTTTCTGTGCGGTTTCAGTAGATTTCCGGCGCGCCTATGAAGATCGCGCTAACATAAGAGAATTATCAACGAGCTGGCATGGACCCAACAGCGTTTAAAATGGACTTTGACTGGGAGAGCTCTCTTGAAGTTTATGCTAATATTGTAAACATTTTATATGTTCTAGTTAGCTGAAGCCCATAATAAAGAGGCCTTTCACATCAGTTTCAGATGTATTATGCAGTGCCAGGAACGGTACTCATGTTGACGCTGCAATGCCTGGGACATTGTTAGATGGTTTAGGTTTGCCCAGCACCTATATCATCCTTCCAGCTTTGTCAGCTATTAGTAAAAGGAGTTTATCTGAAAAAACAGGTCATCTGAAGTCCATAAGGACTAAAGAACAGTTTAGTCTTTATGGACTTCAAATAAATATATTACCTACTTACTCCAATTAAGTCCAATGAGTGGCATGATGTGTTATTTTTAGATAATTGCTGTTTGTTTTATGTTGTTTCAATAAAGCGTATTCTATTCTATTCTATCGCTTGAATAGTCGTCGACAATGCTGTCATATTATTAATGGTTTTTAGATTTGCGACAATAGATTTGCATTGCTGAATGTCATGGAACGATATGAATGTGGACTAAAGTTCGTATTAAAATTATTAATATAAAAATGACCATGTAAAAATAATGGGTAATTATTTTATACTCTTATATTGATATTATTCGAGGCAAGTGGAACCGGACCTAGTGATAGCTAGTGAGAGCCATGTGAGCAAAGGTAAACCAAAGTAAAGATGGATTGTGAGCGCTGATCAGCGGGCTTACCCTTGAATCCAATCCCAATCTCAATCCAATTCTAATCCGAATCAGTTCCAATCTCACCAAACGTAAAATTGGCACTCTTGAACAAAATTGAGATTGAAATTAGAATCGAGTATGAGATCGACTTCACATTGTAAATAACAGTGGCAGAATGAAATATCACGATGCGTACCGGCTTAAAAAAAAAAAAGCGGGAAATTACAAACAAGGTTCCCACTTTTCAAGACCTTCTTGGTATTTACACAAGCTTTTCAGCCTAATTTTGCTTCGAGACTTGAAGAGTGCAGCAAAGTTGAAAGTCATTTAATACATTCAGTTTTTTATCAATTATCAAGGTAAGCTTTTAATTGTAATTTTTTTTATTGTACGAGAATCCAAGTAAAATGATAAATTACTAAGTACTTTAATAAATTTTGTCCATTCCAATAGGGAACAATGAGTAGTAGGCCTACCTACCATCAACTTGAGGCTCTTGCAGATTTTCTGGGGGAAAACCCAGGAATTGCTAAGGGTCTCCTCCGCTCTTTATACATTTAAATTTGATACAAATAGGAAATGGGACGAGCTGTCGGCAATCCTCAATGCGCTAGGCGGTGCCCAAAAAGATGGAAAGGTGTTAAGACAAGGGGACATGGTGCCCCTCGCTTCTCCTATTCAGGTTGCAGAGACTGCTACATGTACATGCATGAAATAGATAGGTATTGAATGATTAGTTTATTTTTCAGTTTAAATATTTATTCTTTTTAATTTTATCATCAGTTGTCACACATCACCGCAACGACAGAGAAGTCCATTACGGAGGTCTCCTCGCAGCAACCAGAGATAGCATACTCGGGCTGGGAGGGCCGTGCTGGACCAAGACAGGGAGAAATTTGCAGAGATAGAAGCAAAGAGGGTTGAGGCTGAGACCCTCACGGCGAGAGCTTTATCTCAAGCTGTGGAGCAGCTGACAAATGTCTCAACAGCCATAGAGGGTTTATCTGCAGCAACAAGAGAAGATTGCCAGGCTGTAGCTGATGCTCTAAATAGGATTGCTGCTGCTCTTCAGCCAGAGTAGTACTATTATTATTATTAATATTTTATATTAAATTTACTTTCATCTCATAAGACTAATTATAACATTAAAATAAACATAATAATTTAAAAGTTTATTATTGGTTAAAAAATGATGTTAGATGGGATGAAGATGCCGAGCTGCCCACAGTTCTTGAGCTAGGCGTGCACGAGCTTCAACTCCCCTTCTCAGCTCAGCAGAGGCAGGCCCTTGTGGGTTATCTATGAGTGCCTCCTGTGGATCTTGCACTCCTTGTGTAACCTTGCATAACTATGTCATCCTGACACAAACGTGCTTTGTTGCATGACTGAAACAAGACTAAAACATTTAGGCCTGCAGAGTGAAATGGAAAGTCCCACTACAAAATACCACGCATGAGAGTTCAACTTTGTGTTTACAAACCTTGTATCTCATGAGGTTATATCACTACGACGCGAAGGCTTAGGCATCAAAGGCACTAAATCGTTACTCATAACGTTAAAAAGGCTTTTGCTGACCCTGTAGCACTTTTTGAATTCGTCGTCGGTCATGGCAAAAGCATTTTCTGAATACCGGGCTATTCTTCTTGTATTTCGCCTTTGCCTTATGTCTTCTCGATGAGCATTGGTTAAAATATCACTTATAAGAGCCAAATGTGCCATTTTCTCGTTTAAAATCACTCTGTAAATCACTAATATCCTCGCACAATCGCTAAAAAGATAACTTTTGGCAACTGTGAAATTTCTATCGTAAACTCGATTCCATTCTCAATACGAAACGTCGAAATCGCGTCAAGAGTGCCAAAGAAGTTGATAGTTTCGAGAAGAGTCGATTTCAGTTAGTTCCATAAAATTCCACCAATTTCGATTCCAATCGTGCGCTAGTTGCGCGGTCAAGAGTACCAAATGGCACGATTTCGATCCCAATTTCAAATTACGATTGGAATCGAGTCTCAAGAGTTAGCCTGCAGAGCGGTAAAGAAGCGAATGTCGATTTAACCTCTGGCAGAGAATGGAGTAAGTTCCATAAAATTCCACCAATTTCGATTCCAATCGTGCGCTAGTTGCGCGGTCAAGAGTACCAAATGGCACGATTTCGATCCCAATTTCAAATTACGATTGGAATCGAGTCTCAAGAGTTAGCCTGCAGAGCGGTAAAGAAGCGAATGTCGATTTAACCTCTGGCAGAGAATGGAGTAAGAGATGTTGTGCCGACCCCACGTAATTTATTTATTTAATTTTAATTAGAACGGTCATTAAACCAATAACATTAATTAAACAAAAACAATACACAACATAGAAATTAATTCAGAATAAGAAATAATCGTCAAAGATTAATGTGGGATAAGGGTAGGGAACAATACACAACATACCCTATGCAGGACGTCAGTACAGATCTGATATCCCCCATCAGAAAATTAATTATAAACATAAAAAGATTTTTATCGCATCATTATCATCATCCTGTCATGCTTGACATAGACCTCCCTCATGGCTTTCCAAGATCATGAGGGGGTAGTTGCTTTACTCACCACGCTAGGCAGGCGGGTTGGCGAGCGCAAAACGGGATGTTGATACACGGAAAAACGCAGCCTTCCGGAGATATCTCTTGGCAGATTCTTACTGCATTTACTGGTATGAGAGGAGGGGCAAAAATTTTACTGCTGCCCCCTCACGGCAATTTTTTCATCTATATTTATCTAAACAGCGACATAAGGAATTATTTTTGTGTCCTCAATAAACATGATATCCAGCGTCTATTTGATTTATTGCTCGATGAAGGAAGAAGCAAAGGATGCAGCTAAATTTGTCCCAGGCCAGCCTACGCTACGGAACAGGAAACTGGCTGATTACAATCGAGCAATTCTAGCATCCAAGAACTAAGATAGGTTACATTCCTATTACATGATACATCTATACCTCCTCTAGATAACCCTGTCAAAGGCGTTATGTTTTTGGAGTAATAAGGTAGGTATTTTTATTGGGCACTCGTTCGTACGAAGTGACGGTGACCACTACTCATCAGGTGGCCCGTCCGCTCGTCTTCCTGCTTATAATATAAAAAAAAGTTCATAAGCTCTAATAATTCTTTAATTTTTTAACTAAAAAACCGACTTCAATGATAAAATCTAAAATGTTGCTGAAAATAAACTTCATCTTAAATGTTGCTGAAAATACCCAAGCCAACTATGGTATGCTTATTACATTTGAGTACCTACATCCCTCGATTTATCATGGATCCCATAATCAGAACTGGAAACTATCTATCGAAACATTCCATAGTTCATCCCCTCTTTTACGCCTCATAATTAATTATCTTGTAAACATCTTAAGCGATTTTGATAAAACATCTTTAAGAACCACCGCCGGAAAACCTGCTTTTAAATTATAAAACTCGCCTTAAATATTGAAATGAAAAAAAAACGGCCAAATGCGAGTCGCACTCGCGCACCGAGGGTTCCGTACAAACCCGTAGGTATACATATAAGACCTGAGTATTTGATATGAATTTCAATTTAATATCTCTACGCGTTCACGAGGAAAGGGGTAGTAAGCTTTAATTATTAAAAATATTTACATTATATGATTTAAGTAAAAATTTACAGTTTTCGCAATTTTTCCTTTATCTGTGCTATAAGACGTTGCTTCGTACCAAATTTCAAGATTCTGAGTTCACGGGAATGCTTTCCCGGGATTTCCGGGCTTTCACGGGAATGTCCCTTTAGGTTTTGATTCCCTTACGAGTGTCGAAAATTTGCGGCATAAACGGCTGTATCTTTTGATGGCGTTGGCTTAGAAGTTTGATTTTTTTCACAGTTCCAAGGGACAGTAGACCTAAGTGCTTGATATAAATTCCAGCATGATACCTCTACGCGTTCCTGTGAAAAAGGGTATTGACAGACAGACGGACAGACAACAAAGTGATCCTATAAGGGTTCCGTTTTTTCCTTTCGAGGTACGGAACCCTAAAAATTGTATTATTTCATTTTATTTGATTCTTCAATTTTTTTATAGTTTGTTAAAGATTATTAAGTAAGCTACTAAGACCAACCACAATTAATATTGAAGTAAATAATTATATTTTCAAAGGCGTTTGGATACCATCCAACGGGTATCTAGCTGATTGTTGCTAAGCCGCTGTGGATTGTTCTGCCAATGCCAATAGCGCTGTGATTTGGCATCAGCGCGTATCCTTTGCAGCGTAAACAAGATATTTTTATTTAATTGTGTTTATAACGGAATATTTCCATCAATACCAGCTGGCTTCAAGAACTTTTTGACCTAGCAGGAATTTGCTGACGGTATGTTTTTTTTTTTATTTTATTTTCGCTTTACAAGCATTTTTTTGTTTGTATCGGCTTTTTGTTTCTTTTTGATTAACAAAATCAATATATTGTTTTTGTATTTGAGTATCACAAGGGTGACTATTGGGACCCGTTCTCTTACTATCCGTTGTATGTTTTGGATACTGAAATGTTTTTAAAATTTTCAGGGAAAATTACGCCGGTAATATGGAATCTGATGTGGTGGTGATTGATGGTAATTATCCAAATAATATAAATTCGGGATTATGCTATAACATTTATTATAGCCGTGGCAGTAGAATGTTACCCCTCCTCTCATGCCCATGGATGGAGTAAGAGCCTGGTAAGGGATACCTCCGGAGGATGGGCAGTAGCGTCTTTCCGTGTATCAACATTGCGTACTGCGTTCGCCAACCCGCCTGCCAAGCGTGGTGAGTATGGCAACTACCCCTCGTGGAGATCCATGAGGGAGGCATGTGTTCTGTAGTTGACGTTTTACGGCTGAAGTGATGATGATGATGATAGAAAAACATCCAGAACACCCTGATCTGCAGATCGTACAGAGATTTGTCTCGAATCGCGAATCGAACCCGCAACCTCTTGTGTCGCAGGCGGACTTTCGCCCGCTGCACTGCAGAGATCGTCAAAATTAAATTTAATGTCAATTAAAGGTTCAGATAAGGTGGAACCACCCGTAGTGACTTTAGTGTCTGGCGATGCGCTCGACAAACCACCGGCCTAAGACGCTGACGACGTGTTCGACGACATCGATGTTCCGGAAGACGAATAGACCATTCCTTTACGTTTCGTAGTTTCCACCGCCGCCCCACTGCAATAATTACGTCCCAACAGCTTGTAAAACTTAGGTTGATCGCAGCGACAGCTGTCATCGAAATCCCAGTTTCAGTCTCGATTCTGTACCTGTTGCAGCGTCATATTATATGGGTGCACAAAAATTGTTGAGCAATGCCGATAAGTCATCGTTACCAACATTTGTATTCATTTTGTAAAAACGGGATTACTCACGTAGTATTGTAACGTCGAAGATTATTCCGACACGTTTCGATTTTTCAAGAAAATCATCATCATGGGATTGAATGCCCGTCCGCGCGTGGGGCCGACACGACACTGACAATACAATACCACGTGAGTAATCCCGTTTTTACAAAAGGTATAGTATATCTCACGTTAATTTTGAAAGTGAAACATTTGTATTTACTATTTGTATTTATTCATAGCATTACATCTATTGTTACAGGTTAGACCTAATACAATAGACCATAAAATACACCGTCATGTTTTCAACTGCGTCCCAGCCCTAATCGCGTCTCTTGGCATCTGACGCAGCGATCAAGTTTAAGGGACTCTATAAAAATATTATTTAATTTAAATTACAGCGTCAGTGGGTTCAGATAAGGAAGAACCACCCGTAGTGACTTTGATGTCTGGCGATGCGCTCGATAAACCACCGGCCGATGACGCCGACGACGTGTTCGACGACATCGACGACCCGGAAGACGAATAGACCATTCCATTGTGTTCCGTTGTTTTGTACGGTGCTTATTTATTTTGTGACAGAATTAAATAGTGTGTTTGAGAAGTGGTTTTATTGCGTGGTCAGTTTTATTTATCACTCGCACACAAACACACCCCGCACACACACAAACACACACAGCTTGTATTTATAATATGATAATTTGCCGTGGGTTACCGGCAGAAGAATGCCCGTGGTGGATGCAGTAAGACTCTGCCAAGGGGTATCCCGGAAGATGGGCAACAGCGTCTTTCCTTGTATCAGCATCCTGTACTGCGTTCGCCAACCCGCTTGCCAAGGATAGTGAGGTGAGTATGGCAACAACCGCTCTTGTTCAGTACTTAGCGATTAATGTGGGAGGCCTTTGTCCAGCCATGGACATCCTACAGCTGGAAGAGAGAATAATAAATATTCTTAGGTCTACACAGTCCCTTGAAGCTGTGAAAATCAAACTTCTATGTTAACGTAAAAAAAAATATACCGCCGTAAAAAACGTTTATTCTGACACTATCAAGGGAATCAAAATTCATAGGGTTCCCTTGACCTAGAACTATCAAATTTGTCTAGTACTTTCGTTTATACTACAAGTACAGGGAAAAATCTAAAACTATAGATTTATAATTAGGTCATAAAAAATACTGCAGAGATTTATTTTTAATATTTGATTTAAGGAATAGGTTAGTTAAAAAAAGTCATAATGTTTTAAGTTTTGTAATAAGGGAGGGTAGGCCTTTGCCCAGCAGTGGGACTTTTATGGCTAATTGTAATAATGGATGTATCTCGTGAGGTACATAGTAACGAAAAAGTTGAGACCACAAAACCCCTATTCAAAATTGCTGGTTGCAGAATAGAACGGGGGGGTGGTCGGTAAACCATGAACATTGTGTCACATCATATCGCACCTCCAGTCGTAGACTGACTCAATCCATGTTTTTTGGGAAATGAAGAAAACGTGTTTCGGTCCTTGACAGTTTTTGATAAATCACACTATAACTTTATGAAACAGAGAGCTATTACAGTTTATTTATTACAGTTTCTGATTTACTAGGCGATAGAGCGCACATTTTGAGTCGTTCTGTATACTTAACTAAATTCACCCAAATTTTGAATTGAATCAGTCTACGACTGGAGGTGCGATATATGGATGGCCCCTCACAGGAATCAACGTACCTAAGACGACTAAATGTTTCATTTAATTTTTTTATTGTGCCTAGGGGCAACCTTCCGGTCGGCGGTGAGAGGGCATCAACGTCGGCTGCTGGTGCGGAGCAGAGAACGCAGTTCCCACTGCCCCTACACATGCCGCCGGACAAAAGGACTTAATAAATAAGTTAGCAACAACTCAATGCAATTGTAGGATGCAATTTTGGACAGGGGGTTTTGTTGGTCATACCCGCAGGATTACGTATCTCACGACAGGTTTGCAACAGGCGTATATCTCGCGATCAACGCTGCAGCAGGCGTAAATATCGCAATCGTCGTTGTCAATGGTCAATTTTGTAGTATATAAAAGCAAAAAGTTTACGCCTGACAGCGTTGATCGCGAGATATACGCCTGTTGCAAACCTGTCGCGAGATACGTAATCACCCTGCCGGATCGAGGCAACACCCTCATAATGAGAATATTGTTACGCAATGATGATGATGATCCTCCATGCCGAATTCGGCTACAGCGGCATCGTGTCTGCTAACTTACAGGGTAGGTATGAAAATAGAATTATTTCAGCCCGTCAGTTACATACGAAAATAATACACAAGTGTTTTTTTTTATTTTTCAATATAATAAAACTATAGGTATTTAGAAGGAGCACTGAAGTTTGAACATGGCGGAACATCCAAGATGGCGGACTAGTTATTCTTAATGCACTCCTATAATATGGGTATCAAAAGAAAGGCCTTGCTTAGAGTTACTCGAAAAATTAAATGACATCACTCTAAAAAAATTGGATTTAGAGTGATGTCATATAATTTTTCAAGTAACTCTCAGCAAGGCCTTTCATTGTTGGGCACGTGACTAGTCGTGACGTAACCATAGTCATAAACTGAACCGAAACACGTGACGTCACGCTACATTTCGGCATACTGTATCGCCGTTATTTTTGGATTACGTTCATCATCATCATTCCACGTAAAACGTCCACTACTGAACACAGGCCACCCTCATGGATCTCCGTGAGGGGTAGTTGCTATACTCACCACGCTTGGCAGGCGGGTTGGCGAGCGCAGTACGGGATGTTGATACACGGAATGACGCTGCTGCCCATCTTCCGGAAGGGGGTAAGATTCTATTGCCGGCACCGCACGGGCAGCATGACGTAAAAAAATAAAAAATACGTGTTTTTGTTAATCTACATGACGATCTAAAATTTTGTCTAGTAGGTAGTCCATTTAGAGCTCAATCTTTGACTTGGTTAAATAGCATTGCCGGATTCACCCATAGGCTAAGTAGGCTGGAGCCTAGGGCGGCAGATTTAAGGGGGCGTCAAATTTGGACCTCTTTTATTTAGTCTTAGAGAAACGAAAAAAAAATAACAGAAAACGAGTCTCAGAAATATCACAGAAAATTATAATCATACCAACTTATAAAGGGAATAAGCTGAGATAATCAAGACGATAGCACAAATCATATATTTGCAATTTCATTTTTTCTAATTTCGTAGGTCAGTAGGGGCTAAAAATGTAAATGCGCCACCGTTAAATGGTCAAAGATAAACCAGTGCCTATCGAAAGATACGTCTCGTCACGTCTGACAGGTGATAATTCAACGACCTTCAAACGTTGTGAGTCAAGTTCAATGTCAGTGCCAATATGTACTGAAGAATTAACAATAAGCAGACTTTATAGTCTGCGCTTGCGTCACGCAATCTCGGGAGTATGTGTGGTAATGTTTCGGTTTTTGTTTGATTTGCTATTTTAGTGTAACTTTTATTTATTTACATATATGGACATCTATCCAAAATCACAATGAAAACTAATAATAACTCTGTTGTATATGTAAACTATGTGGATTTTCATTTATAGGACGTCACAGCCTGAACTTATAATAAATTAAATCTAGGCAAAAGCTTGCAGTCTGAAAGTCCACAACCTGATTTAGTCCTACCCAGGTCTTTTTTTTTGGTCCTACATGATTACCTCTCATCTCTTAGGGGAGTAAGACGATTATGGCGGACTCTTACCGGCTAAACCTAATGTTTCCACAAACGTGCATTCTTGCCGAACCTACGGGTACGCTTGCTCAATCTTCCACTGAGTAAAGTCACAGTATAGACCCCCCTCAGTTAGTGCCATCGGCGAAGATCCTGCGCCAGTCCGATTTATCGTTTGCTTGCAATTTTAATTCAGTGTGCCCATCTTGCTGCCGCACGACCGACATTTCTTTATCCTTTACTCGACCACCATTCAGTTATATAGTATAACCTGTATTCTGTGGTATAGCTTTACTCCACCTGTCATTACCACGCTTCGCCATGTGTCCCTTTTGTATATTTATTAATAACCAAAAAAAGAAGGTCTCAAGTCGCATGTATTTTTTTAATCATTTTTCCTTTTTGGGTTCGACTATCCCTATCCACTAATCATCGTACTTACCTACATATCATCATCATCTTCAGCTAATGATGCAGTCCGATTTATCGTTTGCTAGCAACTTTATCAGTGTGCCCATCTTGCTGCCGCACGACCGACATTTCTTTGTCCTTTACTCGGCCACCATTCAGTTATATAGAATAGCCTGTAATCTGTGGTATAGCTTTACTCCACCTGTCATTACCACGCTTCGCCATGTGTCCCTTTTGTATATTTATTAATAACCAAAAAAAGAAGGTCTCAAGTCGCATGTATTTTTTTAATCATTTTACCTTTTTGGGTTCGGCTATCCCTATCCACTAATCATCGTACTTACCTACATATCATCATCATCATCATCATCTTCAGCATTAGAGTGATTGGAATGAAATAATGTAACAGTGTGTACTGGAGTCCCTCAAAGTATTGTTTCATACTTACTTTCATACCCAAAATTTAAACTTGCAGTTGGGTTTTTTATTTTACTTTAAAATGTTCGCTTGCTTTTGAACCCAGAACTGATCCATGATAAACCGAGGGAAATATTAAAATGTAATAAGCATGCATGTAGTGGTTTGGGTATTAACAGCAACAATTTAGATTTTGTCATTGAAGTCGTTTTTTTGTTAAAAAATTAAAGATATATTTTTGATAAAATAAAGATTTATTTTGTTTTTTTTATTGTCTAGTGGCAATTTACCGGGAGAAGCTAGCCTTCCGACGGCAACGCCCACGGCATCTGTTGCTCCGCCGCCGACCGCTTCTGTTGCTGCGCCGCCCACCGCACCACCTCCGCCGCCACCGCCTAGCCCGTCATCCAATACCAGTGGTGAAATAGTTAGATATTCTATAATAAGCAGCCCATTATATTTCTAGATCACAGATTGTTTTCCGCATATTTTATCCCCAATTTTAATTTTAATCCCCAATTTTATCTGTACAGTAGTTTTGACGATAAGTTACAAACTTCCTACTTCATGGCATTCAACGTTTATTTATGCAGCATTTCGTGCAGCAGAGTCTGAGTTCTGACTTGCCCATGCCATTCTCAGACGACCATATTAACAGGAATGAATACGTCTGAAGCTTCCTTTAGCCTTCATTGTTACACTTGTTAAATGTGTACTAAATCCATTGGTCACGGCCTCAATACTTGATTCGAATCAAACCCTTCTCCTTTTGACGACTTCCGTGCCGCAGTTGTTTTATAGTCGGCAGAGACGCGAGAGGTTGCGGATTCCGTCTGTCGTGGGACAAATACTCGTAGTTTTTCTGCAGATATTTGTCTCTGGCCTCTAGCCGGACGCCAGTAGTTGAGACTTGCACATGACCGTTTACATTGGCGTGCTAAAGAGATACCCAGTTATGGGTGTCAACGGGTTGGTATGATGATGATGATGATGAAAGTGTGTATTTACGAATCAAATGTATTCTATCAACCACCTGGACTACCCATAACCTTTGACTATTTATTTATCCACTTAGCACTTACTTGGGAGCCTAGATATGCTGTAAGAAATGTCCAGAATTATTTATTATTTTCATCGAAAGTCAAAGTATAGTTAGTGCATTGGGGTAATTCTAGAGATTGGTATAATACCTATTCCGAAAATTCAACACTGCACGCGTCCGACTGCTGTAAGCAACTAGCGTATACTGAAGCGTCGTAGGCAAAACAAAATGGCACCTAATATATAATGGATAAAGGTAATGAGAATATAAAATTTTCGGAATATACCCATTTCTAGAAGTACCCCAACAATATGCTTACATTAAGTACTACTCGGCCAAGAAGGCTACATGTGTTGTTTTTTTTATATTTCAGGACAAGGATCGATGTGACTGCTAACGCGGACTCTGTTGAATGGTTGCACGGACTGCAAAATCTTCAGACGCCGCGAGATGCTACTGACAGTGCCTTTAAAGCGATCGATGATTAGTTCCCTTTGTACCTTAACTTGCTACCTTTCCATAAAAAAGTAAACAACCGTCGAACAAGTGCCTACTGTCACTTTTTCTTTGACATACCTCATGTGTTAACTCTCTTTAGGTAGTTTCATTATTTCAGCCATAAAACGTCCACTGATGAACACAGGTCTCCCTCATTGATCTCCATGAGAGGTAGTTGCCATACTCACCACGCTTGGCAGGTGGGTTGGTGAGCGCAGTAGGATGTTGATACACGGATAGACGCTGCTGCCCATCTTCCGGAGGTATCCCTTAGCAGGCTCTTACTGCATCCATGGGCATGAGAGGAGGGGTATCATTCTACTGCCGGCACCCCACGGCGGTAGTTTAGTACTTAGTTTTTTACCTACCCCTGTTACGGTGGGACTAAGATAGTTTAGTTTCTAGGGTTCCACACCTAAAGGGTAAAAACGGGACCCTATTTCTAAGACTCCGCTGCTGTCCGTGTCTGTCTGTCACCAGGCTGTATCACAACCGTGATAGCTAGACAGTTGATTTTTTTTACAGATGATGTATTTCTGTTGCCGCTATTAACAACAAAGTATTCCCATACAAAAAACGTGATTTTTTTGCCGTTTGGAATATTCACAGAATATTTAGTTGTATTATTAAATTGTTTTGAACAAGTTCTTTTGCCAAATAATCTTTCTTCCCGCGCTAGTCCGACACGCACTTGGCCGATTTTTTTAGTTTTCGTCGCTAATTTGATCCCTTTCTTTTCTTAGGCACTACCGCTTGGCACTACTGATAGAGTGAAGGGAAATTTTACTTTCCCGTGACACTACTGGTAGTGCTACGGGTAAAAGTACATTTCCAGTGACACTACAATGTTGCCAGTAGTTTCACGGAAAATATTATTTCCCGTGGCTTGAGTGGGTTACCTATAATGGCTATTAATCTACTTCTTTATCATAACTGCAATCATAAACTAGGCTGCCTTACCATTGGTCAAAAGCAGTATGGAGAAAAGCTAAAGCTCTAGGCTCTAAAAGAAAAGGCCACAAACGTATAATTGGACTTACAGCAGTCCTACCATGGTTGCCGAATGAAGACATAGTGCAGGGTTGGGAGGATGATAAAGCGGAAAGTCAAGATTTGGGCATGCAAAGGTTGGGAAAGACTAAAATTGCGATCAGCAATGATGATCACTTAATGGACATTTTGCTTCAATTTATCAATAGTGAATTAACGGTTGGTTACGCGTTGAAGAAGTTGCGATGAATCTTATGATATAATGATAAAAAAACCGGCTAAGTGCGAGTTGGACTCGCGCACCTAGGGTTCCGTACAAACCTAGAGGTATTATAAATATATTATAATATATAAGTATATATAATATAATATATTATTTTATATTTATTATAAGACCTGAGTATTTGATATGAATTTCAATTTAATACCTCTACGCGTTTATGAGGCAAGCGGTAGTAAGTTTAAAATTTTTAAAAATATTTTTATTATTTGATATAACTAAAAAATTACGGTTTTCCCAATTTTTCCTTTATCTGTGCTATAAGACGTTGCTTCGTACCAAATTTCAAGATACTGAGTTCACGGGAAGTGCCCTTTAGGTTTTGATTCCCTTGCGAGTGTCGAAAATTTGCAGAAATTTACGGCATAAACGGCTGTATCTTTTGATTGCGTTGGCTTAGAAGTTTGATTTTTTCACAGCTCCAAGGGACAGTAGACCTGAGTATTTGATTAAGAACTCCAGCTTGATAGATACCTCGACGCGTTCCTGAGAAAAAGGATTTTGACAGACAGACGGACGGACAACAAAGTGATCATATAAGGGTTTCGTTTTTTTCCTTTCGAGGTACGGAACCCTGAAAATTGTAGCGATAACATAGGATTACTTAGTTACCTACGTAGCCTACCACATACATATCTGCAGATTTAAAATTAAAGTTCTTTTAAAAACCTTATTTTCCTATCTGGTGTGTTAATGTCAGGATTCGCAACTTTTTTAACTCTCTGTGTATATTATGTACCTAAATACAGTTTCCAAATTGTGATGCAGCCGACCATACACTTAGGCAAAGAATTAAAATCTTTGCACTCAAGTACCTACTAGTCTACCAACACGTCTACGGTTAACTGCGCCTAATTTATTCTCTTGTAAATTGTCATTTCTATGAAGCCAGGTCCAAATAAATAAAGACTGCTCTGCCAGCGGCTGCTCGTCAAATCGTCAATCCACGGTACACCTACTTCACACTACGCTTAGTCTTGCCGGGTTGGTCCGGGTTCATTTTGTACACCTAATTAGGCTGTAGTAGCCTGATGGTTAGTTAATGTTGGGCTGATGTATGGCAACTAGAGGCCTATGTACAGCAGAGGACGTGGACAACAGTCCTACGGCTGAGATGATGATGATGATGAGGTACCTACTTATTTATGTCTCTTTCCTCCGTCGACCGAGACACGTTCTCGGCTTGCCCGTTGACGAGCTCACCGCCGCTAACCCGGAGGTGACGTCAACCCGTCCCACATTAGCTGCTAGGCACACTTTCAATAACCGGTCCCGCCGGCGGGGCCGAAGAATACACTCTTCCGTCTTAAGGTGCAGTTTTGCACCTGGACGTTAACCATCACTACATACAAAAATCTGGCAACAGTCCAAGCCGTGGTTCGAACCCAAGTGGTGCCCTTGAGCTTGTCCCCAATCTAACTTTTGCGGCTGGGCGCCTTCTGCGCTCGCCATAGTCCGGTAACGTTGTCATGGCCATCTGCGGTCAACAACATATATTGTCAATTCGAAAAAAAAAAATTTATGTGTATGATTTTTAAGTCGTTTCGAAGGCGCATTGCCGAAGCGTCCGTGGTCTTAAGAAATACCACAGCTGGTATGCATCATCATCTGAGCCGTACGACGTCCACTGCTGGACATAGGCCGCCCTTATAGATTTCCAAGTAGGCTGGAAGCGATCTGAATCCACCTCCGACCTGCGGTCTTTACCCGGTCGTCTGCCTAACTTGTTGGTGGACGTCCTACGCTACGCTTGCCGGTTCGTGGTCTCCGCTCGAGAACTATTAGTAAGTAGTTAGTCTAGTTCACCCAGGTGTACCATGGATCATAGCAAGTGTCTGTAGTCCACCCAGGTGTACCATGGATCATAACAAGTTTCCGTAGTCCACCCAGGTGAACTTGTGAGTTGTGAGGTGGACCGCGGGTAAGAAACCCTATTCAGGGCCCACCGGCCATCTATTCTGCAAGCTACATGGCCTGCCTGTCGCCACTTCAACGTGCTTCAACAATCAACTTGTCATGTTATCATTACGTATCAAATCCAGCAAAACACAAAAACTTGGAACTTCCCAGCCTGTCAAATGTATTATCGTATCGTGTTTGCTTCAACCATTATCAGCGCCTATCAATATTTGTCATTTGCAGGTGAAGGTGGTTGTTTGTTGAGAGATTGCTAAATTTTGCAATACCTAAACATTACAGAAATGTAGCAATCTTCTTTTTAAATTTAAAAAATATATGTTAACAATAGAACTTACTACAAAATATCAGATTATCAAGAAGACAGAAGTGCTAAAATGCAATTTGCTCCAACTCTGAGACAACTAAAAAACTAACTAGGTATTAATAATAGCTGTTTTCTAACCACTTTTTATCATTTATTTTAGCGCTTAGAACAGGGACGCGAACTGATTCATTCATGCCCCGTAATTCCTATTAACATAAAAAAGCAAAAAGAAAGGCGCGCGGTGGGGGGCGAATGTAGGGCGTTTGAAATTGCAAATTTTTGACATTTATTATTTATTTTGACAGCCGGGTGAAGGGTTAAGGATTAATTTTCTCTATTTGCTGTTGTGTGCTGACGTGACTCAGATTTGTAATTATAAACTATTGAATTAAAGTGAATTATTTTATGATTTACAGACACGTAGGTAATGTTTCTGAGCAGTTCGGGCCTTAGGTATTTATCATCATCATCATTATCCGCCCGTTGACGACTCTCTGTGATCGTTTTCAAAAACCGCTAGACTACTAAACGTAACTTATTTTTCTACTAAAATCTAATAGCGTTTTGGAAAAAATCTACTGATTGTACCGACGTAGTTTGTAGCCTAAATTGATAATTTTTGGTTAGAAATGAAACTCAAGTTTAATTATCAGGTTTTATTTATATGCAATTTTAGGTAGGTAGGTACTTAATTAGATTCATTATTGTCATATTTTGTTTTTTTTATAAATTTGACCATATTATTTTCTGGTTAGAAATTCGTGCAATAATTACCGCCGTTATCAATATTAAACCTCGTTTACATGTAAAAGCGATGATATGTGAGTGTTTAAGAACCATCTACAATTAGCATGGTTGTTCCTGTTTTTATCTTTACTCAACCACGACGACATTGTCGGATTCTGTTCCCACTCAGCCCGATAATTTTGTTCAAATTTACGTTTCATGCTGTTTAGGTACTTGGTATTTGCTGAAGTTTATAATATTGCTAGGAAATTCTATTGAAATCCGCTACTTTTTCAAAAAATACTAGAAATCTACCGCACTACCAAATTTACATCGAAAATCTACTGTCGCAGTAGTCAATCTACTGTAAACGGTTACTCTAGCTGTGGCGCAGTTTGTTTGATAGCTGGCTGAGACGCAGGAGGTATCGGGTTTGATCCCCGCCGGGGAGGGACGAAATATTTGCTTTATCTACAGATATTAATTTGTTCTCAGGTTTGGGTGTTTTTCTATGTACTTATTATATGTATACTAGCTTTTGCCCGCGACTTCGTCCGCGTGGAAGTCATAAAACGTAAAATCCCCTTTTTAACGCAGAGCCACTTTGATTCGAAAATATAAATCCCATTTGTTCCCTATCCCGCGGGAATTTTGAAAAATCCCTTCTTAGTGCACCTCTAGGATACTCAAGTGTGCCAAATATCAAATCTTAAGGTCCAGCGGTTCAGGCTGTGCGTTGATATATCAGTCAGTCAGTCAGTCAGTCAGTATGTTATTATATTATATTGAATTGTGATCGCGAAAGTTTACGAAAAACTATAGTCAGTGAGTCAGTCAGGACTTTGAATTTTATATAGAGGTATATAGATAGATTAAATTACAAAAAAAAAACAAAATTATCTCAACCATCTGGTACTTACCCATAACACAAGCTATGATGACTTTGGGGGTGTCCCCCACGGCAAAAACGGCTAGATGGTAGATACTACCTCCGACAGGTGGTAGTGCTGCCACTCCTTTTTTGCTCGTGAATGCAGTAAAAACCTGCAAAGAGACCCACGAAAGATGGGCAGCATCGCCATTCCGACATGTATCAACAAACGTTACTGCGCTCACCAACCCGCCTGCCAAGCGTGGTTAGTATGGCAACAACCCCTTCATGATCATTTCTTGAAGATCCATGAGATATGCCTGACTTGCTGTGGACGTCCTACGGCTGACATAATGATTTGTTTATTTTAATACTAACTTCAATAGCCATTTGAATTCTAGGGACTGTAGGGGATCTTTTGAAAGTCAAAACCATTCGAGCGATTGACTTATCTGAGATTGCGATATTTCTTACTGTATCTAATCTAAACAGTATTGTTGCCAAGTGGTTTGAGCGCATCTGCCGTGACGCGCGTCTTTTCAGCTGCAAGATGTTGTAGCTCTCACGCTCTCACCAAGATAATCTGACTATTCTATTGCATTAGTATGTCAACATACAGAAAAGTTTTATATATACAGGGGAAGGAAAAAGCTAGTTTCTATGACAGTATGACCACTAGCCCATGTTTACCCTGGTAGTCATATTGATAGGACGAATCGGTCGTTCATAGCCCATAGTTAGGTACATTAATTTTTAACCGACTTCAAAACAAAGGTTCTAAAGTCTGCAAAATTATTTTTGAGTTCGAATAGATATATGTACACTTTGTATTAGGTCCCATTTCTTCAAAATTCAGTTCTGATGATGGAATCGAGGGACCTCCTCAAATGTTGTTGAAATATAATACATATATCGATTTCGGCATATTTAGCTCAAGGTCAGGCATTTGTATTTAGGAAGTATGATTTGGTGAAGTGGAACTGATAAAGAAGACCAAAGCTTTCAATATTCAAAGTTCAAAGTTTTCAAAGTTCAAAGTTTATTCAAATAATCAATGTAACATTACAGATTAACCACAAGCATTGGTACGGGGGTAACAGGAAAGGGGACGAAGGCCTCAAAAGGTCACCAAAGGTCAAAAATAGCATTTTTGGGTTTTTGGACGTTTTAAGACTTATTTTTTGGTGACCTTTTGAGGTCACAGTAACTCCGGTCCCTTTGACCCTAATCACCTCGGTCACCAAAATCAATCAGTACCCTTTTCTCAATTAGACGGTGCTAACAAAAAAGGTAATGTAAATCGGTCAACGCGTTCGGTTGTAATCGTCCCATACAGACACATATACCCATACAGACAGCGCTATGCATATTAGGGGGCTTCGCCCCCTAAAATTCACGGGTGACGACGTCGAAAGATGGCTAATATAATGTATATTATGTATGGTATATATGTAATTAGTTTATCTACATGTACACCATTATAACCACTTGTCATATATTACAATCCAATCCATCCCAAGGTTGCCTGGTAGAGATCGCTCTTTAGCGATAAGGCCGCCAATTGTCACTTTGTTTTTAAGTGTTTCTTGTTATTATGTTTAGTTTTAAGGTGTGCAATAAAGTATTTTCTATCTTCTATCTATCTAAGATAATATATCTCATCCACTAATCAGCATACTTACATACACATCATCATCTTTATCAGGGTCGTTAAAATTAAATAATGTAACAGTGTTTACTGTAATCCCTCGAGGTCTAAATTTAAACTTGCGGTTGGGTTTTAATGTTTGCTTGCTTTTAAACCCAGTTCTGATGGTGGGATCCATGATAAATCAAGGAAAATATTCAAATGTAAGCAGACATAATAGCGGTTTTGGTTTCGTAGGTATCTTCAGCAACATTTTAGATTTTGTCATTGAAGTCGGTTTTTTGTTGACAAATTAAAGAATAATTTAATTTAAAACCTGCATCATCTTCGTGGATCTCTTAGAATGCTGCCAGCAGTCCTTCATAAAGTGTATTCATTTCAGCCATAAAACGTCCACTACTGAACACAGGCCACCCTCATGGATCTCAATGAGGGGTAGTTGCCATACTCACCACCCATGGGTATCTTCCGTAGGTATCCCTTGGCGGATTCTTACTGAGTCCGCGGACAAGAGAGGAGAGGCAACATTCCACCTACGTTATTTTAAGCAGTTGGGGTGACTGAAGTTGAGGTAGTCCAAGTCCACTGCTGGACAAAGGCCTCCCATGGATCTCCAAGATCATGAAGGGGTTGTAGCCATACTCGCCACGCTTGGCAGGCGCGTTGGCGATCATAGCGTTGGCGGAATGTTGACACTCGGAAAGATGCTGCTGCCTATCTTCCAAGGAGGTGTCCCTTGGCAGACTCTTACTGCATTCAATGGCAAGAGACGAGAGGCGATATTTTACTGACGGCACCCCACAGCACAATACAAGTTTGTGACCACAATATAAGTATATTAATTATTAAAAACAAGGGAATTTATCGTGTATGATCATTGAAGCGGTCTAGAAGCGGGGGGAAGTTTTTGATCGCGAGATTTTTTTGATTTGACTGGCTATTTAGTCTAAATTCATTTACGGAACCAAAGAAGCATCAACGCCATATGGTATACTGCTACCAAATTTTTGGCAGAACTTACATTTGAAGGGAATATTTTGTTGCATTTACATCGACAACGTTAAAACTGCAATGCGTTATAAGGAATCGACTGAACATCTTCCTAGTTGGTTTAAGGTGACAGTGAGCGTTGCGAGGAGCTTGATAGGAAGCGTAATGAGCTGAAGACCCGTGCACCAGCTAACATTCGGTACAATTTTGTCAACGGGGTAATAACGTGCCCGAAGTGCTCTCGTACCTTGTGTCATAAGATTGGGTAGTTACTCGAATCACCTCAGAACACATGAAAGGGTAGAAAACCAAAAAAACTCTTATGACACCATTTCCCTGAATGCACAGTCGCCTTGGCCGAAATCATCATCATCATCATTAGTTGGTTTATACAGTTTCAGCAACTGGTATTCATACGCTGCAGTGCCTGGGACAGCTTGTTGTTATGTTCTATCACTCTCATTTTCATCATCATCATCCACAGCCTGATTCACCCACTGCTGGGTATAGGCCTCTCTAAGTTTGTGCCATCTACCAAGATCCTGTGCCAGTCGCATCTATTGACACCCCGCGGTGTGTACCAGTCGTCGACCCACCTCGCCTCCGGTCGCCCGACACTTCTATGCCCCATCCTCGGCCACCATTCTGTTGTTGTCTTGCTCCACCTGTCATCACCACGCCTTGCAAGGTGCCCTGCCCAACTCCACTTTAGTTCCATTATCCTGGTTCCAACATCCTTACGACCTGTCTAATGTATGGAAGTGAATGCTGGGCAACTAAAGGAACGGATGAAAGAAGAGTTCACGCGGCGGAGATGCGTATGTTAAGATGGATGTGTGGTGTCACCAGAATGGACAGGATTAGGAATCAATACATAAGAGGAAGCTTGAAAGTTGCGCCCGTGACAGAAATATTGAAGAGAGTAATAGGTTGACGTGGAACGGACATGTTATGCGGAGGGATGAAGCTCATGTTACGAAACGAGTGATATGATATGAGCGGTAAAGTACTAAATATCGAGTTGACGTCTGACAGAGAAGAATGGAAGAAGAGAACATGGTGTGCCGACCCCACGTAATGTGGGATAAGGGCAGGGAGATAAGGTCCGGAAGGAGGGAAATGATGAACCTGGTTCCGACATCATGGAATTTTGTCCGTCGTCGGATATCGATACTCACACTAGCAAATACGTGACACAATTCACGTAGTTGTAGATAAATTAAGCGTTAGTTAGGTATGTACAAAACTGTTGTTTATTCTGTGTACTGTTTGCTCACAATAATTTTTATCTCGTGATTCAAATGCATACGAATAAAATGAGTACCTATTTACGGTGGGTTATGATGAGGTATGTCCCGTTCGAGTTTGATAAAAAGGTTAACCTAGGTGAAGGTGAATCAAATTATTCCATCAATTTCCTTCTACCAATTGGTAAATACAATGCGCTCGCGGTGTTTCCTCATTCTTGTAGTTGTTAATACGTATCCTGGGAATACCAAAAGATTCTAACATAAATTCGAAAAATCACATACAAAGAATAATTACAAAATTATCCAGATTCGCATTTGCGCTTTATCATTTATCACATGCCTCCCTCACGGATCTCCATGAGGGGTAGTTGCCATACTCACCACGCTTGGCAGGAGGGTTGGTGAGCGCAGTTTGGGATGTTGATACACGGAAAGACGCTGCTGCCCATCTTCCGGAGGTATCCCTTAGCAGGCTCTTACTGCATCCACGGGAATGAGAGGAGGGGTAATATTCTACGGCCGGCACCCCACGGCCAAAAAAAAAATAAAAAAAATACAATTACCAGTGCCTATTATGCATACGGCCATGCTTGGCTGCAGTATGACATAACAATCTGGGGAAATAGTACTGACGCGCCCCTAAACTCTTTCCACTTCAAATCAAATAAATTATACCAAGTGCGTGTCGTGCCACGTGCTAGGTAGGATTCCGTAGTTAACCGTAGACCTGTTGGTAGAAGTTTGTGTATTTTTCATCATCATCATCTCAGTCGTAGGACGCCTACTAGACATAATAGGCCTCCCTTATGAATCTAAAGATCATGAGGGGTGATTATCATACTCACCACGCTTGGCAAGCGGGTTGGCGAGCGCAGCACAGGATGTTGATACACAGGAAGACGTTGCTGCCCATCTTCCGGAGGTGTCCCTTAGCAGATTAAAAAAACAAAAATAATAATTTTTGACAATTCACAAAGCATCATCTAGCCCCAAGCTAAGCAGAGCTTGTGTAATGGAAAATTCACACAGCATCAACATCAGCAGAGCGCTCTGCTTAGATTGGGGCTAGATGATGCTGTGTGAATTGTCCACCATTATTATTTTTTGTTTTTTTTTCATCTGTTAAGGGATACCTCCGGAAGATACCATACTGGGTAGGTACTAGACATAATACAATAAACTACAAAGATAAATATTTTTTATCAAATATATACACATGGGGTATACATATAGAATATATAAATAGAAAAACATCCAAAACACCAATGAAAACAATATTTACATTAGTACAATGTATATTGGCCATCGGGTATTTACGCGTAATACTTACCTTTATTTTTATCCATCGAGTACCTACCTGAATTGTAGTGTCGTCCTCCTTGAGCTCATATTGGAATATAAGCTACATCTAATACCTATAAAGCTAAACATGAACGCAATAAAAAAAAATACTTTGAAATGTGTGTACCTACAATATAAAATTCGGGATAAAACGTTTCTGCGTTTTAATACGTTGCGTAACAACGGTCCCTAGGCTGTCATTGTAGGAATTACGTTCCAGTTTTCAACAGCCGATTTCCCAGCGGCTCTGGCCATCGCGTCTATGAGACAGTGTGTACCGTAATAGGAGTTGCATGAGTCATGAGTCACTGCGGTCGCCGACCCCGGTGCACGCCCATCTGGACAAGTGTCCATTGTCGCGGCGCGCTGTTGCCAGGAATGCCACATGCCATATCTGTCATCCGATGTTTGGAAAAATCCCTAAAGACAACACTAGCACTATATACAAAACCTACTTAGCTGTGAGCAAACGACTTGATTAAGATAAGATTAAAATTTATTTATTTCTTACCAAAAAACACAAACATATTTTACGAAAGAAAAAAAAAGAAAATCCTTACAAACTAACTAAGCTAAACAAAAAGGGAGAAAATAATAATTAAGTCTAATAAAATAATAAATATGTATAGAGTGTTTAATGGTAGAAAAAAAGGACCTATTTCAGCTTAAGTAGCCTTAAGCAAGATGCTTGAATGCTACGCTGATTTTCAAATAGACTTCTAATGATAAAACCCTTGACATGTTGCTGATAACACCCAAACCGCTATTGTAAGCCTGAGAGCATATTTGAGTATTTCCCTTGATTTATCATTGATCCCATCATCAGAACTGGGTGTAAAATAAGCAAACATAAAGACAAAAATCCCAACCGCAAGATTAAATTTTGGGCTTGAAACTATAAATATATGTGTAATAGTAGACCTTGTAGACCTTGACGGACTCTAGTGTCTACTATTATAATCTGGATCTGGAATAGGATTACTTCTGAGACATGACCCATCCTATAAAAAATTACCATCAATTTTATTTATAACTGGCGGAGTATTCGCGTAACAAACATACAAAAATTAAAATATCCTTATATTTGAAGTCGGTTAAAAAAGGAATTGCTGATGCAACAAGAGACACGTTCTTATAAAGCCGCGTCCGCTGCGCTATGTTTTGAACAGAACATTGTTCGAAAACATAAGAAATGGGCGTGGCCTAAATGTTTTGTCGAGCAAATACGCTTGAACGTGTTTGCCGGACTTTGTGGAAAATATCCCCCGCGTTCGTCGGCCGGGGGGCAATGAGGCGTTTTCATTAAAAAGTAAAAATTACAAAAATAGTTACCTCAAACCTTATAGATGGCGTTAGTTTTCATTTAATGGAAGGAAACACAATTTGACAATGATAGCATTTAAAATCAATTACAAACTTGTTTTCTCCGCTTACCAGCTCCATCTGTTTGGTGTAGTAGAAAACACTTTTTTATTTTTTACTGAAAACGGCTCGTTGTTCATTTTATGTTATTGACGCAGGAAGACGTTTCGCTCAGAATATTGATAAGTGTTTTATTGTGACTATGGAGCGCATTGTGGAGTGGAATCCAGAGACACGAAAGCTATTTCATTTTCTTCTTCCAAGAACTAAATCCACCACAGCCAAAACAACGTTCACGTCTTCCTCGTCGCTGCTAATTTTTTCTAATGTGAAGTTTTGAACTTTGTTTACTGAACATTGCTAAAGTCGCAGCGGACGGGAAATGCTTTGAACAAACAAGGTTCAAGAACAATGTTTGTTCAAAACATGTCGCAGCGGACACACCTTAACAAAACAAAATCAAAACAGAAACTAAATATTTTCAAAGTTACGTGAGACAAACTATTTGTTAAAAATTCCAACAAGTCTTTAATTTTCTGCTGTGATTATTTATCGGTCATATATATGAAATATATATATATATATGACATATAAATAATCAATAGTTTTCTGCATCATCGAGGACATACCCAATAGAGAGGAAATGTCATTTATTTTGTCTAAACAACAATTCTGCCAAAAATATTTCATGATTGCACGGAAAAGTACCTAAAAGTGGTTAAATGGACTCCATTTATCGAAAAAAAAAATTAAAAGAAAAAAACTTTTTAACAAACAAGCTTTTATTTAAACGATTTATGTGATAAAAAAGCTTGTCGCGTAGTACTTAAGTTTAAATAAAAGCTTGTTTGTTAAAAAGTTGTTTTTACTTTTAATTTAATTAGCTCCAAACCGCAAGCATCCCACGCTGCTTGTTTGACTGCCAAAAAAAAATTCACTGGTTATGGTTGGTTCGGGAGCCTTACCTTTAACTTTATGAAAACTGTTAGTTTTGTTCTTAGCGACTTATAACGAATGTACCACGATACAAACTAAAAAAGGTTGAATATAAAAAGCAACTCTAAGACTTCCAACTTCAACCAATTTGTCAATTATATGGATTCGCGATTCTTGTATCCAGGTGGAATGGAAACGCACCGCTACTCCCAAACTGCATTCTAGGCGCGAAAATGAAAGTTATCTCAAGTACACCCTTTCACGACACGACAAGCTTCGCTCGCAGAATCTCCATTTTCACGATTTGGCGAATATTTCGGCACGGTACCTACGTAGTATTTATCTCAAACATTCACAGCTGTAAAATTGTGTCTGTGTAAAGGTAATTTCACCAAACATGTCAACCTGCATCGCCCTAATATTCTAGTCACGAAGCTGCATTATTTAATCAGCTGGTTTGCTTAAAAACATTTGTAGATATTATGTTAAGCCAACATACACTTGATTCAGATTCTCGACATACATAGTTGCATGAGGTTGCAGTGCCCTGATTTATACAGAGTAAAAACGTTATCTAATGCAAATGAATGGTGCTAAGTATGTAGTTATTGTTCATGTTCATCTGATCTGCCTATATTAAAATTAAAGAAACATTTGGATCTATAATATTGTGTCTTTTTAATTTGCTCAATAATAAAATGTTTGATCAAATTTATATTGAGCTTAATGAAAAATGCCGTGGGGTGCCGGCAGTAGAATGTTACCCCTCCTCTCCTATCCGTGGATGCAGTAAGAGCCTGCTAAGGGACACCTCCGGAAGATGGGCAGCAGCGTCTATCCGTGTATCAACATCCCATACTGCGCTCACCAACCCGCCTGCCAAGCGTGGTGAGAATGGCAACTACCCCTCATGTAGATCCATGAGGGAGGCCTGTGTTCATCAGTGGACGTTTTATGGCTGAAATGATGAATGAAATATTCCCAAGTTGAAGAATATTTCTCAATGAAATACCTACTAACAACAGGTAAATTACTTTTGTACAATAAGTAACTTTACCGCACGTTAAATAAATAATAAATAAATAATGCTGGACAAAATCACATAGCATCATCTAGCCCTAAGCTAAGCAGAGCTTGTGTTATGGGTACTAGATGACTGATATACTTAATACATTATACTATATAGATAGATATTTTTATTATACATAGGAAAACACCCAGAACACCCGGAACAAATATCTGCAGATCGTACAGACATTTGTCCCGAGGCTGGAATCGAACCCGCAACCCCTTGCGTCAAAGGCGGACCTTCGCCCGCTGCGCCACAGAGCTCGACAATTTGAATATAGGAACTTACTTGAGCTACTTATTCACCTAACTTGTTTATTTCATCCTAACGAATAACTAATATTTTTATAAAAATTCTACGAACTGAATGAATAACTAATTTACTTGACTTCATAGTAGGTATTGATGTCGGAATGATCCCTTAACATAACTGTTTTATTTAAAATTTCCACCACGTGATCTGACGATTAATGTTAATTTCTGCCAAGAAATCAACATCTTGGCTAGAAACCGGATGGCCCGGTTTCGATTTCGTTTATTTTGCACATGAGAACCTGTTTGGCGGTGAGTCGGACGATGACCTACCATAGCTCAATACTGATTCATCGCTTGTCATGTGAACACCATTTTTATCTCTGAACCACCTACATTTAAAATCCATTATTCCCAGCCTGACTTTTTGTATGCCTATACCTCCTTGAGTTTGTGCCACCTTAGCCTTGCCTACCTAATACCCATTTTGTCTACGATAAACGATTGTCCGAAAATCACAATCAATAACAAGTGTCTCCGAAACATCACCATCCATAATAATTATTATGGTCCCTTATACTATATCATTTGCAATAAAATATTGTTCATCCTAATGCTCCTTACGTATAAAATTACTTTATCTAATATATAATTTTCATCGTTATAATCTTGTGTCATATTAATAACGAATCATAAAACTTATTATCCCGAATGTATTCGAAAGATTATAAAACCTTCCAGTGGCAGAATTGATACGGAAGGACAGTAGGTTATTAGGTTTTTTTTACAACTATCTGAAAACACTGCCTGGGACAGAACCGAGATGGAGAGACAGTAGGTTATCAGGTTCTTTTTTATAACAATCCGAAAACCCTCCCTGTGACAGAACCGAGATGGAGAGACAGTATGTTAATAGGTTTTTTTATTACCATCCGAAAACCCTGCCCGCGACAGAACCGAGATGGAGAGACAGTGGGTTATTAGGTTTTTTTTATAACCATCAAAAACACTGCCTGTCGCAGTACCGAGATGGAGACACAGTAGGTTATTAGGTTTTTCAAATGACAAGAAGTGCTAATAAATAACTAAGGCTAATAAAAAAACTTCACGACAGCTGCAGCGGCCGCCAACAAAATATTATGGCACATGAAATTATGCAAATAAATAATTATGAGTATATTGTTTATGAGTTTAATAATGTTATGGATTTCTTTACTTATTGCGAATCACTTTATAAGGATTGTAATCGTTATGGATACCGATATTAGTGGAAACTATATTAGGGATCCATAAATTATAGATTGTGATTACCTATTCAGGCAATTGATGATTATGAAAATAAATAAATTCTCCAGATTCACTTCACTTCCTTGTCGAGGGCTTTAAGCTCTCGCCTTCGTGAATAATTTTGCAAGGTCTTTCCAGACTTTTTAAAACGTTATTGTACTCATATTTTTAGTTATTCTTATTAGTAAAGTCTGGCACAAGAGATGGACCTTAAATTTAATTAACTTATAAAAAATATTTTTCAATGATTTGAATTTAGAATTTGGCGGGCGAAGGACCATCCATGGCTTCGAAAACAGGTGCAAGACGTACGAGACTAGTGTGATATATACGCATGTCATTTGGTCCATGCGCATATCATAAATGAAACTGTGACAAAAATAACGGTAATCTTTTCATAAAATTATTTTTACTCTGTAGTAAAAGAATTTATTACAAGTCTTACTTACGTTTATCAACTAAAAATGTAGGGTACGGGTAGGTACCCTAGTATAAGAATCTTAGCTAATCTCTAACAGAACCATACTAATCAGTTTAGCACTTGCTTGACATACATTGTCAAGCAATGTAACAATCCTTAGTTGTTCATGTATCATCAAATTAATACTTACTGAGATATAGATAATATAACTACTGAAAATGAAGCGTATATAACATTCTACATAAATATGAAAAGCGATATAATAAAATAAATAAAATAACAAGCCGCTTATTTCCTTATAATACTAACGATTACAATAATTGACTGAGAAACAATTTTATTTAAGAACCCCTCTTCAGATAAAGGCCTCCTCCAAAGGTTTATTTTCCTCTTTCCTCTATCCCTTTACAAGCGTTATAAAAATAATCAACAAAAACATTTTTCTCTTCCATTTCCCGATACGAGTATCCCATAAAATGGTTCATAATTTCATTCAACGTATGATTTCGCAATGATTTATTTTTTCTGAACTAAGAGGATAAATGAAACGTAAAATTACTGTGAGGTTTTTCAGATTACTGTACTTGAGTACTAAGCTACTACGACTCCTAAACGGCCGATGTCTGCCAAACCGGAAATTGCTGTATTCATCTAAATAACCCGCTGCACCCACTGGGTAGGGTATCTTGTAAATATGATAAATGGCACACAATACCGCATAATATATACCTACCTACACACACAATCTGTGCAATCGATCGCACAGAATCGCGGATCACATGGGCACCTAATGAGTCACTAAGAAATTGCACAATGTAAGTCAAACTTTACATAGTGAGATTCTGATAGAACACCAATTCTTGACTCAATTTTTTATCCTCGAATGTCACTGATTAGGTGACGCAATTTCGAAATGACGAATTCATTCGTCATGTACAAATGCAGTTACTAATGGCGAAATTAATGAGGCTACATTTTTGGAAAAACTTCGTGTAAATTAAATTAATAATAATGAATGTAAAAAGGTGCAAAAGCTAGTCTTATATTCAATTGAACACAAACGAGAAAAGAAATCTCACTAGTTCAGTCAACTGAACTGGACAACTGAACTAGTGGGAATAGACGTTATATTTGATATAACGTTTAAATTGGGTTTCTGCACTCGGCAGAAAGCAAACTTACAGGTCCGCCAAAAACTACAATTACCAACGAGTAGGTACCAGTAGTTACTTACGTAGGTGGTTCCTTAGATCCTTACATCATTTCTATACTTAATCATACAAGCAACAAAAACCATGTATATTAGGTATATGGATCTTCTAGTAGTAAAATTAAACATATCGGTCTATATAAAAATAATCAGTAGGTACGCTGCCGCGCAGTATAGAAAAGGAAACTTTACAAAAGAATCACGCCAAACCTAAGATCCGTTACCTACGCTGTCGAACCAGGCAATTTGATGTGATCAAAATACAAAAACATTAATAAACTTCTAAATTAAATGTTTTGTTTTTTCATTATTTAGGCCAGACCATTTAATTGTATCAATGTGTTTTATTTAGTTTTAAAATTACAGGATTTTATCGCGTACCTACCTTTTTTATTCTTTTCCCGACGTTTCGAAAACATTTCAGCGTTCTTGGTCGCGGCAGGACATGTCCTGGGCTGGGATAAAATAATAAAAAAGTACCTACGCGATAAAATCCTGTAATTCTAAAATTAAATAAAATGTTAACAAATCGCGAAAGTTTAACAAATTTTATCAATGTGGTCTCTCGATATTTTCGCTTTGAATACCAAAATTCGCTATCACTAAAACTAGACTTGATATGATTGCATTGCGGTACCTACCTTTGTTATCGTTTCCTTTGTTATCATTATCATTATTGTGTGGTGTTCTACAATGATTTCATCGATTCTGAAACGTGCGACTCGGAAATGGTCGAGAATCTATGCTGGGGTTTTCTTGCTGCTGTTTGTTCTGCTTGTACGTTTAACTTACGATAGGTGAGTAGGACTATGAATTCTAAATCTGTTATCTGTTTACTCCGCACATTGTGTCAACCTATGTATTATCATAATTTTCAGCCATATCTGTTGCCCACTGCTGTAGGCAAATATTTAAAATTAGGATAGACCTACAACTTGTAGGTCTATCCCATTAGAGCCACTCTTTCTGGTATGATAGTCCGTAAAACTTAGCTTGATCGCTGCAACTCGACAGCTGTTATCAAAACTGTTATCAAAGTGTAGTATCTGTTCTTTTCAGCTTATTATCTGAAATGTCTAAATGTCTAAAAACCCCGCCCATCGAGTTTTTAATTTTGTAATGGTCTATATAAAATGACTTGTGGCAACGTTGTACTTTATGGATGGAATGGTGGAATAGTGATGTGCGATGCCAATGAGTCAGCGTTACTAATATTATACCGTCATATCTTCAAAATCGTCCCAGCCTCATTCGTGTTACTTATCAGTATGTCGCAGCGATCAAGCTAAGTTTTACGAACTGTACCAGCCTATTAGCCATGAAGTCTTGTTGGCGACATTTATAAATACCATTGCACCAGTACCACTATCTGCCAGAACTGCATTTGATGACAAAGATTAAGTCAGTAAGTCCTTAAGGATAATCCCTTGGCAAATTACTTACCTGATCTTAGTCTCGCGTCTGCATCCTTTTCTATGTTTCGACTTTCTAAAACAAATAAGGTAGTTTTACGTGAGAAATGTAAAGGAACTGCTTAGAATCAATCAATCAATCATTTATTTATTAAACCTTAACAATAATAGCTTTCTCCTCTGTCGTATTATCTCTCCGTGATGAACACACCTTCTGTAGTGGCTGCTGATACACTACAGAAAGTTGAATTTCACCAACAATCGCATGAAATTTAATTTCAATACTGGCACCTATCCATACCTAGCCACGGCAGTAGGGTTACGTAATCATAACCCTATCTATGATTAAATGTGAATACGTGCAATGATTATCAAGTGGATAGGTAATCATTAAATGACGAATTTAATGCGGCTTGGCCACAACGGTGTACGAATGTTTTACCGTGCTGGCAGGCCAATGCCCATTAGTCTTGGTAATGACGAACTAGATAAAATCAAAGCGAAGACTGAATTATTACCATGGACCAAACTTGGTTCATGATATTACCACAAATCGGTAGGCGGTCTTCGATCTAACTATTTTAAGCCACTAGCCAGTGCTTTTATTTTTTTGCAGGGAACCATAATTATTTGTCTAGTAGACTCTCTATAAACAGCTATCTGCCAGGGAAGTTTCGTCAAAATTGGTTCAGCTATTTGGGAGATTAGCTCAAACAAACAGGCAGACACAGGCCAAAAAAAAAATATTGGCTAAAACTATCGGTATAAACTTTTATATGCTTACTGAAATCCTGTTATTTTGACATTACAAACCGACAATACATTTAAAAAAATTGTATAGATTAGGTAGGTTTGTTCTTACCTAACTACCGCCAGAAAGCCTTCGTCCACGTTTGTAACTAATATATTTTCATGTCTGTGCTATGTATCAGGATTTTTTAACTGTTTTATAACCAGTTATTACATCAGACTTTTTCCCATTTTCATAATGAGAACCTCTTACTCATGTATGGGCTTCTGGTAACTTTTTCTTTTAAGTTTTTCCATAGGCTATTACTAAGTGGCACTTGCGAATTTATTTTCCACGTGTGCAAAAATCATTACCTACGTTCAGGAAAATCCGCTAATGAAAATGAGGCGCTGAAAGATACAGTGGAATATCTATTTATTTATTCATTTATTCATTCATTACGCAACATTACGGTTATCCAAATCGTTAGGCATGTAAAGATAAGAAAACAAAAAAAAATGTACAATAAAAGAAAAACAACACAAGACAACGCACAACACAAGACTAAATAAATGAAAAATACAAGAATATACAGAACAAGAGAAAATAATAATAATAATAATGGTATTCGATATGGCCTTACGGGTCCTGAAGTTCCGTATTATAAATACGCACCGGAGCCGGTTCTTGAAAATAATAAAATAATAATAAAAATCGTTTATTCATGAAGGAAATGGCCTTGCCAATAGATCGCTATTGGGACCGATCTATTACGGACAGGACTATTCTTGCGAACAAGCCTGATATGGTTCTGATAGATCGGTTGGAGCGGAAGGCAATACTCGATGATGTTACCATTCCACATGATGCCAATCTCGTCAAAGCCGAGAAAGATAAGCTCAGCAAATATCTTGATTTAGCCCACGAGATTGCCACTATGTGGGGTGTTGACTTAGCGACTATTGTTCCGATAGTCGTTTCCGTTAAAGGACTCGATCAACATCTCGAATTCTCGAGAGACTTTCGCTAGGCAGTTGAATCAAGAGCCACATCCAAAAGGCAGTAGGTACTCCCGGACTCGGCACGTACCTTTTTAAGGAGATTCCTCTCTCTGCAGCCCTAGTCACCGACCGCTTGAGCCTTGCTTCGCGGCCGGTGATTCACCGTTTTTATATATTTTTTACTGTAAGTGTAGTATTATTTGTTTTTATATTTTCGTATAGTAAAAAAAATATTTTTATGAGTTTACAAATAAATGATGTGGAATAATAATACAATTCTAGGTATTTGATACAACATATTATGTACCTATTTACAATTTTACATTTTGAGAATATAACTGACTCTTTTTTCGCTTTAGCAAGAGAGATTAACGTGTCAGCAAAGATATCTGGTTGTTGTTTGACAAGAGCATTTAAATGATTTTGAGCACGGCAGATGGGTGAACGTTGACGGGCTGTGCGTGGGGGAATAGGCGCAAACAGTGGGACTCGCCCAGGTCGGAACTTGACGCGCTGCTCGGGCACGCAGAGCCGGCTCGCTTCGCTCACTAATGTGGGGCAGTCGACTGCTCCCCGCAAAATACGACGCACGTTTACAATCTGGTCGTTCAGTCAACGCGTCTCCAGTGAGTTAAACCTACTAGCTAAGAGCTAAACCTACGAGGTCCCCTTGCAGGTATTTTGTTGGATACATATAAGGGTAGTAGCCACGACTTTTCTTGTTTAAAAAGCGCAAAATCCTCTTTTGAACTTTTTCAAGCATCAGCGCGTAAGTGGACTCATGAGGACTCCATACACCTGCATGACCCACTTTCTAACTTGGATCGTACAAGTGCGGCAATCTATTTATTAAGCAATGTGCTTAGAATATTTTAAATTTTTACATTTATATTACCTCGGCAAGCGATTTACGTAAAATCCATAAATAAAACCTTGGCATAGCATAGCATAGAAATTGAAATAGCAAAATAGACGCTGTTAAAGAATTTGAAAACGCGTAAACATGTGCCTGTGTATCGTCAACGTCATTAAACCGTCAAAAAACATGGCAAGGTGTGCCAACATTCGGCCTGTGGCACTGACATTGCCCGGCTGGGCCGACAAAAATAGGGCAAGGTCGAAACAAGCGTTTGAGGTTATATAATTTGACAGGAAATTATAATATTGATGGGAAAGCAAGAGAGCAATGACCCAAACGAAGGCCAGACGTTAATGATGGATGAGGTCTTGAGTGATGTGTCCGGTCATAACGATGGAGTATGGAGATTACTCCATTCTACATCGTTCAAGTAAGCACCGTGCTTACTTCAGCTTACTTGTACAGAGGTTCTACATACATAACGCACTTGTTCTCATTTCTAGTTTTATGGCCAAAGATTTAAATCTTTGTCTATGGCAAATCATGGCGTCGCGGCATAGATTACAGGTCGCGGGCCGATGTCGATGGAGAGTCGAACTTGAACATTTGAAATCAGCGTCTAAAAAATTGTTAGATAGTTCACGTAGTACCTAGGGCCAGGGGGTCTATCCAAGGTCTATCTCATGTGGACTATTTTTAGGGTTCCGGACCAAAATGGTAAAAAGGAACCCTTATAGAATCACTCTGTCTGTCTGTCTGTCTGTCTGTCTGTCTGTCTGTCTGTCACACATGGATATCTCGAGAACTACTGATGCTATCGACTTGAAATTTAAAATGGTAAAAGACAACACTTTTTTACTAATATAGCATATTTAAAAATGTTAAAAAATATTCTTATTTTGATTGCAGGGGGGCGGATAGGGGATCTCAAAAATTTTAAGTGAAGTTACTAGGCCGTGTGGGGTATCATATGAAAGGTATTCATTTGCACATTAATAAACAGTTTTTAATTTTTCTTTAAAACGTATCGTTTTTGAGTTATTTACAAAAATGTTGAAAAAACGACCGTTCCCCCCCCCCTTATCTCCGAAGTTTGCAGAGATAACCCCGTGATACTTTTAAAGCTAATAGAAGTGTATGTAAACTTTATAGGAAAATTATAGCGAACTCTCTAATTAGCATAGTTTTTTGGACAAGGGGGGTGGAAGGGGGGTTTTCAAAATTTTTGTAAAGTAAATAGTTAATGTGGGGTATCATATGAAAGGTATTCATTTGCACATTAATAAACAGTTTTTAGTTTTTCTATAAGCTGTATTGTTTTTGAGTTATTTACAAAAATGTTGAAAAATTGACCGTTCCCCCCCCTTATCTCCGAAGTTTGCAGAGATAAACCCGTGATACTTTTATAGCTCATAGAAGTGTATGTAAACTTTATAGGAAAATTATAGCGAACACTCTAATTTGCATAGTTTTTTAGACAATGGGGGTGGAAGGGGCGTTTTCAAAAATTTTGGAAAGTTACTAGGTAATGTGGGGTATCATATGAAAGGTATTCATTTGCACATTAATAAACAGTTTTTAGTTTTATTTTAAATTGTATAGTTTTTGAGTTATTTACAAAAATGTTGAAAAAAATAGCGTTCCCCCCCCCTTATCTCCGAAGTTTGCGAAGATAAACCTCTGAAACTATTATTGCTATTAGAAATATATGTAAAGATTAGAGGAAATTTATTACAATCTCTCTACATAGCATACTTTTTTAGAAATCATCGAAAGTGTAAAAAATCTACATAAGTTCCGCTATCAGACAAGAGATGGCGCTGTCAAGGTTCTCCTACAAATATAAAACCGCCTTTGTCATATATTATATTGTATGCTCCTTTCCTGTCCGTGGATGCAGTAAGAATCTGCTAAGGGATATCTCCGGAAGATGGGCAGCAGCGTCTTTCCGTGCAAGAACATCCCGAACTGCGCTCACCAACCCGCCTGCCAAGCGTGGTGAGTATGGCAACAACCCCTCATGCACTTGGATCTCTAAGTCAATGAGGGAGGCCTATGTCCAGCAGTGGATATCTTACGGCTGTAATGATGATGATGATATTGTATGATGGCACGGAACCCTCGGTGCGCGAGTCCGACTCGCTCTTGCCCGGTTTTATTTTCCTTTTAAGTTTGCTTACGTAACGACTTAGTTTAGGTTACGTAATGTAAAATAAATAACTCTGGATCACTCTTCGTTTGGGCAGTGCTAAATTAATTCTAGACTTGTCTCTAGGAGAATAAATACTCATCAATATTTACTCACTAGGCATTTTAGGGCATCCAACAAAAAAAAATCGCAATTAGGTAGTGGTCTTACAGCTTTGACTAAAGATTAAGTGCTGCCCCTGCCGAGGCATTCAAGAATCTTCTTATTAATTTGCTTGGGCGTGGATCTATTACCAATAATGTTAAATCCTAAGCTGCTTACCTATGTTGTGTACTATAAATAGGTACTGAACAATCAAATTTATGTAGGTAGGCGATTTAAATCTATGTACTTGTAGGTAGGTAGGTAACTAGGCCTACTAACAGTAGGTAGTTCATAGCTTTATATCATAAATACCTACCTACCCTCAGCGCAAATGCCCTAATTTGATAGCAGGTGGAACCTCCTTACCGGTTCGTTTTGTAGGTCATTCCCTTAGACAGGGGTTGTTTTATGGTTTCCTTGAACGGGGCCGCGCGAACAACCCTTGAGTTCAAGGACTTGCTAAGGTCGAGGCCGGCTGTCAGGCTGTGGGTCCTTACCTTTATCCGACTAGGATATGAAGGTATTCATACCCATAGAAGGGTTGTGGACAAGTACGCGACACGACATAACATTAAATGGGTTTATACTACATCCCACATAAATAACTAAAATTTTATGCAGTTGTGAAATGAATTGAATGAAATGCGTTTATTGGTACACCACACCTTAGACATAATTAATAAGCTAACTTATGAAGGTTACAGTTTTTCATAAGTGTGGTGTGCCAAAAGGTTCTGTCTCAGCAATGTTGCACCTAATATAAAATATGCAACGCTGGTATTCTGACAGAACCTTTTGAGTATCGATTTGCTTACTGCTTTGCTTATTGTTACTTTGTAGGTTTTCTACTTGTATTATTGTAGTGGCCCACAAAATAAAAATACTATCTATGCAAGGTTTCTTCAGCTTTTCTTTCAATAATCAAAATCAACCGGGAAAATTCCCAACTCTTCTATTTACACACTCTCTTTTTGCGCAACAAAAAATGCAAACGGTAGTCGATTATGATTTTATAATACATAAAAAATTATATAAGGTGATCAAAACATAACATATTTGGTTTTTTACCGGTACCTACCTACCTAATTTTATCTCTGTGATCCTGATCGAGCCGACGATATGCGTGTTCTGTGCGATATGCTAAACAAAACTTTTTATTTTTTTTTCTACGACAATAGTGCTGTGCTGGAATGACTTTAAATATACCTAATAATCGGTCGGTTCCAATATAATATTGAAATAAAACATAATATCAAATATCTTTTGCGCAATGAACAATTTTTATACATCAATTTTTATTACAAAATACTTATATTGTTTGAAAGTTATTTCATTATTTACTTGAATAATAACTCTTAAGGTTATAATTTTACTGAAACACTTTTAAATAAAATGTATATATACATTTTTAAAACTTTGTATGTAATTATTATTATTGCAGTACTTGCTTTTGCACCGTTGCAATCTACATGAGTGACCAATATCACAAAGATATTTAGGAATAATAATTAGAATAACGATTAGAATAAATTCAAATTAATCATTGTCTGCACATTGGCCAAATTGCTTGGTATGAAACTAACTGGTTGCTCCGATCCGAGCCGTGCGATCTGGCAGCCAGGCAAGCATCAGCAGCAAGGCCAAGGTTGACAGGGAAGGGGGGCGCGGGACGACCGCGGGCTTAACGCTCGGCGCGGTCCCGCACTCCAACCATTCTGCACCTCGCAGTCGACTCTAACGGTTGTTCAAGTACCAGGTAAGCGGTGGCCACTTTGAATTTTAATCTACCGTCGATATAGATACTCGCCACCGATGTGTATCAACGCGGCATCTCATCCTTGTGTGACATCTTAATGCTAGATACAATGTGATAAAGTCAAGTGCCACAATCAGCGATAAGATCTTTTCAAACGTCAAGAAGTTGGAGTTGCATTCAAATACCGCGCTCGAAGGTAACTAGTGGGACATAAGTCGGGAAAAGTTTCCCTCCTAAAAGTTTTGAAGCGGTTCCCGAAGGGCGGGAAGCGTAAAGCCGCGTGCGTGCTGCGTGTACTTGCGCATCGATCGAGCCACCCCTCGCCCTTGCCACTCCCGGCTTCGATACATTCGTTTGGGAAAAATATCATTCCATCATTGCATTTAGAGTTTCTCCGATTCTTTTATTGGTTGGCAGTAGTTTTAAGTGATAGTGCATGCTTAGCGGCTATTTTATAAATACGTGAAAATGGGTGGTTGTGCAACGAAAGAAAACAAGGAAAACAAACCAACTGAAGATTCTGATGGGTGCGTATTATGTCTAGCCGGCTTTGGTATTTGAGCTCAGTGCAAAATTATTATTTTTTATTCAAATCATATAAATTATTTGTTTGCGTTCAGATACTGCCAAATGTTGACCAATACTTGCTTAAATTCTTAGCATTGCAATATAAATTCTCAATATTTATGATGACGGGCAACGAACATGAACGGGATGTAGACTATTGGAACATCCGGATTATGAACGAATTCTAGTTGTATGATGTTGAGAGCGAAGATCTTAATTTTCCAAAATATATTGTAAAATTCTAGATTAATGTACTAAATTCAAAACCAAACTAAGAGATATTTAAATGTTTATGATAAGATGATAGATGGTTCGAGTACAAATTTTGCTAAAAATTTCACCATAAATGCTTATCGATCATCACCATTCAGATCCTATTCAATTCGATTTGATTATCAACCGGCACAGATACATTTATCAGGTGTATCTTTGCCGGCAAGCCAAAATGGCTTCATATATCTGTGAATACATTCTAGAAAGTACGAACTGACATCATCATGTATCAATGGCTGATATCCTACTCAATTCGTAAGACGATAAAGTGGATTCCGTAATCTGAGTACCTGTATGCGTTGCATTACCTAAGTTCTCGGTTATAAATGAGTAATAAGAAACGCGATAACACGTTCGTTGGCTGGTCGCGAGTGGGAGGCATGACTGCGCGCCGCCGAGGAACACCGGTGCGCAGCGCAGTGAGCTGACACATCCGTTCGACTTGCGCGTGTCGGTCAAGGCGACCTCTGGTGAAATTACGTAATTCCACACAAAATCCAGACGGCACTCCTGGGTGTGTTCGGAAAACATTTCTATTGTAGACAGTTCGCGATCACCTTCTACGTTGTACATAACTTTAACGTGGCATTAGTGTAATCCATTGTCATGAATTATAAACTGAAAATCACAATTCCAGTGTTCGTTTGTGGTGGCGCTGTTCTCGCGTATTACCTCATCAGGCGGTTTGTAGTTTCAATATTATGTACCGATGGTTTCTTGAATAGTTATAATAAGTGATTCCTCAAAATAAATTTGCAGTAATAATGCACGCAGTCCATGAACCTAGTTACTACCTTAAGAGTAATTAGTCAGTTGACAAGTTATTCTAAGCTTACTACTTTCTAAATTTAACTTCATTTGAAATAAGGAATGTACCTACTTAGAAACTTTTTTAAATATTTGAACTACCTACATGTACAGCGACTCCACAATTTTTTTTTACCTACATAGAGGAACTTGTACTTTCCTGCTACTTTTGCTCATTGGTCAAGTTTAAAATGAAGACTATTAGGGGGACTTGGACCAGTTAGATAATACACTTACTAGGTTTCCTGCTAAAACCGATAGTAATAGAAGATTTGGATTTCTGGATGGATCCAAATTACCTACTCACTACTTACGTAGGAATTTCGTACAGTCAAGACTTTGCAAAATATAATTACTTCATGATTCTCGATAAAATTTTCTATTTCGTATCGATTCTTGAAATGTTACATCACTATCGTAACCAACTTACAAAAATTTGAATTCATTATTTTTTCTGGAAAATTATAATAAAAATAATGTGCACCCGAGCGACTTGTGCTGCTTTGAAAGCGTTAGAATCGTTAATTAATTTACTTAATCTCGTGAGAACAGTGGTGAAACTATAGCTAACGTTACTTTCATTTTTGCAGGAAAGCCGCAGCCATGGTTGACGCCGCTACACTCGAGAAGTTGGAGGCTGGTTTCAGCAAGCTCCAGGCTTCCGAATCTAAGTCGCTGCTGAAGAAGTACCTCACCAAGGAGGTCTTCGAGAGCCTCAAGAACAAGAAGACCTCATTCGGATCAACCCTCTTGGATTGCATCCAGTCTGGTTAGTAAAAGAAATTTCACAGACGCCATTGCTCAAATCGGCCTACTAGTTTTAAAGGAAAACATTTTAAGCGATACCTACATCTTAAATTATTTATCTTACATGTAGGTACCATCCATCTTTTAGTAGGTACCTATCTCAATATGTAAGTACTTAGATATCTAATCCTAGGTATTTTATTTTATTCACTATCTTACAAGTATAGGACTATGATATTAGAATGATTGTAAGTTTACCAATATCATACAAATTTACAATATAACAGGTTTAGCTATACCTTATTATTTGAAAATTTATATTAAAACTAGTTTGTGCCCGCCGCTTCATATTGTACCCGGATAATAAGTAGCCTATGTTATTCCTGGTCTACATCTATTATGTGCGCAAAATCTCAACTTAATGTGTTGAATAGTTTTTGCATGATGAGGTAACAAACCTCCAAACAAACTTTCGGCTTTATAATATTAGTGGGATCCTCAATTAATGTTTCTCAAATTTATAGTTATAATAAACTGTTATTATACTATTAGGTGATTATTTTATTGAATAGTAGGAAAATAGAACAGTGTGTCTACCATGAGTTGTCACTGTTAGATCGCCTGCCGTTACTGCAGTAGTAATAGTATGTTACTATGACATCTGTCAGATTTGTAACTCATGGTACCAAATTCTGAGCAAATGAAGACCAAACTACAGTCGCTGTACTATAGTTTACTGCATATTTTAGTACCAAACTATCCGCTAGAGGCGCTGTACAAGTTTTCATACATTTTTTTAACTACAGTCGCTAGCGAGTATAGATTGTAAAAACTCATGGTAGACCTACTGAATACAGTATGACATCCTAAGATATTGAATTCTATTAAACAACCTTACAGTCATGGCTAGTTAAAAATTATTAAATTACTATTAATAAATAATAAAAAAAGAGTACATAAGCCATAAGAAATTTTGTATAGTGACATTAAACATAAGCACTTATCACATCACATCACACTTATTACATAGAGCCTGAGTCATTGTTGGGTGAAGGTGAAGGCTGCCTCCCATTATTATTATTTACTAGCTGCACTCTGCAATTACACTTGCGTAGTTTCTGTTCCTGTGGGAATACAAGGTTAAAATATAGCCTATGTTACTCAGGGATAGTGTAGCATTTATTTATTAATAAAGGACTCCCAACAGAATGAACACAGATAATTCTCACATGATAATGTACAACTAAAATATTTTGATACTTAATTACAGGGTGTCACAGCTTGCACACGGTTCTCTCTACTAAAGCTAGTTTACAAAAATTGCATTCTAATGATGAAAGAATTTTATAATTCAGTTTTTTTTCTAATTTTATTTATAAATCAGTCCAGTAGTTTTTAAGTTAATTTGTTACAAACATACAGAATACAAAACACAAATCTTTCCTCTTTTAATATTGAAAAATTAAATCCATAGAAAAGAAAGTTGGTTGTACTTTTAAGAAAATAATGACATAGACTAAAATTTAAGCAAGGTTGTTTAATATGAATTGCATGATGATCTAGTATTACTTAGGCTCATAATAATTTTTTATTCAAGTTCTTATCACAAAGATTTTGAAATGCTCTAAACTCTTACGATGCAGTTGTACAGTACATAATCATATCATACAATTATTTGCAGGCATTGAAAACTTGGACTCTGGTGTTGGAATCTATGCTCCTGATGCTGAATCATACTCCGTGTTTGCTGAGCTCTTCGACCCCATCATCGAGGACTACCACTTCGGTTTCAAGAAGACTGACTCGCACCCCGCTAAGAACTGGGGTGATGTCGACACCCTGGGCAACCTGGACCCCGCCGGCGAGTTCGTCGTCTCCACCCGCGTGCGGTGCGGCCGCTCCATGGAGGGCTACCCCTTCAACCCCTGCCTGACCGAGGCCCAGTACAAGGAGATGCAGGAGAAGGTCTCCACCACTCTCTCCGGCCTGGAAGGCGAGCTCAAGGGCACCTTCTACCCCCTCACCGGCATGTCCAAGGAAGTGCAGCAGCAGCTGATTGACGATCACTTCCTGTTCAAGGAAGGTGACCGTTTCCTGCAGGCCGCTAACGCCTGCCGCTTCTGGCCCTCCGGCCGCGGCATCTACCACAACGAGAACAAGACCTTCCTGGTGTGGTGCAATGAGGAGGACCACCTCCGCCTCATCTCCATGCAGATGGGCGGTGACCTCCAGCAGGTGTACAAGCGCCTGGTGAACGCCGTCAACGACATCGAGAAGCGCGTGCCCTTCTCCCACCACGACCGCCTCGGCTTCCTGACCTTCTGCCCCACCAACCTGGGCACCACCGTGCGCGCCTCCGTGCACATCAAGCTGCCCAAGCTGGCCGCCGACTTGGCCAAGCTGGAGGAGGTGGCGTCCAAGTACCACCTGCAGGTGCGCGGCACGACCGGCGAGCACACGGAGGCGGTCGGCGGCGTGTACGACATCTCCAACAAGCGCCGCATGGGGCTCACGGAGTACGACGCCGTCAAGGAGATGTACGACGGCATCGCGGAGCTCATCAAGATCGAGAAGTCTATGTAAATTTACGATCTCGCATCAGTATTTTTTTGTATTATTTATCGTTTTCGTAAGGTATTCGTATGATTGGATGGTCCGGTCGGGCTGGGGGGCACTAGTCAGCGGCGCCCCGAGCGGGCGCCCGGCGCTCCTCGGCCCTTGATGATTCGAAAAGTATTTTCTATAAGGAAATGGAAAATAAAGACAGCTAGCTATTAAGTCCAATTTGGTAATTTTATTTGCTGTTAAACTTCATTCTTCCCTAAGATAAGGTAGGCTATATTATAGGTAGTTCAGATTTTGAAGTTCATTTTACTGCAGCATACCTTTTTTTTTTTTTTTTTTTATTTGAAGGACTTTGTCGCTGGGCGACCACATCGTCCTATAAAATCTCATAACAAAAACATAACTCCAATACAACTAAAATAACACGATTTATAAAAGAAACAATACAATAAAAAACAACTTAGTTACCTACTTAAACCTATAGTGGCTAATTGGTATAGTACTTCAGCATCATTTGACAGAGGGTCAGCTAAAATGCTATTTATAAGACCAATACAAACTGTTTCATGTTTCCTAAAGTGAGCTATTCTAAATGTCTGGTTCCGGGAACATTCCATCAATACATGTTGTACGTCATCAATTACGCCACAGTCATCACAGTTAGGCGATAAGACTTTCTTCATTAAGAATGCAAATTTGTTTGATGGAATGTGCCCTGAACGAAGTCTGAGTGCGATTTTTAATACATTCCTGCAGCATACTTAATGATGAGCTCAGTGAGATTACTCATAGACAAAGGCGTAAACAAGTCATGCTACAAAAATAAAGTAATAAAATTACTTTGTTAGGTACCAGAAAGGTCTTATTTATTAGGTATTACATGGAGGATATTCAGGGACACTACCTATTATAAAACCTACGCTATGATTGACTGTGAACATTTTTGTTCTTATATACATTAATTAATTTGCTTCCTATTTTAGAAGTAAAAAAACGTGCACATTAGGCTTACCCATTCATCTTATATCGACATAGGTACCTAACTATCTTTATTTCCTATAGATTTAGGTTTGAAAGCTTTGAAGGAAGCAATTATTGGTATACATATTTAAATAGGTACATTACAATAGTGCCGGCTGTAGAATGTTACCCCTCTTGCCCGTAGATCAGTAAGAATCTGTTAAGGGATGCCTTCGGAAGATGGGCAGCAGCGTCTTCCACGTCTTAAACACCCTATACTGCGCTCGCCAACCCGCCTGCCAAGCGTGGCGAGTATGGCAACTACTCATGATGATGATACAACCAAGGACCAGGCCCCGAGTCCCCGGCAGCCCCGTTAGTCCCCAGTAGTAGTGGGCCGAAAAGTTCTTGAGTGGAGGCCACGGACCGGCAAGCGCAGCGTAGGACGTCCACCAACAAGATGACCTGATGAAGACCGCAGGTCGATGGTGGATGCAGATCGCTTCCAACCGCAATAACTGGAAATCCATGTGGGAAGCCTATGTCCAGCAGTGGACGTCCTACGGCTGAAATGATGATATTTAAATACACAGCGATTCCTTAAACACGTACCTACTCGTAGTCTACGGTCAGGTGGCCGGCCATTCTATTCTAGCTTCACCGGAATTCTATTCTAGCTTCATTCGAATGAACGGTCACCTTGAAATTTTAAATCCCTATGTAAGTAGAGGTGAAGCAAACAGGAAGTGTTTGTAAACGGAGTGTTACATACTCTTTGGAAGCAAACGCGAACCAATTTTTGGATAGCATTTCAATGTTAAATGCGACAGGTGACTCATCATCATCCTGACGGTGACTAAAAATGTGCAGATTTGTTTACTTTAATACTTCGTTACGCTAATCCTTGGTAGTAAAAGTATTTTATGATATCATCAACGACATAAAATTCGAACCTACATTATTTATTTACTTTAATGCAACCTGATACTTTAAACTAACTAGTTGTCTCGGCGAACTAAAGGCTAGTTCGCATTAGGCTAGTATTATAGTCGAGAAGCGAGTAATTTAGTAAGTAACTAAAATACTCGCTACTGCCCAAAAATCGTTCGCACTTTGCACTAGCCTATAAGGCTAGTTCGCATTAGGCTAGTATTTTAGTCTTAGTTTAGATTGTTCTGTTTTCAACGGGCGAGTAGCACAACCATGCGTCCGTGCATCTTGCAAAACACCACTCGCTTGTAATACTGTGCTCAAGCAAAGTGCGAACGATTTTTGGGCAGTAGTGAGTATTTTAGTTACTAAATTACTCGCTTCTCGACTAAAATACTAGCCTAATGCGAACTAAACTTAGTGACGCCTCAAAATCAACATTAGGTATACTCTACTTCCATTCCTGACGTTAACAAACACGATAAAAAAGAATTAGCGAAATTGGTCAAGCCGTTTACGTGTGATACCGAGACCAAGGAAATAGGAATCCATTTTTAAATACTGATACAGTTAAAATGGACTAAGACGAGATATTGGCGGTTTCACGGTACCTAGCCGTTCGTAGATTTCTCATTGCTGATTCCATTGGTACCTACGATTTATAATAAACCACCAAAGTATATTCTCGCAATAAGAACTTTGCACATACAACCCTACTGTACTCTACATTGTATGTTGAATGGAGTTTTCGATTTTGCAGTTGTTATGTGGTTGTCACTGTCAAATTATTAAAAATTGAGTAAGTTTGTCTTTGACAATGAATTCATTGCTTATACATTGATTGCTTATATATCACGATAATAGAAAATGCGCCTATTTCTCTGAGCTATTTCTCAATACAAAAAATTCTGCCATTTTTAGCGGGGGGGGGGGGGGGGGGAAGAAACACACACATTGAAACCATAGCTAACACACAGTCATGACAAATAAACACACACAGACATATATATTCTCAACTAGTTTAACATTTTGGGAAAAATACGCAACGCTACGCACAACAATGCAAATAAACTCAAAAGTGATACCAGTGTCATCATTATTCACCCTCATTTTTTTTTATTTTACTCAATCGATTTTGGGCTTCGTTGTGGAATTACATAAAGTAGAAACAATAAATCTATATTATTATGTTGGTGTTTATAATAAAACAATTTTGAATCTTAAATATGTCGTGACATTGCTACATTTTTATTGCAAAATGAATCCATTTACGCGATATTATTGAATAATATCGCGCATTCAGACTTGACGAACAAGAAAAAGCATTTATAACTGAAGTTTATTATGTATTATTGCGGATTAACTGCTCCGAAAAATAATATCATGCAACCAATTAGCATTTATTTTCCATAAATCGTGTAAAAAGTGGGAATACATTTTACTGGTAACATTATTTCTCACAATGACAGTAGTCATAGGGATTGAAAGTATCGATAATCAAAGGTCGATTCGGTTTCACAGATTAATGAATCGATTGTTATTTATTGCGACAAAATAAAATAACCAGAGTTTTTACGAAAGATTTATAATCGATAGGTACATACTTTTAACATAAAAATAACAAACAGTATTATTCTTTAAATTAATAGTTACCTACTTAAAATATAAAACTGAACTCAAATTTGTTATGGCTATTGCAGTGTCTATGTTTAAAATATTAAATTACTTAGCAAGTAAAAAACAGAAATTATTATTACATAATCCTGAGCGGAGCAAGGGATACAACATCCCAGATGAATATTTGTTCTGTAAATCAAATAATTAACGCATAAAATGTTACCTGCTGTGCGCCTGCTAAGGGATACTCCGGAAGATGGGCATCTTCCGAAGTATCCCTATATATCGTCTGTAGTGTTTTTCCGTGTATTAACATCCCGTACAACCGCCAACCCGCCTGCCAAGTTTGGTGAGTATGGCAACTATATGGAGATTCACGCGGGAGGCCTGTGTAGTGGACGTTTTACGGCTGAAATGATGATTATCTAATTATATACCCAAATGCAGTAACAGGAAATACTGTTTGAATCATTCTGCCGCGCGATGAGTGAAAACCGTATGAAAAACTTTTTTTTTATATATGTTACTTTAGAACTCCGTATCAGCTTATTTAGAAAATTATATTTGGGTTCGAATAGATACACTTCAACTATCAATCCCACTTTACAAAATCTCATGTTTGGTGAGTTTTTAAAAATGGGATCCACGAGAATGGGAACTAGGGAACTTTCCAAATATTGTAGGTAAAATAATTTAGCATATTTTGCTAAATGTTATGCATTTGCATTCAGAAAGTATGATTTGAAGTGGGACTGATGTGGATAAAAATGACCACAGATGGCCATCTAAACATGTTTTCCGAGGCGGGAATCGAACTCGCAACCTCTTGCGTCTCAGGAAACCTTCTCTCGCTGCGCCACAGAGGTCGTCAAACAAAAGTCCTACAAACAAAAGTTGTACAAAAAAATTATTCACAGTCAGACGTCAAAATTATCGTGTTTTTTAATTTCTCTCGTAAACGGTAAATTTATTAACAAAAATATGTGCCACAAAATTGTAGCTCATGTAATAAGGTACACAATAAGTCACTATTTCAGAAATATCGCAATTCTAAATATTGGAGAAAAATAATTCCACATAACAAGAACAAATGTGCTCACCACCTCTGAAGTTTTTAGATGTATTTTTCGGCAAGTGGAATACGACTTCATTTATTTTTAGTATTTCTTTTAGCGGGAAAACCGTTTCGAAAATTAATTATTTATTTATTTTCTAAGACTCACAATTACAAGTTGATTTTGAGGCGACATTATTGTATATTTTACATGAGCTACAATTTTTTATGGCTTTATTCCTCTGATATAAATTATCGTTATAGAGAGATATGCAAAAATCTGACATTAGACCTTAAAAAACTATTAGGCACACGTGACTTAATAACGTATTGGTGTTTCTACCCATCTGTACCAATTTACGCGATGAATACCCGATAATCCAACAAACATAGTAATAATGTGTTGTGATCGAAAGTTTAAAAAAGACTAACGTGTATCAATTTTGTTACGTAATTAATACATAACAAAATTGTTTCATCGATATCGATGGAAAGCATTTAGAAGTGAATTAAAGGAAAAATCCCATCCCTCAAACTAGTGTCGTTTTTTTTACAATCGCATATTTGTTATTCAATGTTCTCGATCTTAAATAACGAAAAACTTTTGTAAACGGTGACCTTCAGCACAGATAATATAATACACTAGTATCACATACATAGTACACAGTACATCGATCACTACCCTGGTTATAGGGTACTTATCATAAAAATCCAGTGGCATGTAAGATGCTGCTATCTCATCACATAAAAAAGAAGCTCATCACATTCCTTGTTGATTTGCAGGGGGTCTATAACTAGGTCCAGATGATTCAATGTTACAAAATGCATATTCTTCAACAAATATGGTTGGTAGTTCTGATTTAGAATATTTTTTTTGCATTATTGGGATTGAAAGGTATTTATTCTTGGTGTTCTTGCGGTCTGGGTAAAGTCCAAGGAAATATTGATGGTATAGTTCTCCTTTTTAATGTTCTTCGCGGACTATAGTCACACACAGTAGAGGATCGTTAATAAGAATTTTGGAGTACCTAATAAGACAAATCAATACGTACATTATACAAAATCACTTGAGGTGAAATGATCTGAACATATGCTTGAACTTTTACGCAGATTCCATCCGATTTTCTGGTTGCTTTTATCCATTTTTCCTTCAATATTTTATCGGTAGGAAATAAGTGTTTCCCACCGTTTTCGCAACCAACAACATCACATGTACGTATTCGGGTTGCAGTGTTAAATCTTGGGTCATATTAAGTAAATAGTATTGAAAAATCATTATTTTTATGTTTTCAATCGCCTCTTTCAGGCTGTTGAACCAACCAGTTATTGGACCTCCAGTAATATAATATGAGTCTATGGATTGGACTGTTGGTTGACGAACAAACTTTTTTCTGATTGAATTGACTGTAGGTACGTAACATTGTTTTGACACTGAAACGAAATAACAGTGAGCAAAAGCGCCCTCAATCATGTGCTATGGAACTATATTTGAACTTTTTTTTTTTTAATGAAAACGCCTCATTAGTATGTAGGTAACACTTAAAACGTAGTGTTTATATACTCTTTGGCAACACTCTTGAAGTAACTTCTAATGAAACTGTGTCTATTTATTTTGTTTGGAAAATAAAATAAAAAACTACGATGAGCACCCCAAAAGTGGAAAAAGATTTAAATTTACCATTATCTAGAGTTAAAACTATCATGAAGAGCTCACCGGACGTCGAGGCAGTTGGTCAAGAACCCCTGTATTTAGTTACAAAAATCACTGTAAGTTTTCGCGGCATCCTACCTAACCTTATTATCGATAAATTTATAAATATGCGTACAGCATACATTTGAAGCACAATTAAACTTTTATAATGTTCTAATCCTATAAATTGTTTTTATCCTTTTCAGGAACTCTTTGTCACTGATCTCGCAAAAAGAGCATACAAAAACAGTAAAACTAGCTTCCTAGACTACAAACACATTGCTGAAGTAGTCCAAGAGGACGATACCTTAGATTTCCTCAGAGAAATCATACCAAGAAAGATCACAGTTAAACAGTTCAAAGAAATGATAGCGAAGAAGGCTTCAAAGGGTGACTGCTCTGATGAATCAAGTGAATCCAGCGAAGAAGAAAGCAGTGAAGAATCATCAAGCAGTAATGAGCAAGTTACAGATGAACAGGAAAAGGAATGACAGTAGATACTGATACAGTTTTATAACAATCCTTTGATGCATGAAATTGTCAAGTTATACTTACTTACTCCATTGGCTCAGGGAAGTGTTTCTAGTTCTCCATTATGAGAACTCTCCACATTTTTTGTCCATAGCTGACTCTTGCCAGTTGTTGTTCTGGTTCCAAGTTATGTTTATAAAATCTAGAACATACAGCAAAGTGAACATTATGAATGCTCAAGTGTGGTCTGTCAGTCCTGGTACATTAATTTTGCCAATGACATAGTTCTACGGTTCAATCATTGACAAAACTCATTCATGTTTCAATGGACTTTAAAGCCTGAGGCCAAAGAGCTGATACTTCAGTTCTATAAAAAAATAAATTAAGAATAGAAGTACTAGTAATAGCTTTTTAATGTGCTGTACAATTTTACTTAGTTATACCCTAGATAATTGTTGTGTTAGTTTGTTTGTTGTTGAATGAAATGTATGTTGAGATTTGTAAGTGTTTTCCTGCAGTGTGTTATACTACATTCCGAATTAAACAATGTTGATGAATGTGACAAACTTCTTTGTATTTGTAAATTAATATTAGAGAGATCATGCTGGACTTAGTTGTAGTTTTCCAGAGATTGCTGAGTAAGATTGCGAGTTTTGGTGTATTTTGGTTTTATTTAGCACACATTTTACTATGCATTTATTTATTTTTCAATTATTAAAACAAACATATTTAAAAATCAATTATTATATTAAATTAAGGATTAATAAAAACTTAAATGCTAGAACGAATTCACCTTTATTATCGCAAGAAGCCAATTTTTTAATACAAAATTTCGACTATGTGGCAAGATTATTTATAACCTAGTTGGCAATATTGAATGAACATGTCAACATGCGCAACTTTTCATTTGCCGCAATGTTCACAGAGCTCAAGAAGTTTTGCGCGAACTCTACCTAGGTATTTCTATTTCAAGACACAATTACACACTGCTTAAAGTATAATAAAAGTTTGAAACAAATGTACAGTTTTTGGATTTTTATACTCCTTTAAAAGCTTTCATGTTCCTAAAAGCTGCATGTAATATAAGAAAGTTGAAATATTTTTTATTTTTGACTACTCTTAGTGCATATTAGCGCCATCTATGTATTGTTTTGGTAAAAATCATCTAAAAGCATCACAATGAGTTTTAGAAAGGGATCACTAGATGGCGATATAAGACATATCCTATTTTCTGTCTGGTTTTAGGTATTTTTTATTTGTACTCGTACGGCAACTCTATTTTTTTTGGTCAAGCTGGCGTTTAGGTTGCCTATAGTTTTCTCGAAAGTAGTTACTTGTCTCGAAAGGAGGGTGAGTATCCACGTCTAATGTCAAAAAGTGATATAATTCTCTTCCCCCTGTTGCCGTGCTTTGGCTGGATACAATAATTTTATCCCTTGTTCAGTGGAAATAACCGGTGGACAAAAGTTTTATCACCAGCCCATGCTAGCCCTGCTGCTGTAGAAACTAGTTGTTTGCCATGAACTTAGAACGAGCTAGATTTTACGTATCGGTATCGATCTGGGTTTGGACTGGATTGTAAGTGATATACTACGTAAATGCATCAAACCAGTAAGATACAAAATAAATTATACTAGGTACCTACAACATTATATTTTAGTGGCACAGGACAGGACAAAGTTGGGCGTGGACGTCAATCACAGCTCTTCGTTTTTGTTAGAGATGTACAATTAGAACACTCTTTAGGCGACCTCTAATGGAAAAAAAACAAACATCGGCCAAGTGCGAGTCGACTCGCGCAAGAAGGGTTCCGTACCATCGAGAAAAAAACGGCATAAAAATCACGTCTGTTGTATAATTTAATTTATTTTATTTAAATTATTTGTTTTTGAAATGAATATACAACTAAATATTCTGTGAATATTTCAAGCGTCTACCTGTTGCCGTTATTAATATCGACCAAAAAACGGCAAAAAAATTAAGTTTGTTGTATGGGAGACCCCCTCAAATATTTTTTTTATTTTAATTTAATTATTTATTTTTAAAGTTATAATACAACTAAGTAATCTGTCAATATTTCAAGCGCCTACCTGTTGCCGTTATTACTATCTTATTAATATCCGCTATTAATTAATATCGAGCAAAAAACGGCTAAAAAAATAACGTTTGTTGTATGGGAGACCCCCTCAAATATTGTATGGTATTCGTTGTTACAGCGGAACAGAAATACATAATCTGTGATACCCAAAATACAATGTTAAAATGTATTGTCTGTCAGTACGTTTGTTTCGCTACCTAATCTCCGAAACGGCTGAACCAATTGACGTTTACGTTACCTAGGTAAGTGCATTATTCTATAGATCGCAGCACGACTAACACAACCGAAAGTGACCCTTCGTCGGTACATGCAACTAAAGGTCTGCAAACAAAACGGTAGTATCTATAGGTAGGTGCACATAACTTGCGTGGTCGTGCATTGTGTCTGCCTCTACCGTAATAGACTAAAAGTTACAAACATAACAGACCGCATCCTCGGCAAAGTTGTATTGTTTGACAGAGCTGGTAATTGAGAAGTCAAAGTACTAGTGTATTATATTATCTGTGCTCAAAGTAAACAGAAACGCCATTCATGCGGCCACGAGGCCCTTTATCACGCGTCAATATAAAAAATAAAACAACACAAATTAATCTATATCTAAAGGGTGTGTATTATACGTAATACTAGCTGTCCGCGAACCGCTGTGGCGAACTTCGTATCGCACCTACTACAACCACTACTTACAACTTACCCTACAACTACCCAAACAAATTTTCATCCCCTATATTTTCACTTAAGGAATGATTTTTGGAATTCTGATACACAGGTTCATTAAGTTTTAAATTCTAATATATATGCAAAATTTTAAGTTTTTCAAGTGAAAAATAACGATTTTTCCATACAAACTTTCATTCGTCTATTTTAACCTTTTTTGCCTGTTGCAAAACCTGTCGCGAGATACGTACCTAATCACAATGCCGGCGAGTGTTTTGTCTATGATAAAATATGTCACATAATCCTAGACATGCATCGACACACGTACGTAAATATTGATTTGATTCATTATGCTATACCTACTTAATTGTAAAATTCTATGTCTATGGTCTAGTTAAAAAGGGTGCTTTCACATTACAAAAGAGGCAGGTGCTTATTCAGCTTTTTTTGTTTATTCCATTAACAAAAGAGGTTACCTAACATTAAGTAAGTGTATTACGTGTCCTTGCCTGACTACAACGGTTGCCCGTTCAATTTGCTAAGACTTCCAAATGTAACCACTAACAGAAAATAAAAGAAATGAGTCCACTTGGAAATACTCTGGTTCAATAACCTTTGCTTTAAGTTTGATATTGCACAGATAACTATAGTACTTACCTGCTTATGAAATATGTTTGTAAGTAATTCTATTTTTCGCCGTGGGGTCAGTGGGGTGCCGGCCAGTAGAATGTTTTCTCTCCTTTTTCGCCCGTGGATGCAGTAAGAATCTGCCAATACCTCCGGAAAATAGGCGGCAGCGTCTTACCGTGTATCTACATCTCGTACTGCGCTCGCCAACCCGCCTGCCAAGCGTGGCGAGTATGGCAACAATCCCCTTATGATCTTGGAGATCACTGAGAAGCCCCTGTCCAGCAGTGGACGTGTAAAGTAGTCCACGGCTAAGATGATAATAATAATAATAAATAATGCTGGACAAATCACACAGCATCATCTAGCCCCAAGCTAAGCAGAGCTTGTGTTATGGGTACTAGATGACTGATATACTTAATACATTATACTACATAGATAGATATTTTTATTATATATAGAAAAACACCCAGAACACCCTGAGCAAATATCTGCAGATCGTACAGACATTTGTCCCGAGGCGGGAATCGAACCGCAACCCCTTGCGTCGCAAGCGGACCTTCGCCCGCTGCGCCACAGAGCTCGTCATGATGATGAATTCTATTTATTCAAATAGTGAATGAATATCCTAGTGTAATTCTAATTGTACATGGATATTGGTATTGAGCTCTGCTTAGCTTGGGGCTAGATGATGCTGTGTGATTTGTCGAGCATTATTTATTTATTTATTTATTTTATTGGTGGGGATTCTGTTGTTGCACAGAACACAGAGAAGACTAGATCCCGCAAGTGTACCTTTGCGGCACACGTAAGCGGCGATGTACCTTCATTGTGTTATATTTTTATTTTGTATAACTGTTTTACCTTATTTTCTCATCTACTCATCTAATCTACATCTAATCATCTTCATCATAAACATCGTCATCTCAGAGTACCTACACGAAACGGTAGAACACCAAAAGAACACCTCTTGAGATAGTTCATTATTCGAATACACAGTCGCCATGGCCGAAATCGGCTAGGAAACATCATTATCAACTCGTAACATCCTCTGGCCTGTTTATGTACAGTACGAGTGCAACAAGTGCATAGCCTACATACCTACAGGTGTATGCAACGAGTAGGTAACATTTACGGAGTACCTAGTGTTCCGGTTTCATGAGTAAGAAACCCAAGCGTGTGTAGACATTTGTCACAATCTTAGATCTAGTTGGCTACTTGACTGAATTTTAATTTTATGTCCATGTAGATTAACAAAAACTATTGGACACATTATTTTTCTTTTTTTTTCGCATTTGTGTTTCGGTGGAGTTTATGACTATGCTCTGACGTCACGAGCCCCCACTCCTAAACTTCAATGCGCTCTATCTATCGTTTCATTCATGTGAAAAATAAAAAAATACGTGTTACTTATTAAAAAAAAATGAAATATGTTTGTATTATTATGTCTGACGGACTAAATGGAATATAAATTTTCATGCCGTGGGGTGCCGGCAGTAGTAGGTTGCCCCTCCTTTCATGCCCGTGGATGCAGTAAGAGCCTGCTAAGGGATGCCTCCGGAAGATGGGCAGCCGCGTCTTTCCGTGTATCGGCATCCCATGCTGCGCTCGCCAACCCGCCTGCCAAGCGTGGCGAATATGGCATCTACCCCTCATGGAGATCCATGAGGTAGGCCTGCGTTCAGCAAGTAGTGGACGTTTGGAAATGATGATGACCCTGTCAAGTTGCCTATTTCAATGAGGTGTTTTCATTAAAAAGTAAAATCTGTTAAGTTTAGTAGGAAACTCTTTTTTGTTTTTTACTGAAGACGGCTTATAGAACTTGCCTACAGTCACCAAATTAGTCGAAGTTTCATAGTTGATCTACTTACAACTTGTTTATTACGTATTTGTATTACCTTAACCATATTCGATTATTTTTCGGGAATTCGATTATCTACAAGTTAATGAAGCGTAAAGATGATGCTGAGTTCATAATCAGTTTTCTTTTCATTTGTAACTTTACGGCAACTCTTCACAGAAGTTAATTTACCTGACAAGAATCAGCAGGCGGCGTTCTAAGTACGAGTATGGTTTACTCAACTGATCTTTCATGGTCTTTTCTCAAATAAAAATCACCGAACAAAAATAAACGTGATTTGCCCATCAAGCCTCGTGTTGTGTTTAGTTTTGAAATTTTTTATTTCGTCGTAAAAGGATAATGTCCTTGTCGCTAATATCCTATCAAACAAACCGACTTTAAAGAGTTTGTTGGTGTAATAAATATATAATATTTGAGTAAACTGCAATAATTCAGGTCAAGTGTCAAGTTTGTGTGTTTATGCCATGTCGCTGTTTAAGTGGGATAATATTTAAGTAATGAACTGTGCTAAATGTTTGAAGTAATAAATGACGTGGGGTGCCGGCAGTAGAATGTTACCCCTCCTCTCAAGCCCATGGATGCAGTAAGAGCCTGGTAAGGGATAACTCCGGAAGATGAGCAGCTGCGTCTTTCCGTGTGTCAACATCCCGTACTGCACTCGCCAACCCGCCTGCCAAGTGTGGTGAGTATGGCAACTACACCTCCATGAGGACGGCCTGTCTTCAGAAGAGGACGTTTTACGGCTGAAATGATGAAAATTATGAATTGACTGTTTATCTAAACTTAATTACTTATTTACCTCGTTAACAGATGTCACCTACGTGACACGGTGGACTAACAGCCGACTATACAGGAAGTTGCAGCTTCGGTCTCCGCGACTGGACAATTATCGAGTGTTTATGATGTTTTTGAATATGGGTGTTTTTACAGAGTCAGCAACTGTTATTCATGCTTTGCTGCTTGTTTCTAGATGTTAGATGGACTAGGCTGGGCCAGCACCTATACCATCCTCTCAGATTAGTCGGCTATTAGTTAGAGGAAAGAACAAGTCAATACGTTTGAAGCTGACTAAGACACACAACACCATTTAGTCCCAAACGTGTTGGAGTGCAACGTGTTCAGTTTCTAGGGGAACTTCCATCAGGGAGTATGAAGCGGCACGCTCTTAAAAACTCCCGTCGCACTTACCCAATGTATGTATCATCAAGGATTACATTATTATATTTTAAGCTTTGGTACAGATATGCTCTATTCGAGTTGTTTTCCTCTCATCGGAAAAACCTCGTTCTAACCACAGTGCATACTTAGTTAATAACTCATATCGACTGTTGTGGTTAGAACGAAACCGCAATGAATCTTCGTTCATGCACATTAAAGTAGATATACCACAGACAACTGACAACAATACCAAATAAGCATGTCGGCAGGCCTATCCTGCCGAAATGCTTATTTAGTTAAAATGAAATACGTAATAATATTAAGTGGACAGTTTGGTTTCTTAAAAATTCACTAAAGAAGTACCTTCTACACACACAAAAAAATATATAAATAAGTAGTCGTTATTATGATTATAGCCGTGGGGGGCCGGCAGTAGAATGTTACCCCTCCTCTCCTACCCGTGGATGCAGTAAGAGCCTGCTAAGGGACACCTCCGGAAGATGGGCAGCAGCGTCTTTCCGTATATCAACATCCCGTACTGCGCTCAACAAGCCGCCTGCCAAGCGTGGTGAGTATGGCAACTGCCCCTCATGGAGATCCATGAGGGAGGCCTTAGTTCAGTAGTGGACGTTTTACGGCTGAAATGATGATGATGATCATGATTATGTAAAGTACATTTAACTTATTCTAAATATTTTTTTACTATTCCATCAATTTATTAGTTACTAGCCGCATTCCGCGGTTTCACCCGCATAGTTCCCGTTCCCGTAGGAATACGGAGATAAAAAATAACTATCTGTTGCTCAGGGATAATGTAGCATTCTAATGGTGAAAGAATTCTGAAAATAGGTTCAGTAGTTTTTGAATTTATTCGTTACAAACATACAACATACAAATCATTCCTCTTTATAATATTGAGAGATGAGAGACTAGTAGTTCCTGAGATTAGCGTTCAAACAAAAGCTTTATAATATTAGTAAAGATTTTACATTACTATGTATATTACTATTACTCTTTATTATTTATATTTAATCAATTTGTAGCGTTAATTTTCCTGATTATTGTAATTTAATTGTTTATAATTCTTAATTTACTTGTTATTATAAGATAAGTGTAACCGTTATGTATATATTTATAAATAAATTAAATTGAACTTATGTACTTATTATTATTAGCCATTGGTGTCCCACAGCTGGGCAAAGGCCATCCCCACATTCTCTCCAGACGTCTCGATCCAGACCTACGTTGGTCCAGTTACGAAGAAAAGTATCGAGCTCGTCCCGCCATCTGCGCCAAGGTCGCCACTTATTGGCACCCAGACCGGACGCTAAGGCGACGACGCGGCAGACCAAAACGCACTACTTATGTACTAATTTACAAAAAAAAAAATTATCCCTTAACACAAGCTCTGCTTACTTCGGAGCTAGATGGTGTGTGTAGGTACAAAGTCCAGTATTATAATTATACTAGTTACGCATGTTCTAAGGGACGCTGTAGTGCCTGGGACATTGTAGAACTCCATTACGCATGCTCTAAGAGACGCTGTAGTGCCTGGGACATTGTAGAACTCCATTACGCATGCTTTAAGGGGCGCTGTAGTGCCTGGGGCATTGTAGAATTCCATTACGCATGCTCTAAGGGACGCTGTAGTGCCTGGGACATTGTAGAACTCCATTACGCATGCTTTAAGGGGCGCTGTAGTGCCTGGGGCATCGTAGAATTCCATTACGCATGCTCTAAGGGACGCTGTAGTGCCTGGGACATTGTAGAACTCCATCATGCTCTACGGGACGCTGTAGTGCCTGGAACATTATAGAACTCCATCACGCATGCTCTAAGGGACGCTGTAGTGGGACATTGTAGAACTTCGTTACTAATGCTCTACGGGACGCTGTAGTGCCTGGGGCATTGTAGAACCCTGTTACTCATGCTCTACGGGACGCTGTAGTGCCTGGGACATTATAGAGCACCGTTACACTAGTTTTACGGGACGCTGTAGTGCATGGGACAATGTAAGATGGAGAAATAGACAAATTAAATAGTGCTAAATAACTAAGTTCCAATAGCCAAGCAAGTGTTCATAAGTCCGATTACAGTATCCGTCTGGATGCATTAGGTGTTGCAATCAGGATGGAACGCAACCGTGTTGCGCACGCGCCGCGATACCATCTATTATAGATGATTTATACAGCGTCAGCAACTGGTTTTCATTCATGCTGTATAGGACGCTGCAGTGCCTGGGACATGGTTAGATGGATCAGGCTTGCCCAGCGCCTATACCATCCACTCAGCTTAGTGGCCTATTAGTCAGAGGAGAGAACTGGTCAATACGTCTGATGCTGACTAAGACGCGGGTTTCCTCACGATGTATTTATTTACCGTTAAAACACGCGTTAATTGTGAACATACATTTTTCAAGAAAGCAAAGTAAATTGGTTTACGGCCGGTGTATCGAACCCACGACCTGAAAGTTGGGGGTAAATACCACTGGGCCAACACAAGTATTTCTATTTGGGAATGATTTTATCAATTAGGTACCTAATAAATATACCTCTACAAACTAGCTTCTGACCGCCGCTTCGCATGCGTTGTACCCGAATAAAAAGTAACCTATGTGTTAATCCTGGTCAACAACAATACGTGTGCAAAGTTTCAATCCGTAGCCTAGTTTTTGCGTGAAGAGGTAACATACATCCATACAAACAAACTTTCGGCTTTATAATATTAGTGGGATCTATCACTTAAATCATCAATAACCTAGAAAAAATGTCTGTTCCTCAAATATGTCAGGAAAATTATATTAAAAAGTAGAATTTGGTTCTGTCACTTCGCCCGCCATTGCTGCCGCGGCATGCTCGCTATGCTCGCTCGGCTCGTGCGTTGTTGAAACACAACCAGACCCTTGTTTTTTGTTAGTGTTGACTAGTGATTAAATTTTGACAAATTGTTGCTAAATATTTGCTATTCATTGGAAGGTGACTCAGGTCCGCCGTGGGGTGCCGGCAGTAGAATGATACCCCTCCTCTCATGCCCATGGATGCAGTAAGTGCCTGCTAAGGGATACCTCCGGAAGATGGGCAGCAGCGTCTATCCGTGTATCAACATCCCATACTGCGCTCACCAACTCGCCTGCCAAGCGTGGTGAGTATGGCAACTACCCCTCATGGAGATCCATGAGAGAGGCCTGTGTTCATCAGTGGACGTTGTATGGCTGAAATAATGATTGGAAGGTACTTTTATTAATTATAATAAAGTAACGCCTGAATTCTTTTCTTCTTTTATCCCTTTTACTGTTAAATGTGTTTATCTATGAATGATATCGTCTCTATACTTGATATAATTATTTTTTGATACCTTTTTTTATAATGTTATGTTTTGTTGCGTGTGCTCAGTGGATATGCCATCTATCACAAACAAGGTGACCATGGAAGACCAGCGCTGTGGTATAATTTACTTTGCCACAGCACAAGCTGAATGGTGACCTTTTTTGTCACTTTGACTTAGTTCTAAGAATAATTTTATAATTTTGTTAACTGTCCATAACAAGTGACAAAATAAACATATTTTTATCTTTTATCTTTTATCTAATTCGATAATAAATAAATAAATAATGCTGGACAATTCATACAACATTGTCTAGCCCCAAGCTAAGCATAGCTTGTGTTATGGGATGACTGATAATATGAATAGATTATACTACATAGATAGATATTTTTTATATGAACAGCATTAACAAATGTCAAATAATTCAAGGAAGGATGTTGTTAAGTTAGGTATTTTAAGGTTAAGTTCAATCAAACTAATATATTAATTATGTAAAACTAATAACTAAAAACAAACGTCAACAATAATAAATTATTATAATTTTTAGTTTTGTCGCGTACCTTTTTAATAAAAAATCATCACGTTCTTGATCGCGACCAAGAACGCTGAAATGTGTTCGAAACATAGGGAAAATAATAAAAAAGGTACGCGATAAAATCCTGTAATTTTAAAACTAAATAATATTAAATGTAAATAGTTGGTACATTTCGTCAACATACGTTGTAAATAATGTATATAATAAGTACCTACACGACAACCAGCACGTATCAGCCGATCTTATCAGAGTTGTCAGAGAGCATCTGTGAGTTCAAACCATACATAAACGTGGTTTTAATTCTATTATACCATATATAGAACATCCGGCCCGTGGAAAAACCCAGGTATTGTAGGATGTATAATTGTTTATTGTTTATTATTGTTTGTTTATTTGTTGACGGATAGGATCATTAGGTACATATTTTTATATCTCAGAAAAAAATGAAAACCATTTGTAAACTGACATCCCTTATGATATTTTTAACAACGTTGGCCACAACTTTTCAAATACTTCTAACTTTCTGTTTGTCTCAGCAACTTAAATAGCACTGCTATCAACCACAATCAACCTTAAAAATCAATCAAAGACAAAGAGTATGTTTTTCCTTAAAGTTTGGAAAGATAGTGGACTTAAACTCACCGTGGTGTAAAAAAAGCATGGACACTCACGCTGCTAGTGCAGCGTTTATGTTTTGTGACTTTATTGATTACTAGCCGCATTCCGCGGTTTCACCCGCGTAGTTCCCGTTCCCGTGGGAATACGGGGATAAAACTTCCCCAAAGCTCTTTAATTTGTATCTAAACGCTATGATAGAAGATCTCAGCAGCTTACCAATTGGATGTTACGTTGATGGTGTATGTGTTAATAATATAAGTTAGGCTGATGACATGGTGCTGCTGGCACCTTCTATCAGGGCCCTCAGGAAGCTTCTCAGTAAGCGTGAGTTGTATGCAGCCAGTCATGGGCTAAAATATAATGTAAAAAAGAGCGAATTTATGGTGTTCAACAATAAAAGTAACGTTTTAGACCCTGTTCTCCCTATTATGCTAAATGGCACAACGATTAAGAGGGTGCACCAGTTTAAATACTTGGGTCATATTGTCACTGAATCCTTGAAAGATGATGAAGATATTGAGAGGGAAAGAAGGGCGTTGTCGGTAAGGTCGAATATGTTGATTCGCAGGTTTGCTCGTTGTTCACAGAAGCTAAAATAACTCTTTTTAAATAAATCGTTCTGTCAGTCCTTCTCTGTTCTTCTATACGAGCAGCCTGTGGTTCACATATACGCCCTTAGGGTGCAATATAATAACGCATTCAGAATGCTGCTGGGTCTTCCGCGATTCTGTAGCGCCTTCGGAATGTTTGCGGAAGCCGGTACGGACGGGTTCGCTGCATGCATGAGGAAACGGGTAGCTTCATTCTTGTGCAGAATTGTGTATAGTGCTGTACACTCCTGTAAAGGTGTCTCACACGGGACCAGTATTGTTAATGTACTTTGTGAATGTAATGTGAAGATGTCGTAGGAGTGTCTTAATAAATAAATAAAATAAAATAAAATAAGAATTTGCGGAAGTACCAGCAGAATTCTGAATGCTATTGCTAACAAGTATGAGGCTTCGTTTTATTAGCACTGTATAAAAGTGCTTATAGAATAATTAGGTACTGTATTTGTCGTTTAATTCTCTCGTTTAATTTATTGGTTAAATACCTATACTTTAAAGTACTAACTCTTATGCCTAAGTCTTCTAACAAATATGGATCTGTGTCTGAAAATAAATGATTATTATTATTATTAAAAAGGTCTCGGTATGTATCTGACAGCACACCTGTTCGATTTACAAACTAAATTCCAGTCCAGAACAGCCTTTCTCAACTGACCCTAAATATTTAAATCGTTAGATACGACCTTACCGTAAATAGACGGCGCCGATTTGTTTCTACACGAAATGAGTGAGCACGCTCCTTTGGTGTCAGCTAGCCAGACGTGATGTGTGTTATATTTTTCACGAAAGTCCGTGCAATATTACTGCACAATAAATGGTTTCGTTTATTGGCAAAACCAGTGTGCGTGCGTCGGCATTATTGTTAACACACATTTAAAGACTATACCACAGATTTTGGTGACAGGGCACATCTAACGGTCTAAATCTTTGACTGTCCCTGTTTCATTACGTAATGAAATGCTAGTAACAGTAACAGCTTTCCTAGTTCTATACCTTTATTAAAACCTGTTTTTTGGCCGGCTTGGGTAAACTGAGTAGTTCCCATATGTGCAACTATGCCGTGGGATGCCGGCAATAGAATACTGTCTCTCCTCTCTTTCCGTGGATGCTAGTAAAATTCTGCCAAGGGATACCTCCGGGAGATGGGCAGCGTCTTTCCGGGTATATACATCCCGTATTGCGCTCTCCAACCCGCCTGACAAGCGTGGCGAGGTTGGCAAGAACCCCCTCACGATCATGGAGATCCATGAGGGAGACATATGTCCAGGAGTGGACATGGACACTGCTTTAATGATGCTACAGACTCAACTTACCTATCACCTAAACAAAAACGGTAAAAAGCCGTTTAAGCCGAGTGGTAGCCCGACTTACGATCCGTAGGCCTACCATGAGTTTTCACAATCTATATTCGCTAGCGACTGTAGTTAACAAAATGTATGAAAACTTGTACAGCGCCTCTAGCGGATAGTTTGGTACTAAAATACGCAGCAAACTATACTACAGCGACTGTAGTTTGGGCTTCATTTGTTTAGAATTTGGTACCATGAGTTACAAATCTGACAGATGTCAAAGTAACGTACTATTACTACTGTAGTAACGTCAGGCGATCTAACAGTGACAACTCATGGTAGACACACAGAAGATCGTGAGTTCGATACTGGCCGCGAACCAATAAATATTCTTTCATGAGTAAAAAAGTATGTGCACATCGTTCTTTAGTCGGTGAAGGAATACATCGTGAGGAAACCCGCGGCTGAGTCAGCTTCAGACGTATTGACCTGCTCTATCCTCTGACTAATAGCCGACTAAGCTGGGAGGGTTTAGGTGCTGGGCAAGCCTAATCCTAAATCAATGCCCCAGGCACTGCAGCGTACAGCATGGATACCAGGTTGGTGACGCTGTATGCATCATAGATGTGAACGGCCTTACTTTACTACATCTATACAAAAGTCATCACAAAATTAATATTTCACACATAAAACAGGAAACGGTTGAATTTATTTTGTATTTATTTTTAATTTATTTATTTTGTAGAACATTGTAAGTAATTTTTCAACGCAAAAATACACTTTGGCACTTTCGGTTCGTCGCGTTGGTTGTTATTTTTTTCTAGCAAGCCTTACATTGGTTGTGTTTATTCGAATCAATGCCGTGAGGTACGGGCAGTAGAATGTTGCCCCTCATTTCTTGCACGGGCTGCATTCCCGTGGATGCAGTAAGTCCCATGTTAGACAAGGGATATCTTCGGAAGATTGACAGCAGCGTCTTCCCGTGCATCGGGTAGGTACTGCGCTCGCAACTCGCCTGGGGTAGTTGCCATAGTAGCCACGCTTGGATACTATGGCAAGAACCCCCTTATGATCTTCGAAAACCATGAGGGAGGCCTATTTCCAGTGTTTACAAGTCCTACGTAAAATTTCAATCAATACCAGCAACGGTATTTAAGTCTTTAACGAGGCCGCTTTGCTCGCATTGGAAAGCCCGCATACATGTCTTAATGTAATAAGAACTTGTGAAAAGGACAACACCCCATCTATCAAAAGATCGGAAGACTGCCAGTACCAAAGCAAATCATTTTTATCCAAGATTGTTTTTAATTATTTGGTGTATTGGAAAATGAAGTTCTTTTTATTTCAGTTATTTATCGTATTTTTACCAAAATTTATTCAGTCAGGTATTAATATACCACGCCGACCTAAATATTATCAGCGCTGGAAAATCAAGGTAAACAACTGCAAGTGCAAAGGCACGAATGCAAAGAAAACGTCAATCCATTCGCGGCTCGAACGTGAAACGGAACGCACCGACGGAATTGCGTCCGGATTTCGAAAATAAAACGACCATTTGTTGTGACAGAATAGTGCTTGCTGGGACTGTTTTGTGTTTATTTTTTATCGATTGTAAAAATGACAATTTACAGCAAAATTGTTCAGATACTGGTCAGTGTGTGATTTACCAACTTATTTGAACGCAATCGCAGCAGCAGGTGTGTTGATTTATTATGAACCTTTTAATTGAAACATTTATTGAGAACCTTTTTAGTGTAACATAAACTAGTTGACAGTCTGATACCCAGGTAAATCATAACTTTTTAGAACCATAATCTGTACCTGTAAAATCGTCGGCTGTTTTTTTATAGTTTTTTAAAACCTTTGTTTCCTCAGCATTCCATCGTTTATGAAGTAATTTGAAAATAATAATTTGAGTTCAATTAGGTTCCATTTTTTTTTTCAAATAACGCGTCTTTGATACCATAAAGAATTCTAAAACTGGTTGATTTTTTACCATGGCTATTGTCGTATCAATTTGAAATAATGACATAATTATAAAGGTATTTATACAATACACCGCATTTGATTTTTTTTTACAAATAATTAAAGATTTGTTTGTTACAAATAATTAATCATCTTATTTCGTATGTACGTTAAACAACTTTACATAATTATTGCCATAGGGTGCCGGCAGTAGAATGTGACCATTCCTCTTATACCCATGGATGCAGTAAGAGCTTGCTAAGGGATACCTACAGAAAATGGGCAGGAGCGTCTTTCCGTAAATCAACATTCCGTACTGCGCTCGCCAACCCGCCTGCCAAGCGTGGTGAGGATGGCAACTACCCCTCATGGGACGTATGAGTTCATTAGTGGACGTTTTACGGCTGAAATGATGATGATGACATAATTATTTAATTAAACAAGCATTGGTACGGGGGTACCAGAAAAGGGAGCTAAGGCCTCAAAAGGTCACCAAAGGTCAAAAATGGCATTTTTGGGTTTTTGAAGACTTATATTTTTTTGGTGCCCTTTTGAGGTCACAATAACTCCGGTCCCTGTGACCCTAGGGTCACCAAAATCAATCAGTACCCTTATCTCATTATTTGTAAGATGAAGCTGCCTGTAATTGGGAGAACATTAGCTCATGATTTTTATTGCTTTTACTTTTGTAATTTTTTACTTGTGTATCTTCTGTTGGTGGCTCAAATAAATAAATAAATAAGGCGGTGCTAACAAAAAAGGTTCCATGTAAATCGGTCAACGTGTTCGGTTGTAATTGTCTCATGCACAGACAGACAGACAGCGCTATACATATTAGGGGGCTTCGCCCTCTAAAAATAACTTTAAATAATAAATCCTTGACTTGATGCTGACGACACACAAACCCCTATAAGTACGTCCATTATGTTTGAGTATTTTCCTCAAGTTATCGTAGATCTCATCAACAGAAATTAGTGCAAAAACAAGCAAACATAATGAAGTGAAACAAAAAACCAAACGCAAAGTTAAATTAGGTGCATGAAACTCCGGTGTCTATTATTAATTACAATTTTTAATTTCCTCATGCATTCCATCATCACATTTTTCTTCACCATCTCATCATCAGTTTTGAACCACCTCATCATCAGTTTTGAAGCACCTCTGAAACACCTTATAAAAGAAGAATCATCAAAATCCATTTATAATTGGTGGAGTTATCGCGTAACAAACTTATTGAAAATAAACATACGAGTATAGTCGAATTGAGAACCTCCTTCTTTTTGAAGTCGGTTAAAAATCAAGGAGCACAAGACGTTTACGATGTAAGAATATAAGTAGAAAAGTTAGTAAGTTAAAGCTAACTAGTTACCTAAGTAGAGACTAACCAAATACCTATTTGTCAACAACCAAGACCGTTATTATTATTATAAGCCACCTGGGTCCCACTGCTGGGCAAAGGCCACCCCCAAATCCCTCCATATATCTCGATCATAAGCTACTTCCCTCCAGTCAACGATGTGCTGATCGAGTTTGTCTAGCCTTCTACGCTTCAGTCTGCCACAAGACCATATCACGTATTGTCCTTCAATCCACATTTTCACGACATCGGTATAAGAAACGTACGTAGAACTTTTTTTGTCGAGATAATGACTCTGACCTCTTTGCTTGCGCATTGTATTCTGACGTGATTCAACTATTATGAAGGAAAATTCTATTATGTGCTGACTAGAATGACAAATAACTAGGAGCAAAGATCATTATGATTTATGTTCACGTATTGTACTTAGTACAGGTTAGTCCGTAATATATCATTAGTGGATATGTGATACTAATTACGCAATAACTTTGACTACAGAAAATATAATACACTATTAGCTTCGACACATTTAGAATATTATCCCAAATGATCGTTGGATACTGATCTCATTTTAACTGATATCATGAAACTATGACTTAATCGCGTCATCAATTGAGATATAAATAAAAAATAGTACCATCATATCTCGTTAACAATTTTTACCAATAAATCAATTGCCACCTGTCAAATTTTTTTGCAAAAATATAATAGTTTAAAATAGATATTATGTTATGTACCTGTGTAGCGCTTCCGGGCTTGGTTTTTTGCCGGCTTATACCATAATAGATGTTCCCCGCGAATTCGTACACGTTCTGATGCTCTGCTCGTATATAATTTGTGGTAGAGTTATACATATGTTATAAGCCTAATATTGATAGAGGCACAAATAATTTATTAGGGGTTAAAGTATGAATTTGCTGATTTATTGTAATAGGTACTTCGAATTGACATATAACCTTCATGACTTGAGATTTTTATATTTGAGATCTATGAAGTTCTTCTTTTAAAAAATGTGCAAAATTCGATTATCGACTTTCGGTTGTTTTTTTTATTCAGATTAGACAAGAAAGACGGATACTTCAAAAATTCGAGTTATTTTTGAATACGAGTTCCGACTCGGAACTAACGCGGCAGAAACAGCTCGCAATATCAATGTTGCGTTTGGAGAGGAACTGCTAATGAACGCACCGTGCGATTTTGGTTTAAACGCTTTCGTGATGGAAACTTTGATGTGAAGAACGAAAAATAAAAAAAAAAACACGAACTCAGGTTAATAACAATGAATTGAAAGAGATGGTGGAAGCTGATCCGAGCCAAACTACCTAGGAATTAGCGGCATGGTTTAACGTTACCTTACCAACAATATTGACTCATTTGCGTCAAATCAATAAAATAAAAAAAATATGAAAAAAGGGTGCCTCATGATTTGACTGATCTGCAGAAAGAAACGTGTGTTGAAAACTTGTATTGCCTTGTCGGATCTTTACAGAAATGAAGGAATATTGGATCGAATTGTGACATGTGATGAAAACTTTACGATAACCTTAAGCGAAAAATGCAATGGCTGACCCCAGGTCAAACGCCGCAACAGTGTCCTAAAGCAAAGCTTACCAATAAAAAGGTACTTATTGGTAACTGTTTGGTGGTCTCAGCATGGTGTTATTCACTATAGTTTTCTTCGATCCTGTCAAGCAATAACGGCAGATGTCTACTATGCCGAACTCCGAACAATGATAGCAAAACTAGCAGTGAAACAGCCCCGACTCATGAATCAATCTTCACCATTATTGCTCCATGATAACGTGAGACCTCATACAGCACGAGAAACCGTTTTAACTCTACAGGAAATGCAATTAGAAACCATTCGTCACCCTCCGTATTCGCCAGACCTTGCTCCAACGGACTACCATTTTTTTCATGATTTGGACAATTTTCTACGTAATAAAAAGTTTTCTTCTCAGGAGGCAGTACAAAATGCTTTCACACAGTTTGTCGAATCTACGAGTAGATCACCAGAGTACTATCGCAAAGGCATAAATGACCTTTCTATTAGATGGCAGCAATGTATAGATAATAATGGTAATTATTTTGATTAAATAAGTTAAATTAAAAAAAAACGTGTTTAAATATTTCAGTACAAATCGGCAATTTCATACTTTAACCCCTAATACTCTTAATTTAATCTCTTTAGATTAAATCAAACTTAATCATGTAAATATTGTGTTAAATATTCACATTTTACACATACTTAGGTACTTTTTCGATTCGAGCCAGTGGTTCCCGAGATTAGCGCGTTCAAACAAACAGATAAACTCTTCTGCTTTTTAATATTAGTATAGATTAAACAGGAAGCGAGGTGAGTATGGCAAATACCCCTAATGGAGATCCACGAGGGAGGCCTGTGTTCAGAAGTGGACGTATTACGGCTAAAATGAAGATGATGATGAAGCAGGAAGTATACGACTATATAAAATATCTGCAGATTTTACGGACACTTGTCAGTACTTCGTGGAGCAAAGCCGCAACCTTAGCCGTCTGAACTGAACACGGAGGTCGTAGGAAATGGAGCGGCCAAAGTAAATACAAATACATTAGCAAAAATTACCTAATTGTTCATTATGACCTTCTATGTAGACCTCTAGTTCCTCAGCCGGTAATTTGACCTTAAAGCTTTATGTAACCTTAAGATGTCTCATAACAACGCTAGAGCAAAGCAAATATGAGTTGTGCAATTTTTTACACACTACGCCCTTGTGGCTTAAATCGAAACCATCGACCGGAAATATGAGGTATACATAGGAACTGACATGTCTTGTAAAATAAATAATAATGCTGAACATTACACACAGCACCAAAAGTAAATAGGTACAGTCGCGACATAGTAAATTACCACTAAGCCTTAGTGGTACCATAATGTAGGATACATGTAAGATACCTTAGTAATATCCTTTACTATGTGCGCGACTGTACTTAAAGCTTGTGTTAACTAAACTTAATTGATAGAATACTTTTTTGTCTTTTACGGAACATTACAGATAAAATTTAAAATTGTCATACGGCGGGAAGGGAACGTCTCAGCCTCAGATTTTAAAGCAAATAAAGTTGTAAAATTAAAAACTATACATATGAGATTAAAATATAACAATAATTAAAAATTCATTACGTTGAAGTGATTTAGATTTTAATATCTACACAGGTTACCTAATGATTGAAGATTAAATCAAACATTATTATGTAAATAATCAAATTTATGTTAAATATTCACAATAGATAGATATAAAATGGTTTATTGCACACCTTAAAACATCCCATTACAATAATAACAATTAAAGTTTTATGTCATCCATATACAAATGAAAAATACAAATTTTCTGAAAAAGGGTGGGGAAATAGCTCGTTTATAATATTGATATAAAAATCTAGCTGTAGCTACTAACTTACAAAAAATCCACGTACATCCTTCGAACTTATTTATATAAGATTACAAAATTAGTGTAGCAATGAAGATATTTTTCAGTACTTTATACACATCGTTCAAGCACTAATTGTTATACGATACTATTTAAAGGTTGATTTGTGATTAAAAATAGGTAATTTATTCTTGATGTTCTGCAAGGGGTTGGTATAGACGGGGTAGCCTAGCTGGGATTTGGTACCTTTACCCTAAGAAATAAGAAGTACAGAAGTGAGAAGTACATAAGCAGGTACCAAAAACAAGTTTAAGTAAAACTCAAACTAAATGGAATCTAGAGAGTGATATATTTACAGTCAGCCAGTTAGTACAGTGTATGCAGGCCTTGCTTAAGATCAGCCAAAATAGTTTACCAGCATTGAGTGTTGTATTAACTTTGACTTTGAGCTTCTCAAAGTAAGAATGCTAATTAGTCACAAGGAAGTTAGTTGCTCAATCTCGAAATTTTGAATAACCTTCTTTTAGTTGAACGGGAAGTACCTTCTGACACTCCATCTAAAGGCCCCGCAGGGTGATTTCGTATCACGCGACAGTTTTTGCAACAGGCGATCGTTGCTGTCAAATGTCAATTCCTTGCTGTTATCCAATACTAAATTGAAGTTTGACAGCAACACTCGCCCGTTGCAAAACCTTTCGCGAGATACGTAATCACCCTGCCGGATGTGCGCATGTGTTATTTCTTCTTCTGGGAAAATTGTGTGTAAAGTGTTTGCTCTCAACAATGTTTTCGTTTCGACGTTGCCGCTTTAGTATGAAACCTAATGAGTGCCGGTAAATCAATGTAAACAAAGCATGAAAATAAAACGTAATTCATGTAAGGAGTGCATCCGCGCCTCAAACATAAAACGGAAAGCAACTCCCTGCGTTCGAATTTTTAAAATCAAGCAATTTATTTTCTTATGACAGAATAGTGTTGGGACTGTTAATTGTTTATTATTATCGATGTAAAAAATTACCATTTACAGTAAAAGAGTTCAAATACTAGTCAGTGGGTGAATGTGTCATTAATTACAATTTTCTATTGATCGCAGCCAGAGCAGGTGTGTTGATTAATAGTGCAACTGAAATGTAAAGTATCTGGCCTAGATTGCATGCTATAGATTATGTAGTACAAGATGATGTTGAGAAATTTCCAGCTTTATTTATAAGTACCTAGTAGTTTAACTGCTCTCCCGGCAAACTTCGTGCTGCCTTAGAATCAACTACTCTACTGCTACTCCTCTACTTCAAATGGAAAACATGACCTTAGTATGCGTTTTTTGGCGATTCAGCTTTTGATAAAATATTGGGTACTGAGTATGGAAAGAACAATATTTGGTTCATCATTTCAGTCGTAAAACGTCCACTACTGAACACAGATCTCCCTCATGGATGATGACCTCCCCATGAGGGACAGTTGCCATACTCACCACGCTTGGCAGGCGGGTTGGCGAGCGCAGTACGGGATGTTGATACCCGGAAAGACGCTGCTGCCCATCTTCCGGAGGTGTCCCTTAGCAGGCTCTTACTGCATCCATGGGCATGAGAGGAGGGGTAACATTCTACTACCGGCACCCCACGGCTAATATTTTGTTATTTAATTGATAAATTTGCTAATGTGCGATTTCCAATTTATGAAGGTATCAATTTCAAGATAATTAAAGTCTGTCACTTCATCTTTGCCTCTGTTGCTAATTTAAGTTCACCGGAAGTGCTTTGTATTTTCTAATCCTGAGAAATTTCGTTTTATTCATATTTACTGTAACTATTTTACTATATCGCTAAGAGTTTTATTTATATATTTTTCTAACCCAAAGGCATTATATTTATTTTTAGGAATAAAAATCGTGATTTGTGATGATGTTTGGTTAATTGTTCACATATATTAAGAACAAGAGTGGTCCTAAGACACTAGCTTGAGGTACTCCTAGTCTGTCTTGTATACGTATGTATCTATTACAAAAGATTGACTCCTATCGAAGATATGATCTTAATATGTTTGCTTGCTTTTAAACTCAGTTCTGATGACGGGATCTATGATAAATCAATATAATATTCAAATATAATAAGCATGCTTAATAGCGCTTTCTTCAACAGCATTTAAAATTTATCATTGAACCCCGTATTTTGGTTAAAAAAATATTGAATTATTTATTCTGCATTTATCAACGGGCGTGTGAATTATGCTTTTACAATTTGTCTGTTCACTATGTATGTACATATCCAAATCCAACTTCTATTCATAAAACAGGTCCTACTACTTGTCTAAACTGAGGGCTACTTACGCACACTCCTTTATTACGTAGATGTATTCATGCATAATAATACTGAATTACTTCTACAGCAACATGCATGCCTCTTAGAAGGCACTTAATCTAAGAGCTCATTACCTTGGCTCGGCTTTCCTACTTTGTCCAGTTACTAACTGCTTTTCACGACTTTGCCCGCGTTTTTATTGTATGCCGCTGGACCCTAATTATTTTAATAACAAGTGTCACACGACTGGCATAGTGCGCGACTAAAAGTCCTTTATATTTATTAGAATAAAAAAAGTGTCGCACAGTACTATCTGATCTGGTCCCAAGGTAAGCAGAGCTAGTGGTATAGGTACTTTCTGGTTGAAAGAATACTTATTTTCTTGTTTACTTTTTTCGTCACACATCGTGTTCGTAACAAATAGCCTATCCATACATATCATACATGCCTTTTTTTTAACATTCCGTTTACCTTTGAATCTATGGATGGAGACATCTATGTATGTAGGTAGGATATTATTTATATATGTAGATATTATTATTTTCTGATAAAATAATGTTAAATTCAAATCTAAACAAAGAGCCTAATTAAAACAAACAGTCAAAGTTGTAAATAAACAAGAGTTATCTTTACTATATTATTATTATTATTAAAAGGAGAGGCCTGGGATCTCGAAACACAGCCTAGACTAGTTCAAGATCTTAAGGAGTCAACAATACTATTGTAATATAATATATAATTGTTCTTTCAAGAGTCCTTGGAAGTCAGTTAGTGGGATATTCCCTTCTTTCAATACCCACAGAGATTAGTGTCACGCGATCGTCTATCTAATTATATACTTTTTTACTATTGTTTGCCGCGAACTTAGAACGAGCGAGCTACTTCTTTCAATGAAGTCCCATTGTGTTTGAACTTGATTTGTGGCGGGAATAGAACCTGCAACCGCTGAGGTTACAGCAAATGCTGAGTGGCGACCGATTTGTGTCTTATTTTATGGATTTTTTTATTAATTATAATTATGTGTACATTGTTTAAATAAGGTGCAAATAAATATTTTCTATTTCTATATTTCTATTTCAAGGAGCGAGTGGTGTTGTTCGTTAATGGTCAACTACCTCTGCGTCTTCATTGTTTCTAGTGTATTCCGTGACGAATGGGGAGCCGCGCCGATTGCTCCTGAAAACGCACAGGCGAAACACGTGTGGAATTCTTGTTTTTCAAGAGTGTTTTTCAAGCGCTCATAAGATACAGGTTAGCGGATTTGTTATTAAATATTTGTTGTTCATTTATATATGTATGGGAAAAATGTCTGTACGATCTGCAGATATTTGTTCAGGGTGTTCTGGTTGCTTTTTCTATATATAATAAAAATATTGACGACCTCTGTGGCGCAGCGGGCGAAGGTCCGCCTGCGACGCAAGAGGTTGCGGGTTCGATTCCCGCCTCGGAACAAATGTCTGTATGATCTGCAGATATTTGTTCAGGGTGTTCTGGGTGTTTTTCTATATATTTAATAAAAAATATCTATCTATGTAGTATAATGTATTAAGTATGTCAGTCATCTAGTACCCATAACACAAGCTCTGCTTAGCTTGGGGCTAGATGATGCTGTGTGAATTGTCAAAAAAAAAAAAAAAAAATCTATATATGTTAGTATAATGTATTAAGTATATCAGTCATCTAGTACCCATCACACAAGCTCTGCTTAGCTTGGGGCTAGATGATGCTGTGTGATTTGTCCAGCATTATTTTATTTATTTATATATAAAGAACTTCGTTTGCTTCGCTCACTCATTCGAATATTTGTTACCTCAGAACTCCGTCCGTTATGAACCGTTATTTGCGTTCGAATAGGTAGTTAACTTCCATATTGGTTAATTACTCGTAAATATTACTGTATTAGTATGTACTGGAGTCCCTCAACGCGTAAACTTGCGCTTGTTTTTTTTTTATTTTTATCAGTTTATAATGTTTGCTTGTTTTACACCCAGTTCTGATGATGGGATCCATGATAAATCCAGGGAAATACTCAAATAGGCGTACGTACGTATTGCAGTTTAGGGATTCGGCAGCAAGTATTTTATCATTGATGTCGTTTGTTGTTAAAAATGTATATAAATAAATTCCTATAAAAACCTATATTTGTAATAAAAATATTATTATGACAAACAAAGAAAATATCTAGTTTTAATTCCGCTAATGCTGAGATGCATATGCACCGCCCTCCCGCCCGCTAATTATGCACATGCAGGGGGAACTAGGCTGTTAGTGCAACATGTATAAAACTATTGAAAAAAGAAAAAAATATTATTTAACTCACATTTATAATATTAATTAGGATAGTAAAACTTGTACTCTGGAATTCTTGTCTTGTCTTTTTATTTTATGGCTTTTTGTGTTTGGTTTTACACAATTTCGCCAGTGTCGAGTTATTTAATCATTTTAAAATAAGTATATTCATTTAGAGTTAAGTAGTGATCGACTTGTGTCTGTTTGAAGTTGACTTGTGACTTGTGTGACGTGTTTGTCATAGAATTAAATCCGTTGCGGTCATAAACTCCAAATCTGTCTGTTTTCTATTGAAACTGCTATAAATAATTTATGACTTACCTAAGATTTATCTATACAGGTATCACATAAGTTATAGACAGGCATCTATTCAATGCATATAAAACGATTTTACTGCATGTAATACCTACAGTACCAATTAAATGTATGATGCGCGCGTTTATGTCTTTTGTATGAGTTTACGGGTCAAATCAAACCGTTTATTATAACCATGTTGTACAAATAATTGTATTCTAGGAAAGTTTCAGACTTGGACAACTTAGGCACAACGTGTTTCAACTCGTTTCAACCATAATTATGTTCTTTGTCTCTTGTAGGGACTATGTATGTGTTCGTTCGTTACCTGTATGCAATGTCTGAAATAAACTGTATTTTAATTAAAAATAAATTTTATTTATATCTACGCTAGGTGACAATTATAATACAATATAAAAAAATGTTTTTCCCAAAAGCAAATCAAAATATTTCTTAGTTTAATAAGTCAGATTCACAATTATTATAATTATAGTCAAACTTTATTTTAATTAAAAATAAATTTTATTAATTTTTTAACATGTTTCAAATATAAAAAAGGTCATAAACTGTTTAAGGCTTAAGTCATTATAAGACTTTATCTCTTAGATAAAGATATCACAACTATAGATAATTTACTAGAGCAGATCAAAATCACAAAGTCAAACCTCTATCTATGGCTCTTTGTTATAATCTCAAAGGGATTTTCAAGCAGCGTTTTCGATAATAATTTTAGGTCGGAATAATTTTCAGTCGGCTTAATTTTTTCCGACATAATTCAACAATCACATTATCGTCATATTTCAACCAATTTGATGATGATGATGATGATGTCCAAAACAATAAAAAAATAACTTTATATATTTGAAAATCGTATGAAAATCCACGTGCTAGTGTTGTTTTGCCGTAGAAGTTTGTCACTAGTACTTTTTGAATGTTATGAAAAAATATTGTTCTGTGCCGCTCATAGTATCCGTGATTCGGATGTAGTCTTGAGAAGAACTGGCTGGATATTATGTCCCACCAGGATCCATATTATAACTCTTTAGCTTTATAATATTAGTATTGAGTGTAATTTATATTATCTTCTTGTTTTTGTGCTTCAACTTCGGAAGCGACTACTTCCCAGTCCAGGGGTAGTGGGCTTTTATGGCATACTCCTCAATCCGACGGCTTACGATGTATAGGGTTTGCAAAGGGTAACCGGAAATAATCGGCCGGCCAATAGTTTGAACGCAAATGAACACATCAAGGTAAAAAAAAATGATACTTAAAAAAAACTGAGAAAATCGACTAAATTAAAGTGCTTAGTTTGTCGAAAAAAATATTTTACACTGTTGCTTATGACATCCCTACGCGTATGAAGGTTGTAGGCACCTTTATAAGCTTTTCTCAATTTTTTTTATTAACATTTTTTTTTTACCTTAATGTGTTTATTTCAATCCTAACTATTAGCCGGCCGATTATTTCCGGTTCTCTTTGCAAACCCTGTAAATTTACTGCACTGACGTCACGCGTGACGTAATGTGAATTGTCCTCGATGATACTACTCAAGAAGAATGTCAGGTTTAAGGTGGCATTTTTTTTGTACCTACAGATGTTTTTATTCCACACGCCATTAAATAAAGAAGAAGAAGTAGGAATAAGTTTTTATTCATTTTTTACTCGCACGTAATTTTTTCGCGGAATTGCTCCATCATTTCTCGCGTCATATCTCGTGCGATCGGTCTAACCCCCTGCAAAAGATGTTTCACATAAAAACCTACGGATTAATTCTTATTCATCATTACAGCCGTAAAACGTCCACTATTGAACACAGGCCTCCCTCATCACGCTTGGCAGGCGGGTTGGCGAGCACAGTACGGGATGTTGATACACGGAGAGACGCTGATGCCCATCTTCCGGAGGTGTCCCTTAGCAGACTCTTACTCCACGGGCATGAGAGGAGGGGTAACATTCTACTGCCGGCACCCCAGGGATCATTCTTATTATTTCTGAATTAATCAAATCAGCCACCGTTCACTTCAATAGCTTAACAAGTTGCCCTTTAGTTGCCTTGCCTTACCTAAATTTACTTTTAGTTGGCTGACCGGACTAACCGGTTTCAACTCGGATATCCGATGCAAATAAAATAGGCATTCACTTGCTGGTTTATATTACAGATTACTTAAGTAAAGTTATTGTGTACCTACAAGGGTGACATGTTCATTGTTGAACAAACCCTTTAAATAAAAGAATAAAAAAAAGTAAAGTTACAAATAAGATTTTTTAGTTTTTAGTAAAAAAGGAGCAAGTACGAGTATTTTAATACTGGTAGAAAATAATTGTTTCCTTTTCACGGAAAGACGCTGCTGCCCATCTGCCGGAGATATCCCTCGGCATCCTCGATTCTTACTGCATCCACGGGCAACATTCTACTGCCGGCATCCCACGGCATTGTAACTAATATTGTACCCTATTGCGGTGACTCTAAAAGCCCAACAGTTCATTGTAAACCACAAAAAAATTATGAACATATATAACCGGGTCTTTATCGCAAACAAATTATCTAGAAAACGATCTTACGCCATGAACTTGAGCAAGGTCGCGCGTGCGTAATTATATTGTGTTTGTAATTTTACACTAGAGTACATTTGCGTATAAAAAGTAGGTAGAATATAACCGTTTAAAAACAATGATAGCGCAGGTTTTCTTAGAACTGAATGATGTCAGACAATATTCATTGCTAATCTAGGAATTTCTGGTTCATCATCACCATTTCAGCCGTAGGACGTCCACTGCTGGACATGGGCCTCCCTCATGGATTTTCGGTTATTGCGGTTGGAAGCGATCTGCATCCACCGTCGACCTGCGGTCTTCACCATGTCATCAGGCTTGTCTTGTTGGTGGACGTCCTACGCTGCGCTTGCCGGTCCGTGGCCTCCACTCGAGAAATTTTCAGCCCCTGGTTTCTGGTTGTTTAGTTTTTTTTATAGCTGCATTATACATTTTACTAGATAGTCCCCGCGACTTCGAACGCGGTTTGATGCTCTGCTCGTATACCTACTATTTGTCTTGGAGTTAAATGTTAGCGCCTAACTTCCTCGATAAATTTGCTATCCAACACTAAACTATTTTTTTGATTTGCCAGTAATTCCTAAGATTAACGCGTTTAAACAAACAAACTCTTCAGCTTTATAATATTGAATACTATAGAGTGTATTATATTATCTGTGGACTGTGGTATAGATTATTCAATCAGTCAATCCGCAGGCTGTCAAACGTACTATTTTTGCTTTTATATACTATATTTACCATTGAGAGCGATGATCGCGAGATTTCCGCCTGTTGCAACGTTGATCGCGAGATATACGCCTGTTGCAAACCTGTCGCGAGATACGTAATCACCCTGCCGGTCTTTAACACTTCTTCTTCTTGAGGAGTGTGGGTAAGAGTCGATCCTACGATCTTTACTCTGACTTCAACTTCGGAAGCAAGTTCTTCCGAGTCCAGGGGTGGTGGCGTTTATGGCATACTCCTTAATCCGACGCCTTACGATATAAATTTACTGAACTGACGTCACGCGTGATGTAATATGCATTATGCCCGGTGGTACTACCTCGCACTACTACCCAGAACCTAGCCAGCCCAACTCCTTAAGGCGTAAAAAATATAAAATGGGTTTCTCTAAAACCTTATCTATCCGAAATCTTTATCGAAAAAGCTTTGAAAAAATTATCTTCCCTTCGTTTCGAAAATGAAAAATAACTTTTTATAGAGAGTATCTGAAGTAATTGTGCAAAGTACCATCTGTTTTTACAGTGACTACCTTTTTAGCGACTTCAAATAAAAGGCCTCCAGTTTTTTTTTAATTTTAGTACCTCCGAACTCCGTAGTTTATGAACCGATTTGGAAAATTCTTTTTGAGTTCGATTAGTTACAATTATCATTTTTTCACTTTTATTGAAAATTTTAAGAATTATTATATGTTTAAACTTTTAAAGGCAGGTAATTCCAGATCGCTACCACCTGCCAGTAATGAAGTCATTTTGGGCGCCTACTCTAGGAAACGATTACGATATTATTGTCGGCATGGCATCTTTCGTAATGGCCATAAGAGTTAGTTTAGCTTGATTACGATTTCGATTCATCGCATTTTGCATTCAAAGTAGGATTTGGTATAACTTCACATGGCCTCCTGGATTCACTAGTGATGTGTGTGTGTCGCTGCGCACCCCTCTGCGGTCCCGGTCCGCGGTGTAGACTTGACGCAACAACAATTTAAAAGTTAACATGAGAAAAATCACTTTGGGACTATAATTTTCCAAATCATAAACAACGGAGTTCTGAGGTACCATAATTACAAAAAACGTACAGACGACTTGAGGCCCGTTCTTTGAAGTCGCTAATTTTGATTTATCGCAACTTGCATTTAAGAGTATGCCCCTGACAAGCAGAAAGGCGCGCTAGAGACAGCCTGATCGGGACACGAGTAAAGGTCCTTAAACCTTCCTTATAATTTTTATGCAATGTGCTTGCCTTGTATTTTGACATAGGTTTCAAAACAATGTCTGATTTAACAAATTAATTATTATTATAAATATAGCTTCTGTGAATCTATGCAAAGTTCTAAGCCACAATTGAGTGTATAATGTATTGTCTAATACTGCCTGTGCTACATACGCAAAGAGCAAATGGCAAAGACCTTGACTAGGTGCCAATTACCTGTCTCATCGCAAAGGAAGTAATGGTTTGTATTTTAAAAAGTACTTGTACTCAAAGGCGCGTGAGTAAAGTAGTTTTTTTTCAGTTTTAGGTTATCATCATCATCACAACCTATGTCCACTGCTGGACATAGGTCTCCCTCATGGAGTCATTCAAGTACTTATTATAAGGGGTTGTGGCCATACTCACCACGCTTGGCAGGCGGGTTGGCGAGCGCAGTACTCATAAATAATCATCAGTGTCGAACAACTGTTTAATGTTTTTTTGATAAAAAGTTTACTAAATAATAATATTTATTATGACACAAATCAAATAGAAACAAAGAAATAAAACACAATCAAAATCTAGACTAAACTTAAAAAAACCACTATCTATAATAAGAGTGGCTCTTTGTTGAATTTATACATAACAATTTATTGGTAATAGGTCAATATTTCCACTATACATAATGGATTATCTTAACTCCAATTAGGTACCTAGGTATAATAAATATGTTAGGTTGATACAGAAGGAAATTTTGTTTTATTAGTTCTATTTTTTATATTACTTTGATTTATAAAAATTATATACTATTGTTTTTTATTAAATTAAGTCTACGTAAATGTAAACTGTGCCGAGGTAGATATGCCTTGCGTCTCTAATAATATCACGAGTCTAATACTTATTTAGAGCGAGGTGTTAAAACTAAGACTGCTATACGGTTTACGAGTATCTTATCTGTAAGACCTTTTTAGGAATGTAAATGAAGTCTAAAAACCAATAGGTATTCGCAAACATTACTAAAACAATGGCCTTATAAGAAACTATTAGAAAACAGAAAAAGTAAACAAAGCGCTTTGTAATGGACAATATTAATTATTTCTCGTGATTGTATTCACAGTTGCATTTGCAAGGAAAAACTGTTTCTCTTTCCCATGGTACTGTGTTTGTCTATGCACCGTCAAGATTACAGCCATCGTTATAGCGGATTTTTGCATACTAGCACAGATAAAATAAATAAATAATGCTGGACAAATCACACAGCATCATCTAGCCCCAAGCTAAGCAGAGCTTGATAATAGACACGCGGCACCATGTCCAGCCAAGTTCAAGCCAAGTACCCGAACCATTTGTACTTTTATTTATTTATGAAGACACTCCTGCGACATCTTCACATTACATTCACAAAGTATATTAAGTAACATAACTTTTGGTCACTTCGTAACTTAAAATCTATTAAACACAAACACGTGAAAATCGGTTTATTTATTAAGCTCCATTAGACTAACCAGTAGCTCCAGTAGGTACATCAGTCTAACCGTGACCACGGAGGCTGCAAGGCACTAGAAACGTCGGGAAAATATAAAACATGGGACTATTTCGCTTTATTACCTTCTTTTATTATATCTACGTTTCGAGTTAAGTTTAAAAACAAATATATATATATATAATATATATATATATAATATATATATATATATTTTAAGTTTTATAGTTTCATCGTGATCACAGATTGACTGATGTACCTACCGCCGCGAGTCGAAAGTATTTAGAATCCGCGACTACCCTGACTACCCTCGAATAATATCATCCGTCGAGCAATAATAAAACTAGAACTAGATAATTTATGCGATAAAATCCCGTTAAACACTCACTAATATCATTCCGTTGAAGTTTTGAACTACTATATGTATACTTAAATACGTTAATAATAATAATAAATAATGCTGGACATCATCTAGCCCCAAGCTAAGCCGAGCTTGTGTTATGGGTACTAGATGACTTATAGGTACTTAATAACTTAACTACATAGATACACATTTTTATTATATATAGAATAACATCCAGAACACCCTGAACAAATATCTGCAGATCATACAGACATTTGTCCATTAACTATTACTTCTGTTCCATGTGAGCCTTACTTTTTTTCTTTCTTAATGTATTTTTTTTCTATTTAATTACCACATTTAAGTGTTAAATGCTAACTTGATAATATAACTTTTGAATCTATCATGGTTGTTAACATTATATGCAATATTTACGGGATACATGATTTGAGTCCTTTTGATTCAGTTCGAGATCCGTGATCATGACGTGTGAAACTGCGTCGAAATATCGGTAAACTCAAAAAGACTTAAATCGTGGTAAATATCCCGTAAATCAATATATATAATATATATACAGGGTGAATTATTGAGACGGGACAGTAAGGGCATAAATTTCACAAAGAGAAACACAGACAAATATAAGTAAAAAGTAATGTAAGTTATTTTTGTCTGTGTCTAAAATACACATTAAAATTATTTATTTTGTTATTATTTCTTTTAGTTCTAATACAGAGGATTATCGATGCACCAATGATGATTTTCTACTTAGGTAGGCGCTTTTGCTTCTAGGTACAGTAAGCCACGAGGCCAGCTTAACAAAAACTGTAATTACATATCTTATACCCCCTGTATTTCCGTACAAATGTAAGTATTGGAAAAGTTTTTCGCAATTTCTGACATTTATAGTACTCAAACCTCAGTCGGTTCAGTAGAGACTTATAAGAAAGAGAATCGATTGGCATCAAAAAAAGTTTTTGTGTAAAATGACCATTTTATTGCTGACTGTACATTTTTTCCAAAATCTGTAAATGTAGTTCAAAATATCTAAAAATTTATGGATAGTCTTCTATTAACGTTTTCCTGTAGGTAACTATAACGGTTAAGGTACCTGCCCTTACTGTCCCGTCTCAAAAATTCACCTTGTATAACTCTTCCGTTACTGACTGAGTGACTGACAGACAACGCACAGCCTAAACCACTGGACTTAGAGACTTGAAATTTGGCTCACATATACCTTGAGCATCCTAGAGGTGCACTAAGAAGGGATTTTTCTAAATTCCCACGGAAACGGGATCTACGCGGGTGAAACTGCGGGGTGCGGCTAGTATTGCATATATGACAAAAAACTTAATTGGAAAAAACGCATAGAAGAAATAAGTAAAAGAATAAGCAGTTCCGCCTTCGCCCTTCAAAAACTGTCAAAAATTGTTAATAAAGGTGTTTTACTAATGTCGTATTATGGCTTAGTAGAATCTGTTCTCAGATATGGTACCTATTATTTTTTGGGGTAATTCAACTAGTAGAGTAACTATTTTTAAAATGCAAAAACGCTGTTTAAGAGCTATGTTCAGAATTCAAACTATTGAAAGTTGCAAACCATTGTTTGTAGAAAATAAAGTTTTTACACTTGCGTCTCTTTACGTTTTAGAAGTAGTATTATTTGTAAGAAGTCATCATTTTCATCATTTCAGCCGTAGGACGTCCACTGCTGGACATAGGCCTCCCTCATGGATATCCAGTTAATGCGGTTGGAAGCGATCTGCATCCACCGTCGACCTGCGGTCTTCACCAGGTCATCATCCCATCTTGTTGGTGGACGTCCTACGCTGCGCTTGCCGGTCCGTGGCCTCCACTCGAGAACTTTTCGGCCCCATCGGCCATCTGTTCTGCGAGCTACATGGCCTGCCCATTGCCACTTCAACGTGCTAATCCGTTTGGCTATGTCGGTGACCCGAGTTCTTCTACGTGTCTCCTCATTTCTGATTCGATCGCGTAAAGAAACCCCGAGCATAGCCCTCTCCATAGCTCGTTGAGCGACTCTGAGCTTATTCATGAGGCCAATCGTGAATGACCACGTCTCGGTTCCATATGTCATCACTGGTAACACACACTGATTGTAGACTTTCGTCTTAAGGCACTGAGGAATTTTGGACGAAAAGACGTTGCGTAGTTTCCCAAACGCTGCCCATCCGAGTTGGATTCGTCGATTTACCTCTTTCTCGAAGTTGGACCTACCTAATTGGACTGTTTGTCCTAGGTATACATACGCGTCGACAACTTCGAGAGCCGAGTTCTCAACCATAACTGGGGAAGGCGCAACATGGACATTCGACATAATCTTCGTCTTGTCCATGTTCATTTTAAGGCCGACCCGTTGGGAGACTCGGTTGAGGCCTTCGAGCATCGTGCCAAGTTCCTCCATCGACTTTGCCATGACCACAATATCGTCAGCAAACCGAAGGTGAGTCATGTATTCGCCGTTAATGTTGATGCCTAGTCCTTTCCATTCCAAGAGCTTGAAGGCATCTTCCAAAGCGGTCGTAAACAGTTTCGGAGAAATAACGTCTCCCTGTCTTACGCCTCTTTTTAAGGGAATATCCTTCGAACTCTGTTCCTGTACTCGGACAGACATAGTGGCGTTTCTATACAAAGACTTCAACACTTCGATATACCGATAGTCAATTCGGCATCGTTGGAGAGACTCGAGCACCGCCCATGTTTCGATCGAATCGAAGGCTTTCTCATAGTCCACAAACGCGAGACATAGCGGCAAGTTATACTCTTCGGTCTTCTGTATCACTTGCCGCAGCGTATGAATGTGGTCTATGGTACTGTAGCCTTTTCGAAACCCGGCTTGTTCGGGACGCTGGAAGTCATCAAACCTGCGATCGAGACGATTTGTAATGACCCTTGAAAACAGCTTATAAACATGGCTCAAAAGCGAGATCGGTCTGTAGTTCTTAAGCAAGGTGTTGTCACCTTTCTTAAAGAACAGTACCACGACGCTTTTGTTCCATGTTTTTGGCGTAATACCTTCGAACAAGACGGAGTTGAAGAGCTTCTGAAGGACTTTAAGTATCGGTGATCCACCCGCTTTCAGAAGCTCTGAAGTGATTCCGTCCTCCCCCGGCGCCTTGTCGTTCTTAAGCTGTTTCAGGGCCATCCTGATCTCGTACAGGCTGATGTCCGGGATATCTTCGGTATAATGTCGGGTCAGCTTGGCTCTAGGGTCTTCTGCCACACTGCAAACAGGTTTAGTGACCGAATCGTAGAGCTGTCCATAGAACCTTTCGACTTCCCTTAACACTTCTGCTTTACTTGACGCTATACTGCCATCTTCCCTCTTCAGCTTCGTCATCTGGCTTTGCCCAATAGACATATCTCTCGCGAACACTTTGGAGCCTTTGTTCCGCTCTATCGTATCTTTAATACGAGCTGTATTAAAGGTACGAATATCGTGCCGCAAGGATTTCCAAACTTGTCTATTGAGCTGCCTATGTGACTTAGCATCATCGGGAGACTGCAGTCGTAATGAGCGTCGTTCAGCCATGAGGTTAAGAGTGTCATCCGAGAGTTTCTGAGGTCTATTTGTACGGGGCGTCTTAAAGAACTGAGACCCCACCGTATGGACAGTTTCTACGAACCTGTTATTGATCTCGTCCACTGATGCATGTTCTTCGAGACCCAGACAATCAAAGCGATTTGAAAGTTCGAGTTGAAAGCTCTCGAGGTTTTGGATATGTGCACGAGTGGGTCGGAGCGTAGATTTCATCAGACGGGACCTTTCAAGTCTAACGTTCATATTCAATGTGCCTCTAACGATTCGGTGATCACTTCCGGTTTTCACCCTGTGAATCACAGTGACATCATTGAATACCCGTTTCTTGTTGGTCAAGATGAAATCAATCTCATTTCTCGTGGAACCATCGGGACTCATCCAGGTCCATTTCCTGTGAGGCGGCTTCTGGAAGAAAGAATTCATCATAAAGAGTCCTTCTTTCTCCAGAAAATCGGCCAGCCTCTGTCCCCTGGGGTTCCGTTGCCCATACCCAAATTGCCCCACTCTCAACTCATCATCGCTTCTCTTGCCTAACTTTGCATTGAAGTCCCCCATAACAACAGTAAAGTGAGTTTTGTTCGTATGTATGGCCCTACTAATGTCCTCATACATAGACTCTACTTCTTCATCTGGGTGTGACGAGGTCGGCGCATATACCTGAACAACCTTCAGCGAATATCTTTTAGATATTCTGAGTGTTAGGTATGCGACCCTGCTCGACACACTGTCGATGGTGACAATGTTGTTAATGAGTGACTTGTGAACGAGAAACCCGACACCACCTTGGGACTGTTGGTCGCCCTCCCGGTAGTAGAGTAGATTACCGGACTTAAGGGATATCGTGTCCTCGCCCTCTCTACGGACTTCTGATAATCCTAAAATGTCCCAGTGTAACCTACTCATTTCTTCTTCCAGCTCAACAATCTTTTCGTCTGTCCTCAAAGTGCGGATGTTGTGTGTTACCAGGGCCAGTGGTCGTCGTTGGGGTTGGTAGCCGTCCGTCTCCCGGGGATTCTTAGCACCCCTAGCCCCGCCGTTACCGTGGCCGCTACCGTAGCCACGACTAGCGGGGCTGCCGGGAACTCGGGGCCTGGTCCTTGGTTTCGCAATCATAAGGGGTTGTTGCCATACTCGCCACGCTTGGCAGGCGGGTTGGCGAGCGCAGTATAGGGTGTTAAAGTCGCGGAAGATGCTGCTGCCCATCTTCCGAAGGCATCCCTTAGCAGATTCTTACTGCATCCACGGGCAAGAAAGGAGGGGCAACATTCTACAGCCGGCACCCCACGGCAAAGTAAGAAGCTTGTAAGAAGTAATCCACACCTATTTCCACGTATGTGTTGATAAAATAGTCCGCAACAGACGCAATAACACTATGTTATGTAGATTCCCATCTAAAACTGTAATGTTAGGCAAAAGTGTTATATGCATGGCTCCAATTATTTACGATAAAATTCCTAATATATTTAAGGAACTTAATGATAGTTTATTTGAAATTAAATTAAAAAAAAACTGTTGACCTCAAGATGCTATTATACCATTGACGATTTTTTAAATGACAAATTATAATATTATGTTAATTCATGTGTTTATTTACAATGACATCATATTTTTATTTTTATGGACTTGTTTTGTAGCATGCCACACTTTAATTTTGTACGCCTGCGAAGGTAAAACATGTTGTTACAAATTACTTATTTTGTCATCCTAGCTTACACATGTTTATGCAAATAAATGATCTTTATAAATTGATAATGTAAGTTAATAAACTAGTACATAGATAGATATCTTTAGTTTTTAACTGTACGTTCTAGGTATAATTGATTGTTCTTAACAATAAAACAAATAAATAAAAACGCGAGATATGAAACAATGAAGTCCTAGGTTTAATTGTGTTTGTCTGCCCCTCCTCGCACAACAAAAAATACAATCAGCATTCAGAGCAAATTACAATAAATAGCCCAATTTCATTTGTTTATTTTATTTTTTGGGAAAGGTTACATAAATGTCTGTAGGTGCATGTATGCTACAGGCTAATCAAAAGTTCCCAAAGTCAAAGAAATGTACTTTCATAAGTAGACGACTAAACGTAATACGAGAAATCTAGTAAAAAATAACATTAAAAATAAGCGACTTAAAAGAGAAATTAGTTTTTCTTTTTTGATGAAAACTTTGATGAAAAAAGCTTTCGTAAGCAACCGCTTAAGCTTACTTTAGGTACAGCAATATAAATTGCAGAAGTAATAAATAAATCAAAAATTTTATTACATGATACAAGCCATTCCGTTAAATGTTCTAAACTTACATAATTTAACATAAACTAACCAAAACAATACCATATGTATATTATGTTGTTATTTCGTAATGTACCTATCTTAAATGTTAGTGTTACTGTAAAAATATGTTATTTGTAATCTTATCTGCTCGTACATAAAAAGCGAGAATAAAGTCAAGTAACATAACAGTTAACGTTGGCACTGGTTCAAGTTTATAATCATAACACTTAAGAAACGTGAAGCGGGAGTAAGTAACAAACATTACGGCCCGTATATAAGTATAAAAAAAAAAATACAATTCACAGCTTCAGACACAGAGCTTGTGTTATGGGTACTAGATGACTGATTTACCTAATACATTATCCTAGATACCTAGGTAGATCTTTTTTATTATATGTATACTTATAGAAAAACATTCAGAACACCTTGCACAGATAGTTAAGTTCTGTGCTGCAGACTAGTAGGTAGATAGATACTACACTGACAACCAAGAAAAAAAATCCTCTTTGTCATACTGGTGTGATAATCTGGTGTGACTACGGATAAGAAAGGAAATATCGGCAGATCACATAGACATTTGTCCCGAGGCGGGAATCGAACCCGCAACCTCTTGCGTCGCAGGCGGACCTTCGCCCGCCGCACTACAGAGGCTACAGCTACTACGCTACGTAATCCTTTCGTGTCACGTGCCGTCTCGTGTCCTATCATCCTTAAGTGGACTTGTAATTTTTTTGAGATTTAAGAATACGAATGGTCATTCAATTCAAAACAACGATATTCTACATTTTGAAAAACCTATGCGATGCCCGGGTCATTAAGGGCCATAACTCCATCTTGATATTTGTGTCTGACAGCGGAGAGGTCACAGACTTAATTTTCTTGGAGCATTGGACGAGTGATTATATGTGTGTATGCATATTTTTGTTGTCTAGATTATTTAGTTTAATTAAGAACCATCGCTGATGAATTGTCGACATTTTACAACAAGTTTATAAAATAAAAAAAATTAGGTAACCCCCGAAACTTTACCTAGTCTTGGAGGAAATCTATTTTTTTTGTTATGTGTACCCTCAGTTTTGCAATTTGGGTACACATTATGCCCTTACATTTGATACCACACTTGGGTATATTTAAAAACATTCGATTGTTCACCCCTACTTTCAACCCCCATATCTCATGACTGGCTCGACCGATTTCTATATAATTATCAGTTTTGCATTTGACACATTATTTCCTTTCATTTGATACCAAACTCGTGTATATTTGGAAACATTCGATTATTCATCCCCTACGAGTTACAAATTACATGTTAACACGTATCTTGTGAACTTGTCAACCGATTTTGATAAAACATATTTAGGAACCACGGCCGGAAAACCTGCTTAGAAATAAAAAAAACTGCACGCAAATCGATTTACTCGTTTAAGAACTACAGCACAGCTACGGTGCCAAGACAGACATAAAGGCACACCGTTTTAAGGCTCGAGCAGACCGGATGCATATGCGTAGACGTGCACGTACCACTGAGTTGTAATGTATGGAACTGACATATGACGCGCACGTCTACGTTACGCAAGCGGTGTGTCCTGTCTCATACAGTTCCATACATTACAACTCAGTGGTACGTGCACGTCTACGCATACGCATCCGGTCTGCTCGAGCCTTTAACCAGCACGGTGTTCATATTCTGCAGCTATTCAGCTTGGTATTCACTCTGACGTTTTACAAATCATCTATAATAGATGTAAAACCTAACCTTTTCACTAATTTTATCTCACCAATATGAGCGAAGCCGCAGGTAGAAATCAGTATTACACAACAACAACCGGAACCCAACCAAATCAACTCGCTCTTGACCGACCTTGTAACGCAGCGTCACGCTTCTTAACCAAATTAATCTTGGAAAATCTCGGTGCAGCGAGATTGTGTCGCTGCTTTTTACGACAAGTTACGGAATACCAGACTATTGTAATAAAAACATTTTGAGCTCAACAAAACTGCAATGCAATCTTCTTTTGACCGCAAATTATAGTAATTGATAATCTCAGGGCCATTTTATAACTTAGCGACCGTAGAAATCGCTTATTTTTAAAGTCGGCATTCCAAGTGCCATACTCACCCGCCTGCCAAGCGTGGTGAGTATAGCATCTATCCCTGATGGGGATCCGTGAGGGAGGCCTGTGGTCAGTAGGTAGTGGACTTATTACGGCTGAAATGATAAAATGATGATTCCTTCACGGAACAATAAATTTGCCCGGAGATGCAGTTACAATCTGCCAAGGTGTATACCTCCGGTAGATGGGTAGCAGCATCTTTTCTACTATTAACATCCCGTCTCGTACTGCGCTCGGCAACCCGCGCGCCAAGCGTGGCGAGTATGGCAAAAACCCCGTCTTGATCAGTACTTGGAGATCCATGACCTATGTATGCCTAGAGCAGTGGATTGTTAAACTGAAATATCGTATCGCATGGGGCTTTGTAACCGTGATCTCTCCCTGAGACCGTGTGACTTAGGTTCATCTTTCCTGTGTGTCTACAATGAGTTGTCAGTGTTAGATCGCCTGCCGTAACTACAGTAGTACTTTACTATGACATCTGTCAGATTTTTTACTCGTGGTACCAAATTCTAAACAAATGAAGGCCAAACTGCAGTCGCTGTAGTATAGTTTACTGCGTATTTTGGTACCAAACTATCCGCTAGAGGCGCTGTACCTTCAAGTTTTCAGACTTTTTTTTAACTACAGTCGCTAGCGAGTATAGATTATGAAAACTCATGGTAGACCTACTATTATTAGTTAATAATCATCATCATCATTTCAGCCGTAAAACGTCCACTACTGAACACAGGCCTCCTTCGTGGATATCCATGAGGGGTAGTTGCTAATAATAATTGTTAATACTTTTTTCAAATTTTCTGCGGGTTTTTAGAGGCATCTTATATTGGTAGAGTAGGTTACCTTTAGTCCAGGAGTGCGTTTTTAATGATCTGTCTCATCATCTCAGCCATAGGACAACCACTGCTTTACAAAGGCCTCCCTCGTGGATTTCCAATCAATTCAATGATCACGAAGGATTGTTGCCATACCCACGCTTCTGTCTGATACCGAAGTTTTTTATAACTTTGTTAATGATTACGTAGTTACTTATGTAGAGTCATAAAAAAGGTAACGTAAATATTATCTGCGATAAATCCCATTACATTTTAAAATATGGGATATATTTACCTACTACTAATTCAGGATGGCCGCCCTTTGTACTCCTGTGTGGTTTTGTATATAAGGTTCTTTATTTGTTTGTATATTTTCAATGTGGTGTACAATAAAGAGTTATCTATCTATCAGGATATTCCTATAAACGGCTATTACGCTATTACATACCTACAGATGGCCCTAAGGGGTTATATAAGTTTAGTAATACTTGATCCTTTCAAGAGGCTAGTAGGTAAGTTATCCTCATTTGCATGTCACAATAAAGTAAAGTAAAACCGGTCACATAAATAGCAGGTACATTTCCTTGACGTGGTAATTTCTAGCACGATATGCTGTTAAGTAAGAACCATTTCCAGACATTTGCAAATATTATTTTGAGCAACTGATTAGTAATGATTTGCTTGCATTTGTGCTTTTGCAAATTTCACCTGACTACCGAAAATACGAGTAATAGTATTATTTAGAGTCGAAGTAATACACGTATTGAAAAGCCCCAGCCTTATTTCAGAACCTATAGACAAACTTATAGACTGTCAGGGCTTCCGGGGAAAGTCTGGAGGCCGAGATGAATAATAAAAGATGCTTCTTGTTACAACAATCGTCTAATTTGCAGTTTGGGTATCTTATAAAAAATGTATAAATAATTATAGTTGGCACTGTGTGTGCTCGAAGGCGTACGAAGGCTGAATGGCCGAGCGTCGCGATGCTAGCTGCGAGTTGCGACTAGTGCTGACCGCCGTGAAGTTTGTTTACGTTGTGCATGGACATAAAAGATGGATTATAACTTGCCCAGCACTCACATGTCCAAAACAACTTCTTGCGCAGGGCCACGGGTTGCCCATGGTACATGCGCAATGTAGACCTCCACCGAGATCTCAAACTCGAGTCCATCGAACACTTTATTAAAACTGCTTCAAAGCGTTTTTATGAAGTGGCGGCGGAACACTCCAATCCCCTAATCTCGGGATTACCCTCCGACT